>BDSL01000053.1:0-666310 GCA_003116995.1 Yamagishiella unicocca
ACTGACATTGCACCGCATTGGCGCATAAGCGGCACCGCACCGCATAGGCACATAGGTGCGTACGTGGCACTGCACCACATAGGCACAATAGGCGGCACCGCACCGCATAGGCACATACGTGCGTACGTGGCACTGCACCACATAGGCACATAGGCGGCACCACACCACATAGGCACATACGCGGCAGCGCACCGCATAGGTGACATCGCACCGCATAGGCGCACCGCATAGGTGACATCACACCGCATAGGCGCGCACGTCGTACTACACAAGCACGTAGCTAGCACTGCACCTCATAAGCACGTACGTCACATCGCACCGCATAGGCACATAGGCGGCACCACACCACATAAGCGCATAGGCAGCACCGCACCGCATAGGCGCATACGCGGCACCGCACCGCATAGGCGGCACCGCACCGCAGAGGCGCATAGGTGGCACCGCACCGCATAGGTAACATCGCACCGCATAGCCGCATACGTGCACCACACCGCATAGGCAACACCACCGCATAGGCGCATAGGCGGCACCGCACCGCATAGATAGCATCGCACCGCATAGGCGCATACGTGGCACCACACCGCATAGCCACATAGGCGGCGTCGCACCGCTTAGGTGCACAGGTGGCACCGCACCGCATAGCTAACATCGCACCGCATAGGCACATAGGCGGCAGTGCACCGCATAGGCAACATCGCACCGCATAGGCGCATAGGCGCCACCCCACCGCATAGCTGACGCCGCACGGCATACGCGCATAGGCGCACCGCACCGCATTGGCAACATTATACCGCATAGGCGCATAACTGACATTAGCACTTAAGTAGTACTAGGCACCACACACAAGCACTCCAGCACCACATGGCCATGTAGGTGACACACATAACCACATACAGCAACATCATCGATCATCGCCACCGCACTGACAGTTAGTAACAGCAGTTAGTAACTGACAGTTAGTAACCCGCACTTCCTAACTGCCAGTTAGTAACCGGCAGTTACTAACCGACACTTAGTAACCGTCAGTTACCGGTTGATGGATACTAGTTGCTGACAGTTGGCAGTTGGCCGTTCCAACTCACACCCTGCAACCCGCAATTCCTGCAAGCACAGCCCTGCAAGTATACTCCTGCAAGCATATGCCTGCAAGTATATACTCTGTGCACAACCATATCCTTTGCAAGCATATGCCTGCAAGTATATGCCCTGCAAGCATAGCCCTGCAAGCATAAGCCTGCAAGCGTACACGCCCATTGCGGCCCGCCCGCATGTCACGGCTGCCCCCGGCCGGCGGGGAGGTAAGCCCACTCGCGCAGCCCTTGCGCAGCTTGTATGAAGGTGACCAATGTGCGAGCAGCCTTTTTAGGCGCAGCGCATATGGCGCCTTGCGCATAGGATTGCGCCATGCCGCGCGCGCCTGCACAGCGCCGCTATGCACCTGCGCGAAGAAGCGAGAGGTCGCCGGTTCGAAACCCGGCGACCGCAATTTTTGCATTTCGCGCGCAGATGCAAAAGACAGCGCGATAGCGATACCCGATGCCTGATGGTGATAGCCGACGCCTGATACTGATAGCCGACGCCTGATAGGTCACGCCCGATAGCACGATAGCCCCATAGCTGACACCTGCTGCCTGCCGCCTTGCAGCCCCCGCCAGCGGCCGCCCACTGTGCCAATTGAAGCCATTCCTTTTGCAATGCGCCTAAATGAATGGCCGCACAACCTATCAGCATCAGAGCACCCACCAGGCGCGCGCCCACTTGACACACAGTGTGACCCACTGGCACATGCAGCACGGCCAGCACCCGCCCACTGAGCTGATTGATGCCATTCCTTTTCCAATGCACCATAAATGAATAGCCCACACAACCTATCAGCATCACAGCAGCCAACAGCCGCGCGCCCAGCTGACACCCAGTGCAGGAAGACACACAGTGTCACCACCCGCATAGGCACATAGGCGGCACCACACCACATAGCCACATAGGCGGCAGCGCACCACATAGGTGACATCGCACCGCATAGGCGCATAGCTAACGTCGCACCGCATAGGCGGCACCGCACCGCATAGGCGCATAGCGGCACCGCACCGCATAGGCACATAGGCACCACACCACATAGCCACATAGGCGGCAGCGCACCGCATAGGTGACATCGCACCGCATAGGCGCATAGCTAACGTCGCACCGCATAGGCGGCACCGCACCGCATAGGCGCATAGGCGGCACCGCACCGCATAGGTCACATCGCACCGCATAGGCACGTACGTGGTACTACACGAGCACGTACCTAGCACTGCACCTCATAAGCACGTAGATGGCCTCGCATAACTGACATTGCACCACATAACCGCATAAGCGGCACCACACCACATAGCCACATAGGCGGCAGCGCACCGCATAGGTGACATCGCACCGCATAGGCGCATAGCTAACGTCGCACCGCATAGGCGGCACCGCACCGCATAGGCGCATAGGCGGCACTGCACCGCATAGGTGACATCGCACCGCATAGGCGCATACACCGCATAGGCGCACCACACCGCATAGGCGCATACACCACATAGGCGCCACACCGCATAGCTCACGTCGCACCGCATACGCGCGTAGGTGGCAGCGCACCGCATAGCTGACGTCACACTCCATAGGTGCATAGGTGGCACCGCATAGGCGCATAGGTGGCACCGCATAGGCGCATAGGTGGCACCGCATAGGCACATAGCTGGCACCGCACCGCATAGGCGACACTGCACCGCATAGATAGCATCGCACCGCATAGGCGCATACGTGGCACCACACCGCATAGGCACATAGGCGGCAGCGCACCGCATAGCTGACGTCGCACCGCTTAGGTGCACAGGCACCGCATAGGCACATAGGCGGCAGTGCACCGCATAACTAACACCGCACCAATAGGCGCAAGCGGCACCACACCGCATAGGCGACGCCGCACCGCATACGCACATAGGCGGCACCGCACCGCATTGGCAACATTATACCGCATAGGCGCATAACTGACATTGCACCGCATTGGCGCATAAGCGGCACCGCACCGCATAGGCACATAGGTGCGTACGTGGCACTGCACCACATAGGCACATAGGCGGCACCACACCACATAGGCACATACGCGGCAGCGCACCGCATAGGTGACATCGCACCGCAAGGCGCACCGCATAGGTGACATCACACCGCATAGGCGCGCACGTCGTACTACACAAGCACGTAGCTAGCACTGCACCTCATAAGCACGTACGTGACATCGCACCGCATAGGCACATAGGCGGCACCACACCACATAGGCGCATAGGCAGCACCGCACCGCATAGGCGCATAGGCGGCACCGCACCGCATAGGCGGCACCGCACCGCAGAGGCGCATAGGTGGCACCGCACCGCATAGGTAACATCGCACCGCATAGCCGCATACGTGGCACCACACCGCATAGGCAACACCGCACCGCATAGGCGCATAGGCGGCACCGCACCGCATAGATAGCATCGCACCGCATAGGCGCATACGTGGCACCACACCGCATAGGCACATAGGCGGCGTCGCACCGCTTAGGTGCACAGGTGGCACCGCACCGCATAGGTAACATCGCACCGCATAGGCACATAGGCGGCAGTGCACCGCATAGGCAACATCGCACCGCATAGGCGCATAGGCGCCACCCCACCGCATAGCTGACGCCGCACCGCATACGCGCATAGGCGGCACCGCACCGCATTGGCAACATTATACCGCATAGGCGCATAACTGACATTGCACCGCATTGGCGCATAAGCGGCACCGCACCGCATAGGCACATAGGTGCGTACGTGGCACTGCACCACATAGGCACATAGGCGGCACCGCACCGCATAGGCACATACGTGCGTACGTGGCACTGCACCACATAGGCACATAGGCGGCACCACACCACATAGGCACATACGCGGCAGCGCACCGCATAGGTGACATCGCACCGCATAGGCGCACCGCATAGGTGACATCACACCGCATAGGCGCGCACGTCGTACTACACAAGCACGTAGCTAGCACTGCACCTCATAAGCACGTACGTCACATCGCACCGCATAGGCACATAGGCGGCACCACACCACATAAGCGCATAGGCAGCACCGCACCGCATAGGCGCATACGCGGCACCGCACCGCATAGGCGGCACCGCACCGCAGAGGCGCATAGGTGGCACCGCACCGCATAGGTAACATCGCACCGCATAGCCGCATACGTGGCACCACACCGCATAGGCAACACCGCACCGCATAGGCGCATAGGCGGCACCGCACCGCATAGATAGCATCGCACCGCATAGGCGCATACGTGGCACCACACCGCATAGCCACATAGGCGGCGTCGCACCGCTTAGGTGCACAGGTGGCACCGCACCGCATAGCTAACATCGCACCGCATAGGCACATAGGCGGCAGTGCACCGCATAGGCAACATCGCACCGCATAGGCGCATAGGCGCCACCCCACCGCATAGCTGACGCCGCACGGCATACGCGCATAGGCGGCACCGCACCGCATTGGCAACATTATACCGCATAGGCGCATAACTGACATTAGCACTTAAGTAGTACTAGGCACCACACACAAGCACTCCAGCACCACATGGCCATGTAGGTGACACACATAACCACATACAGCAACATCATCGATCATCGCCACCGCACTGACAGTTAGTAACAGCAGTTAGTAACTGACAGTTAGTAACCCGCACTTCCTAACTGCCAGTTAGTAACCGGCAGTTACTAACCGACACTTAGTAACCGTCAGTTACCGGTTGATGGATACTAGTTGCTGACAGTTGGCAGTTGGCCGTTCCAACTCACACCCTGCAACCCGCAATTCCTGCAAGCACAGCCCTGCAAGTATACTCCTGCAAGCATATGCCTGCAAGTATATACTCTGTGCACAACCATATCCTTTGCAAGCATATGCCTGCAAGTATAGCCCTGCAAGCATAGCCCTGCAAGCATAAGCCTGCAAGCGTACACGCCCATTGCGGCCCGCCCGCATGTCACGGCTGCCCCCGGCCCCGGCGGGGGAGGTAAGCCCACTCGCGCAGCCCTTGCGCAGCTTGTGCTGGGGGATGGCGAATCCTAGCGCAGGCGCCATATGGCGCCTTGCGCATAGGCGCGCACATTGCCCCATGTCCCCTGGTACACAAGCTGCGCAAGGGCTGCGCGAGTGGGCTTACCTCCCCCGCCGGGGCCGGGGGCAGCCGTGACATGCGGGCGGGCCGCAATGGGCGTGTACGCTTGCAGGCTTATGCTTGCAGGGCTATGCTTGCAGGGCTATACTTGCAGGCATATGCTTGCAAAGGATATGGTTGTGCACAGAGTATATACTTGCAGGCATATGCTTGCAGGAGTATACTTGCAGGGCTGTGCTTGCAGGAATTGCGGGTTGCAGGGTGTGAGTTGGAACGGCCAACTGCCAACTGTCAGCAACTAGTATCCATCAACCGGTAACTGACGGTTACTAAGTGTCGGTTAGTAACTGCCGGTTACTAACTGGCAGTTAGGAAGTGCGGGTTACTAACTGTCAGTTACTAACTGCTGTTACTAACTGTCAGTGCGGTGGCGATGATCGATGATGTTGCTGTATGTGGTTATGTGTGTCACCTACATGGCCATGTGGTGCTGGGAGTGCTTGTGTGTGGTGCCTAGTACTACTTAAGTGCTAATGTCAGTTATGCGCCTATGCGGTATAATGTTGCCAATGCGGTGCGGTGCCGCCTATGCGCGTATGCCGTGCGGCGTCAGCTATGCGGTGGGGTGGCGCCTATGCGCCTATGCGGTGCGATGTTGCCTATGCGGTGCACTGCCGCCTATGTGCCTATGCGGTGCGATGTTAGCTATGCGGTGCGGTGCCACCTGTGCACCTAAGCGGTGCGACGCCGCCTATGTGGCTATGCGGTGTGGTGCCACGTATGCGCCTATGCGGTGCGATGCTATCTATGCGGTGCGGTGCCGCCTATGCGCCTATGCGGTGCGGTGTTGCCTATGCGGTGTGGTGCCACGTATGCGGCTATGCGGTGCGATGTTACCTATGCGGTGCGGTGCCACCTATGCGCCTCTGCGGTGCGGTGCCGCCTATGCGGTGCGGTGCCGCGTATGCGCCTATGCGGTGCGGTGCTGCCTATGCGCTTATGTGGTGTGGTGCCGCCTATGTGCCTATGCGGTGCGATGTGACGTACG
This sequence comes from Yamagishiella unicocca, assembly GCA_003116995.1. Lineage (NCBI taxonomy): Eukaryota > Viridiplantae > Chlorophyta > Chlorophyceae > Chlamydomonadales > Volvocaceae > Yamagishiella > Yamagishiella unicocca. Next base: position 6,212 of record BDSL01000053.1, read on the forward strand.
TGCTTATGAGGTGCAGTGCTAGCTACGTGCTTGTGTAGTACGACGTGCGCGCCTATGCGGTGTGATGTCACCTATGCGGTGCGCCTATGCGGTGCGATGTCACCTATGCGGTGCGCTGCCGCGTATGTGCCTATGTGGTGTGGTGCCGCCTATGTGCCTATGTGGTGCAGTGCCACGTACGCACGTATGTGCCTATGCGGTGCGGTGCCGCCTATGTGCCTATGTGGTGCAGTGCCACGTACGCACCTATGTGCCTATGCGGTGCGGTGCCGCTTATGCGCCAATGCGGTGCAATGTCAGTTATGCGCCTATGCGGTATAATGTTGCCAATGCGGTGCGGTGCCGCCTATGCGCGTATGCGGTGCGGCGTCAGCTATGCGGTGGGGTGGCGCCTATGCGCCTATGCGGTGCGATGTTGCCTATGCGGTGCACTGCCGCCTATGTGCCTATGCGGTGCGATGTTACCTATGCGGTGCGGTGCCACCTGTGCACCTAAGCGGTGCGACGCCGCCTATGTGCCTATGCGGTGTGGTGCCACGTATGCGCCTATGCGGTGCGATGCTATCTATGCGGTGCGGTGCCGCCTATGCGCCTATGCGGTGCGGTGTTGCCTATGCGGTGTGGTGCCACGTATGCGGCTATGCGGTGCGATGTTACCTATGCGGTGCGGTGCCACCTATGCGCCTCTGCGGTGCGGTGCCGCCTATGCGGTGCGGTGCCGCCTATGCGCCTATGCGGTGCGGTGCTGCCTATGCGCCTATGTGGTGTGGTGCCGCCTATGTGCCTATGCGGTGCGATGTCACGTACGTGCTTATGAGGTGCAGTGCTAGCTACGTGCTTGTGTAGTACGACGTGCGCGCCTATGCGGTGTGATGTCACCTATGCGGTGCGCCTATGCGGTGCGATGTCACCTATGCGGTGCGCTGCCGCGTATGTGCCTATGTGGTGTGGTGCCGCCTATGTGCCTATGTGGTGCAGTGCCACGTACGCACCTATGTGCCTATGCGGTGCGGTGCCGCTTATGCGCCAATGCGGTGCAATGTCAGTTATGCGCCTATGCGGTATAATGTTGCCAATGCGGTGCGGTGCCGCCTATGTGCGTATGCGGTGCGGCGTCGCCTATGCGGTGTGGTGCCGCCTATGCGCCTATGCGGTGCGGTGTTAGTTATGCGGTGCACTGCCGCCTATGTGCCTATGCGGTGCCTGTGCACCTAAGCGGTGCGACGTCAGCTATGCGGTGCGCTGCCGCCTATGTGCCTATGCGGTGTGGTGCCACGTATGCGCCTATGCGGTGCGATGCTATCTATGCGGTGCAGTGTCGCCTATGCGGTGCGGTGCCAGCTATGTGCCTATGCGGTGCCACCTATGCGCCTATGCGGTGCCACCTATGCGCCTATGCGGTGCCACCTATGCACCTATGGAGTGTGACGTCAGCTATGCGGTGCGCTGCCACCTACGCGCGTATGCGGTGCGACGTGAGCTATGCGGTGTGGCGCCTATGTGGTGTATGCGCCTATGCGGTGTGGTGCGCCTATGCGGTGTATGCGCCTATGCGGTGCGATGTCACCTATGCGGTGCAGTGCCGCCTATGCGCCTATGCGGTGCGGTGCCGCCTATGCGGTGCGACGTTAGCTATGCGCCTATGCGGTGCGATGTCACCTATGCGGTGCGCTGCCGCCTATGTGGCTATGTGGTGTGGTGCCGCTTATGCGGTTATGTGGTGCAATGTCAGTTATGCGAGGCCATCTACGTGCTTATGAGGTGCAGTGCTAGGTACGTGCTCGTGTAGTACCACGTACGTGCCTATGCGGTGCGATGTGACCTATGCGGTGCGGTGCCGCCTATGCGCCTATGCGGTGCGGTGCCGCCTATGCGGTGCGACGTTAGCTATGCGCCTATGCGGTGCGATGTCACCTATGCGGTGCGCTGCCGCCTATGTGGCTATGTGGTGTGGTGCCGCCTATGTGCCTATGCGGTGCGGTGCCGCCTATGCGCCTATGCGGTGCGGTGCCGCCTATGCGGTGCGACGTTAGCTATGCGCCTATGCGGTGCGATGTCACCTATGTGGTGCGCTGCCGCCTATGTGGCTATGTGGTGTGGTGCCGCCTATGTGCCTATGCGGGTGGGTGACACTGTGTGTCTTCCTGCACTGGGTGTCAGCTGGGCGCGCGGCTGTTGGCTGCTGTGATGCTGATAGGTTGTGTGGCTATTCATTTATGGTGCATTGGAAAAGGAATGGCATCAATCAGCTCAGTGGGCGGGTGCTGGCACCGTGCTGCATGTGCCAGTGGGTCACACTGTGTGTCAAGTGGGCGCGCGCCTGGTGGGTGCTCTGATGCTGATAGGTTGTGCGGCCATTCATTTAGGGCGCATTGCAAAAGGAATGGCTTCAATTGGCACAGTGGGCGGCCGCTGGCGGGGGCTGCAAGGCGGCAGGCAGCAGGTGTCAGCTATGGGGCTATCGTGCTATCGGGCGTGACCTATCAGGCGTCGGCTATCAGTATCAGGCGTCGGCTATCACCATCAGGCATCGGGTATCGCTATCGCGCTGTCTTTTGCATCTGCGCGCGAAATGCAAAAATTGCGGTCGCCGGGTTTCGAACCGGCGACCTCTCGCTTCTTCGCGCAGGTGCATAGCGGCGCTGTGCAGGCGGCGCGCAGGGGCATGGCGCAATCCTATGCGCAAGGCGCCATATGCGCTGCGCCTAAAAAGGCTGCTCGCACATTGGTCACCTTCATACAAGCTGCGCAAGGGCTGCGCGAGTGGGCTTACCTCCCCCGCCGGGGCCGGGGGCAGCCGTGACATGCGGGCGGGCCGCAATGGGCGTGTACGCTTGCAGGCTTATGCTTGCAGGGCTATGCTTGCAGGGCATATACTTGCAGGCATATGCTTGCAAAGGATATGGTTGTGCACAGAGTATATACTTGCAGGCATATGCTTGCAGGAGTATACTTGCAGGGCTGTGCTTGCAGGAATTGCGGGTTGCAGGGTGTGAGTTGGAACGGCCAACTGCCAACTGTCAGCAACTAGTATCCATCAACCGGTAACTGACGGTTACTAAGTGTCGGTTAGTAACTGCCGGTTACTAACTGGCAGTTAGGAAGTGCGGGTTACTAACTGTCAGTTACTAACTGCTGTTACTAACTGTCAGTGCGGTGGCGATGATCGATGATGTTGCTGTATGTGGTTATGTGTGTCACCTACATGGCCATGTGGTGCTGGAGTGCTTGTGTGTGGTGCCTAGTACTACTTAAGTGCTAATGTCAGTTATGCGCCTATGCGGTATAATGTTGCCAATGCGGTGCGGTGCCGCCTATGCGCGTATGCCGTGCGGCGTCAGCTATGCGGTGGGGTGGCGCCTATGCGCCTATGCGGTGCGATGTTGCCTATGCGGTGCACTGCCGCCTATGTGCCTATGCGGTGCGATGTTAGCTATGCGGTGCGGTGCCACCTGTGCACCTAAGCGGTGCGACGCCGCCTATGTGGCTATGCGGTGTGGTGCCACGTATGCGCCTATGCGGTGCGATGCTATCTATGCGGTGCGGTGCCGCCTATGCGCCTATGCGGTGCGGTGTTGCCTATGCGGTGTGGTGCCACGTATGCGGCTATGCGGTGCGATGTTACCTATGCGGTGCGGTGCCACCTATGCGCCTCTGCGGTGCGGTGCCGCCTATGCGGTGCGGTGCCGCGTATGCGCCTATGCGGTGCGGTGCTGCCTATGCGCTTATGTGGTGTGGTGCCGCCTATGTGCCTATGCGGTGCGATGTGACGTACGTGCTTATGAGGTGCAGTGCTAGCTACGTGCTTGTGTAGTACGACGTGCGCGCCTATGCGGTGTGATGTCACCTATGCGGTGCGCCTATGCGGTGCGATGTCACCTATGCGGTGCGCTGCCGCGTATGTGCCTATGTGGTGTGGTGCCGCCTATGTGCCTATGTGGTGCAGTGCCACGTACGCACGTATGTGCCTATGCGGTGCGGTGCCGCCTATGTGCCTATGTGGTGCAGTGCCACGTACGCACCTATGTGCCTATGCGGTGCGGTGCCGCTTATGCGCCAATGCGGTGCAATGTCAGTTATGCGCCTATGCGGTATAATGTTGCCAATGCGGTGCGGTGCCGCCTATGCGCGTATGCGGTGCGGCGTCAGCTATGCGGTGGGGTGGCGCCTATGCGCCTATGCGGTGCGATGTTGCCTATGCGGTGCACTGCCGCCTATGTGCCTATGCGGTGCGATGTTACCTATGCGGTGCGGTGCCACCTGTGCACCTAAGCGGTGCGACGCCGCCTATGTGCCTATGCGGTGTGGTGCCACGTATGCGCCTATGCGGTGCGATGCTATCTATGCGGTGCGGTGCCGCCTATGCGCCTATGCGGTGCGGTGTTGCCTATGCGGTGTGGTGCCACGTATGCGGCTATGCGGTGCGATGTTACCTATGCGGTGCGGTGCCACCTATGCGCCTCTGCGGTGCGGTGCCGCCTATGCGGTGCGGTGCCGCCTATGCGCCTATGCGGTGCGGTGCTGCCTATGCGCCTATGTGGTGTGGTGCCGCCTATGTGCCTATGCGGTGCGATGTCACGTACGTGCTTATGAGGTGCAGTGCTAGCTACGTGCTTGTGTAGTACGACGTGCGCGCCTATGCGGTGTGATGTCACCTATGCGGTGCGCCTATGCGGTGCGATGTCACCTATGCGGTGCGCTGCCGCGTATGTGCCTATGTGGTGTGGTGCCGCCTATGTGCCTATGTGGTGCAGTGCCACGTACGCACCTATGTGCCTATGCGGTGCGGTGCCGCTTATGCGCCAATGCGGTGCAATGTCAGTTATGCGCCTATGCGGTATAATGTTGCCAATGCGGTGCGGTGCCGCCTATGTGCGTATGCGGTGCGGCGTCGCCTATGCGGTGTGGTGCCGCCTATGCGCCTATGCGGTGCGGTGTTAGTTATGCGGTGCACTGCCGCCTATGTGCCTATGCGGTGCCTGTGCACCTAAGCGGTGCGACGTCAGCTATGCGGTGCGCTGCCGCCTATGTGCCTATGCGGTGTGGTGCCACGTATGCGCCTATGCGGTGCGATGCTATCTATGCGGTGCAGTGTCGCCTATGCGGTGCGGTGCCAGCTATGTGCCTATGCGGTGCCACCTATGCGCCTATGCGGTGCCACCTATGCGCCTATGCGGTGCCACCTATGCACCTATGGAGTGTGACGTCAGCTATGCGGTGCGCTGCCACCTACGCGCGTATGCGGTGCGACGTGAGCTATGCGGTGTGGCGCCTATGTGGTGTATGCGCCTATGCGGTGTGGTGCGCCTATGCGGTGTATGCGCCTATGCGGTGCGATGTCACCTATGCGGTGCAGTGCCGCCTATGCGCCTATGCGGTGCGGTGCCGCCTATGCGGTGCGACGTTAGCTATGCGCCTATGCGGTGCGATGTCACCTATGCGGTGCGCTGCCGCCTATGTGGCTATGTGGTGTGGTGCCGCTTATGCGGTTATGTGGTGCAATGTCAGTTATGCGAGGCCATCTACGTGCTTATGAGGTGCAGTGCTAGGTACGTGCTCGTGTAGTACCACGTACGTGCCTATGCGGTGCGATGTGACCTATGCGGTGCGGTGCCGCCTATGCGCCTATGCGGTGCGGTGCCGCCTATGCGGTGCGACGTTAGCTATGCGCCTATGCGGTGCGATGTCACCTATGCGGTGCGCTGCCGCCTATGTGGCTATGTGGTGTGGTGCCGCCTATGTGCCTATGCGGTGCGGTGCCGCCTATGCGCCTATGCGGTGCGGTGCCGCCTATGCGGTGCGACGTTAGCTATGCGCCTATGCGGTGCGATGTCACCTATGTGGTGCGCTGCCGCCTATGTGGCTATGTGGTGTGGTGCCGCCTATGTGCCTATGCGGGTGGGTGACACTGTGTGTCTTCCTGCACTGGGTGTCAGCTGGGCGCGCGGCTGTTGGCTGCTGTGATGCTGATAGGTTGTGTGGCTATTCATTTATGGTGCATTGGAAAAGGAATGGCATCAATCAGCTCAGTGGGCGGGTGCTGGCACCGTGCTGCATGTGCCAGTGGGTCACACTGTGTGTCAAGTGGGCGCGCGCCTGGTGGGTGCTCTGATGCTGATAGGTTGTGCGGCCATTCATTTAGGGCGCATTGCAAAAGGAATGGCTTCAATTGGCACAGTGGGCGGCCGCTGGCGGGGGCTGCAAGGCGGCAGGCAGCAGGTGTCAGCTATGGGGCTATCGTGCTATCGGGCGTGACCTATCAGGCGTCGGCTATCAGTATCAGGCGTCGGCTATCACCATCAGGCATCGGGTATCGCTATCGCGCTGTCTTTTGCATCTGCGCGCGAAATGCAAAAATTGCGGTCGCCGGGTTTCGAACCGGCGACCTCTCGCTTCTTCGCGCAGGTGCATAGCGGCGCTGTGCAGGCGGCGCGCAGGGGACAGCCCGAGGGACACCAACATGATGACGATAATATAGTTTTGAAAAGGCCGATGGGACATCGAAGGAAGCACCTGAGTTCGACTCAGATGGCCGTATAGCTCAGTGGATAGAGCGTGTCCTTCCTAAGGTCAAGGTCCAAGGTTCGACCCCTTGTACGGTCGCATTTTTGATAGGTTTTCAGATTGCTCGTGTTTTATTATTGATGGGCGCTCCACAAAATTATTTTTTGGGGCCGTCGTGTGCACTTACAAAGGAACACGACTAATAATCCTCATCTGGGCAGCCCAATGACGACGACCATTCCGCCTGAATGGACAATACGGTAGCTATCTGAAGAGGACTTGCCTCGAGTTGATATCTGGGGGTATGCCGTTATTTACATGAATACAGCAAGAGTGATGACCCTTTAGTGAAGAGGTAGAAACGAAACCCGTAGGAATTGCGGACCGGGGGGGGTATGTCTGCCGGGCATGACCCCCTAAGACAAGTCACAAAACGCCCTTAACCAATGAGTCGCCTAATGAGCCTCGGATTCCGCAGGGGATGTTACATTAGTATGAGTACCGTTCGTAGTAAGCAGTGCGTTTATCCAGAAGGCAGCTGCATGCCATGGCAAGCTGCCATAAGATAAACAGCTTTGAAGCTGCAATGATGTAAAAATACTAGGAGCCGCGGACATCTTGAACTAGGGCCTTGCGGCACACAATCGTCTTGCAGGGTCGACGATGTAATCACTAGAACCGCAAAGACAGCAAATTAGGCAAAGCGATACACACACGCATTGAAACATTTGAGGAATGGTCAGGAACATTATCCGCAGCGCACAGCAGCAGAATCCGCAGCGTGCGGGCGAAGGGCCCATGTAAGCCTGGGTAGACAACGCCATAACACGGATCGCCCTAAGTGGGGTATACGGTATTTATCGAATGTGTCCATCATCGTTAGCGAGCTACTCGCGCAGTGGCTTATTGCCGAGCTAAAACCATTATCGTTAGCGAGCTACTTGCGCCGTAGCTTATTGCCGAGCTCTGCGCACCAGCTGCAAAGGCGCTGGCGCCCAGGGTAGAGAGGCCCGATTAGAAGGGCCATCGAACAATGGGGAGCGCGCGTCAGGAAGGACGCTGCCCAAGACCATGGAACGGCACCCGGGATTGAACAGGCCGCAGCAACAGCAATGACTCCACTCTGCCAAAACGGTTAAAAATCCGCCCACAACGCGGGCTGCGAAGAGGTACGGTGCGTGCCACGACCACCGACCAGGCCTCACAAGTGGGAAGAAATGCCAGTTCCGTGTTCGCATCTCGCTCCACCTGTTGAGCGAATTCACGAAGCTCGGCCCACATCGGACCAGGACTGCAGAATGTAGTCCCAGGGAGTGCACCATTCAATGAAAACTCCGCCCGTCTCAGGCTCTCAGCGCTTCTCGCCTTCCAGCCGCGCACCCCCATCCCCTCACCAGACCGGGAAGACTTCCAAGGGTCGCAGTCGCATACCAAAACGCCTCTTCGGTGCCAGATGGCACGCCCTCGCAGCCTGCTGGGCCAGACGCAGAAAAACGACGGCGCGGAGCCGTTGGCCATCAGTCACACTCATTTCTTAGTTGCCCACCACACCGCACAACATCAACAAACTTACCAAAAAACAAGAAGCCATTAGCCGCACCGGTCTGCGGCCACGCACCAGTAAGGCCAAGGCAATCAGCAACCGCCTGCAACCTGCCGCACCATAACCTGAACTGCCATCTTCTCTGCCTGCCACCAGACTGACACGGGAGAGCCTTACCCACCGATTTCCCAAATCCAATGTCGCCACACATACGCGCCCTGGTCTTAACCCCTGAACTGGTATCCGAACTGTGCCAGCGTTACCAGGATAACTGACAGCGGAGAGCCTCACCGACCGTTCTACTCCTTCCCCCAAGAATCCCTCCCCCTCCGAACAACAAGTCAGGCACGCCCTGGCCTTGATCGCGGAGTTCGCCAAACGGTCGATCATCGCGCATCACTTGAACTTCACTTCCGTGATGCCGCGTAGCGCACAGGCACGACGGCAGATCATACACAGCTCTTAAGCATCCCTCTGTGGAAGACGACATCGCAGGTAGCTGAACGCAACACCTCCGTTTCCAGGCAATATGTGTAGCATGGCCAAAGCAGCCACCGATACCCTTAAACCAGGCAAATTGCCACCCCATCCAGACGCTGGTAAAGACCGACACAAGGCAGGCGACGACACGTCGCGCACAGTACACTACTCACCCCGCCTCAAGAAGCTAATGCCGCCCCTTGTTTCTTTTCCGTATAAGGCTCAGAGGTTCCGCATCTCGCGGGAATTTCCCGCAAGGCCAACGACCATTACGCAGCAGGTGTATAGCACCCGGTGCCACTTAGCGCGCGCGACGTACATCCTCACCGTCGCTACCACCGACAATCCCTTCGAGCATCCGGGCCCGACAGGCCCCCTCTCCTCCTCCTCCTCCGCGGGCAAACGGCAAACACAAGTACACTGCGCCCCCCAGTCGAGAGCCCGAGCGCTTCATGCCCGTGGACATCAGCCTCCGCGCTCGCCCCAACGCCGCAGAGCCAAATGCGCAACGACCTAGCGACTCATAGGTTGGTGGTGGTTGTTTTACAATTGCCCAATTCAGCCTTTGCGAGCGCAGTCCGTCGTGGGTTTCCCACGTTGCATGTGTACACATCCGCCCTCAGCGGCCGACCACTGCCTCGACTCGCTTACGCCACTGCCAGGACGCGGTTTCCGTGGCAACCCTGGCACAGCGCGGTGATGGAGAAGATGGTGCTGTGCTGCCGCGAGCTGCACACCTCGCCCAGGTCGGACCGCAGCGTGCTGCGGGCGCCGCCGCACGAGCAGTTGCCGCAACGGCAGGCCGCCGCGGTCGATTCCGCCTCCATGCACATCCGCCGGCGGCCGCAGTCGTTGCATGAAGCCATGATCGACAGCAGCAGCGGCGGCAGCGTGCAATGGCACACCTCACAGGGGTCCAGCTCAGCACAGCAGCTGTTGGGGTGGCTGCCGCCATTGCCGCGCAGGACTGGCTTGACGTCCTCGTCCTCTTCCGCCTTGCACCCCATGACGGCGGATGAGCCGCAGCGACTGCGGCGGCCCGCGGCGTGAGCCGCAATGCCGTTGCTGCCTGCGGCGTTGTTTGCTCCTGTCTGCGGGTCCACCACCTGGTGCAGGCCACCCAGGGCGGCCATGAGGCTGTCGACCTGCGGCGGATGGGAACGGGTACGCCAATCCAGGTCAAGGAGAGCATGGCAGGGTGTGCAAATTGGTGGAACACCTATGCATTCCGTCTGCCGCCGCTGTACGCCTCCGTAATGGCAGGCAGGCAGCGAACAGTGAACGTATCTCATCGAAAGCCAGCGCATATCCCAACGCGCATCGCTGCCACCGCTGAGCCCAGCTCTCATACCGAATACATGGACCCTCATCCATGCCCACCTGGTAGTGGCCCATCTGGAAGGCCAGGTGGAACGGCGTCACACCGCCGTCCGATCTCAGGTGGGTGAACGCCGCAGGCCATCCGCAGTGGTCGAGGAGCAACAGCCCGATGCGCGCGTCGTCCAACATCGCTGAGAGGTGCAGCGGCGTGATGCCCGCGGGGCCAGCAGCGTCCACGCGCCAGCGGTAGCCGTGGCTGTCCCCCCAGGCGAGCATGCCCGCCAGCAGCGGAATGCTGCCGCTGCGCACCGCGCGGTGCAGAAGAGTCAGGCCGCGCTTGTCCGAGCCAGCAGCACCCGTGGACGGCACGCTGGCGGCATGGATGGCAGCCACCATTTCCGTGGCGCACGAGCAGCTCGCACAGGCCAGCGGCAGCACCGCCGACGCCACGGCCGCCCAGCCCATGTCGCAAGCGATGGCCAGCAGGCGGCGGGCCTGCAGCGGAATAATAAAAATGCCAGTCAGCACGAGCGAGAACAAGCGAAGGGGGCGTGTGGCATGGGCAACATCCAGTGCTGTTCCGAGAAACTGGGCCTTCCTGGCACGCTTTTATAGACGGACCCACCTTGAGCGCGATGGCTGTGTGGGGCAGCTGTGCAGCAAAGCCGGGCTGTCCAGCGATGTGCTGCAGCACCAGCGCAATGTCCTGCTGCAGGACCTCAATCGTATCCTGGCGCAGCGGGCCGTTGCGAACATCCAGCCTGCGGGGATGGGATCCAAACGACAGCAGCTGCTTTTACATGTACATACATTTACATACAATTACAGTATTAGAACCATGTTAGGTGCACGATTACTGCTTATACGCCTTCGTGAACTAATTCAGCATGACAGTGGGCCACCAAAATGAGGATTCCCCATCATCCTGAGAATGCAGACCATTTGGCCAGTGTCCTCACTTGTTGATCTCCTCCACGAGCGCCTCGTCCCGCGCCACCAGTAGCTGCTTGGCGGGGCTGAGGTAGGCACCCCGTGCAACCTCCACCCACACCGGGCCGCACAGCTCGGGGAGCGGCGGCAGGCGCACCAGAGCACGGTGGGCAGACAGCGGCTGCAGGTGAGCCTTCAGGTGCTTGTTGCCCCAGCGCATAATGACCTGGGCGTTCAAAAGTTGAGGCCCAAAGGCGAATGAGTAAGGACAATATCTGGACATTAATGAGCACGGCGTGTTGCAGAATAGCTACGTCGGGACAACCCAAATCGGTCATCATCATTGACGAGCGACATTGCAGGTTGCAGATGTGGGATGTCGCGGCAGCTTCCCTAGGAACTACACACGGCTCATGGCCAGCTGGTACGCCCCCGCCTGCCTCCTTTTGCCGGCCGTTTCTCCCAAAACGGCCATGCGGCGCGCCCCCTGTCCTTCTCGTCCCCACCAACGACCCGGCCTCACCGCGCAGCCCGGCGCGTCCAGGTGCTGACCATGGACCTTGAGCGTGGCAGGCTGGCCCGCCGTGGCCGCCAGCGGACCCAGCCGCCGGATGACGGGGAAGCGACCGTCTGTGCGGGTCCCAGCAGCATCGCCCGACACCTTGCCGTCGCGCACCATCACCATGTCGGTGTTCAGCTGCAGCGTGTACATACCCGAGTGCCAGAACGGGCAGCCCGTGCGCGTCAGCAGGTGCTGCGCCAGGCTGTTGATAGCGCCCGGTGCCGCGGCCTGCGCCGCCCCGGCCTCATCCACCAACATTTGGACGGTGAGGAACACGCAGCCGGGCCGGATGGACGCTTCCATGGCCGATGGCGCCGACGCCAGCCAGCTGGTGACTTGGTTGCGCAGGTCCGCGGGCAGGTCCGCCGGCGTCCTGTTGAACAGCTTCATGGACAGACGGATCATGCGGTGCTCGCTCTCAAAGGCCGGCGAAAACTCGTTGCGCCCCCCGAGAATGTCGCGCGTAAGGCCGTATGTGCGGGCCTGGTCTGAAGCGGATGCGTCGCTAGAAGAGTCCGCTGGGCTGCTCGCAAAGCAGCCCATACCCATGCCAGCCGCGGGCTGCGACGCTGGTAGCGCTGGGTGTGTGGACACACCGAGCAGCAGCCGCAGCGCATGGAGCTGTGTCGGGTTCTGCATCAGGCACGCCAGGAGCTTGCCCACGTCGCCGTCGAAGGCGATGCCACCGCCAACAGCAGCCGCAGGTGCAACCCCGGCAACGGCCTCATTCGCCGTGGATTTGCCTTTCGCCTGATCCGCCTGGGCCCGGCGCCGACGGCGTGCATTGTGCTTGGACAACTGGTCGCGGCAGCTCTTGCGATTGCCGTCGAAGGCGGTCAGGTCGTGGAAGCGGCCGCACTGCTGGCAGAAGCGTTGCAAGCGACCGTCCTTCATAACCTGCAGGCAATCAACACCGCGATTGTGTTAGTGGGCAACCGTGAGTCACGTGCAGGCCTAGAGCAATCAGATGAAGTGTAGCCAACAGACGAGCTTCCCTCCCACATTGAGCGGCCGAAATAACTAGAGCGACCCGACCCTTGCAGGCACGTGCATGCCAGAAGCTCTGCCCCCTCCAGCACGAACCTGCTGTAGCTTGATGTGCACGTCGCAAATGCGGTACCGCTGGTGGTACTCTTTGAGGTTGGACAGATCCTTGCCGCAGCCCGGGACCTGGCAAATCATCAGGCCGTTGTCATCTCCCACATCGTGCAATGCGATGACATCGCCCAAGTTGTGGTGCTGCTGAGGGGCATGGCCACGGTTGCCGCCCGCCGTGGCACGGCGGCCAACCTCCTCGTCATCCTCGCTGTCGCTGATCGCGAAGTCCGATACGTCACCTGGCACAGCAACGTCGCCGCCGCGACCGCCCATATTTGCAGCAAACTGTCCCTTGTTAGGGGGAGGTGCGTTAGCCTTGTTAGAGCTATCGGCCTGCTGTCTACCTCCACTGCAAGTGGGGCCACTGCCTGCGCGATTGCCGCTGCAGCATGGCGGCTTCACATTATCAGCGCTGCCTTGAAGGGAGCTCGTGTCCCCCGACGAGCCCAGAGCAGGAGAGGGCAACGACGACGGCGGCATGGCCATGCTAGCCTGCTGGTTAAAGAGACCAGATGGAGCCTGGAAAGCAGGCGCCGGCATCGCCAGCGCCGGGGCACACTGCGCATGGCCCCCCGGGAAAGCCGCCATGGCCATGCTAGGCATCTGAAGGGCCATTGGCTGTGCGCCCCAGCCCATTGCTGCCAGCGGTCCACGATCGCCTGTCATATTCGTGAAGAAGCCAGGAACAGCGGCAGCGGCCGCCGCAGCTGCGGCCGCTGCGGACGAGCCCATGTCAGGCATGCCGCCCCACATATTGCCCGGGAATCCCATGCCCATGCCCATTCCTCCCATCTGAGGGCCAGCGGCGGCCACAGGGACGGCGACTGGCATAGCGGTTGGCGGCGCAACCATGCCGGAGCCGTGGCACATGCTGTTCGCCGCACATGTCTCAACCAAGCGGCTGGGCATAAGGCTATTCAGCGCCGCCTGCAGCGGACCTGCAGCCTGCTGGACCTGCTGAGCTTGGGTAGCAGCAAAGCCGCAGCAACCGGCCGCAGGTGCGGCAGGCGGACCAGCACGGTGACCACCGCTGGCACCGTGGCAAGGTTGGCATGCTCCCTGCTGTCCGTGCTGCTGCTGTTGTTGCTGCGTCTGTGTCGGTGCTGACGTAGCCGTGTTGTCGGCTACCTTACGCCGCTTCAGCGCCTGACAACATGCAACGTTCGGCACCTCCTTCGGCGCCGCGAACATATTAAACGGGTCCCAGTTCCAATCTTCTACTGCCCATGTTTGGTCGTCACCTACGGATTTTGCGAAATGGTTCAGGAATTCCGCTGGTCAAGAAAAGCGAAAAGAGCCGGACGATTACAACCTGCGCATCAGACTCACCTTGAAGCAGGAAGGGATCCAAATCGCTGCTCGTGATCGAGTTGGCGCGCTCCGACCCTGCTTCCTCATCGTTGAAAATGTTGGCGAGGTCCATGATCGCTGGCAACCTGAACAGAGCGGAAAACGGCGCTGAGCCGCTCAGCCACAAATTCCCGTGCCGCTCGGCCTATCGAGTAGGACCCCATCGAAATTGAGGAAATCAGGACGCCGCGAAGACAGGACGTTCCGTCCCAGGTCAGAGAAGCAACAGCGAAGCACCGATTCCTGGCCAACCGCAGGAGGCCACACAGGGGCCTTGGAAGGCAAAGCGCCACTTCAACCTGTATGAGACCCTGACCATGGCAATTTCCCGCAAGCCAGCTGCGTACCTTGGCAGAAATAAAGGACTGGGGCTCGCCGCGCTTTGGGGACGTCCCGGACACGACCCCGCTATCAGATACTAGGTGCTGTCGACTTGTCCTGCTGGCTGTGTAGGGTCTTGGATGATGGCCACGTAGGGCCTAACCAGTGAATGGAAAGTCTCGGAACACGTCGTCGAAGGTGTGCAGAAGAAAACGATAGGGAAGAGGTCTTAAACACAGTCCCTTTAGATTTTGGCTAGGTACGCCATGGTCTATGTTAGGGTGCCTGCACAGTTTGCACTTGCAAAGCGGCTCCAGACATTGTACGACGGGTAAGTCACCCCTTACGGCATTGGTTAGCACCGACACGTTCAGCGCTTCGGAATGGAGGCGTCGTATGTTAATTATCTGGACTGCATAGTTGGATGCCTACAAGCTATTTCCACGGGCCCGCTTCTATGTCGGTCCCCGCCCAGATCAAATCCTAAAAAGCAATCCCTTAAGGAGGTATTCGTAGGAAATGGATTCGTGATTTAGCATTTACGGCAAGGGGGGCTGAAGTACGTGGACGTGTAGTTCACGAAAGGCTCCTTGGCAAAGGTGGTTACATTTGCCTAGGAGCCCAGCGAAAACCGCTCTTGGCTACGACGAACATGGGGACAGCCTCAGAACGTGCACCGTGGCGTACGAAGCATTGACCAACACCCGCCCAGCAGCGCCCAGGCCAGAGGGGTTCACCATTAACATCGCGCGAGTACGCCGCATGCGATGCGCAGCCGCATGGGATGCACTCGACTTGCGATCAAATGCCGCAGAAGAACCGCTCAACCTTCAGGTGTCACCTTCGCGGCAGTTGCTAACCGTCGCTCCTTCAGTCGCTCTCTTCCCAGCTCTCCCCAGCACCTACATCCTAGTCCCTCGCATTCCCTCGCTCCCTCCTGTCCAACCACGGCTCGTGACGCCAGGCTGTCATCCTCGACACGATGAGTGGCGCGTGTCCTGCACCTCACAACATAGCTCCTGCAGGGCACTCCCTTACGAATGGTACAATCCAGCCTGAACTGCAGGGGAGACCATAGGAGGCTCGTATCTGTACTGTAGCCGCAACCCACCTAGCGGAAATGCGTCGCACATGCAAATTCGACAGTGCCGCTCTGCTGCGGCCGTCGAAGTCAGCGGAGCACCGCAAATTGGCCGGCCGGTGTGCGGGTGGACGGTTCATGCCAAGAGCTGGAGGTGCAGGTCGCGGGCACCACCTAGCTGTCAGAGGCACTGTCGTGGATGGTGGCAGTCGCAACGGGCAGCTGGGAATCCGCCGGCTCCTTACAGTGTACAGCCCGCAGCAATCTGGAGCCCACTGGAACGAATACTACCAGCCGCCAGAGCGGGGCAGCAGGGTCCGAGGTATCGTGCGACGTGCACCACAGTCCACCACCACATATACACGGGCCAGGGGCGCTGTTTCCTTCAGCCAAAAAATACACAACTACAATGACTGTTGAGGAGCGACCCACCTGCCCAGGTCCGCGAAAATAATACAAGACCCATGACCCGGTAACAAGACCATATGGGTAATGGGTGTTGGCCGGACGACCAACCCAACGACTGCAGGCGCTAAAAGTTACATCATTTCACAAACGATTACCCACGGTTACAAATCCTCAAAACCCTGTACATGTTATCACTCCAGTCAAAATGCCGGTTAGCGGCCGCACGCATACGTAGAGGTAACCCTCAGTGTTGATGATTAAAAAAAAGCGGGCAAACTCGCCAGAGCCGACTCCAAAGCCAAAGCCAAAGGGCGATCGACTGGCGCACGGCAACGGGAAAGCCGCGGGGTTCAGGGGGGCGACAGGAGAAATGCTAAGCCGGACCGCCCTGGTGCCAACTGAGCTTCCAGTCGCCCAAGGGCGGATACTGCACGCAAGCTGCAATCGCAAGGGTTCAGCCTTTTGTCTCTTCCCCCGGGCACCAGCGGGCGGCATCCGCATGCGTCACCCGCAGCGTCTGGTCCCATGGGACTGAGAGCAACACACGAAACCAGTAACGGTGGTAAGCTTCGAGGAGCACCCTGAGGCAGAGCCACAAGGCAGAGTCAGCCGCCAGCCAGCCAGCTACTAATGCTGCTGGACCGCATCCGCCGCCGCCGTGGCGGCCAGCGCGGCCTGGTGGGTCTTACGGTCGTTGACTCCCCCGGCGCCCCCCACCTCCGCCTCGTCCAGCTCGGCCAGGTTGTCTTCCAGCGTGCTGACGGGGCCCGTGAACCACGTGTATGCGCCGTAGTAGGGGAAGTAGTACCAGATGAGGCTCAGCGCGAAGGTCGCAAGCAGGGTGACACCTGGTAGGTTGCAAAGGGAAAGAGTTAAGTCGAGGGGGCTGTGAGGAAAACCCCGGTTATTAGAGGGGGGCCCGATGCGCGGACGTAGGTACTGAGGAGGATGCGTCGAAGCTCGAGGGGGACATTTCGAGCGATGTGGAGGGAAGCGGCAAGGAAGACGCGGCGGAGTTTGAGCAGCTGGCGGCTCAGTGCGACCAGCATGCATGTGATGAAGCGGACAATGCTCCGGCCGTGACCACCTCGGGGGGGGGGTTTGTCTGGGCAGACCCGGGGTGGCACCAACACAATCCCCCCCGCCCCCCACCCCACGCCCTCATCCTCGCCCCGCCCCCCCCCCGCCGCTCCGCACCTGCATAGTTGAGGTTCTCGGAGGTGGTTGGGTACTCTGTCGGCAGCGAAAAGACCACAACGATAAACGCCACCCACAGAGTGGCGATGACGCCTATGGGGTAGGCCGCCCAGCCCAGGTGGAAGGGGCCGGGCTTGAAGCGGCGAGCACCCCAGGGCAGGATGCGCGCTGTGGTGGGGGCCACGTACGCGATGTTGAGTGCGATGGTGGATAGCGAGATGATGGCGGTGAAGGCCGCCTGAGCAGGAGGGGGCGTTCGAGGGAAACCCGTGGATGTCCGAAAAAAATCGTTTAAAACAGAAGGGGGCAGGAGGGGGCGGGGGGGTGCACAGAGACCCGGTTACTGGACGTAGGGATTGTAGTTGGCGCATTGGCTTCGGGCGCATAGGCGGGGGGGCTTGCTGCGCAAGGTGGAGGGTCGGGGGAATTTCGGACGCTGGAGGCGGTGTGGTGCGGTGCTGTTTGCTCGCTTGGGCGGCGGCTAGAACACAAGCGGTTTTCAAACAGCAGCGAGGCCAGGCGCCACCACAACCGTCACCGCCACCACCGCTGCACACTACACGTACCTTGTCCCTCCGCGTGCCCCTCCGACGCAGGCGCAGTAGCGCTCTCCACCCCCCCGGGTATTTCCCCCTCCCCCTCCCCCCCGCGCGCACCTCGCTCCCCATCATGGGCAGCCCCAGCAGGAAGGCCGCGAAGGCGGTGCCCCACACCGCCATCAGCGGCCCCTTGACGGTCTTGTTGTACTTGATCCACAGCCAGGACAGCGGCACGGCGCGGTCGCGGGAGTAGGCAAACAGGATCCTGCGGACGGAGCGGGGAGGGAGGGAGTTGGCGCGGAAACAACTCGTGAATAAGACTTACGACCCAGGCGTAGGGAGGGGTAGATAAGGGAGGGAGGTAGGGAGGCAGGGAGGAGGAGGCGAAATCGTAACACCGGGCTGGCCAGGGGCGCTGCTGCCGCCTCCGTGCTGTCCCGGGGCGCACCTGGAGACGTAGGTCAGGGTGGAGTGCGCACAAAAGTAGATGCCCCCCAGCGGGATCATGAGCATGATGATGCCGCCGGTGCCGCTGCCAGTGCGCTGCTTGAAGGCGTTCCAGAAGATCTGGCCGGGAGGTAGGGCAGGGGAAGGCGGGGGAGGGTTAGGGCTCGAGCTGGGGCTGGGGTCTGGGTGGGTGGAGAGGAACCCGGGTTTGGGCGGGTGGAGAGGAACCCGGGTTTGGGCGGGTGGAGAGGAACCCGGGTCTGGGTTCCTCTCCACCCGGGTCTGGGTGGGTGCAGCTGGCGGGTCTCAGGCGCTGCGGGCGCCCCTCACCCAGCCCCCACGGGCTCCTAGGAAGCCCCCCCGCCCCTCCAGGCTGGAAGAGACTCGCCCTCAGGCTTCAGGCCGTGTCAACTAGCCCTCCAGCATGCACCCCCAAACGCGCGTTCTAAACTCTCCTCACCTAGTCGCTTCCACTCTCCCTCCCGTATCCAGGGTTTCCACTCTCACCCCGCCCGCTCCCCTCCCCTCGCACCTGAGCCACCGCATCGCCATCCGCCTCCGAAGGCAGGTCGCCCTCGCCGAGGACCTGCGGCAACAGAGTGACGGTTGGAGGTTGGAGCAACCAACAAGCGGTCGTCAGAGCTGCCTGGCAGCAGAGCGAGTTGGCGGCGCTGCGGCTGCTTCGCGGCCCGCACCGCACACTCCTCCCGTCAGCCGCCCACCCGGCTGCGCGCCCTGCCCTCCTCCCTCCGCGCCCGCCCCTCGCGGCCCCACCTGCAGGTGGTCCGAGACGCAGAACAGCAGCGACAGCACCCAGCACCAGCCCACGACGATCATGAAGAACACGCCGATGAGGATGCCCCAGGGCGCCGCCATGGAGGCGTTGGTGGTCTCCTCCGACATGTGGGCGGGGCCGTCATAGCCGGTGAACGAGTAGGCGGGCAGCAGCAGGCCCAGGATGAAGATGTAGCTGCGGGGTGTGCGGGGTGTGCGGGGCAGGTGGGGCAGGTGGGCAGGTGGGCAGCAAGCGGGGAGTAGCGCTGCCGGGAAACAGCCAATGGGAGAAGGCCGCGCAGGCCGGTTGGGAGGTATGAGAGGAGACCCGTGGGTCGCCACTGAAAAGTTGGAAACCGAGTTTTTTCACACGTTGGCAGGACGGGGACGAGCAGCGAGGGTTTTTCTGCGGCGGGGGGCCTGGCGGGTGGCGGGTGGCGGCACTTACAAGGGGTTGTCGATGCCACTGCTGTTCCCCAGTTCGGTTTCGAACTTGCGGAAGACCCAGTTGGGGGAGGCGTGCTCCACCGTTATGCAGGGGATTGCAATGATGACGATGAAGACTCCGATGATGGTCCACCAGGCGCCCACCTCGGTGATGAAGCCGACGTGCTCGAAGCGAAGGGAGTTGATGGAGGCCTGGGGCAGGGAGGCCAGGCAGGGAGAGCGGGAGGGGGAGGGGGGATTACAATAGGGGGAGGGCGGCAGGCGGCAGCAGGGGCAGTTCAGGCAGTTCCCCCGGGAGGACGGCGGGGCGGGCGAAAAGAGGTTTGTGTGTGGCGGGCAGACTGCTGTCGGGCCATGAGCATGCGCGCGACCAGCCAGCCTGTGTGAGGTAAAGCCCCTAGCGGCCGAACCCTAAGCGCAGCCCCACCTCTCCCCCTACGCGGGATCGGGTTTACCTTTCAGAGCCGACCTAGGAGTTGCCTCTCACACCCCCGACCCTGGAGCACCTGCCGGGCCTGCAGCCCGGCCGCCATGACCTGCCACCTCCAAAACACCCACCTCTATCCGGCAAGCAGGAGGGTGGCCTCCTCCAGATGGGCCCACGGGTTCCCTCTGCTACCCCCCCCCTTCGGTCCCGCCCACTAGCTCTAGCTGCGGTTGCTGCTTACCGTGAAGAACAGGCACGCGGTGTAGATGCCCATGAACTGCTTGTTGTTGGGGTACCACCCCTCAGCGGGCGGCAGCTCGTAGTCGGAGGCGGGGGGGTTCTCCGGGTCGATGACGGGGGTGGCGGTGCCCGTGGAGAGCAGCACCATGGTGGAGATGATGTAGGCCATGAAGTAGTGTGTGGAGGCCAGGGAGGCGATCTGGCCCAGGAGGTTGAGCCACCCTGCGGGGCGGGGAGGGGGATTCGAGGGAAACCCGTGGATGTCCGAAAAAACCGTTTAAAACAGAAGTTTTGAGATGCATGCTGGAGAACTGGGTACATGCGGGGAGGGGGAGGGGTGTGAAACCGGTGACACGAAAAAACGACAAGATAGTGGGCGCAACCGGGGAGGGGTGGGAGAGGGGTGGGGCGGTGTCCACAGGCCCCTGCCGATGTGCCGTCGGAACCGACCCCACTCGTCCGCGGCAGGTGCGTGCGCTCCGACACATTGAGGACGGTGATGCAGCAAGTGCAGCTGCTTTGTTACGAATGTAGTTAGGATCGCCGCCATGGTTCACGATCTTCCTCTTTTGAATCGTACGGGGTACGGCCCCACTGATCTGCCGTAAGCTGTCCGGCAATGCCATCTGTCTCACAAATAATCTGTCACGCCTCACTTCTTCAACTGAGCACTGCCACGAGAGGCACCACCGGCACTGCTTCGTCGGTGGGAGCGCGGGACGTCGCGATTGAGCTGTCAGGCCAGGACTGCAGAACGAGTTGCCTTTCTGGCTGCTGGCCGCAAACGCCAAGACCGCCGCGTCGCTCCACGTAAGTCCGCCGGAAACGCGACGGTTGAGCGATACAACCGCGCGACGACGCAGCAGGCAGGCCCCTGCGCTATTGTTTACTTGAGGAAGCCTGCCAGCTGCCCGTCAACTACGCTTTCGGATGAACCTTTTAACATGACTTTGGTTTCCAAATTGCATCCGCGACGCACAGATCCTCCATGAATTGAGCCACGGAAGGCGGTGGACGGTTGGCGCTGCCGGTCGCGGCGTCGAAGCAGAATCTCGCGGCAACCAACCGCAGGCGGCCGCAGTCGTATCGTAATTTCAAGCGCATCGACGATGCCTTGCAGGTAAGTTGCGCGCCTGCACTGCTGGCCTGCTCGGCATCACTTTTCGAGTCGTAATATTTCCAACTTAAGCCACGCACCAAGATAAGAGCGCTTCCCCCAACCTTTTCCATTTTCCCTTTGCGGCGTTAATCTTTCCTAATAAAGCCGTTAGCAGCACTCAAATCCGTACGAGGACAAAGGCGGCCTTTCCTAGCAGACTTCCGAGTGAGGTCGACGGCCCATGACGGCCTTATGCACGGGCACCTCAATTTGAACTCCACCAAACCACCGCGCATTCGCTCCCGCGGCGGCAGCTCAGACGAGGGCGTCTGCACTCTCATACAACACTTTCTGACTTCCGAGCCAAAGATAGCTAACGGCTAAGGCCTGGCAGCCGAGCGCAAGAGTGACGCGACCAGCCAAGGACATTTTGGCCCACTTGCTTCCGCGCCAGGCCCGGTTCTTCATTCACCCGCCGATCAGCAACCACTTTTTGAGGTCACGCCGAGACGCGCACACCCAAAGCCGAGCGACGTCCTGCTGGCGGCCATCGGGGTAGCAAGTCCCTTCGTTTCGTTTCGTTTGCGGGGTTCCATTCAACTAGCTGAGTCCATGCTCACACACACACACACACACGCGCGTGTGCTGCCCCGCCGCATGCCGTGTCCTATGGTGGCCGTTGAACCTCCCGTAAAGCCCTTGCCCCCTTTTTCCTTGTCTCCCGGTTGCCTTCAGCCTGGGGTCCTACCTGTCACCCTGCAGGGCGAGGGCGGGGTGGGGGCGGGCAGGCGGACGTGAGCGGCGAGGGGAGGAGTGGGGCCACTGACGGGGTGGGGGCAGTGGAGGTGCTGCGGTTTACTGGGCCGTATAGCAGTTGTACGCTGATGCGCACTGATCGCGCGGGGGCTCCGTCACCGCCATGTAGAACCCCACCGTCATCCGAACCCAGCTCCACCCTGTGCTTCCTGCTCCCCCTTCCTGCCCGTGACATGCCCCTTGCCCACGGCACCCCCCCCCCGACCATGCGCCCACTATCCTGTCTTTTTCGTGTCAACGGATTTCACGCCACTCCCCCGACGGCATCCCTCCCCTCCCTACCAGCAGATCACAGGACCGACTGACGGCCCCGTGAGCTGGAAGATCCAGTAGTACATCCCTGCGGTGGCGCCGTACAGCGGGGGGATATGAGAAGAAGCCCGTGCAGCCCGGGGGGTGGGGGGCGGTGGCGACGAAACCCGTGGAGACGACACAGGGTACAGCGGGTTGGTGGCACACGTCCCGGATCGACCCTCTGTGTGTAACTACCGCACATCTCCGCTCTTCGGCCAGATGATGGAGGCAGCAGTACGACACCGCGTACGACACCGTTCTCCACTCACCGCCGCTGGTGGGGTAGGCGGAGGCCAGCTCTGCGTAGGTGAGGGGGGTTGGCATAAAGACCGGTTACAAGACATAGGTGTATAGGTAAAAGGGGGGGGTAGCGCGGGTTGGGGTGTGGGCTAAGCTCTGGACCGGCTAGACGGCGTGAGGACACGACATGGCCGGCACGGCCGGATTGCTGCGGTGCGAACAACAAGGACCGTGTGGCTTGGGTCAGGCGTAGGTCGTTGCGGGAGGGGCGGAAGGGGCGGTTGGGTTGCGCTTGTGAGCCGAGGGGCGGCCGTCGGGACGCACGGCCAGCACGCATGCCTTGGGGTAGGCGGCACATAGCGGCGGGGCTTTCAAGGAAGACCCGTGGATGCCAGAAACGGGGCGAGGAGCCCCGTGCTGCCGCAACACGCACCTGCCATACCCAGCGCCACGCAGAGGCTCAGCAGCGACACCAGCCACCAGCCCCACAGGCACACCACGGGGCCGCCGAAGTACAGCCCGGTGCCGAAGCTCCCTGCCGAAACCGCAATCGCCGTAACAGAGGTAGGAGTTAGGTTACACTGTCGGTCTGTGCGCAGGTGGCAGTGAGGCTGCTCCTGGCGCGCGTTGTCCTGCTCATGCCAAAACCGTAGCGCATGACCCAAGAACAGGTCAGCGACGCCCGTCATTCGCAGGAATACCCCTCGCTAAAGCGAACCCCCCCTTAGGGCCTGCAGTTAAGCAAGCATGCATGGCCCCACGTATCACGTATCGTAGCCTGTAGTACACGCTGTATTGGTTATGAGTCCTGCTCCAGTGCGTGTCAAGGCAGCCTTCCAGCGGAGCTCCCACAAAGCTACCCTCGCCGCTCCCAGTTTCCCATTGACACGGAGCCTTCGTCCCGCATTATGCAACCCGGTGACCCACCCTCCAACCGCGCCGCGGCCCCATCCCATCCCTTCGACCTCTATATTCTTAAGTTCACCTAAGTATCCATCCTTTACGACGGGAAGCTTACTACAAACCTGTAATGGACAGTAAAACACTCATGGAAGACACAGTAACTGCAACGTTTGTAAACCAGCGCCAGCCGCGGTGTAGTACCTGCAGGTAGACATCGGTTGTTCATAACGAATGAACTGCAGTGCTCGGTCGGCACGTGGACATGGCATGGCGCTTTCGGAACTTCAAATCCGAGTTTAACTCGACATAATGCGAGGTGCTATGAGAACGGCAAGATCAAACAGTAGCGGACCTGCGTGTAGCCCATCGATTTGAGACGCTGCTCCTCATATGAGATGGCAGCCTCCTTGTCCTTCACGAATAAACCGGTGGCGTTGTCCATGTTTGCGTGCTATTCCTATTTTACGTTCTGAGCTTAAAGCACGCCTGGTCGCAGACGCCACTGCCGTTTAGGAAAATGTTTGGGCGCTGCCAAGGCGCGAAGGCGGGCTACCCCGCACACGAAGGCAACCCTATGCCAGGACACTGGGATCAAATAAGGCAGACTCCCACTTTACAAGTGCCACGCCGTTTTATCCTGCATGCTACGCTCTAAAACTTCCTGGCGTACGTGAGGTCGTTGATGGGTTGACGGCACAGGCACGCTTGCTTGGTTGCCGCTGCCAGGACTGCAGTGGATAGGAGTGAATGTGTACAGCGATCACCTGCGCTCCGCTGGCCCAGATGGCAGCGGGATCCTGGTATCGATTCGCGCACGACCCAACGGAAAAGATTAAACGCCACCAAAACGCCTATAATACGCCGTCCTAAAAACGTCCACCTCGCAGGCGTATTCGGTTTATTAATACGCGCGTATTCGGGGCGCAACAACCAGTAACCTCGAAATTTCTATGCATAGTTTTCTCGTTCTCACGGTATGTTGGTTATTACTTCACAACTCCCGCTCTCTGGTTCGGTCGTGCCCGTGGCTTCTTCTCGCGGCTTGGGTCAATGCGTACCCGGTCCGTGGCCCCCCTGCCCGGTTACGCCTGGATTACGCCTTCCGCTTATGGGCGCTTGTGCGCGCTTGGCGCATACGTGCAACCTGATAACAGGTGCGTGCAGCTTCTGAGGTGTTTTTTTCCACGGGGCAAGACGATTGCCGAAGGATACTGCAGCGACACCCGGCCTCCCAGGGCCGACGACGACCGCCCCTCGGCTCGGTGGCTGCGTGAAGGACGCTGGAGATGCCGCCAACGCCGCCTGCACTACTTGGCTGACGATACCGAGCTCATGAGCACGGGCGGCTTCATGCATGGGCGCCTGAGCGGCGGCAACGACCAATTGAGGGCCACGGCCTTCCACTGATAAGCGGCCAGCGGCCTGGCGCTCCCTCCCGCCGCCGCGATGCGACCTCCCACGCACCCCTGCGGCCACGCCCACGAGTTGACTGCTCATCACCAGCAGCAGTTGATGGCTCACCAGCCGCATCACCGTCAGCGGCAGCTCCGCTAATGGAAGTGGGTGCCGGGGCTTGGGCTCCGGCGGCTTGGGCATTGGCGCCGGTGGCTTGGGCTCCAGCGCCGGTGGCTTGGGCTCGCTCCAGCACCGGTGGCTTGGGCTCCAGCACCGGCGGCTTGGGCTCCAGCGCCGGTGGCTTGGGCTCCAGCACCGGTGGCTTGGACTCCAGCGCCGGTGGCTTGGGCTCCAGCACCGGTGGCTTGGGCTCCAGCACCGGTGGCTTGGACTCCAGCGCCGGTGGCTTGGGCTCCAGCACCGGCGGCTTGGGCTCCAGCACCGGCGGCTTGGCCTCCAGCACCGGCGGCTTGGGCTCCAGCACCGGCGGCTTGGCCTCCAGCACCGGTGGCTTGGGCTCCAGCACCGGCGGCTTGGCCTCCAGCACCGGCGGCTTGGGCTCCAGCACCGGCGGCTTGGCCTCCAGCACCGGCGGCTTGGCCTCCAGCACCGGCGGCTTGGCCTCCAGCACCGGTGGCTTGGGCTCCAGCACCGGTGGCTTGGGCTCCAGCGCCGGTGGCTTGGACTCCAGCGCCGGTGGCTTGGCCTCCAGCACCGGCGGCTTGGGCGCCTGCGCCTCCAGTGACTGCAGTAGCCATGGCAGCGACCGTGGGGTTGTTGGCGGTGGCGGTGGAAGCAGCAGCGATCAAGGCCACGACAGTTGTTCTTGTTGTAACGGTTACAGTGGGTTCGAGACCAAGAGGTAGAACCATCGGGCACGACAGTGTTGAGGTCCAGGGAGATGTCGGCGATCGTGGCGGCGGCGGCGGCGGCAATGGGGCCAGCATTCGTCATGGAGGCGGCGCTGGTGGCCAGTGTGGTATCGGTTACAGGCCGCTGAACATGAGCTTCTGCTGCTGTGCGAACACACACCGTGAATGCCCGGAAAATACGACAGCTGCACCACGGTAGGCTGGAGGCATGAATGACAACTGTGGTTTGGCCGCCGATGGTTTCAGAACATGGCCGCCCTCACAGGATTTTGCAGCAGCCCGCTCTACCACACCGCCGATGCATGTGAGGCTGCAGAAGCGGAACACCACAGTTCAGCTCCCCTGCAACTGGAGGCGCTCAACCAAGTGGCTGTTGGCCGTGTCCAAGAAAGCCTTCGCGCCAGCAATTATGCCTTCCACTGCCAACTGCCGTGAACATCATTTGCGTTTGCAATCAAGGCAGCGTCTGGTGAGGGCATTCATCACTACGCATACCCAGCCTGCAGTTGCAGGTGCTGTCCCGCACGCACACCACATGAGTAAGCTGAGAGAGGCGCCAGTTGGACTGCTTCCGCCGCCCAACCCACATCTTGCTCCCGTGGACGTTGACGATGCCCAAACCAGCAGCCGTGGGGCAATCAAGTAATCACCATAGTCCTCCGATGCACATTCTAAGATAAATCCCAGGCTCCTGAAATATGCTATTCATATTACTTATTGTTCTCCTGGCTTCCGGACATAGGGTTGGATGGCGACTATACTTGCACACGGTACGTCAGGGAGACAAGACAAGCACGCTTTGCTACGCCATTCACATGCAAATTTTTAAAGACTCTTGCGTCAACAAACATACTTAACGATATCCAAGGAATGCGTCTTCCCGCTATTCCCTTGTAACTCGTCATGAAATGCGGCGCGTTTTTCATTAGCCTTCTTAGCTCGCTGCAAGCTCCATCTGGCTATTTTTAGAATTACAAGACACAAAGGATTGAGAAAGAAAGATTCTCTCAAACATCGTCCAAGTACGTCACTCGCAAGTTCCCCCTAGCGTGCCGCCACCTGGGTTGACCATATGTCTTCCGGCACGGAAACCAAGGGACAACATGAGGGCGTGCACGTATACCCTTGAATCCTGCCTGTTGCAAGGGTTATTGCGGTATTACTGCGCCATCGTTTACATCAGCGGTTGGGCGAGGAGACGAGTCGCAGCGTGCGAGCGCGCCAAAGTATGTTTTGGGGATCACGAGTAGGTGGTCGTGATCTCCTCTTTAATTTCCGCGGAAATCACCATTTTTGTGCGCGCGCGAGGGGCCTCCATGGGGAAATATTAGAAGGTTTTAAAAACATGGCCTCGCTATTCCATAGGCCCTATGAGCCATCGCGTTTTCCCGATTTCCCCCTTAGACAGCGTTGCGATCGGATTCGGGGTGTTTCTATGACTTTTGGTTTCGGGCAATCCTACTTCGTACCCTGCGCTACCCCTGACATACGCCGTTGTGCCGTACGCCGTTGTGACTTACACCCGTACGCCGTTGTGTACCTTCAGAGCAACGTGGGCGGCAGCTACTTGACCGGCGGAGACGAGCTCAGCATCGCGGACCTCACGATCTTCGCTAGCATGAGCACCATGATCAGCGGCCAGTACGACGGTGAGCAAGAGCACTACGTACCGCATCACTCCGTACCGTACCGTACCCTAGCGCAGCGTAGCGCCTGCCTCTTCGGCTTCGGCGCCCGCTGCAGAGAACTGAACTTCATTTTAGCAGCCCAGTTGATTGGCATGAGGTTCAAAGCACGGCTGCACCAGGCCGCACATTGACCAGCCTAGACCGATCCTTATTAGGCGTCATCCGGGATGGAAGTCGGCTGTTGCCTCACTCGCCGGGGTGCAATGCAGGAGGGAGCAAATCAAAGTCTCCGCGCCGGTTGCCTCGATGCCTAACATGAGTTGGCTCTGGTTGGCTCTCTCCCATGGCTGCACCGCACTGCCAGGTGTTCCCCACACGCTGCTGGAAGGCTACCCCGTCCTGAAAGCGTTCCGCAACACGATCGGTAACCGTTACAACAACGATCGCCAATGAGCCGGGCGTGAAGGCGTTCTACGAGAAGCACGGAGAGGGACTGCGGGCGGCCTTCAAGCCGGATGCTTGATGCGCTGAGGGGGGCTTAGGGAAGCAGTTGGGAACTAGATAGAGTGATCAGCGTTTACCACCCATTACCACGCATATGTTGCTACTGTGGTTACCACGCAACTGTGACCACTAAGAGAGTTCGCTGTGGTGACAGCTGCAAGGGTTGGGTTATAACGTATTTTTCGATGTCCCCGGAATTCGCCCAACGGTAGGTGCTGTTTGCCGCAAGAGAGGTGTCCTTGACTCCCTTCACAACACAGATCCTCCAATACATTGCCGATACTTCCCTATCCGCCTATCGGTTCGTCAGTTGTTGGGCCCAACTACCTCTCTGATAACTCTATTTCAGGACATCATGGCCCTAGCCCTTAGCAATGACCCATTCACGGTGTACGTGGAGCGCGCAACGATCCGCCCCTTGACGCGGCAGCTTCTGCCGCGCAAGGCGGTGGCGATGGAAAGGCTGCCCGGCACCCTTTCACCAAGGGAGACCCTTTCCCAGTGTACCGATGGATATTGTGGAGACCAGTAACGCGTTCGACATACACCCCGGCATTTCGGCATATCGCCCGATGACCTTACCGCTGAGTTCAGGAGGGCGTGCTGTTTTGGTACTTTCTAGGACTCGCTATAACCAGTTGAAAGAACCGCCCCGCAAGGACTGCGTGATAGCAACTAGCCCCCTCGCGTGCTGCTCTTAGCCCACCAGGACCCCGCGCTCCCGCTCCAAGACACGCTGCCGCCGCCACTCGTGTAGCTCAGCTGCCAGGCCCCGACGCCTGACCCCGCGCCTTGCAGTGCCTGGCCCCACGCTCGCCGTCGGCAACAGGAAGGATAAGGCCTCTCCGCGTGCTCCTCGTCTGCCTCATTGCCCCGACTTCGCCGCCTTCTTGCCGCTCTTGGGCTGCAGGGTTGGCGGGGTAGGGGCCTGGTCATCAGCATCGTTTAGACGACATGCCCCCAAGCTCCCAAGTCCCCAAGGTTTCGTCGGGCCTGTCTTGGGTGCCCTGGTGGGGCCCCTGGCCGAACCTGTGACTGCCTCGGAGCCACCCACCGCCTGGTCCTCCTTGTCCCGCCGTTTGGTCTTCTTCGCCGACCTGGCACCAGGAGCCGCCTGTGCCAAGGAGGCAACGGAATGTCAAGGAATTATAACAAACGCACTACGAGTGCTGACCCTGCTGACATCCGGTGGTGTTTCGTTTTCATCCATAACTCCATTGCCCCTGCCAAGTGCCGAAATGCCGCCTCCCACACTCCTTACCTAGATCGCCTTGCGCCTGCGCTTTTTGTCAGCAACGGCGGCGGGCGGAGTGTGCCCCCGCTCCTCGTCCTGAGCGGTATAAAGGCAGGTTAGGTCAGATTTTAGACGGCACGACGCAAAAGCTGGACAGCCAATGGGTCTAGCGGCTCAACTTGGACAAAGCAAATAGCTGGGTCTTTCCCTCTAGTCAACAAGACCGCTTGCAAGTCGTTGGCCCTCCGTGCACTCCCAATGCAGTGTTAACCAGGGCCAGGCCAGCAGAGCCCGCGTGACAGCGTCTGGACGAAGTCACCCCTGTCTCCCGGGCTGCATGAGAGAACATGTCGCGCACCTGCAGCCGGTCGAGCGTGCCCCTTAGGATGTACAGCTTCACGCGGGATGCAATCTGTGTCCGCTTGGGCGGCCAGTCCTCTCCCCTGATCAGTTTGAAGGCGCCAAATACGTCTGGCGGCACCACGTAGCAGAGGCGCAGCTTCACGTCCGGCGGCAGGTGCATCGTCGTGAGCATCTTGTTCAGAATGGCAGCGTCAACGCCCTTGGAGCCGCCCACGGTCATCTGGAAGAGGTCGCACGTGCCCTTTCCGTACCGGAGCGCGTCCACCGTTGGAAAGTCGTTATTGCTCGGCCTGTAGTACGTGCCCTCCTCGCAGCTAGCACCAACCGTTTTGAAGGCCTGCAAGCGGCGATGGCCGCGGAAGCATCCTTTCATTGCACGCAAAAGTCAATCCATCCCTGGCTGCAATCCTAAGCCGCGCCGCGTACAAAGCGCACCTTGAAGAATTTGACATCCTTGCAGCTGTCGAGCTCCAGCTCCTCCTCTTTGCCGCGCGCAAGCGTGTCCTGGCTGACCGGTACAGCAGTGAATGGACCGCCCTGCGGAAGGCCGGATCCATGCACATAAGAGCTTTGATCCACGATCCCAAGCCGGCCAAAGCCACACGGCCAGCAAGAGAGCAGTGGGAGCGGAAGGGGTGCGGAGACGGCGCAGAGGCCCAAGGTTTCACAGACGCGCACACGCCACCGACTGAAAGTTCGAGCTGGCACATCACAAACGTTTATTGCAGTACGGTAACAGACGGCACGGCCCCAGCCGTACCTGCGGCAGCACAGCGTGCATCGTGGCCTCGAAAATACTGTCCAGGATTGCCCCTGATGTGCTCCTCAGCAGGCGGATCATGCCCTGAATCTCAATCTTCACTACGCGCTTCACGAACTCCTCCACCACCCAGCGGCTGGCGAACGCAAGATGCTGCATGCTGAAGTCGGTGTCCGCGACGATGTGGATCAGCCTAGTTCGCAAAGACAGCGGAGGATAAGTAGTTGTCGTTGTAACGGTTACAGTGGGTTCCAGACCAAGAGGTAGAACCATCGGCAGTAGTGTAGAAGGCACGGTACTCGACACGGCACGGCCAGACTGCTCTCATAGCTGGGCAGCAGCAGAGGTAGAAGCAATACGAAATCAATCTTTTAATCGGCTTGTGGGGGTGTCTGGGCGGGCGGTTGTGGCCATTCAATTAGTTGCTATGAACTTGAATCGGCAGGCCACGAAGGGACACTTACAGGTGGCTGGCCTCCGGGTCCTTCTCGATGCTGCTGACCGCGGCTTGCATCTGACACGGCAGCAAATGGGTTCGTTCGGAGCACAGAAGTGCACCAAGATGCTATGGACGAAGAAGTGCACCAATCCCATGGCGACCGCAAGGCATTAACTTCCAAAGCGTTACCTGAGCAATGTTGCAGCCCTCCACAGCTGAGTGCAGAGGGTACAGCAGCTCCTTCAGGCTTGCGGTGGAATTCACGGACGGGTTTTGCAGGACGTACCGTGGCACACCGCCGTAATGCGCAAACAGCTCCTTGACACGGTCCACGGTCACGCTTTCGTACTGTGCACTGCGGTTGGATGAGTTGCAGCACCCGGTTCGCACGTCTGGTCTGATAGCAAAGAGCAACACGAACGGCACGAACAGCCCTGCAAACCTGCGGCACTCCAGCAGCTCGTCGAGCGACCAGAACGGCATGTGCAGCAGCTTCGCGGAAAGTTTCAACATCTCCTGCAGACAATACAACGCCACCACCCTGAGTCTCAACGACGTCGTTTCAACCAACAGGTGTTACCCAACACATCCACCTTGTACGTCTTACGCTTGGGCGACGTCAGCAGCACGGTGCGCGCCCGGCTTTCGACGCATGGCGGCACTCCGTCGGTGATGTACCAGGTGGCTGGGTTCCTCAGCACGTCCCAGAAGCATAGGAGGTCCCCAATCCGCACCTCGCCCGTCTCATGCACATAGCACCACTGCAAAAGGATTCGGGGCGAACACGATCGAGCTGAGCATACGTCAGCAGTGTTGTCTCGTGCGACACACGGCAAATGCGGCTGCAAATGGGTGCAGAGGTGGCGCCAGACGGCGTGGCTAAACAAGCGGCTGGGAGCTTTCGAAGCCTAGTCTACGCTTGCAAATGTGGGCGTCTCCCTGCTCACCACCTTGTCTCGGCTCCCGATGTGCTCAAATACGATGGTCGGTGGCGGCGAGGGGCTGGTCAGGAGCTTCGCCAGGATGTAGTAGAGGAACCAGGATTTTCCGATGCCCGGCGTTCCCGTGACTGCGATGAGATCGGCATGGTCCTTATACTTTTTAACACGCCGTGCAAGAAAGGTGACAGCTGAC
Source organism: Yamagishiella unicocca (assembly GCA_003116995.1). Classification (NCBI taxonomy): domain Eukaryota; kingdom Viridiplantae; phylum Chlorophyta; class Chlorophyceae; order Chlamydomonadales; family Volvocaceae; genus Yamagishiella; species Yamagishiella unicocca. The sequence continues at coordinate 37,561 of BDSL01000053.1, forward strand.
GCGCCATGGCGTGGCCATGACCGCGAAGGACAGCAGGTGTTCAGCGGAGGGGTCTCTGAAGGGCCCCGCGGCGTGCACAGCCTACAGCACGAAGGTACGCGATGGCAACTCTCACCGATAAACTTCTGGAACTTGAGACGGCTCGAAAAAGCGTCGAAGAGCCGCGGGTAGCACTCACGGACGAACAGGGACCTGTAGCCTTCGTGGAATGGGAAATCATACTGCAGGCTCAGCATCGCACCCGGCTTCGGCACCGCCCGCAACGAGGCCAGCACCGCCATCATGCGTTCACCTGCCAAGCACGGAGGTGGGTTGCGCAGCGCGTGGGGTATACCGGGATGAGAGAGCAGCCCACATACACAAGTGCCCCCCGGAAGCTCAGCTTATGACGCAGGTAAAGCGTAGGTGTGCCGACCGCACCAATTCACGACCACTTCCAACGACAACTGGAACTCACATGCAGCATCCCTCATGACGGGTCCCGGAACTGCATCCGCACCTGCAGGCAAAAGGGAGCGCGGGGGTGCGTGTTCCCAGGACCACAGCATGCTTGCTGGGCGACACACCTAAGTCATTGCAGCATCGACATGCAACATGATGCATCACAACAGCATACCGGATAGGTAAGCCGCTGCAGGAGGCAGCTGCAGTTACAATAGGGAGGGGCGCAAACTTGCAGGGCGGACCTCGCAGCCCGTCCGCTGGTGCTCAGGTGCGTGAGGTTCCCCACCCAACGGAACAAATCCATGTATGCGCGGGGGGCTACAGTTTTAAAGTGCTGCAAAAGGTGACTTGCGAGTGACGTACTTGGACGATGGTGACAGCATGGACAGCTGTGTGCGGGTGGCGGGTGACAGCGTGGACAGCGGTGTGCGGGTGGTGGTTGACAGCGTGGACAGCTGTGCAGCTGGTCCTATGGGGTCGGTTATCGGGTGGGCTATCTTCGGTTAACGAGCGTTAAACCCCGTTTAGGATACCGAGGCAAGGGTACCAAAACACATGGTTTGTAAACCTGGGTACCCGTTTACAGGGTTCGGTAGCCAGAAACGGTACTGTAACCCAACCATAGGGTTCGTTTACCGGGGTACCCGTTTACCCAACCACTGTTGGGTTACCCTTGCACTCGGTAACCCACACGACCGTTTACCGACCCCTTAACGACGGTTGACGGACCCACCCGATAACCGACACCCTCGGTCACCCAAAACGACCCCTAACGGACACGTCTATGCCATAGGGCATGCGCATCTCAAAAGGGGATTAACCCTAGGCCCCACGGTGCGACGTGCGGGTCTTTGCGACTACCTGCCCGGCAGCGGCGCAGCACGCATAACACCGCGTGCTAGCGGCATGTGGGTCTTGCGCGTATCATAATGCCACATGCTGACTTGCTTGCGGTCGTCTGCCATACAGTAGCTACACAGATAGGACGCACCCTGGCTGATCGCCTTGAGGACCACTTTGCGGACAGCCCCTGGCCCAATGCCATAATCTTTGAGATCAGTATCTGTTAAGGCGAAGAATGCCTGCACGCAAGACACATGCCTAATGAACGTTTTGGGACAGGGTCACAATGCAGCAGACACGCACCCCCCGTTTCGTTGTGTACCCCTGGTCGTTGAGCATGTTGAAGCAAGTTTCCTTCTCATCTTCGGTGAGGTCCGCTATCTGGCCAAGAAACGCCCGAAGATCCCAGTCCATTCTTGTATGGGGTTCGGTAAAGCTCTAGTTACATCGCCTGACTACTGCACATCAGTTGCGCAATAATTGGTCAGGGGTAGAGGCAATCGGTGCAAACTTTGGCGCTTTGTCCGACAGGTATCTACACCAAGCTGACGGATGAGTCTTCGTTTTGGGCCCAGCTGCCATCAGCGCTAGTGACAAAGACTGAGGGTGGTGAAGAGGTCCTGACGCTCGCCGCTGGGACTCATTTTCCGATCAAAAAGATGGCGAAGCTGCTGCGCCGTCACTGGTACGACGCCTTGTGGAACCGTGTTCAGGAGGCGCTAGCTCCGCCTAATCGCGTCCAGCACTTCCTCATCATCGGCACACCGGGCGAGTTCATTCGTTTGAGGCGTCTTAGTGATCATCATACGAAGTGATGAGGGTGCCTGTATGCAGGTATCGGCAAGACCGTGTTCCTGAACGACGTGCTGTATCGGCTGGCGCTCGCGGGCGCGACGGTGGTGTTGCACGCACCAGGCCACCGGTTGCAAACGCTGCTGTTCTCGCCGGAGGGCGTGTTTTCGGCGGACAGCCCGAAAGCCTTTATAGCCGAGCTGTCGAAGCCTGACACCTGGTGCGTCTCGTCGCTTACTTGACCGCGTGTTCTGTTGGGTTCCTCCACAGCCCTCGCTGATGACATGGCTGGGCCCCGTCTGCCTGTCCCTTTCGGATCGGGTTCCACTCCAGGTTCTTTTGCGACCGTGCAGAGCCTCCGGTCGTGGAGGCGATCACCGTGCTGACGGCTTCCCCCCGCCACTCCAACTACAATGTGCGTTTTGCATCGCCATAAAGCCAATGACATTTTTCAGGGTTTGGCCACAGATCGCGAAGTGCAACCTGTGTTCGTGTTTCCTGCAGGAGTTCCTCAAGGAGCGCAGCAAGGAGTTCTGGATGGGCCCTTGGGCCCTGCCGGAACTCCTAGCAGCATCCACCACGATGCCAAAGCCGGTTCCTGAAGCCACGGTCAAACGCCTCTTTGAGCGGTACGCGGGTGTTTCGAACCACAAAAGCGTCAGGATTGCAGGACAGATTGCCTAGTATGTTGCTTAGACGTCGGATCACCCCTGTCCTGTACCCATGTAACTCGCCCTCTGTCCGCATGCACCTGTCAGGTGGGGTGGAATCCCTCGCTTTGTCCTGGAGCACGCAGATGCGGCAGTCCAGAAGCTGACGCTGGCAAAGGCATTGTCGGTGACAGACCCGGTGCTGGTCATGCGCGCAGCACACGACATTCAGGCCGCACCGGAGGTCAGCCGCATGTGAAGGTGCGCACAGCGTTGACGGCGAGTTGTTACATGGCACCTTTGTACGTTGGGGGGGACCGCTTGGCGGCAGCATGAATGGTTCTCGGACGCCATATTTTGACGGCCTACTCTCAAAACCCCACCCTTTCGCGCGTGACAGGTGGATCCTGTGTCGTGCATGCCGCAATCCCTTGTGTTCGCCTCGGACGAGATCTGCCAGCTGGTGCAGGAGCGGCTGCAGCGGGAAGGCTCCGGACGACTGCACGAGTTCCTGAACTGGGCCGAAGGCAGGCAGGGTAAGAGGGGTGAGCGGGTGCTAAGAGAGGTATCCGTTACAAATCCTGGGGCTTGCAGCATTAGAGCCACCACCGAAGTAACACAGCTTGAACGAGCTGAGGGGAGCAAGGTCTCCTGACATGTTTCATGTGTATTGATGTGGCTTATGCCGCGATACGTCAGGCTGTATGTCAGGCTACTCTTTGAAGCCTTCCTGTACCCTTCTTCGTCGCTCGCCCCGCACACTGCCCACCAGCAACCCACCCCCGCTGCCTCTCCGCTTTCCTTTCCCCTGCTCCCTTGCCAGACCTGGCCGCACTGCGGGGCATGTTGTTCGAGGCGCACACGCACGCGGCGCTATGCAGGGGCGGTGTGTTCCGTGTGCGGAGCCTCTCTAAGCCCGGCACGTCTGTGTTCTTGAAGCTTCCAAAAGGCATTAAGCGTGAGGACGTTCAGGACGTGACGAAGGCGCCGCCTGGTGTTTTGCTGGTCCCCAAGGCGAAGAATTTTCCCGTGATGCCTGCTCGTGATGCCTGCTCGTGATGCCTGTGAGCGGCAGGGGCCGGTGCTCCAAGCTGCCCCGCGTCATGCTTATTCATCAGGTCACCGTTTCCTCTGCACACGCAATCAGCAATGATGGATTCAAGAAGGTCGATGCGGCGTTGCCGACCACAGTCAGAAAGCTTGAGCGGGGGCTGTTCTTCGCTGTGCCGCCTGACGTGTTCGAGTCCTTCACAGAGCAACCCTTCAAGGACGCGAGCGGCAACATTGTTCGGCCACAGGGTGACCCCATACAGCAGTTTGTCATGGAGGTTTGTATCCCCGGGTTCGGCTCCAGTGGCGACGGCAGCACCGGCGGCAGCACCGGCGGCAGCAGCGGCAGCACCGGCGACGGCAGCACCGGCGACGGCAGCACCGGCGGCAGCACCGGCGGCAGCACCGGCGGCAGCAGCACCGGCGGCAGCAGCGGTCGCACCAGCAGCAGCACCGGCGGGGACAGCACCAGCACTGGCGGCATCATTAGCAGCAACGGCAGCATCAGTAGTGATGGCGGCGACAGCGGCGGTGGTGGCAGAAGGCGCAGCCGCAAGAGTGGCTCGTCCCAAGGTGGCCCCGCGGACAGCAACAGCAGCAGCCGCAACCCCGGGGCGCATGCGTACGGCTCAGCGGGCAGTTTGGGCCCCGTCAGGTCAATGGCAGGGCATCGCCAGGGCCTTATGCCGGTGGTGTTTACCAGCAGGGCGGGGCCGTGCCCAGGGCGGGCGATGGTGTCCACGCCCCTGCTGCTGACACGGCGCGCACCCTTCCACCCGGCAAGGCTGCTAAGGCTGGCCGTCTAGGGGCGCCAGTCAAGGCTGCTGAGGCTGGCCGTCTAGGGGCGCCAGGGCGGTCGAGGTGTTTCCCGGGTGGGCGTTACTCTTTGAGTGCGCATCACCACCTCCACTGTCGTATGGTAAGAGGGCTGGGATTGTCGCGGAGGTGACGCCGTACATGTACAGCAGTGCAGTTCCAATGTTGATGTGAGGTGTCGCGGCGTACGAGGACTGCGCCCATTGCAACGTAGTTGTAGGTGGCATAGATGGACTGGTGGATAGATGGTGCAGGGTTTGCAGGAATACGATTTTTACGAATTACGCTGCTGAGCGAGAAGGGCTGGGCGCTTGGGTATCCCCTAGCTCAGAAATGGCCTGAGTCATGGGCGCTGAGGATCAGCGAGCTTTGGCGCGTCTTAGGTCACAGGCCCTAAGTGCAGTTCCCACCCATCCCGCCTGAATTTTTGGGCCTGAATCAGCCAAGAGCCAACGGGAGCCCTCGGGTCGGATGGGCCTCTGGGCCAGGGGTGGATGGCCGTCGGGCAGCAACCCTCGAAGCGCGCGAGCCTGTATTCCCCCAGCGCCAACGAATCTAGCAAAACCGCGCGCACCACCATTCTCAGAAGGATGCAATTACGTCAGCTAAATAGACGATTGTTGATTTTCTTCTTTCATTCTAGGTTGACCACGGGGGCCTCTGTGATGTCATCCCTTGCTTGGTTGCCGCTGCCAGGACTGCAGTGGATAGGAGTGGATGTGTACAGCGATCACCTGCGCTCCGCTGGCCCAGATGGCAGCGGGATCCTGGTATCGATTCGCGCACGAGCGGCTTGAGCATATCCCGGCCATCCACAGCTGAGGCGCCCTGTTGTGCTATTGCAGCTGCAGTGGATAGATGTGGATGCTGTTGTCCCCCTATCCTCCGCCGCTGCTTCTCCCCCCACCGTCATTGCGGCAGTTGTGTCAAGAGGCATTTCTCGTACCAGATCCGGCAACTCTTCCATCTTCTGCGCGACAAGGGACCTCTGCTCAGCAGAGAAAGTCGACCCACGCTGATTGTATGCGCGTCCAACGAAGCGACTCAACAGCAGCCGTGGAAACAGCAGAGTGTGCTTCCAGCAGCATTGCCTTCGCACCCTGACACCGCCGCGTATCGCCAATGCCGCGCAGTTCCCTTTCTCCGAGTGATAGGATAGCAGCGGTTATGTCATGGCTTCCAGCGCTCCTGCGGACACACTCACTCGGCTTGGTGGCTGCGTGAAGGACGCTGGAGATGCCGCCAACGCCGCCTGCACTACTTGGCTGACGATACCGAGCTCATGAGCACGGGCGGCTTCATGCATGGGCGCCTGAGCGGCGGCAACGACCAATTGAGGGCCACGGCCTTCCACTGACAAGCGGCCAGCGGCCTGGCGCCCCCTCCCGCCGCCGCGATGCGACCTCCCACGCAACCCTGCGGCCACGCCCACGAGTTGACTGCTCATCACCAGCAGCAGTTGATGGCTCACCAGCCGCATCACCGTCAGCGGCAGCTCCGCTAATGGAAGTGGGTGCCGGGGCTTGGGCTCCGGCGGCTTGGGCATTGGCGCCGGTGGCTTGGGCTCCAGCGCCGGTGGCTTGGGCTCGCTCCAGCACCGGTGGCTTGGGCTCCAGCACCGGCGGCTTGGCCTCCAGCACCGGCGGCTTGGCCTCCAGCACCGGCGGCTTGGCCTCCAGCACCGGTGGCTTGGGCTCCAGCACCGGTGGCTTGGGCTCCAGCGCCGGTGGCTTGGACTCCAGCGCCGGTGGCTTGGCCTCCAGCACCGGCGGCTTGGGCGCCTGCGCCTCCAGTGACTGCAGTAGCCATGGCAGCGACCGTGGGGTTGTTGGCGGTGGCGGTGGAAGCAGCAGCGATCAAGGCCACGACAGTTGTTCTTGTTGTAACGGTTACAGTGGGTTCGAGACCAAGAGGTAGAACCATCGGGCACGACAGTGTTGAGGTCCAGGGAGATGTCGGCGATCGTGGCGGCGGCGGCGGCGGCAATGGGGCCAGCATTCGTCATGGAGGCGGCGCTGGTGGCCAGTGTGGTATCGGTTACAGGCCGCTGAACATGAGCTTCTGCTGCTGTGCGAACACACACCGTGAATGCCCGGAAAATACGACAGCTGCACCACGGTAGGCTGGAGGCATGAATGACAACTGTGGTTTGGCCGCCGATGGTTTCAGAACATGGCCGCCCTCACAGGATTTTGCAGCAGCCCGCTCTACCACACCGCCGATGCATGTGAGGCTGCAGAAGCGGAACACCACAGTTCAGCTCCCCTGCAACTGGAGGCGCTCAACCACTATACTTGCACACGGTACATCAGGGAGACAAGACAAGCACGCTTTGCTACGCCTTTCATAACCATTCACATGCAAATTTTTAAAGACTCTTGCGTCAACAAATATACTTCACGATATCCAAGGAATGCGTCTTCCCGCTATTCCCTTGTAACTCGTCATGAAATGCGGCGCGTTTTTCATTAGCCTTCATAGCTCGCTGCAAGCTCCATCTGGCTATTTTTAGAATTACAAGACACAAAGGATTGAGAAAGAAAGATTCTCTCACACATCGTCCAAGCACGTCACTCGCAAGTTCCCCCTAGCGTGCCGCCACCTGGGTTGACAATATGTCTTCCGGCACGGAAACCAAGGGACAACATGAGGGCTTGCACGTATACCCTTTAATCCTGCCTGTTGCAAGGGTTATTGCGGTATTACTGCGCCATCGTTTACATCAGCGGTTGGGCGAGGAGACGAGTCGCAGCGTGCGAGCGCGCCGGAGCGCGCCACGCGCCTGAGGGAGGTTATCGCGTAGATTATCGACGTTCTCCTGTCGACGTTCTACCTTCCCGCATCTAACAGCCTTTAGCCTCCTTAACGACCGGTGTACGTAATGCCAGTGCGCTTCAACCTTGCAGACTTACATTGCCTGCCATTACCTCGTAGCTTTAGTAGCTGCGCTCAGTTGAAAGGCAGCTGCCTGTAGCAGTTGGGGAGCTGCCCCCACAACGACCCACGCGCGTCTACAATAGGCAGCCGCAGGTGCAATACGCTGCAAGGAACGCACGTTTCATCGGAGGACACCTGTAGTCAATAGCACCCGCGAGGCAGCTTGACCGCCCTTACATGTGCATGCCAGAGTTCACCAGCCCGATTATCGAGTCCCGAGAAGCCACGAAATCATTTTGTTGGTGCAACGCTAGCGTTGCAGGCGCGTCCACGACACACGTGCATCCCGACCTCCTGTCCTCACCTTTCATCGTGGTTCTTGGCCTCATGCCCCTCTTACCACTACAAGTGCCCACGCGGCGCAAGTGCCCTCTCTGTTCTGTGATTACGTCACTATCGATTGGTACTCGACATACCCGGCTTTGCTCGACCTGGCTCGACCTCGGGAGTGGCGGTCAAAAAGGCAGACCGGCAGAGTCACAGCTCGCAGTCAGCAGCTTGCGTGCACGTATGCGCCGCAGATGATGGCGCATGATTTGTACGATGCTGATCAGGGATTTAGGCTGTATAATAGGTAGCACAGCCGGTCGTTGTCCGGTCAGGTCGGTAATCCCAGGCCTCATGGACTGGCCGCAGGCCGAACCAGCGAGGCAGCCCTCCTGAGCCTTAGTGCTCGCTCGCTTACTGCGGAGGTGGGGTGGAGGTGGGGTAGGGATGAAAGCGCTCCCTCCGCCTCGCCTTACCCCCGCCGGCTCTCTAGCGGCAAACACCACAGGACACCATTGGAGACGGTGGCCTGTCAGCTCAGGGGAAGAGCGAGCATTACCGAGCAGGCAGGGGTGCCCTGCTCGCATACCGGACTGCTAGTGAGCAGCTGAGCTATGGGCGCATGGGAGGCTCTGCCATGTTCCGGTTGCTTGCCCGGTTAGGGGAGCAAACTATGACGCTATGCAATCATTTAATCCTGGACCCGGGGCAGACGCCGAGGCCCAGAGAGTAATGCCCGTCTTCTGAGGCGGTGACAGAAGTCTGGCATTCCAGTGCCTCGCGGCTCTCAAGTGTAATCGCATGGTTTGGTGGCAGTGGTGTGCTTCTTCCCCTCATCCTCCACCCTTGCTTACTAATGAGCTGCGTAGCAGTCACTCGGTGGCAACAAGGCAGACCTGGACAACGCCGAGTCCGCAACCCTGAGTGCTTTACGATGTGCCGGTACGGCGTTTTGGACAAGGAGTCGACGGAGATCTGCCCGAGCGAGCACCGGCATGTGTTGGAGGGTGTGGGTCCCCTGATCATGTGTGGGTCGGCGGGTCGACGGGCGTGGTTGGGAGTATTCCCTGGGGATTTTCGAATGAGCGGTGTCGTACAGGAAGTCCCGCTCGGGGATTGGATGGCGCGTGGCCAAAGGAGACACGCAAATGTCGTCCTTTTTTGAGATGGGACGAACGGATGCGCGTTATCTTACTCGACAGCTTGCCAATCAGCATAAACTTTGACACTGGATTAAGTGGTTAATATATTTACCAAAAAGGCAAGGGTAACTGGGCGCAGCTGCGGGAACTCCTCCGCACCGCTTTCGCTAGCTTGTGGTAGCAGCAGTGGTATCCGCCAAGTCGCATTACCTGTATCAGCCCTGGTCTTGAGGCTCGATAATGTTTCGGCGACGAAAGGAGCCAGAGGTGCGGGCGGAGTGATCGATGACGAGTCACAGCCGACTGTCCTCGTGCACCGATCTTATTACCCACACTGGATCTGTTATCGTGTAGTATAGGGTGTTCCCCCCCGAGTAAATGATTACTGACGGCCATGCCTGTGAGCTGTCAGCGACTGTGCATCGCTTCTAGAGCGTCCCTATACACGACGGAGCCTTTCTCACGCCACGATGCCAGTGCCGGTGGCGACTAGGTTGACGGTACTCATGCTTCCCAGCCCAATTAAGCTCAGAGGAGCTGATTGCGCCCTGCCCGACCATGCAATTGCGTCCAGAACGATGCGCAAGAGCGAGGGATTGCCTTTTGGAAGACGGAAATGGAGAAGGTGGTAACAGAGAAGAATTCATGGGTCGAAAAATACATGCAGGTAAGGTCTTACTCGGTGTTCAGGCCGGATACTCTCTCACATCGCGACCCACACCGCCAGAACCAGTCAGCCCGGCAAGGGTCCGCCTCCTCCCTCCCTCCCCGCCACTCAGCATGCCCAGCCCAAATCGCTCCGTGTAGGCATCCCCCTATAAACCCTATGCCCGCGCCCTCGCGAACCAGCACCGGCCGTCACTGCGCCCGCGTTCCCCGGTCAAACCGCGCAGGCAGCAGAAGACAGCGAGATGCTCCGCGCTGAGCTGTTCCTGGTGCAGCGCGAGGCGCAGGCGGCCCGCGCGCAGCTGGAGGTGATGCGCAAGCAGGAGGAGTGCCGCATGGCGCTGTCGCCGGCGGCGGGCGTGGGGTCCTCTGCAGGCACCCCCCGCTCGGCCTTTGGCGGCGGCGGCAGCACGGCGGGTGGCGGTGGCGGTGGCGGTGGCGGTGGCGGTGGCGGTGGCGGTGGCGGTGGCGGCGGCGACTTTGCCAGCCGCTTCGGCCCCTCCGGCTCCTCGTCCACCACCCCCATCAAGGCGCCCACCCCAACGCTGTACGGCGGCTCGCAGCCGGTCAGCCCGTACAACCGGGCCACGGCAATGCTGGAGGAACAAATTGCCAGCCTCAAGGTGCGGCGGGGGACGAAGCTGGGCGTGAGAAACACGGCGTCGGCGTCGGCGCCGGCTGCCACGATCTCCCGACCTGTCAGCCCCATCCCTTCCCCGCCATCCCCGCCACTGACTCCCACCGCCCTGACCCCCTGACCCTCCAACCCCCGGCCGCCTGCTTCCCTCCACAGCGGGACGTGCAGCGGGCCCAGCGGCAGGTGGAGGCCGCTGAGGCCGCCTCCCACCAGGCTGACATGCGGGTGGCGATACTGCAGGAGCGGCTGGTGGAGTCGGGGAAGGAGACGGAGGCGGCCAGGAGGCAGACGGAGTTCATGCGGACAACCGCGGAGGCCCACCAGCGGGAGGCGCAGGCGGTGGGTGGCTGCTGGGGGCACGGGGCGGTTGGGAGCTGGCAGCAGCTCTGCGCCCAGCTGGGGTCAGGGACTTCTCCCAGCCTACCTACCCCGTGTGATCCCCTCATCGACTCGACGAGGCCGAAATCCCATATCCCAAATCCCGAATCCCAAATGCCAGATCCCAAATCCCAAAATTCAAACCCCAAGGTCTCAAATCCCGAATCCCGAATCCCAAAACCCAAAATCCCCCCACCCCACCGCCCACCCCGCCTCCCCCCACGCCGCAGCTGCGGGCTGAGGTCATCTCCCAGCGTTCCATCAACGACGAGACCGCCAACGAGACCACCATCATCCTGTCGGAGCTGTCGGCCGCGCAGCAGCGCTGCGCAAAGCTGGCTGCGGAGCTGTCCAGCAAGGAGCAGATGGTGGGGCTGCTGCAGCTGCAGCTGGGGGACCTGGCGGCGATGGGCACCGGCGGCAGTGCGCCCGCAGTGGCCGCCAGCAGCAGCGCCGTAGGCCTGGTGGCGTCTGCATCGGCGGCGACGTTAGCACCGGCGGCCACTGCGGCTGCCAGCGCGGCGCCCCCTAGCGGCTCCGTGTCGCTCTCCTCCTCGGGTTGGGGCCTGGCGCCGGCGGGACGTACGACAGCGAGCATAGCGGCGACCTCCAGTGCCGCTGGCGGCGTGGTGACGGCGCCGGCGGCGGGGTCGGCGGCGGCGGCGGCGGCGCAGCGCGAGCGGCCGGCGGGTGGCGGCGTGAAAGCCGGCAGCGTTACGGAGTGGCCCCCCAGAGGGGTGGACTCACCGCAGGACGGCGGCAAGGTGGGCGCCCGGGGGGCAGGTCGAGGGACACTAGTAGGCGGCCCACCGTTGGGGTTTGCAGACCCGGGGGGATGATCGGGTCCACTTGCTTACCTGCTGCTACCCCAGACCTTAACAAGTTACAAGTTCCGCACGGAGGTGCGGAGACGTGCGTTAAAGCCGGGGGTCCATAGACGGTGTTGATGATGCGATTTGATGAACTCTTGACGCCGTGAGCCCTGTGATGTCTTTTCCATCCTTACCGGCACCAAACTCCCACCACTGGTTTTTTAATAAGGTTAGGTTTCAAATCAATTTATATATTAGAAGTACCGGCCCTTCCTTTCGGGACCTACCCTGCTTTCAGAGCCCCGTGTTTGGAGGCGGGGCTGCCAGCAGCGGCAGCAACACCAACGGGGGCGGCAACGCCTCCGCAGGCCGGCTGTGGGCCGCTGCCGCCGCCGCCAACTCCATGGATGCCTCGCCCGCACCCACTGCAGCGCCCCTGCCGTCGGGGACCAGCAGCCTGAGCTTCAGCCCCAACCCCAGCATCGGCATCAGCCCCGAAACCAGCGAGGCCGCCGACACCACGCCGCCGCCCTCTGCCGCCGCTGCCTTCGCTGCCGGCGGCTCCGGTGCTGCCGGCACCGCTGCAGGGTGCAGGCGGGTGGCTGCGGCCGAGGCGGGGCCGGTGTTTCAGGAGGCGGCCATGCAGGTGAGGGAGGGAGGCGGGGCGCGGGGGCCAGGGTGGACTGGCTTGGAGGCGAGTTGTGGGGTTCCCTGGAGCGGGAAGACTGGGGGACTGGGTCCTGATCAGCACAACCACGTGACCACTTGGACGACGCAGCCGCAGCCGCAGGTGGGCCCCGGTGGCGGCCGCGGCTTCGTGCCTCAACCCGCCGCTCCGCACCCCCGCAGCACCGGGTCCCTGTCTCTGTCCCTGCGGCAGTGACCGCGACCATGACGATGACGTTGACCCCTCTTCCGCGCAGGTGGACCTGACGACACCGCTGCAGCACCCGTCAGTGCTGCGGAAGAGCCTGTCCAAGGGATTTGCGGCGGCTACGGCGGCGGCGGCAGCGGCGGCGGCAGTCGGCTCGGACGCGCCCGCGGCGCCGCCACGCAAGGCAACAGCAGCGGCGGCGGCGGCGGCGGGCAGCGGTTCCTCGCAGGCGCCACATCGCCAGCACCACAGCCGCCCGTCCAATGTGCCGCAGTTGCCCATCTCCGCAGCTCTACGAGGCGTCGGCAGCGCAGCCGCCGGCGGCGCCGCCGGGGCTGGCACTGGGACTGGCACTGGCGCCACCATCGGCAAACGGAGCATCGACGAGCAGCCCAAGGCGGATGAGAGCGATGCGCCAGCCGCCAAAAAGACGACCCACCACCCGGCAGCGGTGTACCCGGTGACGGACCAGCCGCCAGCTGGCCCCCGGCCGTCGCAGGTCTCGGCTGCAGCCGCCGTCGCCGCCGCCGCCACCACCGCCGCTGCCGTCATGGAAAGTAGCACGGCTGATGCCGAGGCTACTGTGACGGCAACAGCAGTGGTGGCGGCTACGGAGGGTGCGAAGCGCTCTGGCCCTGCTGATGCTGCGGCAGCGCCGGCGGGCGAGGGAGCAGCAGCTGCTGAGGCCCTCCCGGCTGCCGCTGAGGCCGCCGCCGGTGCGGCTGCCGGGGGCTCCATTAGCGGCGGAGAGATCGAGCAGGAGCCGCCGGTCGGGGTAGCGAAGGCTAAGGCTGAGTCCGCTGCGGGAGAGCCGGATCTGGCGGCTCCTGTCGCGGCGGAGCCATGTGCTGCTGTTGCTGCGGCTATGGAACCTGTGGCTGCGGCTGTGTCGTCCCAGCCAGTTGCTGCTACTGCCGATTCGGCGGAACCTACTGATGCTTCGGTTGCGACCCCTGCAGTGCTTGATAAGCCAGCTGCTGCCGTACTGGATTTAGCTGCGGCCGTACCGGACCCAGCTGCTGTGGCAGCACCGGACCCAGCTGCTGCGGCCGTACCGGAGCCACCTGCTGCTGCTGTACCGGAGCCAGCTGCTTCTATTGTGCCGGAGTCAGCTGCTGCGGCCGCACAGGAGCCAGCTGCTGCGGCCGTACAGGAGCCACCTGCTGCGGCCGTACCGGAGCCAGCTGTTGCGGCCGTACCGGAGCCAGTTACTGCGGCCGTACCGGAGCCAGTTACTGCGGCCATATCGGAGCCAGTTGCTGCGGCCGTACCGGAGCCAGCTTCGGAGCCTGCTCCTGCTGCGGCTCCGGAGCCAGCTGCTGTGGCCGATCATCCTGCCGCCCCTGCCTCTGCACCCGTGCCTGCGGCCGCCGGCAGCGTGACCGCCGCTGAGGCGGAAAGCAGCAGCGTACAGGCCCCGCCGGAAAGCAGCAGCGTACAGGCCCCGCCGGAGGCTCCGGCAGCAGAGTCCAGGAGGAGCCTGGAGGGCCGGAGGAGCCTGGACGGTCCGCCGGGGGCCGGTGGGCGCAAGGGGAAGCGCGGGAAGAAGCCCTCGCCCGTGAAGGAGGCGGCAGGTGCCGAGCTGGAGGCGGCTGGTGCCGCACACACACCTGCACAGACCCCGGCCAGCGCGAGCCCCGCGGTGGCGGCAGTAGCGCAGAAGCTAGCTGCTGCCGCCGCTGCTGCTACTGCCAAGGGTAACTCGGCGGACAAGCCGCGGGGAGGGCCAGCCGCCGCCACTGCAGCGCCAGCTTCAGCCCCGGCGGCAGGGCCTATGGGCGGCTTCAGGTTTCCGGCGGCTCGTGCGGCAGCAGCGGGGGCCGCAGCGACGGCACCGGCCCCGGGGCGCGGTAAGGCCCACGGAGCCGCCGCCGCCAGCACCACCGCCAGCGGCTCCGAAGCCACTCCGGCCGCCGCGGCTGTTTCCAGTGCGGGCGGCGAGGACTCTGCGCCGCACGGGAAGGCGAGCAGCAACGGCAAGGCTGCAGCGGACACCCCGGAGCCGGTGGAGCCGCCCAAGACGGCCGCCAGCCCTGCCCCCGGCCCCCCGGCTGCTGCTGGCCCCGCGCCCTCCACACCCGGACCACCAGATGAACCAGCGGGCGGCCGGGCGGCTGAGGGCGCCGCCATGACCGCGGCTGGAGCCGCCGCCGCCGCCGGCGCTGCGGCCGCACCCGGTCCCTCGTCTGCCAGCCGAGGGGGCGCCGGCAGCACCATGTCGCTCCTGAAGCGGTTCAACTCGGGGGGGCTGGGCGGCGCAGCGACGCCAGACGCCAGCCGCGCCAGGTCGCCGGCCCCGGCATCAGCTGCGGTCGCTGCCCGTCAGGCCGACACTGCACCGGCGGCAGCTGGCGGCAGCGGCGGCGGAGGCGGCCTGGCCAGCGTCACGGCGGCCGTACGGCGCCTCAGCGGCACCGGCGGCGGCCTCGCAACGCCTGCGGCGCAGACCCCGCCAGGCGACGGAGCCAACGGAGCCACCCCAGCCACGGCGGCGGCGGCGGCTGCCGCTGACGGCACCCCCGCCACCAGCACGGCGGTGGGGGAGCAGCCCAGGTCGCAGCAACTGACGCCAACTCGCCGTGTGCCCTCCGGGGGCGTCTCGGGCTTGCTCAATAAGTTCAACGGCGTCACTGGCGGCGGCAGCAGCGGTGGCGGCGGCGGCGGCGGCACCCCCGGCGCCGCTGCCCCTGCAGTCACGTCAGCGGGGGGCAGCGGCGGCGGCGGCAACGCCAGCGGCGGCGGTTCCGCGCCGGAGTACGGCATGGGCGGCCCCGCGTCCCGTGTGCCCGCCAGCGCCAAGATTGCCGCCATGCGCAGCGCCTACGAGAAGAAGCCGTGAGGGGGCGGGAGGGGCAGTTGGGGCGGCTAGGCCGCGTGGGGGTGGTGGCGGTGGCGGTGACTGTCAGGCGCTTGCGTTGTATGCGGCGGTTTCGGAGGTTGATCTCGGGGAGGTTTTGTTGCGGCGATTTTTGCGGCTGGTCCGGTCGTGATGGTGGTGGTGGTGGTGGTCGTGTCGTCTCTTCGCGCGAGCCGAGGTCCTGGTGACTTGCAGGTTTTTCGAGCTGGGCTGCGGCACCAGCACCCACAGATGGTGACGCCGGCGCAGCGCTAGTGCTGTGTGGCATGTGCCTGTGTACGGCATTAGCATATTGTACGGCATTATCATATTATTTACGTGTGCGGAGCGGAGGCGGCTGTGCGTGGCACGGCGGGTTAGGAGGACAGTTGTCGTCAGGTTGCAGTGATCAGCAACACATCACGAATCGTAGGACGCAGTCAGAGTGTCTGCTGGTAGGATTAGGTGGTGATTGCGCCCAAACGAGGGCGAAGGTCGCCCTCGGGCGGGTGGCATAAAACCCGGTTACGCGACATGGATAGGATAGCTGGGGGCCCCCGGGGGCGGGGCGGCCCGCGACGTGGGGCGCAACCGTGCGTGCGTGTGGTTCCCGGGCCATGGGCTGTGATCACGCGGCAAGCCAAGCCGACGCTGGCGGTGCAAGATCCGTGTGGGGCGAGCGTCCGGCAGCCGCTGCGTCGGTGGGGACGAGCGAGCTGAACCTGGCGAACAAGGCGGTGGGGCTGTCCCGGCAGCTGAGCCCCAGCCAAACAACGGTGGCGTCGTGTTTCACTGTCCGCCTGGGTAAGGAGCGCTGGAATGCAGCCAGAGGTGACATGTTGCGATCATTTGTGCAGCGCGGTAAGCCGGAAGGTAGGCAGGTAGGTAGGAAGGAAGGATCGGCGAACCGGATTTTGCGAAACTGCCGGCGGCCGTGATCAGACACATGAGTAGATCGGGCTTGTGGCATGAACGAGACGTGAAGGCGTGGGTGGCCGGTGGGGGGGGTTGTGATGCGGTTACCGAGAGTATAAAAAGGCTTAGCTAGTGATGGATTAACGTTTTCTGGCAGTGGCAGGGGCGGCACTTATAGCAGGCTGGACCAACAGGCGCGAAATGCGAGGACCGTGAGAAGGGGGGATGAGGATGCACGCCTGCCTGGCGGGACTGCAAGTCGGCAACACGCTCCTTCTGGAGCGAGGGAGGAACTTAGAAGTGTAGCCCTTTGGTGAGTTAAGATTAAGATCGTTCCAGGTGTCGTGCTCGCCCGTGGGGATGTTGCTGCCAAGCGGCACGGTGTGCATGGGCGCGGGCGCTCGAGGAGAGCTAGCTGAATGATCTGGTACGACGCCTTCGACGGAAGCTGGTACTTGGGTCCTGAAATATTACATCCAACCTGGGTGCAGGAGAGTCTGGAGGGATGTACGTGCAACATGACGCCGCGACAACTTCACATGTGCAGCACTCGTGTGAATAAGCCTTCCCTGTGAACTTCCGCTTCGGCCAACTAAACCTGAGCTCCGATGACGAACCTTGATAGGCCCCATGCCGTATGTGAGAATACGAATTCTATATTTTGGTGTCTAGCTTTGTCAGAAAAGCCTACAATAATGCGTCGGCGGCTGTCGACTCCACTTCCGACGTACCCGCGACCAAAACGGCGACAAAGGATCTTCACTTCAATGCACACATCGCAAAATATAATTGATATTATCAATGTATTAAACTTTGACCTTCCTAACTGCGGGTGGCTCCTGGAGGCGGAGTTGTAACTGAACACAGGCGGACTGGCCAGAAGGAGGCGTTCCGAGGAGCGGAGGCACCGCCAATAAGCAATGGCGGAATCAGCACAAGGTACACTGGGAGGCGTTCGTGCGATGCAGTAGGTAGTCTTCCGCGTGTTTCGGGCGCCATTTGGAAGCGGATAGTTTATCCTAGCTCTGCAAGCCCATGTCAACATCAGTTTAGACCAGGATGTGACTTGTTTGTGGTTTCAAAAAGTGTCTTCAAAAAGCGTAACTGCTCTTATGAGGAGCGTCCATCCTTTGCCCATTCGACGCCTGCAGATGTGCGACGCATGGCTCTGGGAGTGCTGCAATCGCGCCTTATGGACGGACGACAGCTCATGGATGAGTTTCGATCTGTGCTCGGACGTGACCACAACATCCGGCATTCATTCACAGCCGCGCAAACGCCTGCCAATTCGGCGAAGAACCGGTGGGTGGCGTGGCATGGCGTAGGCGATCAAGCCGCCAAGGCTTCAGATCGACTGCGCCGAAATGGGCGACAGCCACGGCCCAGGACAGGCCCTCACGCCGTCTTCAACCCCAGACACTTTGACCGTGCGACTGCCTGATCCGCAAGGTGGCAGTTCGGCTACGGAATGGCTGGCAATAAGGAGCAATTAGGGGCTGCAGGACTGGGGTTGGGCAGTGGCGGCGTCTGCACCCCGACCCCGTGTTCAGCTCACCACCACCCATCGACACACTCGCCTAGACTCCCCTCCAGCCACCCTTCGACAGCTGTCCCCGGCGACCCTGTTGACGAATCTTGCACCCTAGGGAGTCATTTCGACCTGACAGCCGCATCCCCGTCACCCGTACCTGCCGAAACCTCTGGCCGAAACCCAGTCCGCCAGCGCTCGCGCCAGCCCAGCCCGACCCAGCCCGAAACCCCCTTCCCCTTCCTCCTCCCGCCCTCTCTCCCATGCAAGATACGTCAACGTACTGCCGTACGATCACAACCGCGTGCTGCTGCGCCCCTGCTCCGTTGCTTCAACCGCCAGCCAGCCGCCCGCTTCCTCGCCCAGCCTGCCCGACTACATCAACGCTAGCCACGTGGTCCACGACGACGAGCAGTGCGGCTTCTCGGCCCGCTACATCGCCAGCCAGGGCCCCCTGGCCACCACCGTACCGGACTTTTGGCGCATGTGCTGGTCGGAGGGCGTGGGCGCCGTCGTGATGCTTACCAACACCGTCGAGCGGGGTGTCACCAAGTGCTCGCCCTACTACCCGGTGCAGCCAGGGACCCGCCTGCCGCTGCGGGGAGGCGGCGGGGGCGCCAGCGGCGGGGTGAGCGCAACGACCACAGCAGCAGCCCCCAGGGGGGCGGGGGGGGCCGGAGCCGCCGCGCCGCAGTCCGCAGCGGCGGCCGGGGAGGAGGTGGTGGCGGTGGAGGAGGTGGTGGCCGTGAACTCTAACGCGCTGCACGGGGGCGACCTGACGCATACACAGCTGCGACTGCTCGCGGCGCCGCCGCCTCCGCCGCCTCGGGCCGCCGCCTCCTCAAGGGACGTGACACACCTCCGCTACAACGCCTGGCCCGACCACGGCACTCCGGCTGACGCCGCCGCCATCCGCACCATGTGCGATCTGCTCGAGCCCGTCAGGTCGGACGGCGGCGCAGTGGTTGTGCACTGCAGCGCGGGCATCGGGCGCACGGGCACTTTCTGCGCCATTGACATTTTGCGCCGCCGCATTGACCACCTGGCGGAGTGCGCGGCGGCGCGGCCGGGCAGCGTGGGGCCTGACGCCGTACACGCGGCGCTGGATCTGCCGGAGCTGGTGCACTCACTGCGCCGCCAGCGGGGTGGCATGGTGCAGACCCTGGAGCAGTACGCGTTTTGCTATCAGGCGGTGTATGAGGAGCTGGCGGCGGCGGTGGCGGGGGGCCAGCAGGGCGGCGGCGGCGGCGGCGGGACGCCGCCACGACCGGCGAGACGGTAGGTGTGGCGAGGCCGGTGGCGGTCCGTGAAGGGGCGCCACATGGGGAGGCCACAGGGGGGGCGTGTTCCAGTGGGGGGTGGCAGGGTATTGCGGATTGCTCAAGGTGTGGGGACGCAGGTGCAGGAGATTTGGGTCAGTGGAGGCAAGAGCATGCGTGTCTGGGTGTGTCATGTCGTACGGCGCGGCGTACGGCGCTTGTACGGCAGTAGCAAGCAATGGAGTTCCAAGTGACGGTGTCGTTTAGGGGTGGTCTCCATTGTGTATGAGGGGGACCCGGCCCGCACCGGCCGGCGCGAATGTGGGCGGCGGCGCAAAGAGGGGGGGTGAAGGCAGTGTGTGAGATAGTGTGACGGGACGTAAGGCCCTCGGACTCGACCGCTTGCGAGGGGGGCAGCACTGCAGGGCCTGTACTGCATGGCGGTGAAGGTGAAGGGGAGGGGGTGGGGAGGGAAGGCGGGGGAGAGGAGGGTCCTGCTCGCGGGCGCCAGGCTAGCGCCAGCACCGAGGAGGTCGTGTCTGGTTCCGTATGGACGCATCTTGGTTGGATCAGTGTACCGCATCTTGGGTGGTTGGATCAGTGTACCGCATCTTGGGTGGTGGGCCAGTGTACCGCACCTTGGGGGTGCCGGGGTAAGGACACGCGGAATGACGAGACGGACGTATTGTTTGGCGGGGCCACCGGAACCCCGCACTTGCGGCTGTAGCTCAGTGGCGTTGGCGGCGGCAGGTTCTCGGCGCCATGTGCTCCTCCGAGGCCGCTCCGAAACCACCAACTCAACTCCTCGCTCCGCCGCGGATGGGCTGAGGAGGCAAGTCCAACCCGTGCATGGGCCAGCGGGCGTCGCTGACACGATACCCGGTGACACGGCCAGGCAGGTGTGCCCTGGTGCGGAGGGACGGGTCTGTTTAGGAAACTTAAGAGCGTAACCCAACAACAGCAACAGCAGCGACACGCCCATCTAGCCCGGGTACCCACGAAAGGGGCCCGGCGTGGGCCCTTGTGCGGATGGGCGTGCAGCGTGGAGTGCAGATCGCGGCCGCCGCAGCCGCCGCAGCCGCCGCAGCGGGGCCCTATGCTGCATGCCGCCGCGGACCTCATGTTGACAGCATGCGCCTGCAGCAC
The DNA here is from genome assembly GCA_003116995.1 of Yamagishiella unicocca. Lineage (NCBI taxonomy): Eukaryota > Viridiplantae > Chlorophyta > Chlorophyceae > Chlamydomonadales > Volvocaceae > Yamagishiella > Yamagishiella unicocca. The sequence continues at coordinate 57,553 of BDSL01000053.1, forward strand.
TTGTGTTCGGTTTGGGTCCAGCTCCATCAGCGGCTTCTTTCTTGCGCCGAATGACGGCGCGCGCTGTGAGGTCCGGCACGGGTGTTTGTGGCTGCTGCGAGTGGAAGGTTTGGGTGTGGGGGGCTGTCGCCAGGCGGCAGTTGCAGTAGCGGTGGTGCCGCAGGTAGGTGGTGGTGGTGGTGGAAGAAATGGTAGTGGCGGTGGACGTTGCTCGGGCGGCTAGGTAACCTTGCAGCAGCTCGCGGGCTGGGTGTGGCCATCAAAGGGGCCATTCACGGGAAAACTGTCATCTGGCGACCAGGGTGATGCCGGCCGCTGCTTAGAATGTCGTACAGTACTCGTTGTTGCGAAGGATTGCGAAGGAGTGGATTGCAGTACGGTGGGTTGTGGATTGGATTCTGGATTGGGGGGAGCGGCGGCGGCATCGAGGCCAAGAAGTGTCGTACTAGGAATGCATCAGCCCGGCGGAGCGCCCAGCATGTCGTACCGTAATCACTGCGCTCAAGACGTTTGCAGGAGGGGGGGCCAGGAGGCAGCACCCTGCCTGCCGTCGCAGGTGGACGGACGGTCCAGGGGGGGCGGTGCGCCGCAGCCTCACATGAGGTGACGTGCCGTGCGGGCCCCGTATCCGCGGGGCGCCAGTTCGGAAGTGTCCATTCATACGGGAGGCAGGCAGCGCGTGCTGATTTGAGCGAGGGTTGGGGGCGGGCTGGACGATGTAGCTGATGCGGAATCACTCTTTGTGATGCGCGGGGGCCGAGGCGCATCCGCGAGGATGGCTTCGGCGCCTGACTCGCGGCTCGGTTGTCTCGCCGCAGGGGCGCCGGGGGACATGACGTCCCCTCCCGGCGGTGGCTGCTACATTTGGTGTCTGGTGCGTGTGGGAAGGGGCCTTTGGGTGCCGAGGGATTGTGGCCGGGCGGGGGGGGGTCCAGGAGGGTCCGGCCTTTGGGAGTCTGGGCACTGCTGGATGCGCGGCCTGGGTCTGGGCGGGTCGTCTCGCGCGTGATGTCTTGAGCACCCCAGCTGCTCCGGCGGCGGCAGCCTTCCCTGGAGGACTCGTGTCGCCCCAGGGCACCCAACCACGCCGAGGGGGGCATCTGGGCGGGGAAGGAGGATGCGGAAGAGGTCTGTGTGTGTGTGTGTGTGAGTGTGTGCGGTGATTGGTCGCGGAAGCTGAATTAAAAACAAGCCAACAAGCAAGAAAGCTGTGTGTTTGTATGCCATGGCTGGGTGGAACGCCGCGTTGCACTTCGCTCCCCCGCCGCACCTCGCGTCGCCTGCGCGCTGCCCCATGGCGCCACTCCGGTGGTGGGGCTGAGGCGAGCAGGCGGGGCAGGTGCGGCTGCTGGCGGCCCAGGCCCGGGCTCGGGCTGTATTGAGATGGTGGTCGTTGTGGTCGTTTGAAAGCATGTTTGGGAATGTCTGTTGTGCGGGGTACTCTGTCACCTTCGCTACCCATGGTACTGTCGAGGCCTTCATCTGTGCAGCTCCCGAGGGCTGCTGAGATGTGCGCCCGTGCAAGGGCCCAGCAGCACACTCGCGCAGGGCGGTGGCGGCCTCCCGCGGCCGTGTGAGCTGGCGGGCTGGCAATCCTGACCCTGCTCGTGCGGGCGGCGGCGGCGCTGTAATCCTCACAGCCCTAGCCACTCTTCACCCCTAATGCTCAGCTAATGCTCCCCGCTGTCGCCGTCGCCGCGAACCCCGCCCAGCACTGTGTGCCGCCGTAGCTTTTCGCTCAGCCGTACAACCGTACCAACTGTTATGGTATAGTACGGCACCGCAATCGAAACCGGCTGAGCCCATGTCATCCTGCGTCGAACAGGGCCCTCGAGGGGCGCCTGTGGATCTGCAGCGTACCGCCCGGGTTGGCGACCCTGCTTTCCGTAGCCCCTCCCCCCCTGGACCGGTGACCGGTTCCTTTTTGCAATGCCCCCTGGACCCGCCGGCCGAGCCCTCCCTGGCGCCGTGGCCGCAGGACGCGAATCATGGGACATCCACCACCACTATGGTGCCCCTAACAGCAGCACCAGTGGACTGCTATGAGCACCACCGCCGCTGCATCCGTCCCCTTTGGCTCACCACACTGACCCAGGCCACAACCCATGGCGCTGCCGGTGCGGACGTGGTGCTGCCGCCGCTCTCCCTGCGGGCCCCCATGGTGCTGCTGCGACCGCCGCCCAGCCGCAGGTCAGCCCTCACCCACCCACCCACCCCTACACCGCCCCACCTCAGCCCCTTCTCCCGACGTCACCTGCTTTCCCCTCCTACCGCCCTTCACCACGATCAGAAGGTTCAGCGCTCTCTGAGCCACCGCCAAAACCCCTGCCCGCTCCTCGCCGATCTCCCCGGCTACCGGAATCTCCCCGCCACGCCCCGTCTTAAGAGCCGCACGTTAGTCATCCTGCACTCTGACCCCGGTGCTGCGGGCAATGACCGCGGTGACGTCGATGCCCACCTGCGGATGGGAGTGTTGGTCCGGGGACAGGGACAGGGACAGGGCAGGGGGCGGGGGAGGTGGGGAGCATGGTCGTTGGTAAAGCCATTGCAGAAGGCAGTTGGTGGCTCAGGTGATTCGTGCGGCAGCGGCAGGGCAGCAGCGGGCGCATGGGGGTGGGGCCGCACCCGCTCCACGCGCCCCGGTTCCAGGGGGGAGGGACGGCATCAGAGGAGCTCGCCACCACTACCTCCCGCTACCCATCCCTGGCGCCCCACCTGCAGCAGCTTCTGCTCCGTCTGGCCGCCTCCCCTGGACCCCGACATGACGTCATGGATGCGGTCGTTGATGTCCAGATCCTTGGCAATCTGGGTGTGTGCGTGTGTGTGTGTGTGGTTGGGGGGGGGTGAGAGGAAACCCGTTCGGGGGCGGGGATTAGGGATGGGCGGCATGGGTAGGGTAGGGTAGGGGAGCTCAAGAGAGGGGTGGGTGGGGCAGCGACGGGGGGGAGTCCAGAGGGCTGCATGCGGCGGCCTGAGGCGGCCTGAGGCGGCCTGAGGCGGCCTGAGGCGGGCCGAGGTGTCCCCTAAGACGACCACCTCGCGCCGCTGCGGCCCACATGAGCCACATGGAGAGATGGCGAGGACCCGGAAGCCAGCCCAGCACCCCCCCCGGGCCCCCCGGCTCGTAACCCCTCAGGCTCGTACACGGATTTTCCTTGCCACCCCCCCCCCCGGCTCCCCTCAACCCACCTGGCACAGGTCCTGCCCCCCCGCCACCAGCAGTGTGCCCACCGCCACCAGGCTGCGGTAGGTCGCGTCCGCCTCCTCCAGCGGCGAGGAGCAGGCGCCCAGCAGCTCAAGGCCGCAAGACAGGACCTGCGGGGGGGGTGAGGTGGGGGGAGGCGGCGGGGGGGGCCCGGCATAAAGAGCCGTTTACACGACATGGTGCGGCGTGGTGTTCCTCTGTGTGGCACTTCCCACGCCGTAGATCACGTGGCACGTCCAGTACTGGGGGGCCAGAGCACACGGGGACAGAGCTACCAGACAGGGCCGCGAGGCAGTCCAGGACCCCCCCCGCCACGTCTGTTCTATACGGTTTTTTCTCGCATCCACGGGTCTTCCTCAAAACCCCGCCTCACACACACATACACACACGCAATTAGCGGAAGCATCGCTGTGCGGTACCCACCTGCAGCGGCACGTCACCCGCCTGCTCCGTCGCCGGCGGCAGCTGCCTCAGCCCCACCGCCGCCGCCAGGTTGCCCAGCAGCACCGCACCGCTCAGTCGCACTGCCTTGGTGGCGGTGGGGGCGACGGCCAGTGGCGCCAGGCGGTCCATGAGGGGGGAGGCGCCGCCTAGGAGCCAGGCGCGCAGAGGCCCGGGCTGGGAGGCGGCGTTGGCGGCGAGGCGCAGAGCCAGCTGGTGGTTGGCGGGGAGGGGGGAGGAGGCCGCGGCGGCCAGTGCGCCGGCCAGCGTGCCTGGGGAGTTGCGCACGGGGTTGGGTGTGGGTGTGGGTGTGGGTGTGGGTGTGGGTGTGGGTGTGGGTGTGGGTGTGGGTGTGGGTGTGGGTGTGGGTGTGGGTGTGGGTGTGGGTGTGGGTGTGGGTGTGGGTGTGGGTGTGGGTGTGGGTGTGGGTGTGGGTGTGGGTGTGGGTGTGGGTGTGGGTGTGGGTGTGGGTGTGGGTGTGGGTGTGGGTGTGGGTGTGGGTGTGGGTGTGGGTGTGGGTGTGGGTGTGGGTGTGGGTGTGGGTGTGGGTGTGGGTGTGGGTGTGGGTGTGGGTGTGGGTATGATCGGTGGGAGGGGCAGGGGGGGAAGTCTACATCAAAACACAAAAGTCACCCACGCCCCATCCCGTGCGACAGCTGACCCGTCCTAACCGAATCAACGAACTCGCCAGCCTCCCAACCGACTCGCCAGGCTCAGGCGACGCCGCCGCAAGGTCGCCCGCCGCCGCCGGCGCCGCCAGCAGCGCGGCACCGCCGCCGGGTCCGGCGTCGAGTGCCGCCAGGCGGGCTAGATCCAGGGAGGGGAAGAGCTTGTCCGCCGGCCAGGCCAGCAGCCGCCGCAGCAGCGTTACGTCACCCGCCCCGATGATGGCGGCGGCGGCGGCAGGGGCCGCAGTGGCGGCGGCGCTGACCTTCGGAAGCTTCTGGAGCAGCGACTCGAGGGGACCTGGCGGGAGGGGAGGCGTATGTGGTGGCGGTGGATGTGCGGTGGATGTGCGGTGGATGTGCGGTGGATGTGCGGTGGATGTGCGGTGGATGTGCGGTGGTGGGAACCAACCGTTGGGTATTGGGGTTCGAGGGAGACCCGTTGGGTAATTGAGGTGGGGGAAGGAACGTGGTGGGTGGGCGGTTGCATACCACGCTGCTTGGGTGGTTGCAAGCAAACAGAACATGTGAAGATGGATGAATCCGGATTCAGTTGGTGCGGGCTGCGGCGCCGAACAACTACACCACCACCGGCGGCGGCACGCCCAGCACCCTAAACCTCCTCGCCCCTTCCTCCGCCCCGCCCCCTCCTCCGCCCGCAACCCCCCCTCCGCCTCACCCCCTCCTCCGCCCCTCCCGCCCTCACCCCCCGGCGCCAGGTCTGCCTCGCTCAGCTGCTGCGGGGGCGGCAATGCGGAGTTGAACTCTCGAATCTTGCGGCCCAGTGCCTGATGCGGGGTGGAATTGGGCGGGTTGGGGATTTAGGGCGGGTTGGGGGTCTAGGGTTTGGGCGCTAGAGATGTTCCTGGCTCAGGAGCGTCAGCTAGAACAGCGGGATGCGCTAAACAACAACAAAAGCCGGGCGGGTATGAGTTAAGAGCGGGCTTGGGTTAGGGTGGATGGGGGGTATTGGAGGGTTTTGGGTCCGGTCGCTGCGCCCCATCGGGTCCCCAGCCCCAGTCGCCCCATCGGGCCCGCAGCCCCAGTCCCCCCGGCGCACCTCCAGTGTGGGCACGTTGTCGAACGTGAGGTAAGTGTGGCAGGGCACGTGGGTGGTCGTGTGGGCGGGCAGGGCACCTGAGCGGGGAGGGGGGGGGTACGAGAGGAAACCCGGGGGTTACATAAAAGAACCGGGGTGGGGGGTATGAGGAGAAACCGGGGGGAGACGAGGTGCGATGGAGCGGCAGCAGGAGCTCAGAGGAGAGGCGACCGCACCCCCTGGCACCCCACTCCAGTCATCACTACCGCGCTTTGCGCAAGGCCACTGTGCTCGTACGGTTGTCGTACGGTTGTCGTACGGTTGTCGTACGGTGTATCGCTGCTCACCGGCTGAGCTGCTGCTGGGTCCGCCGGTGAAGGGATCCACGCCGCCGCCAGTGACGGACAGCGCGGAGGCGCCGGCAAATGGAGGAGCGCCGCCGGCGGGCCTGGGGGCCGGCCTGGATCCGGATCCGGATCCGCCCGTGAAGGGGTCGCAGAATCCACCGGTGACGTCCATGGGCTCGGGGCCGGTGGAAGCCTTGGCGCCGCCCGTGTTTTGCGCGATGAACTGCACGATCTGTGTGCGGATGGTGGATGCGGGGGCGAGGGGGTGGAGGGGGTCGGGCACTCGTTCAGTGGTGCGTTGTTGGCAGCTACGGGCGGGGGCAAGACAGCCCCCTCCCACATCCCCCCCCCTTTTACACGGTACACGGGTTTTCCTTGCAATTCTCCCCCTCCCCCTTCCCACGCGTTTCCTCTCGTACAGCCCTTCTCTTTTGCGCAACTGCCCCCTCCCAAACCCACCTGCTCCTGGAAGTACGGCGGCAGCTCGTGCTCCTGAATGAACCTCTGCGCCACCAGGTAGGGGTTGTCGTCCCGGTCCATAGCCAGCTTGCGCGGGGGCAGCCCCTCACCCACGTCCACATCGAACACGAAGTCCCACTCCCGGCCGCCCCAGAACTGGAGGGGGGGCAGGCGGGAGCGGAAACAGGTTCAACCCGGCGATAGAGGATACGATAGGGTGCGGGGAGGGGGCGATCGATACTTCGATAGGAACCGGAGGCGGCGGGTTGCGATGGATAAGGCCCTGGTCGGCCTTGCAGTCAGATGAATGCGCCAGGGAGGGAGGGAGGGAGCGGGGATGGGAGGGAGGGCGGAGAGTGGGGGAACAGCTGGCGGGAAATGTCGCAAGGGACGAGGAGTACGGCAAGGCCGCCGCCTCACCTTCTTGACTGAGCCGGCAGCGCCACCCGAGGCTCCACCGCCCTGACAGGGGGGAGAGGGGGGTTTAGGCGGCGGGGGGAGGGCGGGTTTGGGGGTTTAGGTGGCGGGGGGGGTGCGAGGAAGACCCGTAGATGCGAGAAATACCGGTGGCAGGGGAAGGGCGGGTTTGGGGGGTAAAAGATAATCCGCGGGTTTGGGGGGTGGGGAGGTGAGTGCTGCTCTTTGAGTGGGGGTGTTGAGAACTTCGAAAGCATGGGTCGTGTACTTTCCCAGCGGCAGAGCACCCACAGCTGTGAGACCTTTGCGCCCGCAGCCCCCCTGCCGCCCAGCAGGCCCCCCTGCACCCCCACCCCCAGCCCCACCTGCGGCCCAGCAACCACCACGCCGATCTTCTCCCACTGGAAGGACTTCGAGTCCCACGAGTACGCCACCACATCACCTGCGACCGGGGGGGAGTGCGAGGAAGACCGCGGGGGCGAGGGGGGTACTTGAGAGGAAAGCCCGTGGGGTAGAAGGCCGAGTAGGGAAAGCGTTTGGGGGGCAGAAGCGGTGTGGAAGCACGGCGGAAGAGGAGGAGGGAGAAGAGGCGGTGATTCACACGGGGGTATGCATCGGGAGGTGGCATGTCGGCACATACACACATACACCCACACCCACACACCCACACACGCGCACCCGTCGCGCTGTCCCTCACGAACTTGTTCTCGCCGTCCTTGGCGCCCGGCTGGCTCAGAGCAAACGCCTCCTCCACCTTCAGACCGGCAGGCAGCCCGCCGCCGCCGCCGCCTCCCTCTCCGCCGCCTCCCTCTCCGCCCGCCGCCGCCGCCTCCCTCGCCGCCTTCTGCTCCGCCAGCACATTCGCCAGCCCCGCCGCCAGCTCCGGCGGTCCCCGGCGCTCGGGGTTCCCCGTCCACACCCGCGCCACTGCGTCTGAGCAGCCGGTGATGAGGTCCGCCTCCGGGGTGAAGTCCACCGCCCAGATGTTGCCCGGGTGCTCCAGCACCTGCACCCACCATCACATACCGGAAGTCACTGCGAGGTGAGGCCCGCCACCACCACCTCCACCACCACCACCACCACCACCAGCCGCAGCCGCAGCAGCAGCCGGGAACGGGGGAAGGCTCCAGGGGGGAGGTGGTGTCGCTTCCGGGGTGAGGTGGAGGGTGTTGTGTGTGTGGAGGTGCCGTACGGCCGCGTGGCGGAAATGGCAATGTGCTGGTAGCATGGCGGCACGTGCACAGTACGGCTGTATGTGCAGTACGAGTCCCCCCACTCTGCCAGGAGGTCCCCCTCTCGCGGCCCCGGCCCTCCCCAAGCTCCGAAACCCTCTACGCGGCCCCACCTGCACGCACTCCCCGCTGGGCCTCCACAGCCTCACGCTGTTGTCCTCGCTGCCCGACGCCAGCAGCAACCCCCCGCCCGCCGCCTCCGCCGCCGCCACGCAGTAGATGATGGCGGTGTGCCCCACCAGCTCCGCGAGGGGGCTGCCGGTGGCGTCCCACAGCTTGACGGACTGGTCGTGGGAGGCGGTGGCGAAGCCCAGCCCCGGAACCGCACAGATGCCCCTGCGGCATCACAGGGAGGCAGGCGGAAGGACTCGGGGGTTACAGGTAAGGACCGGTTACGCGACATGGGAAATGTAGCTGGTGCATAGCCTTCGGACACCTGGACGCGCGCGCAGGCTACTGGACTCGAGGGGGGGGGCGGCGGAGGAAGAACCCCTGCGCCCTGCCCCCTGCCCCCTGCGCCCTGCCCCCTGCCCTCCCCTCTTGCATCGGCCGGGATGCTTCTTAGAGTTGCCGTACAGGCCCCCAAAAGCCGTAAACGCGCACGGGGCTGCCTATGAATAGGGATTCCTCCCTCCCTCCCCCGGTTTTTCTCGCGTCCACGGGTCTTTCTTGCAACCCTCGCTCCCCCACCGCCCTGCCCCACCTGACGGTGTCCGCGTGCGCCTTGATGGTGCGGATGCACGGACCCCCCCCTGGAGCCCACATCTTGACGGTGGTGTCGCCGCTGCCGCTCAGCACCTCTCCTCCCGGCAGCACCAGCAGGCACAGCACAGGGCCCTCGTGGCCGCTCAGGGTGGCGACGCACTTGCCGTCCCGCCACACGCGGAGAGTCCTGCGACGGACGGGGGGTGTATGTGTGTAGGTGTGTAGGTGTGTATGTGGGCGGAGGGGGGGGAACGTGCACCCTCCACAGACATTTGATCCGCACCCTTCACACCCATCAGGCCACCTCCCACGACCATGCACCGCCCTCCCCCCCCCTCCAGCAGGTGGGGCAGGTGGTGGCAGCACCGCCGCCCGTAACCCTAAACCCTGACCCCCGTAACCCTAAACCCTGACCCCCGTAACCCAAAACCCTGACCCCCGTAACCCTAAACCCTGACCCCCTCCGAAGCAGCCCCCCGACTCCCAGCCCGCTCCGCCCCGCTTCCCGTCCCGCGGCCCCCCCCTGCACCCACTTGTCCAGGGAGGCTGACACGATGGCGCCCCCGGCCGCATGCCCCGGCCCCGCCGGCAGCAACCCCAGCGCGGTGACCTGGTACTCGTGGCCCTCGAGTACGGCCAGGCAAGCGGCGGATTCTGGATCCCAGACCCGGACGGTCTTGTCGCGGGAGCCTGAGGGGGTTTCGGAGCGGGGAAGGGTACCGGTGCGGGGCGGGCGGGGGATTGGGGCAGGCAAACAGGGAGGGAGGGGAGAGGGTGGGGGGCACCCCATGGCGCCGCCCAGCTGCCCCTCCCACGCCTGGCCGCTCAACTGCCTTCATCAGCCAGCGGCCACAGAATGATCAATATACCACATGCTTCAGGCTGGCATGCAATGTCGAAACGTTTCACCCAGGGCTCCCCTTCCCTGGAGCTGTGGCTCTCACATACACGCACACGCACACACACATACACACACACACACATTTTCAAAACACACATACACACACACCTGACACGATGGCCCCCCCCGGGTAGTCGCTGCAGGCCCCGGGGGGGATGTAAAGCACAGGGCCCACAAAGTCGGTGTGCCCCACCAGCGTCTGGCCGAGGCTGAAGCCGCCGCTGCCGTCGTCCACCCACAACTTGACGGTCTTGTCGCGGCTGCCGGTCAGCACACCCAGCGGGCACACGGACACGCCGCGGACCTGCGGGAGCGGGGGGGGGATGTGCAGAGCGCGGGGGGCGGGGGAGTTGCGGTGGTGGAGGTGTAGGTGTTGCGGGAGGCAGGGGAACAGGGGTGCGTGGGTGTGCCGGACGGTGTGTTGTGGGGGCGGGACAGTAGAGTATCAGAGAGGTTTCGTGGGGCCGAGTGGAGAGGGCGTTGGTGCCACGTCAAACTGTGCGCAGAGCCACGCCGTGAACTGGGGCTCCCGACACGAAGGCGCTGCGACAGGGGGCCGCAGCACGGCGACCCACACATGCAAGGAATTTGTAAACTAATGAAGCATTGATGGGTTGCAGACGTCATCACGGCGTGACCCTTTCGGTCCTGCCAAGGCAGATCGCAATTGGCCGGGAGCCGACAGAGCAACTTGCCAACACCCCCGATCATTTTCGATCAACTTTTTATTAAGGTCAGACCTAGTAGAGCGCATTTGGATGGTAAGCACGCGAAACGCGACCTTACATCTTCATCGTGACCGCGGAGCTCACATCGCAGATGGAACTCCTCGGCTCCCATTGGATCACCCGATACAGTTTCGTTCAATGTCAGTTGTCGCAAGATGCTAAACTAGCTTCGGCAATGAGCACGTTCGAAAAAGGCCCCACGAATATGTCAACGCAAAATTATGGAACTCAAGCAGCGCCAGGTATGATTCGATCTTGGAAATTGGGAACGAAACTTGCCGTTCACCTCCGGCGACAACACTGCCGTGCGGAACCGTACGGACAGCCAATCCCATGGGGAGGCGATGGGTTTGCCAGCGCTTCTCCATAATAAGTCGGGCAGCCATGCAGCAGTGCGTGCGCCCGTCTGAGGGGCAGGCTCCATCCTCGGCCGAGGGCTGGATGACGTTGGAGGTGGAGGGAGGTGAGGTATAGCCTGCCTGCGTCAGGCGCTTAGGCTACCGGAAGGCGGGGCAGGTGGGACCATGATGGGACATGCGTGAAGGCTGCCCATAGCTGTCCCACTAGGTCCCACTCCTCACCCCACCCCACTGTCTGTTTCCCTCGAACCCCACTGTCTGTGTCCACGGGTTTCCCTCGAACCCCACTGTCTGTCCACCGAGTGACGGTATGAGGCCGCGCCCCGAATGAAAAACCCAGGGATGGGGGGCGATTAGGACATGTACACGTGGGCTTGAAGAAGGTAATTCCCTCTCCTAAGGCCGTGTGTTGGATTCGAGTCGAGGTGGCCGAGGGGTGCGGACTGAGATAGAGGACCGAAGAGCGTTTACAATTTTTGCGAGACAGCCACGACCGGGATCGTGGGATTGGCTTCTCCCGGGTTTGCTTCTCCCGTGACATGAGACACGGAGGGAAACTGATAATAATATCCGCCCTTGCCAGGGGGGACATCCTACAACCGCCTACCAGGTAGCAGCTGCACACACAGGCAATGTATCAGAGAAGGTTCGGCCGGGTAGTATTAGACCCCAGGAGGTTCGATCCACGCCATCCTGCAAACAACATGAATACGCTTGCTTGGAAATGGGTTTACAGGGGTGTACCAACAACAACAACTGCCCCGAGACTGAGACGAGTATGAAGGCATTGGCCTGCATACGCGCGCCCCAGCTCTGAACGCAAGTACCAGTAGCTTTAAAGCCGAATGGTGGATACAGATGTCATGCCAAATAGATCCGTGAACATTGTCGTACTTGCCACATGTGCGACAAACACTTCGACATTACATCGATCTGCCAAGGTTGTTAACGAAGGCTTTTGAGAAGACATAGCCGATCGCAATCTTTTATACATTCTACGCGAACCCCCAACGCGGCCCAGTGGTTCCACAAGTCCGACTCAACGGGCACCAAAGGCAGATACGAGATACCGATTGCCGCTTGGCGCTCCTGCTGCCATCTCACATTTTTACTGATAACACAAGCACATGTGGTGATACACAAAAAGGCGACCCCTACCAGAATGCTGTCTACATGTTCGGCGAAGGCTGCGAGGTTCGACGACTGACAACGCGGCGGTGTATATAAGTGTGACCCGCCCAAGCCCTTCTGAACTTTGCATAGGTTTTATGGTAAACATTTGTGCGAGATAAGGCTGTGCCGCAGAATGCAACAGATGCCTGTGCGCGGCGGTACGTCGCACTTTCGACTGATAGGTAGGAAGGTGTAAGGTCCCAGCGCACGTGCTGTGCCATGTTCACGGTGCCTTGCAGACTAGCGTTATAGCTGGTGAAACTGTCCTCAAGCAAATGGCAGCCATGTCGCTGAAATACTTGCAGCAGAGAACGGCGCGTGGCGAAGCGCAAACACACACTCCTGACACCCTACCGGCAGTCCAGTTAGCTTACGTCCCTATCACACCTCGACTGCGTGCACATCCTCGCACGTTGGAAAACGGCTAGCTATCCGTTGACATTTATGGCCGTGCCATGAACTCAGATTCGCGAATCGGGGGGTCCTTCTTGTGGTCGGTGCACGTGGGCAAACGTTTGTCGCCCTCAAAAGTATCGCATGCATGCATCCATATGGACAAGTCTAACTGGACACGCCTAGACCTTGAAAAGCAAGGGAGCCTGCGCAAGTAAGCCATGATGGCATCCTTCGAGGTACACAACCTCATCAAGTGCTGGCGGAAAAAGAAAACCCTAGAAAACCGAATGGCCACCGAACCGTGCGTGGATCGATCGGTACCCGCACCAAACTGTTGCACGCGCCTTTTATTTCCATACAATGTCGAAGGTGGTCTTCGGGTTTTAGGGTTTACGAGAGATCGAAAGACATATGTAATGCAGGCTGCCTTTGCCTGCCTTTGCAGGGATGCTGTTAACCCGCTAACGACCCGTGGGTCCGCTGTGTGCTCGCGGCGGTAGGGAAATCAGCTGGTTCAAGCTTATAATATTGAGCAGGATGCCGTCTATTGCTTTCAATGAAGCAAGTGCCGCACCCGCAGTGGCCGGCGTTCCGCCAACGGCGTGCTTAGCTGTCCAGTCATACTGGGGCACCAGTTGCATTCCTGCAAGAGTCACATATAGGACAACGACATCTATAGCTTGTCGTTAACAATATCCTGCCTCGGATCCGCTGCCCGCCCGTCGTTCGCTTCTGCGTTCTGGTTTTGCGCATCTGGAACGTCTGTCGGTCTATTTTACATGAAGTATTAGGAAGCTATGATAAGTGTTCTACCATAGAGTTTGCCTAAGGTTCTTCGGGCGCGGCGCTTGACGCGATTGATGGATTCGGCATGGGGGGACCCCTTAGAAATTTAGGATGCTCATCCAGTAACTGTTGCATCCTCATCCATTACAAATTTCTTGAACAGACATCGACCATCTACACGCCTTCCATATATAGTGATATATACCAAGGTCGTGGTTATCGTTCGTTGGCATTAAGGGCGCATTGGCAGTTTTGGACACCTACGCTCGCCAACAATCGTCTAGGAAGATTGCTGATTGTTCATGTTGTTCCAGTGATTTGTTTTTTTAAGGAAGCGTAGTCCAGGTTTGCACAAATGGGCTCCTGTTTATCGCGGGGAGCAGTGACTTCCAACAAAGTTCAACCTGAGTTTGACGAGGAGAAGGACTACCTTGGCCAGAATGGCTATTCTAAAGCCATCAAGAATAAAGACGGCGTCGAGCTATTTGCATACTTCTGGCCTGCCGACCCGAATGTGCCGCTGAAGGGTATCATCCAGTTGGCCCACGGAAACGCGACCTACACTTGCTTCGACTATCTTAAGTTCAAGGTTCGTCACATATAAGCGTTCGTAATGCTTCGGCGACCTGGGCAACCAAGTGGTTGGCTCCTGCGTTGGGCAGCGCGCCTTAAATGCCATACCTGGGATGCCTGGCATAGTCAAATATATATACTACTGTGGAGGAAGCTGCGCCGCGTGGACTTGGCTGCCGCGCCGCGGCCCGTTGGAATTAGACCTCTCCGCCGCGCGAAACTTCTTTCCTGTGCCCCTTCTACTCCCCTCCACACCAGACACACGGTGCAGCCGTCAAATTAGCAACCAACACCAGCGCATGGTCTTGACCTCACCTGGTGCCCACTCCCGTCCCTCTGTTACCCCTACGGCCGCACCAGCCGTACCTCCAGCACTGTGCACACCGCACTTCCACCCATAACGCCATGAAACGAAGCCCCTCGTTTCCTCCCTCAGGGCCCAGGCCAACCAAATGTGTACGAGGGGTCTTGGGTGGCGGCTTTCAATCGCGCCGGCTTCGCCGTGTGTGGCATCGACCACCAGGGCTTCGGTCGCTCCAAGGGAGTCCGCGCGCTAGGGGGGCGGTTTCAGGTCCACGTGGACAACCTACTACAACTGTCCGAGTGAGCACATGGGTCGGGCGGGTTTGTGTTTCATGGCGGTTGGTTTGACGGACGGGCAGTGGGGGGACGTGAGTGGGAGGTGTGTGGGAGGAGGTGAGTGGGGGGAAGTGAATGGGGGATGTGGTGTTATGGGGCCTGCAGGGAGCAGGTGGGGGAAGGACAACTAGGTGCCGACTAGCGCCACGTTGCTGCGAGGTTGCCGCCGTGTCTGCCGCCGTGTCTGCCTGGAAGCTAGGGGGCCTTGCACCTGGGGGCTGGCTGGGGGCAGGCAGGCGGGCAGAGGCCCCCGCAGCAAGCGCAGCGACCCACGCGCCCTGGATCGGCCAGCGGATATTGAACCGTGCTATCGCTGCGGCCCGGGGTTATGCTCGTTAGGGGAATGGGGGAGGCGTGTGGGGGGCATATGGTGTTTTGGGTACACTGGTTTGACTCGTTCCCGCCGCCTTGGCCCCGCTGCTGCTGTCTCCCCGCACATCGCAGCTACGTGGCGGAGGAAGGCGGCGCGCACTTCCCCAAGGGGCTGCCGTACTTCTTGGTGGGACACAGCATGGGCGGCCTGGCTGCGACAGTGGCGTGCGTGCAGCAGGTGAGGCAGTCGGGGGGGGGGTGCAAAAACGAAGTCGGGGGGGAGGGGAGGAGACCCGTGGGTCGACACGTGGAGTCGCTGGGGGGGGAGGGAGGGCCCGGGGGAGGAGGGCGGATATGAGGTGGGCTGACCCACGGGGTGGGCTGCGTGCTTGCTGCGTTGGCGCGTGATGGGGGGCTTCGGACGGATGGACGGAGGGGCCGCGCCCCGGTGGGTGCCGCCATCCTCGCATGGCACGATGCGCTAACCTGCCTGCCAGCTGCGTGACTGCGCTAAACCCTAACCTGCCTCCCTCTTGCGTGACTGCGCTAAACCCTGATCTGCCTCCCTCTTGCGTGACTGCGCTAACCCCTAACCTGCCTCCCACCTGCCTGCCTCGCTTGTCCCTTGGCCGCACCACGCTAGTACCCGGCAGCTCCCAGGGCTGCCTGCAGCGGCCCCAGCTGCACTCCCAGCCTCACACCCCAATCGCCGCTTCCCCTGTGACGCCCCCTCCCATCGCCCCTCTCGTGCGGTCGGCGCCCTCCCCCAGCCGACCCGGTACTCTGGCTTGGTGTTGCTGTCGCCCCTGCTGTCCCTGGACCACACAAAGGCGAATGGAAGCATGAGGTGGGTTGTGTACGGCAGTCGCGTGGGTTCTGTACGGCAGTGGCAGCAGCGGCGGCGGCCATGGCGGTCATGACGGCGGTGGTGGTGGTGGTTCCGACTCTGCCCGCATACCAGCCAGGTGGTTTTGGCTGATGCACTCGTCGTGAGAAACGCGGCCCGCAGGTGTAGCCTCTCTCGCGGGGGGTACGTCCTGACCGACGTACCCCCTCCCCGCCCCGCCGCCACCCCCTCCCCGCCCCGCCGCCACCCCCTCCCCGCCCCGCCGCCACCCCCTCCCCGCCCCTGCAGGCCCTCGATGAAGGTGACTCCCAAATCGGAGGACGGCTCGACCACCTCGGACCGCCCAGTACCTTGGATCTACGAGGCGTGGGCCGCAGGTGCGGGAGGGAGCGCTCGGCAGGGGCAGGGGCGGGGGCGGGGGGAGGTTATGCGTCAAGGGGGGGTGGGAGGGTCGATGCGTCAAGGGGGGGTCGATGCGGGGCCGGGGGAGCTGGCAGGACTACGGACTACGGACCGGAAGACGCTGCGCGGTGGTGTCGACTAGCACCAGGTGCCCCTTCCTCTCTTCCCCCTCCCCCGCCACTCCCGCTACAGACCCCCGCCCCCTCCCTCTCTGCCCCCTGCCCCCTCCCCCCCCCGCCCTGCCCCCTCCGCTGCAGACCCCTACGTCCACGACGGCGGCCTCCGCACCCGGAACGTGGAGGAGTTCCTGTCGGCCACGGAGCAGCTGGGTGCTGCCGGGGGCATGGAGGCGCTGTCGCTGCCGCTGCTGGTCTTCCAGTCGGAGCGGGACACCAACGTAGAGCCGGAGGGCGCGAAGAAGCTGCACGAGCGGGCGGGGGTGAGCAGGGGAGGAGCAGGGAGGGGAGGGGAGGGGAGGAGCGGGGAGGGGAGGAAAGGAGCAGGGAGGATAGCGAGTCTGCGGGTCCGGAATGACGGGGCGGGGGTGTCAGGGAGATACGGGTAGTACGGGCGGGGTCCAATGCGGCTAGTACGTGGCGACGAGCCCTCGCGATCGCGCCGTCTGGGGCCGGAAAGGGGACCCGGTTTCACTGGTCGGCATGCCTTCTTCTCGTCCCTTCGCCAACCTGCCTTCCTGCCCCCCCCCCCCGGCCCCCAGTCGACCGACAAGACGCTGCGTCTGCTGAGTCAGCAGTGGCACGTGCTTACCAAGGAGGAGGGCTGGGAGGCGCTGCTGGAGGAGACCTCGGCCTGGCTGGCCTCGAGAGCGAGCAACAACGGAGGTCTCACACGGGACCCGCTGGCGGGGCCCTCGCCGGGCGCGAAGGAGGTGCCGCCTGCGCGGGGGTCTGCGCCGGGAGTCGCGGGCGCGGAGGGCGAGGGCGCGAAGGCCAAGGCGGAAGAGGCCTCCCCTCCGCTGCTGACTCGGTCCATGTCGATGCTGGAGCGGATGCCGGAGCACGAGCCGCTGCTGGCTCGATCTCAGGACCAGGGCGGGCTGCAGATGCGCCGCTACTCGTTCAGCGGGCGGATGCCGCGGGCAGGTACCGGAATCGACGGCATGCCAACCGCCAGCGCAGCCAGCTTGCTGGGGCCGCTTCCTCCGCTCGGGCAGCGGCGAAGCTTGGGCACGCTGCCGCCTGAGCTTGCGGCTTACAACCTGCGAGGGCGGCTGCCGCCGCTGCCGCCGCTGATGCCGCTGCTGGACCGCACACCGCTCAAGTAGGCGGAGGCGGCTGCGGGGGAAGGTGACGGGCAGGCAAGGCGTGCGTGGGTGACAACAATCGGAGCACGGGCATTGACGAGCAATTTTTGGACAGCCGGTGTGTGTGTACGGCAGTGGTGGTTTCGGAGGCTGGGGTGCGGAGGGGCGGAGGTGGGTGGGGCGCGGCTGTTGAGACCATTGTCGCCGCGTTGCCGCCGCCGCGGCCGCCGCGTTGCCGCCGCCGCGGCCGCCGCCGTCGCCGCCGCCATTGACGAGTCAGAGGGCGGAGACGCGGAGCTGAGGACAAGGCGCGAGCTGAGCTACGGGGCCCTGCCAGTGACCCCGACTGGGTTGCGTGCCGGATATCGTATCATATATTTTGGCGGTCACGGGGTGTGATATGGTGTGACGCAAATTCGGCTGGTGGTGGCGGAAGCGGCGTGGTGTCGGGGCCGGTGCCGGGGTTGGGCAACTCTCGAAGGGGTGTGTGGAGATGAAAACCCTGGGGAGGGCAGAGGGCGGGAGGGCATGTCCCCACGAGGGGCAGCAGCCTGGAGGGCTCGGGGGGCCCTGAAGGCTGCGAGTTGATGGTGGCGGTGACGGTTGGTTGTACTCTGGGCGGCGTTGAGGGCGGGGTGCGGCGCCGGTTTGACACATGCATTATGGCGCTCGGCCTCTCCCGGACGACATCAAGCATGGCCTATCGCCTCGAACGTCGTGGGGGCACCAATGAAGTAAAAGTAGGGCCGAATCAAGTCAAGTCAGGTTGTGGTTGTGGTGTTGTGCTCGCCGACAACAGTCCGTTGCCGAACTGCGGTGTACTGCGTATCCACTTTGAAGGTTCGATATTATTGCTGCAAGCGAGCTACTTATTGCGATGCGAATTGGCACCTCGAGTGACAAGGCATTGGCACACGGCAGCTCCCGAGTTTGGCGTTGGGTCCTTGAAGGAGGGGACGGGAGTAGGGTGTAGGGCATTTAACGTTTTGAGACTCGAGCGGCATCCCACTTAGCCAGAGCTTACCAATGCCTACAGGCGGGTATGGAAACTACGACAACAAGGCCGCGGTGTACGAAGATGTGGGTTGTTTTGGCAACGCGGCCGCAAATGCGGTGCCATTTGCGCCGTCACAGCGGACGCCACGTTTGTTGCTGCGCTGTTGCTGACCGGCGCCAGTTGCTGCAAGGAAAGCGTACTGCGGCGATGTTGTTACATTATATTTCTTGTGAAGCGGCGGCTGCCTCCGGTGCAGTACGACCCGTTGAGACCTTCATATGCGTCGGTTTCAGGGGCCGCCGGCAGCAGGTTGCGCTCTGCTGTCTGAGCATGCTGACCGTGCGCAATGTCTACCCAAGCATTCGGTATTTTACATTAATCATTTAGATCGATGGATTCCGCGGTCTGTATCCCGCACCTGCCTGCCTGGGGACTGGGAGAAATGTTGGGGACGTCTGGGAGGCAGGCGGGAGACACGCTGGTGCTGTTAACAGTATCGCGACCGCCGCGCTCTCTCGCACATTGTATACCTTTGCGGTTCGAAAGTATGCAGATCCTGTGTAGTGATTTGGGCGATGACGTGATCATAGCTGCGCATGATGCATGATTTTTCGACCAACGGTCGTTAACAACCCAACAGATATCTCGAGTTCTTGATCTGACCCCATACGGTACATGTTGACAGTTATAAAATTCTACTTATGACCAAGTACTCCTTTCACATTCCCGTCCGTGACGTATTGTGCCAGAACTTATTAACATGTTAGCATTGCGTCCCCCGCATATAAGCGCGGTGCACCATCACGAGTGCTCTATAAGGAAATATTCATCGCGTTTCGGCATCCTACAAAGACAGTATGCGCCGCAGCCCCTGGCATCCCCCGGCCGGCGCGTCCTGACGGTGACGGTATTCGCAAGGAAAGATGACAAGGAGCACAAGGATGGACGTGATCATCAAGAACGCAGCGCTAGCAGCACGGAGCTGCAGGTCTGCAGTGCACCCTGCATGCACATCCGCAAGCATTGGCTCAGGACAGACAGTCTCGCCTCGTACCAACTCGCATGTCGTTTCTCCATGCCGCCCTGAATTCAGGCATTCGTTGACCGTGAGCGATTCCTTCTGGCAGAGCTGGCTGCTGTCCGCGGCCAGGTCGACAAGCTATTGGACCAGCAGCAGCTGCTGCTGAACATGGTCGCTCGCTTGTCCGGTCTGGCGGGGTCGTTTGACCAGCAGCAGTTCCGAGCTGCAGGCATTGCGTACCCGGCAGGTGAGTCATGCCTCATGCGGAGCTCTTCTCGGCGGCTGTGCTGTGCCAGACGACGGAGGGCCTGCAGCCCCCATGTGGCAGCGGCTGCTGCTGAAGGTGCCATACGCACAGCGGCCCTCACGCCCTGCCCTCAGTAACATCTGACGCCGCCGGTTCGACGCCTCTTTTCCGGCACTCTAATTAGACCGCTCAGCGTCTAGCATCAGGCTGCTCGGCAACCCACACCATCGCCCCCCCCCCGATCCCGTCCCCCCTCCTCCTGCCTCCTTGGCACCACCCGCAGCGCCCCCGACCCCGACCCCCCCTCCTCCGGTTCAGCAGCTGACGCAGCGCCCAGCCTCCGTACCCGGCGCCGCCCCCGCCCCGCCCAACAGCGCGGCAGTCCGGGTCGCGAGCAGCACCAGCAGCAGCTCATCAGATGTCCCAGGTGGGCGAGGATGCACGACTGCTGGGTGGGTGAGGATGTACGACTGCTGGGCGGGTGAGGATGTACGACCGCGGGTTGCGTTCGGTATTAGTACCGTCCCTCCCCGCCCTTGGATTCGCGGATTCTCTTACAAAGCCCCGCCCCTCCGCCCCCCCACAGCGCCCAACTCCCTAGCTGAGCTGTTCCGCTCCGCCGCCGCCACTGCGGCCCACCCCGCGAGCGCCGCCGCCGCCTCCTCAATCGCCGCCGCCATCTCAGCCGTCGACCACGGCGACATCCTGTCAATAGACAACGTGCTGGGGGCGCCGCCGCCGCGGCCGTCGCCGCCGGCCCCTGCCGCCGTACAGTCCCCGGCGACGCCGCTGCCGCAGTCGCCTCTGGTGTTCGACACGCTGGGAGGCTTCGTCGTCTCGTCATCCTCCTCGTCGCCGTCGTCGTCAGCTTCACCCTCGCCAGCCGTGGAGAAGCCGGTGGAGGTGGCCAAAGCGGCGCCCGGGGTAGGCCGCCGATTCCGCGCGGGGGCCTGCTGCTGGCGCTGGTGCTAACACAGTCGCCTCTCGCCTGCCCCCCGCCCCCCCCTCCAGCTACTCACCGGGTAGCGCAGCCAGTACCTAGAGTGGTGCCAGTGCCTAGAGTGAAGTCCTGGCTGCGGCCCTGCCGCCCTCGTCCCCCCGTTCTTGTCTAACCCCCCCCGCTCACCCTCCCCCCTCTCTCGCCCCCCCTCCAGGACGCCCCTCCTGACTTGGTGCTGGGTGATGACGACATCTACTGGCTGTCCCGCCTGCACGGAGCACTGGAGGAGCGGGGCTTCTTCCCCGGCGATGACGACATGGAAAACTGGTTCTTCGGTGAGCGGCGGGGAGACGCGTGGTCGCCAAGACTCGTCCTTTGGTGGGGTGGGGCGATGACGACATGGGAAACTGGTTCTTCGGTGAGCGGCGGGGAGATGCGTGGTCGTCAAGAGGGGTGGGGCGGGGCGGTCCTTTGGAGGGGTGGGGCGGTCCTTTGGGGCGGGGTGGGGCGCGGGGCGGTCCTTTGGAGGGGTGGGGCGCCAGGCTGGGGCCGGGGCCCCGGTTGGCGTGGGGGCGTTGTTCCCAGATGGGCCCTGCGCGGTTGTTTGTGTGTGCCGGTCTTGGGCCCACCACCCGGGTAGGTCCCGGTTGTTCCCCCGGTGGTAGCGGACTCCGCCTCCCCCCGCCCCCAAACGTCGACGCCCACCTAACCCTGCTGACATGCCCCTGCTCGCTGCCCGCTGCTCCGCAGGTGAGGGCACCCAGGCGGCGTTGCTGTCGTTCCAGGCTTCGGAGCGA
The DNA here is from genome assembly GCA_003116995.1 of Yamagishiella unicocca. NCBI lineage: Eukaryota > Viridiplantae > Chlorophyta > Chlorophyceae > Chlamydomonadales > Volvocaceae > Yamagishiella > Yamagishiella unicocca. The sequence continues at coordinate 78,445 of BDSL01000053.1, forward strand.
ATCCCGGAGACCGGGGTGGCGGACCGGGCCACGTGGACGGCGCTGCTGGGCGCGAAAGAGGTGGACGAGTTGTACGGCAAGGCCCGGGCGCCGAGCCAGACGACGACCCCGGCAGCGGCGTCGGCGCCGGCGAGCAGTTCTGCTGGCGAGGTGGCGCGGGCGGCTCCTCCGAGCGCTGCTCCTGGAGGACACACGCTGCTGACCAGGTGGCCCGTCATCATGGAGGGAGAGGGCGGCAAGGTGGTGCATGCGCTGCAGGTAGCGGCGGGTGGGGTGGGTTGGAGTGGGCTGGTGGCGTAACAAGAGCAGCACCACCAGCACCACCAGCAGCAGGACCTGCAACGCGTCTCACCCCCCAACCCTCATCGCGCTGCAATCTGCCATCCCTGACCTCGTGCCTGTGCACGGCTGTACGACTGACTTGCGCCGGTACGACTTCCCAGGTGGCTCTGTCCAACAGCGGCTTCCACTGCGGGGAGGACGACATGCGCTGGTGGCAGTTCGGGGACTCCACACTGACGGCGCTCAAGTACTTTCAGGTGCTGAGGGGGAGTGTAGAAACGCGGGTGTTTGTCATAGGAGGCTAAGTTTCGGCGATATAAGCTAGGATACAACGAGTTTGGAACGTCTGTTTGAGTGCGCATGCTGAACAAGTCGATGGACTGGTCGGAGGACGTAACGCGTATCGCAGCCTTAGTGGATATCGCAACGAAACCTAGGGGGTGTTGTTTTGGAAGGGGTGGTGTTAAGGAGGGGTGGGGTTGCAAGGAAAATCCGTGTACGAAGGAAAACCGTTTATGAGGGCTTTCGAGGAGGACCCGTTTATGAGGGGTGGGGTGGGGTGGGGTGAGGAGGAAAACCGTGACGCAGGTAGTGCCGCTACCATTATGGTGCTTCCGCGGAATGGCACTTGCAATCCTTTGGAGCACCACACCACCGGTTGGGCCCCCTGGCTCGCATCCATGACTACCCCGCCACCCCCTCCACTACCACACACCCCAACGAGTTCCCCGAACCTTCACATTCGAACTTCGGCTTTGTATATTCATCTAAACCAAGTTCTCCAGCATGCAGTTCCAAACGATTGCACCAGACGTTTCCTAATCGGTTTTGCTTCTTGAAAGTGCCAACCTTCGGCTTTCCGCTCGTGACCCCCCCTCAGAGCTGCAACGGTATCCCGGAGAGCGGAGTGTGTGACGAGCGCACCTGGAAGATCCTCCTGGGGGACACCGCACAGCCCAATGACATTTACGCGCTGCGCTTCGGCGGCAACAGCGATGACGAGACGGATGGCTTCGATGACGACATGGAGTACTCGGCGGGGGACAGAGTGTGGCTGCTGGGGGAGCAGCGCTGGGAGAAGCGCGCGTAGGGGGGTGCACGCGCAGGGGGGTGCAAGGAAAGCCCGTGTAAGAAAGAGAAAGAGGCGTGTGTGTGTGTGTGAGGGATGTGCAGCACAAGGCCCGGATAGGAGTCCAGTCCAGTCCAGTCCGGGAATTGGTGCTCGATGCGGCTTCGCGCGAAAGCCTGCGGCCACGAGGACGAAGTCAAAGTCGCAGTGTGGCCGGACGCTGTGCCGATGGGTTCCAGACTGCTCCATTCGACGTGCCAAGACGACGATGAGGACGGCCGGTAGGGTACGGCCCGAACAAGGCCAGAGCCAGTCCCTGGGCGCCTCCGGCCTTGAGGACTTCGTTGCCGTAGTCGATGGGGTGGTTGGACAGTTCAGGACAGTTTGGTTCGGACGAGAAGTCCGGTGAGGCTGCCGGCCATTGGAAGTTTCAGGAAGAGCAGGCGAATCGCAAAACATTTGTACGAAGCGATGTGTACGTAGCCGACCTGCCGCCCCATATGCCTCCAGTCCCTGGGCGCCGAACGAACTTTGTTGGGACCTCCGTCATTCTCTTCCACCGCCTCCCTGTTGACCAGGCGGGCAACGCAGGCGATTCGATTGGGCTCCATGATGCCCAGGATGTGTTGCAGCAACTTCTAGGGCCGTCTGCCCCATCATTTTGCTCACTGCCGCGTCCACGTGGTGCTGCTTGCCGGTTCCATGGCTGAAGACGTCGCTGCAGCATCTGCTAGATGTCACGGAACCAACGGAACCTTCTACCCTGGGTGAACAGGCGCGATCTGGCGCGATGGGTATCGAACGACCATTTTTGCCTCGTTACGCGGTCCCACCACCGCGTCATGACTGGTCCGGATTGGCCAGCACGAATGCGCACGCAACGCAGCCCCCGTTGTGACCCTTTGTGACCACATGGTATTAGACAATTACTAACAAGTACTGCAAGGACTTGCAGCGCCGAACTGACCAGCGTGTTGCTGCGGGTTATACGTATGTAGTGTTGATCAGTCCTTACGCAATGTAGGAAAGCGATGGCGGCAAAGTTGGCCTTCTGGTTTCGGATCCGGGCGACCTTTGGGACGGAAATGACTGGGCAGCAACACATTCGGAGACAAAATCAAGCTAGCATAATAAAGGAGCAACATAAAAATGGCAAACGGGTACAACATATCTACATGCTAACATAGATGTAGGCATATAGGTAATGCATAAGGGGTCGAAGCCTTATGCAAGCTGGCATTCCGATAGATAATGCATAAGGGGTCGAAGCCTTATGCAAGCCTTATCCATGTGCTTTAAATCCAATCTATTATCCATATGTTATCCATTTCGCCTTTGCGCTTCAAATTCAACCTAGAGGCCGGGCGTGATATATAGTGCATAGGACCGCAGAGATAACTTTTCTGTCAGGAGATCTCCTGAAAGCGTGTAGTCTTTTTGCAATGTGCATAGCAAAAAGAGAAGGAGGAGGAGAAGGAGGCATAGGTAGTCCCTCCACTGCTTCCATTTCTTACGGCCCCATAGGGGCACGCTCCTGCCGGAAGCAGGTGCAGCTAGTGAAACTCCTGCTGATCCTATAAAAAGATGACTCGTATACCTTGCCCGCACGTCTACCTGGGCGGCACCGTGCGTAGCGGCTAGGCAAAAATTCGGTTGATCCGTCGACAACCACGAGGCAGCGTGAATGGCTGTTCCACTTCCTTGGGGCGGTGGCGGGACGCGGGAGCCATAAGCACAAGGCTGCCTACATATAATTGGGCAAACTGTTGTTTCAACTGTACGTGTGCGACCCATGGTTCTGCCATATTTAGCATGTGCACGCCAACTGCCGTTCGCGGGTGCTCCGCACTCGGAGACGGATCTCTGTGCGCACGACCTTGGAAACTAGCGTAGAAAGGACTGTGATAGAGGTGTAGAGGGACATGGTCGGTCCCCAGGTCAGGAGGAGGGCGGTAGTACAGCCGCGTCGATTTAGTACCCGAACCTTTCTCTGTTGAAGTATCTAGTAGCAAATTAAACTTCCAATTCAAGAATATAATGGGTTAACTGCCGGGGCGTTCTTCGTGGCCTGTACGGGAAATTCCGTCCCTCATTCGCGTCGGCAGCGCAAGACGTGAAGTGACATGCTTGCAATCGCTTACATCGTCTACTTGTTAACAAGAACGGTAACAATATCCGGCCTATCAACGCCTTTTTTTAGTCCCGTGACGCGCTAGTCGTCGGGAATGGCCAAAGGACATCATGAGCCCGCCGCTGGGGGCCATGGACCAGATGAGCCACTGTTGAGCAGTGGCAGTAATCTGTTCGAGATGACGAACCGCCCACGCCGGGACATTCCATGGCTCGTCGCCTACCTCGTCGTGCTGGCGACGGCACTGGGAGGAGGCATCTTCTCCTTCGTTCACAGGTCCGTAAGGTCCCTGCTTTTCAATCAACCGCGGCTGTAGGGCTCGATACTATCGCAAGAACGTTGCCATCGGACACCTTCTGCCGTCTCCGACAAGCTGTGTGAGCTTACACCAGCTCAAATTTCTTGCGCATAAACTTTTACTTACATTGCATTACTTTGTACTTGAGTCAGGGGTCTATGAAGCTCAAAACCGAGCTCGTTTTCGGCGTAGATGTCCCCTGGGACACCACCTGGGCCGCTACCGAATGACTGGATGACGTGTCATAGCTGGAACTCCAAACGTCAGGATTTATAAAAAATATTGTCTACGGGCGGCGGGCACGCGTACGCCTCTGGCGCACGCCTGCTGGCGACGAGCTTGCCAAGTAGCCGCACCCGCCGCGCCCGCGTAAGCTCCGTGCCAGCACCCGAGCACGCCGCGACCACCATCTTCCCCCATGACGTCACAGGTCGGGATCAGATTGCGCTCGCCGGCTGACCGCACCTTCATCACCGGACCCGCGCTCGCGTGTGTGCTTCCCCGTCCTGCGGGTTTTCCTCCCCCGCAGGAATACCCGGTACGGCGAGCTGATGAGCCCCGACTCCCTGACCGACCCCGCCACGTGTCCCATCACCGCCACCACGCACGCTGCGCGGCGGCTGCTGCAGCAGGGACCCGACGCGCCGTCGCCCTTCGACCTGGACCTGTTCATGCGGGCGGCGGGGGCCTGGGTGGGAGCCAGCGTGGGAGGTAAGACGGGGCGAAGGGAAGAGAAAGTGGGGAGGGCGAGAAGATCCCCCCAAAAGGGGGAAGGCGAGGAGACCCCCAAAAGGGGGGAGGGCGGGGGCACGAATACACCGTTGGTGGAACTGGCCCGGGGAGGGCAAGCCGCCGCCGAGATCCGTCAGCTGCTGGAGTGAGGGCCAGCGAGGCGTTTTCCCTGCGGGCGTTACAGGTGCCGTACCGCACCCCTGCGCTCCACCCGCGCCGTCGCCTAACCCCAGCTGCCCCCCCCCCTCCCCCTCCTCTTGCCGCCCCAAGGTGCCGTCCTGGTGGGCCTCCTGTTCGTGTGGCTGGTGCGAGTGAGCCCCGCGGGGCTGGTGGCGGTGGCGCTGGGCCTGCAGGTGCGGGGGGTTACAAGTTAAAAACCGGTAACTCAACTGGGGTAATGGAGTGGGTGCATAGCCGTCCTACTTCGGAACGCGCGCGCATGCTACTGGACGGCCACACAGACTGACGCGACGACGGTGGAGGCGGTGAAGAAGTAGTGCGGGGTGCGGGGGGGGGGGGGTATGAAAACCGTTTTACGCAACGTGACATGATAGTTGGCGCATGGTCGTCGGACACCAATTTTGTGGGCGCATGCTGGAGCACTGGAACTGACCGGGGGGGGGCCGGGGGGGAGCAGCAGCGTAGGAATCCATCTGACATTTGAGGCGGCGGCGGGGAGGGGACTGGTGGCTGGTGCGGTCACCTCAGCAAGCGCCAGGGAGCGCGGGGCTGTGCGAAACCCACGTGGCTGTCCTCCCCCCCATACCCTCTCCCCCCCATACCCTCTCTCCCCCACATACCCTCTCCCCCCCATACCCTCTCTCCCCCACATACCCTCTCCCCCCCATACCCTCTCTCCCCCACATACCCTCTCCCCCCCATACCCTCTCTCCCCCACATACCCTCTCCCCCCCATACCCTCTCTCCCCCACATACCCCCTCCCCTCATACCCTCTCTCCCCCATACACAGGTGTCTGTCCCCGCGGTGATGGGCGTAGCGGCGCTGGTTCAGGGCGCGACCGCCCCTGGAGTGATGCTGCTGGTGCTGGCGGGAGTCATGGTGCTGCTGTTCGTACTGTGGAAGCCGCAGGTGGGGTCGTTGGGACGAGACGAACGACCGGCTCACAATGACAACGACCGGCTCACAGTGGCAACGACCCCTACATCAGCTCCATAAACACTACGCTACGTACCGCTTTCCTTCTCCCATATACTGCTCAGCCCCCCCTCCTCCCCTCCTGCCTCTTCACCCCCCAGATCGAGCTGGTCACCTCGCTGCTGGGCCTGGCAGGTCGCGGCCTTTCCGCCAACCCCGGCCTGGTGCCCCTGGCCCTGGGCCTGCAGCTGGGCCTTATGGCGCTGCTGGAGCTGCCGCTGCTGCTGGCGTCCATCGCCGCCTTCATGAACGGCACGCTGGTCTACAACACGGCGCGAGTGGACGCGGGGGCCGCCACTCGGCCCGACGACTGCGTGGACGCGGACGGCGAAGCAGTCACATGCTGCATGTGGCAGGTGTGTCTGCGTGTGTGTGTAGGGGGGTGTGTGTGTGTTTGGTGGTGGGGGTGGTGGGAGCTGAGTTATGCCACGCATGAGTTATACCGGGGTGAGTTATACCACGGTGGGGGTGGTGGGAGCTGGGTTATGCCACGCCAGCCCGCCGCACTGGTCCACCAATCACATAGACGCGCCCGCCCATCGCTCAACCCACCCTACGCCGCCCTCCCCCGGCCCCCTGGCCCCCTCGCCCGCGCAATCGTACGGCACCCTCAGACCGAGCCCTGGGTGCCGTACTTCCTGGCTGTCTCCGCCCTAGCCATGACTTGGAGCGTCTTCCTGGCGCTCCAAATCAAGTTGTTCACGGTGGCGGGTTCCATCGCTCAGTGGTACTTCCAGCCGCAGGCGGCGTCGCTCAGCAGCCGCGGCGGCCGCCGCAGCCGCACGCTGACGTCACTGCGCCTCGCCGTGGGACCGTCCCTTGGGTCGTTGTGTTGCGGCAGTGCGGTGCTGACCGTCGTGTCGATGGTTCGGCAGGTGGGACTGGTGGGCTGGCTGGGGGCTCGGCGAGCTGGGTTACGGGGCTGGGTTAGTAGTGGGAGGTATGGGACAGTATGTGTCGAGCTATTGAACCCACCATCGACCCCTGCGTCCGGTGTCCGCCCCCCTTAGGCGCTCCAGAAGGCTCGCGAGGAGCGGGACCGGAACATCGTCGCCGCCTGCGCCGCCGCGTGTCTGTCCCTGCTGCTGAGCCTGGTGGAGTTCGTGACGCGATTCGCCACCGTGCGGGCGGCCATCACGGGGGAGGCCTTCTGGGCGGCGGGACGCGGAGCGGTGGAGCTCATGTCCAGGAACGCGATGAACGCGTTCGGCGTGTGGTGGGTGGCGTGGCGGGTGGAAGGGGGTATGCGAGGAAACCCGTGGGCGCGGGGTTGTGGACGGACCCCTCGGGCCCCTCGGGGCCCGAGGACAGGGAAAGGAGGAGGGACAAGCGGGGGCTTAGACTAATTAGCGAGGGGCGTGTGTTTTATAGATGCTGTGGGGCGTGTGTGTGTGTGTGGTGGAGGAGGTGACAGCCGGATGTGCGCTGCGCTGTCCGGGACGGACGGGCGGCGAGGAGGCGCGAGTGTTTCGGAGTGGGGCACCGGACTGGACTGCTTCCGTACCTGGCTGATGTGTTTCACCCCCGTTCCCCCCCTCGCGCCGCAGGTGGCTCCCCCCCATGATCCTGCAGTCGTGCTGCTTCATCCTGTCGGTGTGCTGGGCCCTGGGGGTGCTGGTGCTCAGCTACGCCACCACCTGGAACAAGCAGAGCGCCACCTCACCCAACCAGGCGGCCATCTCCGCGGGCATCACCGCAGTCATCGCCCTGCTGGCGTGCTGGGCGGTGCTGGGCTTCCTTGCGTCACTGCTGCTGAATGTGGTGGACGCTCTGTTCGTTTGCTTCGCCATGGACCGAGACGCAGGCCAGGTGGGAGCGGGGCAGCAGGGCTGGCGGGCTGGCGGGGTGCGGAGCAATCATGTCCCCTCTTTTGTGACGAGCTGCCCTGTGTTTTGCCCCCTCTCCCCCCCCCTCGACGAACGGTTTTTTCGGACATCCACGGGTTTCCCTCGACCCCCCTCGACGAACTCTCCCCCTCCCTCCGCTCCGCTCCTCCCCTTTAATGCAGGTGTCCCTGCCTGAGGTCCACGCCATACTGATCAAGCTGCCCACCGTCGGGCCAGTGGTGCAGCAGCCGGACGGAGGGCTGGCGTATGGGGCACCGCAGCAGCAGCGTCGGTCAGATGCGGACCAGCGAGTCTGAGCGCGGGGCGAGGTTGGGTGTGGGTGTGGGACTGCGGCAGGCAGCAGCGCCGGCACGGGGGGAGCACGCATATGGGGGAGCGAGGGACCTTCCGAGTGAAAATTGTGCAAATTGTGCAAACAGCAGGTTTTGTGCAGACGGCGGGTGTTGGTTTTTTGGTTCATGAGAGTTATAGCAGTTGCTGCTGAAGTACGCGTCCGGACGCTGCGTCCGTTTTTAGAATTTTTGTTTGTTGACCGTCACTTTGCGAGCGCCTTTGCGTTCGCGTGGCTTTTTGGCGATGCATGTACGAGCCCGGATTGAGATGTCCGAGATGCCGTACATCAAAGTGCATGTGTGGTGGGAGTTGGTTTGGCGTCCATGTTGCAGCGGCACTCGCGTCATGGCAGTCTCGAGCACGTGTTGTTGTTGAGTCCCGGCCGCCGGCGACTACGATTCCCCCGCTGCGAGCACCGTCCGTTGCTGCTCGTTCCTTCATTTGTGCCGCCAGGCCCGCAAGTCACCGGCGCCGGTGCCCCGGCAGTCCCCTTTGGTTTTTTTAATATCTTCCTCTGGAGTTTGCCTTCTTTGTGCATGCACGGCGGTGGCGATGTAGTACACACTGTACATGCATTCATCACCTCGAGAGCAGCAGTTGTATCCCTTTCTTAGGATCGTCAAACGGCCCGACGACGGCGACAACACGCGTCAAAGCGTATCATGCAGGTCATCAGCACACCCTCGTCGGTCCCAAACACCCGTTTTACGCTTCCCAGGTGCATAGGACGGAGCGCGACCGTCGATCTGCATTCGCGTTATACAGACCATACAACCGACACAGGGGGCCGGACAACTGCCTCCATCATCAGCCGTAAACTTATACCCAAACCTAAAAGGTCGAGTCCAACCAGTGCGGCGGAACGCCCCTCAGCCCGCACCCCCCCCCCCCCACACACACACCGCTCGTTCCTACCCCCCCCCCTCTCGCATCCACGGGTCTTCCTCGAAACCCCCCACCCCGCCGATGTCGCGACCCAGCCGCCCCGCCGCCTCAAAACAAACTCATCATCCCCGAGCCCTCCTTGGTCGGCTCCTGCGGCAGCGCCCCTCGTGCCGCCGCCAGGTGCCGCAGCACGCTCTCTCGCACCGGCGGGGTGAGCTTGGTGCGCTGGCCGTACGCCATGTAGAACTCGCCCAGCTCAGCCAGGGCCTCTGGGCGGGAGCGGAGGGCGGAGTGGGGCCCGGATTGGGATCCGGATTGGGGTCCGGATTGGGGTCAGACCAGGGTTTGGAGCGAAGGGAGCGGAGGAGGAGAGCGGCGGGGGATGCGGGTCAGTCAGCCAGCCCTCCGCTGCGCTCGCAGCGCCTCTCCGGGTCCGCCGATCCCCTGGCGACCGACTCACCCTTGATCTCCGCGTGTGTCTGGTCGGAGCTGACTCTGGGGTTGTCCCGCCACTTGCGCACGAACTCCCGCACGCTGTCCTTGGCGGGGTCGGCCTTGCGCCGCACCTGGGGTCCGGCGGAGGGGGGGGAGGGGAGGGGGCCCGAAGACCAGGTTACACAACACAATCGGTTACACAACACAGGAAAAAACGGAGGGAGGGAGGGGAGGGGATGGATGCGATACGGTACGCTGCACCCCACCCTTCGCTGCTCCGAACCCGAGTGACTGGGGTACATGGCTGGACAGCCGGAACCAGATCCATCACGTGGTGCAGCACCCGCCGCTGACCACATGGGCGGGCAGCCACAACGGCCTTCAGCGCTGGGCGACACGAGGGCTGCAGCCTGGAGCCAAGACGGCTGTCTCCAGGGACACGCCTGGCGGGCAGTCCGCCCTTCCAGCGACCAGCAGCTGCGCCGGTGCCATATGGGCCCTCCAGGGCAACATTGCCTCGGGCCCTGCAAGACCTCCTGGGGCCCCCGCCCCGGCCCCGCCCCGGCCCGCCCCGGCCCCGCCCCGCGCACCTCGGCCTCGGATGCGCCGCTCGCTTCGGACTCGATCGACTCGCTCAGACCCTCGCTCAGCCGCTTCACCATCTGTCGATACTCTGCGGCGGCGGCGGTGGCAGCGGCGGCGGCGGCGCGCAGGTGGGGTTGAGGAACGCCGCCCGGGGTCAGCGGAACGCCATCAGCGAGCAGCGTATCGGAGGGGATACGGGCTTTGGATGACTAGGTGGTGGAGCCAGCCCCCAGGGGCGGCTTTGAAATGGACTGAGGATGCTCAGCTGCCGATAATATGGTGGGTTTGTGTTTTCTAAGGGGCGGATGGAGGTTGGGGTGCAGGTGGGGGGGTGGAGGTGTGTGTATTGAGGGATCCGCCGTCGTACGCCTGTGGGTAGGGGTGCAGGTAAACCAACCTTTCCAGCCCCGCACTTGCACCCACCCTTTGGCAGCTTGACCTCCTCGTCCGCATGGGCCGCTCGGGGTTGCAGCGCCAGGGCCACAGCTACCAGTCCAAGCACCAGCCCGCGTCTACTCGTCCGGATTGCGTCGTTTGCTGGCTGCGGCTGCTGGTGGCTGGTACTGGTGGTGGGTACAGGGTGCACCTCGAAGCCTGGGCTGCGGAGATCCGCACTGCTGAGGTTCAACTGGTGGTTTACATGACATGTGTGACGTTTAAAATCATGCACAGCATGGCAGACAGCTGATGGACCAACGCGCCGGCTAGCGGCTGGCGACGAAGCCAGGACTTGGTTACGACCGACACGAATGCTGGTCATCGTATGCTTTCCAATCTACGATGTGTTTAAAGAGGAAAGTATTATAGACGACTTATTTTACAAGGCGACGACTGCTTATAGGCCGAACGGCATGGTCCCTTGCCTCAAGTACAGATCCACACGAGTGCTAAGTGCTGAAGAAAAAATCGGCACATATTATACTCATTCGTTGCATTGAATACCCATACTGTACAGTACACAACATGTTGAAGCACTGAATCAGGCGATTTATCCGCAGGTTAGAAGTCGATGCACTTGCCCTTGTGCTCCCAATCCCCTACAGAGGTTGAAAGAAGCAAATTGAGTCTCGCAACATAATTATAACGATGGATTTGAAAGAAAATTGCCATCGCCTTACCGAAACGAGTCGGCTCCTTCCCGCGCGGCCCATACAGCTCGCCGGTTGTCGGATTAGCGGCCTGCATCGGGTCAAAGCATATAATGTATTGATCGCCTATTGATCGCCTATGACACCACCAGCATCGCGGCTTGGCAGGCCTCCGACATACCTCCTTAACGTCCTCTTCCTCCGGATTTTCTTCTTCATCTACACCCTTTAACGTCTCCGACCTGGCGGTTTGAATGAGCTGCATAAGCTCTTGCTCCGTCTTCGTTTGGAGTCCGGCTGTAAAGCTGTCTAGAGGGCTTTGCGCGACTGTGGGAGGCGTTGGGGGCATGCCCGTAGATCCAGTTTGCGAAGACCATGGCCTGAAATGCAGCATCTCATTATTGACTGCGTTCTCGGTGCGCCAGAGGGCTGCCAGTGCGTGGCTGCCAACGAAACCAGCCCGCTCCAACGTAGAGCGCCCCGCGAGCGATGCAACCCGAAGTAAGAGAGCCATCAGGATTTGCCCCGCGGTACACTTATTCAGCAGCGCAGTTGCTCCGCGTGTATGTTCAGCGTGGTCGGAAGTGCGATGGCCACGGTCGGACTCAGCAGAATAGTGGGAGCTAGGCGTCACGTCAAAACACGTTAGATTATGATCCGTGTACAGGGAAGGCGTCCAAAAATGCCAAACTTGTATTGCACGGAATGACTTCGTTGCAGGCCACGTCATGCAGGTGCTTTCCATCAAGCTGTCGATTTCGCCTGACGTGCACTTTGAAAACGCGTGATCGGCTGCAAGACTGTTTGTACGCCGACTGGTATCGCTTACACCATTGCGCCGAGATCAGGCCCGCTGCACCCGTGGCCGATGACCCGGCACAGATGGCAACGACCGTAACCGTCGTCACCGTCACCATGCACTCTCCACTGGCGCCTAATGAATACTACCATAACTACTAAGTCACCTCCTAGCCACCTCTACGGCTTCCTATTTACCCAGGGTGGAGCCAGCACACGCCACCAGGGCCGCCACCAGTACCTGCCTAGCCGCCAGCCCGCACCTACGACCTACCCCAATACCCGTTCGACGTACGAAGCCTATTCATCATTGGTATGTACACAATACGCACGCCTGACGCACACACCAACAGTACCAGCGCGCTCCTGCCGTACGCCCCGCCCCAGAAGTCGTACCCGCTTCGCAGCGAGACCTCGCACGATCTCCCCCCGCGCACACGCGCCCGGCCCCCCAGCGCACCCCGTCCCACCCCCCCCCCGTCCTCATCGTCCCCCGCCTCGCCTGCCTCCCCCCCGAGCCCATATTCTCCCACACCGCTGCCAGCACTACTTCCCGCGGTTGACAGCCTGCGCCTGCTCCATCCGCCGAGTGGCAGCCCCCACCGCCTTGGCGCCGCCCGCGGCGGATCGTGCCGTGGCGCTGGCGCCGGGGGAAGCCGCGGCGGCTGCCGCGGGCCCCGTGCGGCGCAGGGCTGCGTGGTAGGCCAGCGAGTCCGGGTCCCGCTCCGTGATGCGAGCCAGCTGCATGCGCTCAAACGCCTCACCTGCGTCCAGCTCGTCCTCCTCCTCGCCCGCTGGGACGTTGCGGCCCGCCTGCAAGACGAGACGGGCAGGAAAGAACCGCGGGCGGGGTTGCGAGGAAGACACGTGGATGCGAGAAAACACTGTTTAGGGCAGACAGGGAGGGGGGCGGGGATGGGGACGGGGATGGGGACGGGGCAGTCGGTGGGGTATGTAGGGAAACCCGGAAGTCGGTGTAACCGGGTCTGTCTTTTCGCCCCTTTTCTTTCAACCACCCCCGGCACGCACCGCTGCCATCCGCTTGAGCGTGGCGTCGCTCTGTGCCCCCGCCCAGCGGTCGAAGGCCTCCACCAGCGACGCCCTCGCCACCGCCACCGCCTGGATCTGCGGCTCCAGCTCCTCGCGGGACACCTTGAGGGAGTCGAACTCGGACCGGTAGCGCGACTTGATGGACTTGAGCTCCTGCAGGGAGGAGGAGGTGGGGCAGGGGGGGCGGGGCGGCGGGGCGGCCGGAAGGCAGCGAGAGTGGGCGCGTGAGTAAGTCGGAGTCACACGATTGGCAGCCAGCCAGCCAGCCAGCCATTCAGCCAGCCAGCCAGCCAGCCAGCCAGCCAGCCAGCCAGCCAGCCAGCCAGCCAGCCAGCCAGCCAGCCAGCCAGCCAGCCAGCCAGCCAGCCACACGCACCTGCACCATGGTGTAGGTCTCGCTGTCCAGCACCTCCCCGTCCCCTCCCGCTGGAGCGCCGCCCCTCCGCTGCGCCACCGCCGCGCTCAGCTCGTCGATGCGGCGCTTCGCCTGGTTGACAGACTCGCCCAGCGACTTAATCGACCCGCGGGTCTCCCGCAGCACGGCGGAGGCCTGCTTCAGCGCGCCCGCCAGCTCCCGCCCCTCCGCCACGTCAGCCTTGTACTTCCGGAACACCGCGTTTCGGTCACCGGGCACCGAGAAGATACCCGCCAGGCGCGCGTTCGCTCCGGCTCCGCCGCCGGATCCCCGGCCGTAGGAGGGGCTGTCCGGCCCCAATCCATCGCCCATTGTGCTGGCTACGTCGGTCAGCATGCTGGCTTGCGTCTTGAGCGCCGAGGGGCTGGCGGTGGAGTGCGGTTCGCCGTGCTCGGAGCGGGGCGGCGGCCGCGCTTCGAGCGGCGCCTGGCCCACGGTGAAGCCGGTGGTGGAGCGGAGGTCCACGTCGCCCACTGCCCCCGCGGTGCCCGTGACGGACAAACGGGCGGTCTGGGAGGGGAAGCCGGGGAAGGTGCGGGAAGCCGGGGAGGCACATGACGGGGAAGAGAACCCATGGGCGGGAGGTGTATGTGCACCAGTGTCTGGTTTGGGCACGCGTACAACGAGAGACGGCCGGCCCCTGCGGTGGTAATGTTCCACGAGCCACCCACGAGGCAAGCCGTCACGCCCAGGCACCAGCACCACGCGCGCGCCCCCCCCCACACACACCCAGAGCGCGACAGCGCCAGCTATCCTATCCATGTCGCGTAACCGGTTTTTTGGCCACCCGCCCCCCACGCACCGCCTGGCCGCCGTCCTCAGTGGCCCGCTGCAGCGCCGCCATCTGCTGCCCCATCTCGGCCCGCATGGCCACGTGCACGGAGCGCAGCGCCTTGTACGCCTCCCGCACGCGCTTCAGCGAGTCAGTCGGCAGGTCCTCGGGCTCCGCCTCGCCGCGCAGGAAGCGGCGGGCGGTGGCGTGCAGCTCGCGCAGCTCGTCGTCCGTCATGTCGTCGTACGACACGCGGGTGCGGCCGCTGCGGAGGGTGGTTTCGGAGGTTTGGCCGCGAGCACCGACGTGGGGAGGGGTCAACCGGTGTGGGGAGGGGTCAACAGATGTGGCTGGGAAGGGGTCACGCGGTGGGGGAAGGGGTCAAGCGGGGGGGAGGGAGGGGACAACTGCGTGGCACAAGACCTGTTAGGGCCCGAGGGCCATCATGCCTTGGAGGCCCCTGTGCGTGTGTCCTCGCCGCCCACCCACCCACCCACCCACCTGAGCGTGTCCCTCATGGCCAGCTCCGCCTTGAGCTCCTTGACCTGCCGCTCGTAGCGCCGCAGCAGCAGCGTGGGGTCGGTGCTCTCGTTGACCGCCAGGTCGGTGGTCAGCGTGCGCACGCGGGAGGCGAAGCGCAGGGTGCTGAGGGTCTCCTCCGTGTGGCTGGGCTCGCCTGCAGCACCGCGGGCGGAAGGGTGGGGTATGAAAACCGGTTACACGGCGTGGGTAGGAAAAGGGGTGGGGGTATGAAAGGAAGCCCCGTGGGGGTATGAAAGGAAGCCCCGTGGGTCGGCACCGACCAGGAAACCCATTAGGGAAACGGAGGGAAGGGGGAGGGTTTCTTAACAGCGGGGGAACCAGGGTTTGTGGTGGTTGTGTTTGCAGACGCGCGCGGACCGGACTGACAGCGGGCCGCAGCGGGCCCCAGCGGGCCCCAGCGCCTGCCCTGAGACGGCACCTCTGGCGCTCGACCCAGCTGCCGCGCGCAGGAACCCTTGCCGCCCGCTGCCCCCGCAGCCCGGCCCGCTGCTCCCTCCCCCCCTCTCGCTCACTCACTCACCCCACACGTTGGCCACCATGACCGTCTTGCAGTTGCCGCCCAGTGCGTCCCGCAGCACCGCCGTCAGCTTGGTCTGCCGGAAGGGCACGTAGGCGTCCTTGCGGGACAACGAGTTGACGGTCTGCTCCAGGAAGGACAGCGAGCGGTTGATGAACTGCGCCTCCTTTAGCGTCTGGCCTACGGGTGGAGGGGCAGGGGCCGTGCGGGGGGGTGAGCGGAAACCCGTAGGTCGATACTGACAGGTAAAACCGAGCAGGAAACAAACAGCGCGGGTGAGGGGTGGTTGGGGAGGCACCTTAAAAACACCCCACCGGGGTGGCGAGCAGTGCCCTTCCCGCAGGCACCTCGGATAGACAAAATCGCCCCGCCCCCCCCGCGCCCGCCGCCACCGCCTTCTCCCCCCCCTTTGTGCAGCCTCCCGCTCTCACCCGTGACTCCGGTCTTCTTGGTCCGCTCGCTGCCCGCCAGATCCACCAGGTTGAACTTGGACAGCACGGCGCGCTCGCTGGCTGCCTCGCTGGTGCGCGTCTGGGCGGGCGCGTGGTGGGGCGTGGTGAGGGGCCAGCAGGGGGGAAGGGGGCGTTCGTCAGTGAGGACGGAGGCGTGCGACAGGGCGGCAGAGGGGCTGCTCCAGAACCCAGCCCGCAAGCCCATGGGCACAGCACAGTAGTATGTGGTTTTCATTCCAACCGCCAGACACACGGTCGTGTCTCCCCAGTGAACCCTCCGCGCCCCCTCTCCCGGGCATTCTCCGTCCATCAGACCACCACCTGCAACCGAGCGGCCCCTCGTCCGCGCCCGGGCTTCTCGGCCAAGTGCACCCGCATGCGCCCGCGACCAGGTGTCCGAAGCCTATCCGCCAGCTACACTTCCCACGTCGAGTAACCGGTTCGTGTTTGTAAGCTTCCCCCCCCCTCCCGCGTCCGCACACCCCCCCCCCCACCTCCAGGTGTATGGTGAACACCGTGTGCGAGCGGCTGCTCTCCGCGTTCAGCACGTGGCCCGCGGTGGTGCGCCCCTGCTCCCCCAGGAAGAACTGCGCCAGGGCCTCCTCCTCGCTGCCCACCGGCACCAGCGTCAGCCCACGGACCTGCGCTCCAGGGAGGGCGCGTGTGTGCTTGCGTTGATGAGCCCGCGGGAGGGTGCTTGTGTGGTTGTGTGGAGGGGGGTGCGCCAGGACGGCAACGGGCACGAAGTGGGTCGCCACCGGACCTCCGAACATGGCAGGATGGGGGCATGGGACAGCTTCGGACACGAGAGCCTCCAAACAATATTCCGACAACGTTCGCCCGCTGCGACGTCCGCAGCGAGCATGTCGCATGCTGGCTTACGTAAGCGTTGTTGTTCGAGTCCTCGAGGACTGCCAGCGTGTCGCTGGTGCCGGGGGTGTCCCCGAGCAGGTCGTACAGCTGCTCGTTGTAGATCTCCAAGTACGACACCTGGCCGAGCGGGAGAGGAGGGTGGCAGGCAGCGGCAAGGCCCGGGTGGATACGTGCTACAGTCCGCCCCGTATTGCCCACGAGTGGCCTCCATTTGCCCACACTCTCCCCGTGTCCACCCCTCTCCTTGTTTTCCCCACAATAAAACACACGCCCGGCAGCCTATGTATCGACACACGGGTGTCCTCTTCCGCCCCCGTCCATGTCGTGTAACTGGGTCTTCTCGCCCCGTCCTCGCCCCCTTTCCGCGGCCCCCACCCCTTTCCCCTTCCCCTTCCCCCTTCCTCGGGCCCCGCTCCAGCACTCACATGCACTCGGTACATCTTGTCCACCCGCATGTCCACCTCCCGGAACACGTGGTGCAGCGCACGTGGGATGATGCCGCGGTGGGCGTACCCCGCACCGCCGCCGGACATGGTGAACGTCTTTCCGGCGCCCGTCTGCGCGGGGAGGAGGGAGTGCGGTGCGGTGAGGTCAGCTGCGCAGCTGGCATCCACACTGTGCGCGTGCCGTCAAGGTGGGGCGGTCGGGGAACGCTGCGGACGAGGCCGGCCGATCTGGGTCGGAACCCATTCGCCAGCGCAGCGCCATTGTGCTACTGGCCGCGACCCTTAGCCTCCCAACGGTCCGAGGGTGAGAATCGCTGGACAACTCCGCCACTTTTGCCCAACCCTTATGCCCAAGTGCGCAAGCTCCCACTCTCCAGCAACACGCCGCCCATTCCTGCGTCACTTCCGTCCCCTTTCCTCGCCCTCCTCCAGACCTGTCCATTACACCCACGATAAAGACAACCACAACCCGCCCAATCGCCACAAACCCCCCAATCGCCGCAGTCCCCACGATCGCAACGTCCCCCTTGGGAGTCCAGCTGCTGCGTTCGACCCTGGCCTGCCGGCCGCCCGACCGTTGTGTGCGATCCAACCGCCCACCCGGCTGCAGCCAGCCGTCTGGGCGCCTGGCCCTATGCCACGCCCGCCCTCGCCCCGGCACCTCCCGCTCCCCCTCCCGCCGCCTGCGGCCCACCTGCCCGTAGCAGAAGATGGTTCCATTGTACCCTGACATGACGCTGTCCACCACTTCGTGCGCTACCGTTGAATACGCCTCGTCCTGGCTCACATTCTCCAGCACGCCGTCAAACTGCGCACGGTGGGGCGCGAGGCGCGATGCATGAAGGCCGCGGAGGGTTTGACGGGGGGACGCCGTGCATGTGGATTGGTCAGCGCCCGTATGTGCGGGCCAGCGGCAGTGGTCGTTTACGTGATGGCGCTAGGAGCCCGGTGCTGGGAGGCCTGACAGCAGGATTGCAGAAGCTAGGGAGTCCTTGCCACGGCGGCCTGGCAAAGGGGTGACTTCCGTCTGACGGCGTTTGGCTAAGCTTGCTCCGTGTTAGGGTTGGATCGGGTGCGATGGCGAGAAGTGATGATGGTCGTCGCCAGCGACTCGTGGCCAGACCCACACCAGCAGGTATCCCGTGCCCTAACCCGATGCGCCCACCTGCAGGATGAAATCGTGTGATGAAACCTGCCTTGCCCCACCATCTTTGCTACATACTGCATGTGACAAGGCAGTCCCTCCCATTGTGCCATCGAATCGCTGAACGCAGGTTGGCCGACGCAACAACCCGCCACACCTTGAACGAGAAGCTCTCCTGCTGGTTGTTGATTATGCCAGCAGCCTGGTCCTTGGGAACATTGACGGACACGCTCTGGCCGTCAGTACCGATCCTGCACAGTACACAGAGAGAGCCGGTCTACTATACGCCGAGATGATAGGAATGTTTTTTGCGCAAGACGATGTGTCTGAGGTGATCAATTATCATGGAAGTTGGAAAGACGGCCTTCCCATTAGTCCTCCCACATGCGGGACATGCTCCAAAGCGCGAGGGTATTACGATGGCAGCCTTCAGGTCTCCATCCCGACTAGGTTCTAGAACTCCGATGACTTGTAAAACTCAGTATAACCTACTTGATACCGGACCCGCTCGTAGCTGTGGGCCGCGTGCGCAGGAACACCTTAACCGCTGTCTTCACCATGGTTTCAACAGCAATTCCTACCAGCTACGTTTCCAGTAGTGAACGTCCTTGCGTTGTGACGGATATAGGATGGTAACGGAACAATGCTGATGCGAGGTGAACTAATAATTAACCCTTGGATGCAGAACGTAAAATCGCGAGCCTCGCGTTCCCTATCCTCAAACTAAATTGTCTTTCCAGTTGATGCGATGAAGAAGTTTTCCCGTAACTTTGTACGAATCGTACATGGAAAGATTGCAGATTTTTCGATGAGAACGATACATTTCCAGTTAACTTGTCCTCGCTTGAGCTTTATCCTAGGTTGGTGCTGCTGTGATCGGGCCGTCGCTCTGCTTTAATCTGCAACTCGGTCGCTTTCTATACTCACGTCGTCTGGATCAAAAAGCTATCGGATATTCTTCTAGTGCGGTAGGATTAATTTACGTGGAGATATGCAGTCCAGCACGATGCGCCAGTCGGTCAGCTCGCAGCGTAGCTGTGGACAGCCGTTCAAGCAAAGCCAGGTTTCGCCACGTACACGGACCAGCTCGGTCGCTTGCCGGGCAGCTGGCGGTCAAGATCCGCTGTTGCTGCGTGTTGCGAGGGGCGAAGGCGAGTCGTAGCCATCGACGGCTCCGTTCGTCGCGAGCTAGACCGTGCTGCCATGCCTCGCTGCCGCGTGCAATTGATGACACACGTATGATTGCAATTGCCTCACGCCCAGATGCCGAGCGGACGCCAGTGTGGCTGATGCGCCAAGCCGGACGCTACATGGCGGCCTTCAGGGAGTAAGTAGCGACAGTATCTGGGAATTCCTTGTGTCAGGGTCAGAGAGGCCAAGACGATCTTGGGTGGCGGTGTAAAGGCGATCCTAAGACGCCCCCGTCCCCCGCCTACGTTCGGCCCCCTGTTCCCCTGCCTGCGTCCCGTCCACCCCCCCCCCACACACACACTGACAACCCGCTCCACAGCTGCTCCATCACTACCAGGGCAAACCCCCACGCGCCGCCCCACGCACACAGCGCCGCCCCATACACAACAGCGCGACACACAGCGCGACTCTCAGCTACCGACGCGAACGACGTTTCCTCAGCTACCAGCCCGCGCGCTCCTAGCTTCTGCTGATGCCCGTTCCCTCAGCTACCAGCCCGCCCGCTCCTGGCTGATACTGATGCCCGTTCCGCCACCGCCACCGCCACCGCCGCTGCCATGCCTGTGTCTCCGCGCACAGGTTCTCCGACAAGTACCCCTTCCGCATGCGCTCCGAGACCCCCGACATCGCCATCGAGCTGTCGCTGCAGCCGCTGCGCGCCTTCCGCCCCGACGGCATCATCTTCTTCTCCGACATCCTCACCCCGCTGCCCGGCATGGGCATCGAGTTCGACATGGTCAAGGGCAAGGGCCCCGTCATCGCCAACCCCATGCGCTCCTCGGAGCACCTCAAGCAGCTCGTGTGAGTCAGAGGGCTGGGGGCGGCCGCCCCGTCCTGTGCCCTCACCACCACCACCATCACCCAACCACCATCACCCAACCACCCGCCCACCACCACCACAACCACAACCACCACAACCACGACCACCACCACAACCACAACCACAACCATGCCAACCTCCCCGCCCGGCCCCTCCCCCGCCCGCACCCCCCCCCGCCCGCTCCCCTCCCCTCGCAGCCCGCTCTCCGACCCCGCCTCGCGCCTGCCCTTCATCCAAACTACCCTCTCCACGCTGCGCAAGGAGGCGGACTCGGAGGGCGTCACCCTGCTTGGCTTCATCGGCACCCCCTGGACCCTTGCGGCGTACTCCATGGAGGGCAAGGCGGACAAGGACTGCAAGGAGACCAAGGTGGGGCTGGTGGGAGGGCAGGCACGAGGGGAGGGGCGTGGGTGGCGCCCTGCGTCTCTTGACACGTTGAACACCCTTCCCTCCCTGGCGCCCCTGCGCGCTCCTGGCGCCGCGCAGAAAATCATGTTCCACAACCCGGCGCTGCTGCACTCGTTCCTGGACTTCCTGACCGAGCAGCTCATCGTGTACGCCGGCTACCAGATCGAGAGCGGCGCGCAGGTGATCCAGCTGTTCGACAGCTGGGCGCACCACCTGTCGCCGGCGCAGTTCGCCGAGTTCAGCCTGCCGTACGCCGAGCGCATCACTCGCGCACTCAAGGCCAAGTACCCGCACGTGCCAGTCATATTGCACGCCAACGGCGGCACGGGTGAGGGGCGCGGCGCGACGGAGGACCAGGGGGAAGCGCTTATAAGAGAATCCGCGAACCCGTGTTGCCAGGGGCAGGGGTGGCCGGCGGAGGCCTGGGTAGGCGACCAAGATACTGGGGCCCACGGAGAGCATGCGGACGTGGACATGGGTTCGCCGCTGGATCTCCTCCAGAAACGGGCGCCGTGACCGCTGCGGGGAGATGGCGGGGGGGCGTCCGCCCCAGGGTAAAGAAGCCTCCGCCAACGGCCCGAGGTCTTCAGACACGGACTGGCCCAGGCCGGCTCCAAACCTCGCCCGTTTGGACCCACCCGCGCGTGCAGGCAAGCTGGAGCTCATGCGCGACACCGCCGCCGATGTGGTGGGGCTGGACTGGGCGGTGGACATGAAGGACGCCCGGGCGACGTTGGGCCACGGTGTGCGGGTGCAGGTGGGCAGGTTGGGGCCGGGCGGGGGGGCAGAGGGCAAGGGGTAGGTCAGGGCGCAGTAGGAAGGGGAAGAGGGCCCATTGGGTCGGGGCAGGATGGAAAAAGCCGGAGGGCATCAGGGAGGTTGGGGACCCCTGAACCATCGCGCATGTTCCATCAAGTCCTGATGCAGCTGTCTCCACCCTCGACCCTCCTCTCCTTTGTCCCCCTGTCTTCATTCCAGGGGCCCTGAAGCATGTGCGGTAACAATGCATGCTCGCAAGCGAGCTAATCCGCCCTGTCCTCCCTTCTGCCCCTGTGCCTGCGGACCCGGCCGCTGCTCCGACCGCGCAGGGTAACGTGGACCCCATGACCCTATTCGGCACTGAGGACCAGATCCGGGCGGAGGTGGAGCGCTGCCTCAAGGCCGCCGGGCCACGCGGACACATCCTCAACGTGGGGCACGGCGTAGTGCAGGTACGGTACGGGAGTCTACGGTACGTGTGTCTACGGTACGGGGGTCTACGGGTACGGGTGTCTACGGTACGGGTGTCTACGGCACGGAGGTGTGCTGTCGGAGGCGCAGGGGCGCGTTGAATGTGTCAACGGGGATGGGCTGTGGGCGCAGTGTGCAGGGAAGCCAGGTGCCGCGGGTATGCAGCTGAGCGCGTGCCGCTGCGGCAGGGCTGTGTTTGGGGGCGCCGCCGAAGGATTACGGGCTGCGGAGCCTTGGTTCACGTGTGGGGAAAGCACGGGGCTGCAGGAGGGCACCGAGAGGGCCTCCATACCATGCCAAGCGGCATCTCCCGCTATGCCCTCCCCACGTCGAGTAACCGGGTCGATTGTTTTTTGCATGGCCCCCAGGGCACCCCCGAGTCCAACGTGGGGCTCTTCTGCGAGATGGCGCGCCAGTCGGGAGCCATCCACGCCAAGGCGGCGGCCGCCAAGGGCGTGCGCGAGCCGGCGCTTGTGTGAGCTGCCCGTTGATTACAGCTGCGAAGCTGGCTGCTTGGTTAGCGTGGCTATTATTTCCTTGGGTGGGGGGTTTCACGCAGTTTTGAGTGTCGTACTGGGTGGTTAGCGTGAAGGGGACGGGGTGCGGGTGAGCAGGCGCATTGCTCGCATGAGGGGGTGGGTTGGTCGCTTGAGTGGAGTGGCGGAAGATGATGTCGCAGGTTCTCCCATAACTACGGAATGCCAATTTTCTGTATGTTCCGTTTTTGCGATTACGGTATGATTTGGGCCGCGGATTTTTGCTGTATGCGCGGACAGTTTGTTCGGATGCAGCCGCTGCGGATTGGCAGATGAGCAGGGTGGGGGCTGCATACTCGCGGTATGGGTTACGGTATGACTATTGTCACTTCCAGACAGCGCCACATGATATCGTGGTCGCCTTCATGACCAGTCAGTTCATCATGGTCGGCCGTCTCATCATTTCCCCTGTAACCTGCCACCTGCAGCCCATAAAGCGTGCAGCAGTTAAGTGATGCACAAAATATGCAAAGCGACGGGAGTAAAGCTCATGTTAACAAGGGCATCTGGGTTGGTTCACGCTGGGGGCTGCACTCTGCGCCGGCTCGCGCCGGGTTGCGGCGCAGTCCCGCAATCATCGGCCCTAGGTTATCACACGTGCTGCTGTGAGCTCTGCAGCATGCGGCCTTTGGGGGGGGGGGAAGAAAAACATC
Organism: Yamagishiella unicocca; assembly: GCA_003116995.1. Lineage (NCBI taxonomy): Eukaryota > Viridiplantae > Chlorophyta > Chlorophyceae > Chlamydomonadales > Volvocaceae > Yamagishiella > Yamagishiella unicocca. Next base: position 101,135 of record BDSL01000053.1, read on the forward strand.
TGCAGCCCGCGCGCTGCGGTTGGGAGGCGGGGTACCACACTAACAATTACGACAACTAACGCTGTTGGAAACAATCACACATACGGACGCAACATACGGCATACCGCACCCGCACGATGCCGTAATAACCCATAAATGAAAAGAGTAACCAAGCGGCCGTGATAACCCAGAAATGAAAAGAGTAACCAAACGGCCGTGATAACTCATACATGAAACTAAGACCTCCAGTATTGCAAAATATTATGTCGAAGCCAATCACGCTAGTGCATCTTCTTGGGCATGACTTTGCCCGGCCTAGGAAGTAGAAACCCGCCACATCGTGACCTCAGCCCTACTTCCAGGTGCGCCTCGTTGGCCATTCCGATGGGAGCCAACCCTGGCGCCCTAGGGCCACGAACAGCATGAGGGAGGCCGCAGCTCAGTCGTCCATGCTGTACGCGCTGGAAATGGGGGTCCGGCACATGGGACACGCGCCGCTCTGGGTCTGGACAGCCAGCAGGCAGCCCCCGCACATCACCAGGTGTCCACACGGCAGCAGCAGCACGCTGCGCTGGTGCTCCATGCACACAACGCACACCCTCTCATCGTCGTCGCTGTCACCCAGGCCGCGGGAAGGCGCAACAACGGCAGCGGGGTGGGCTGACGACCGGCCGGCGCAGTATCCCACAGCTGCGGGGGAAGGACCGGCCGGGAGGACGTTCGACACTGGCGGCTGGGCAGCGGCGACAGCGGATGGCCGCCTCCGCCCCCGTGACCGGGCAGCTACGACGGTGAAGGACTGCCCCGGTACCGGTGGCTGGACAGGCCGGGGCGGGTTGCGTGCGGCATTGGCCAGGTGGTGGTGTGTAGGTGTTGAGCCGTTAAGAGCGGCCGCCAGGGACGATGGCGCCCGGGTGGCGGTGCTTGCAGATGCGGTGGGGGTGCCTCCGCCTGGTGCGGCTGCATGAGGCGTCATGCGCTGGCTGCCGTTACCCGATCCTCGGCTTAGGTGCGCAGCGCGCTCGACGGGCAGAGAGGCCGTGCTCGTGTGGGCGTTTGTGGAGGTAGGAGAGGAAGCCCGTTGGGCGGTCGTGGGGCCGGCTGCGGGTGCAGGCAGGCCGCCAGAGGCAGCAGCCGTCTGGCGGGAGCCGTCGAGCCTGCGCGGAGCCAGTTGGGCGGGTTGGTGCAGGGAACGAGGCCCCGCTCCTAAGAAGGAGCAGTCAGCTACGGGGATTGAGCATGCGATGCCGGGCCAGATGGTGGCAGCATGCGGATAGCGCCCAGCGGCCCACACCGCAGCACATGCGCAGCACCAAACCCTCACACCGAGGGACACGTCATCATCCTGTATGTACAGAACGCGTGCGTCCTCCCCTGCCGCTTCTGATTCGGCCCTTACCGTGAACTTGCCAGCGCAGCGTCAACCGTCGCCGCCGCTGCTGCAGGACCCAGGCGTTTGTTGCTGAGCACCGCTGGAGCACGTGGCCGTGTGGTGCTGCTGCTGGCTGCCTCAGCAGCTTCGGCGGGATGCAGTCGGGGCTCCGAAACCGAAGATGATGAAGGACCCCCGGCCCATTGGACCCCGTGGGAAAGCCCTTGCTCGCTGCCCGCGTCGTTCCCTGCAGTGCCGCCCTTCTTGGCCGCCTTGCCGGCCTTCTTCATGTGCCGCTTCTCAGCCTTCTTTGCCTGGGCTTGCATCATGCAAGCTCGCTCTCGCTCCAGTTCCTCGAGCAGCATGGCGGCCATCCGGTTTGCCCTGGCCTCGGCTTCCTCAAAGGTAACGATTGAACTTGAGGGAGCTGCCGGCCTGCGGGGACCCAGATTCTGTGTGACTCGCACATCCTCCCACATACCAAGTGCGAGCGTGTGGGTCCCTACATCGCCGCCTCTCCTTACTTGCTGGACTGCTCCTCGTGCTCTTCCGCAGTACCAGTCGCGCTGCCGCGGGGGCCCAGGCTGGATGCATGGCTGTTGATCGCCGTGGTCCCGTCATGAATTGCGTCCACCACCAGCGAGGTCATTGGAGCCTTCGTTTCGGCCTCTGAATGCGGCGGCGAGGGCAGCTCGAGTCCAACAGTAGCCGCTCCTGTCGCGTAAAGCGTCCGGTTTGTTAGGTTAGGAGCGAGGGGGCGGCATTCCGGCAGCAGGATGATCCTTCTTAGGGTGGGACACAAGGAAGTCGAAGCGACCTGCACGGTTACGGACGGAGGTTGCATGCGGGATTGCTGGGCGGAAAGACGAACTGGTTGCACAACCCAGCGCGCCAATGTCTTCCGGTCTCCACGAGCCCCTTTCCCACCCCGCCTGTCCCTACTAGGTCCCTAGTAGGGAGTCATTCCCCCACCCCAGCCAACACATCCACAAGCACTGCGCACCAGTGGTTCCACGGGGTGCGGGGATGCAGCAGACGCTCGCAGACGCGGAAACAGGAGGCACGCGGTTGGACGCGGAAACAGGAGGCACGTGGTCGGACGCGGTTCGGGCGCTGCCGGCAGCACCTCCCAAGGCTGATGCAGCGGCGGGAGGAGCAGCTTTCGCCGCAATGGTAGCGGCGACATGCAGTGCTGGTGTAGTGGCGGGGGCGGTAGATGCGACCAAAGTGGCGGCGCCATCCAGGGCTGGTGCAGTGGCGGGCGGTGCAGGTGCCGCCGCGGCGGTGGCGATGCCACCCAGGGCTGGTACAGTGGCGGGCGGTGCAGCTGCCGCCGCAGTGGTGTCCAACACGCTCAGACTTGGGGTGTAGGGCTGAATGGCGGAGGACGTCCCTGTGCCGTCCATCTCAACCAGGTCCTGAGTTGTGGCTGCCGCCTCGCTGACGCCTACACGGAGCTTAAACTGCGCCACCACATCCGCCGCAAGGTCGGGGAGCAGAACGTCCTCCGGCGAAACGTCGCCATCGAATGGCCGCTTCGACTTGAATGAGCGCACAGGCCCCTGCCTAACAGGGTCCTCAGCTGCTGCTGCAACCCCGCTCCCGCCGATATTGAAACGAAACTGCGGCAGATCAGCCCCAAAGACGCCAGGCGTACGGTCGACCAGCTCGTCGCCGTCCGCTGGAAGCTTCGGCTCGGACCTGAGTGCAGGCCCCGAAGACGATTCGAGCCCATGCCTCAGTGCCAGCCACAAAACGAGCAAGCGGACCAGGACAAAGTTCCAGGCTGAACTGGTTTGCCCAACCTCGCGGCTCGGATACTGCATCCGGCCCATGCAGAGGCCGCCTGTGCAACTAGCATAGAGGCATGCTTAGGGCGGGGACATCAAGTCCCTCTTTAGCCTCTGCTGCATGGACTGACCTCCCTTCTGCCCCACACAGCCCCCAAGCAACGCACCTGTCGCGCAGCCCGCGCAAGTGACGGCGGCGCCTCACCCAGGAGCCGCTAACCGGCCCCGCCATTGCGCTGCTAAGCCGGGCGTCAAAGGGAAGGTCGCCGCCGCTGGTCGTTCCCCAAGCTCCCCAAGTCGCCGCCTGTCCGTCACGAGGCGGTGCTCCAGCTGCAGCCGCGCCTGTGGCTCGCAAAGCAGGGAAATGACCTATCGTGAGGTACGGGAATCGGAGCTAGTAATTACAAGTCCAGGGCAGAGCAGGAACGTGCCGTGGACGGCCTCTCAAAGCCCGAACAGGACCCGGAGCTGCAGCGCGGTGTGTGCAACAAACATGGCCAGGGTGTTGATGCAGGCTGCCATCCCCCCCCCCATATCACCTGACGGGGCCATGCAGAACGGTCCCGTGTTTGCCGAAAAGAAAAAGTATGCCGACCGGCGGTTCATATCCTCAGCAGCGTGGGCCCGAGAGGGAATGTCGGCCTCGTTGATAGCGGAGTTTGACGCGTTTAACATGCTTATAGCGGCAGCGATGACATGGTCATTTCCAAGGGCCCGGACGGCAAGGTTTGGGTCGCCAGACGCAGGTGAAAATGCATCCGTCTTCCGCTGGCCCCGCGGCAATCTAGTACGCCGAGATGTCGGCGAAGTCCATCGGATAATGAGTCGCAACATTGCATCAATTATTGCCCACGGAACCACAAAGCGAAGGACTTTGTAGACGTGAGAATAAATAGCTCCCGCCACCCGGGTGACCAACGATGCGGAGGGCTGGGTGGCGGTGAGACCAGCCTGCACGGAGACCCGGGCGTGGGGCTGTGCGTCACACCTGGTCATGGACCTTGAGCGGTCAAGCTTCTCAAGCAGGAGTGCTTCGCCACCCGCCAGCCCTCACCTGCTTCTGCACCGTTGCCTCCGGACCCAAACTGGTGCCATCCCCGCCAGCGCGATCGGGCTCGCGCCCCATCCGTTGACGATGCGCCACAAGAAACGATGCAAAAACGCTGTTCCGTACTGCCGAGAAAGCGATCGGCTCGGCCTTCTGTTAGAGGATGTGGAGGAAGGTCTCGTGGAGACAGTGGGAGCAAAAGCCATGCAAGGGCGAGGAGGTGGAACCCAAATTACCCCTATGACACGGCGATGCATGCGTGTGGGACCGACCAGTCGCAACCACATGAGAGGTGGCGTTTATATAGGCTACTGAAAGCGCAGGTGTCGGCCTTTCCCTCTCTTTGACAGCAGTGGGACATTACTTACCAAGAACTTTAGATCACGGCAGACCCGGTCCTTTTGAGCAAACGGGACGACGCTCTATGGCAGGAAGAAGTGGGGGACGCGGAGGCGGTTGTAAGTGGCCAGGATTTACAGAAGCACCGTGGACGCGGCTTTTTTCTCTCCCAAGCCAAACCAAAATATAATCCCGATGCCATCACAACAAGCTACGGAACCAGGTAGCCCAGGCTGGGATAGGAGGGAGATGGTTCGGCGCCGCTTGCCAAGCGTTAGCCCAGGAAAGGACTATAAACCCCGAATTATTTTAGTACTGTTCGCGGCAAGACGAGGCCATCCGGTCTTCCTTACCACGTAACAGTGAGCAATGATGTCAGGCTTACCGATAGCTCGAAAGAGGCACGGAATGGAATTGCCAGCGGCAAGAGTACTAATCTGGAACAGACGACGTCCTACGTGGAGTTATGCATTGACCGTAAGCTGTCGCTTACTGGCCTTGACATCTATAGGACGAGCAGTACGAATGCAGAAGGGCGGGAACGTGATTTGTGAGGTACGCATTTCGCATTACATTCGACAGTAATCAAGGGCCTGTCGATGTACGATAACGTCATATGCAGGACGTTATCGAGTTGAGCATGGATTGAGCGTCGACGCGCTCGTGGCTGCTTCCTCGGTGGTTGGGGCGCAAGGTTCACACGTGCGCTGGAGGATGCAGGGAACCTGGTACGCTGGTTAGCTAGTTCGCTTGGAGTATTAGACCTGACACAAAATCGCGTGACACGGTCCCATGCAGCACGGTATCCCGTAACGCAACCCAAAACAATCTACCCGTGGACCGATTCGGTTCAGGGGCGCGTTGCATACAGCAGTCAGGCAGCCGTGTGTCAGGCAGGTCCGAGGTCGCGGAAGGGGCGATCTGGGTCACGACGGCATGGCTCATGGAAGGTTGGTACAATTCGCTTCAATTCAATTCGGTGGTTGAGGGGCTCCTGATGGTGTGGAACGGTTTGCATCGATTCAGTACGGTTCGCGTTAGGGGCGATCCAGTTTGCTTCAGGCCGGAGCGGTTGATTTGGTACTGTGAAGAAGCGGTTTGGTTCGAGGGGTGGAATGGCGCATTTTGTGATCGGAGGGTGTAGGTGAGGGGCAAAGTGATATTGGTCGGGGCGGGGTGAAGTGGATCGATGCGTCTCAGTATGGCTCATAGGTTGCTCAGCTCGGTCAGGCTCGGTTCGTGTCGACGATTGTTCTTTGCGGTTCGAATGAAGGGCGGTACTGTAAGTGTATTCTTGTGCATCGCGTTACAGGAGTAAGGCCCCCAGCCCTTCCCATAAACCCCACAAACCGAGGTCAAGGGGCGCCAATATAAACGATCGCAGTAAGCACAATGTGTGTAATCGTAAAATCGGCACGGCTTAGATCAGTACAGCGTCATACAAGCGACATCATGAGCTGGGAAGGTGCGCACCACATTGGGAGGTAACCAGCAGCGCTGACCTGGCCTGGATCCGCATGGCACTCCTGCCAATCTAGGCAAGTCACGCTGTTGCCGGGTTCCCAGTTATCCGTACACTTCTTGACAGCTTTGTAACCCATGACCAGCATGACCTTGCATGGCCAACCAGCATGTGGCTGGTGCGGCAGCTGACGGTCCCCAAAAATGTCCACACATGGCAGGTGGGTTCTGCCGGGAGCGTGGTGTCTACTGAAGCCTGGGTCCTGCCCCTTGGAGCAAGGTACTAGGCGCCACTGTGGCCGCTGGGGCCCAGGGGTCACATTGATAGTTAGCGAGGCAAAGCGCAAGATAAACTTTATATTATGCAGCATAAAAACTGCGTGCCGGTTGGAAGGCCTGAACGGGCCTCAATGGCCATTCTTACGGCAGGTGGCATGCAACCAATTAATTTGCCGCAAAGGCCAAATCTACCTAAGACACAACCTTTATCCTTTTACAGTCATCCCAAAATTATCATTCATAGCTGCAAGGCACTTCGCTATCGGGTTCCCGCCTCGCGACGTGCTGCTGGAGCATTCGTGCCTGGCTTTGCTTAAAAGTTTCTGTGTAACGACCGGCACGATAGCAGGTGGGGCTGCATGTCTTTCAGCAGGCCGGCTGCGTTCTCGGCCCTGGCGGCGCTGTGGACTCAGCTTGGACTTCCCATGGCTCGCCACCTCGCGCACGATACAGCCAAAATGACTGATATTGTTACTTTGATTCATGTAATTGTAGGAACGTGGATGCTGCCGGCCTCGCGTGCCTGAACACCTGCGGATCGGGGCGGGGACAGGCCTCGCTTGACCGGCAGCAGCGGCGAGTTCGGCCATGTTCTGCTCAATATCAGGGACCGTCCCAGAGCAGGGCGTGGTCAGTGTCAAGTCGGGCCACCTCTTTGAAAAGTCTCTGATCGAGAAATATGTGCGCGAGACCGGCAAATGCCCGGTTACTGGTGAGGCCCTGTCTATGGATGACTTGCTCCCGTTAAAGGTCAACAAGACCGTCAAACCACGGACAGCCCCTGCCACCAGCGTTCCTGGCCTGCTCAGCCTGTTTCACGATGAATGGGATGCCAACATGCTGGAGCTGCACAATACGCGGACGCAGCTGCACCAAACGCGTCAGGAGCTCAGTCATGCCCTGTATCAGCACGACGCTGCTACTCGTGTCATTGCGCGTCTCCTGAAGGAGCGCGATGAGGCACGGGGGGCCCTCTCGGACATGAAGCAGCAATACGCAGCGGAACTTGCGGCCGCGCAGACTGCAGTCCGTGAGGCCGCGGACGCCAAGGGTGAGGCTGATGTTGGGCGCCGGCCCAAGGCTGGCATCCCGGACGACATCATCGCGGATATGGCGGAGGTGAACGCCACGCTGAGCAAGGGACGTAAGAAGCGGCCGCTGCCCGACAGCCTTGCCAGCCCGGAGGACCTGGGTGCCCTGACTCTTTCTGGTTCGTACGCGCTGCACAAGACCACGGCTGGTGGCATTACGGCACTGGACGTGAATCCGCAGCAGCAGGGCGTGCTGGTGACGGCCGGGGTGGATGGCTCGTTGCAGGTGTTTGACTACCTCCAGGTGCGCGATTTGAGCCTCCCCTTGGGTCTATATAACCATTTCCGGCAGACGGGCTTCAGGCGCGCCCTCCTGGAACGCGGGGCACATTCGTACTATCTAGCTGTCGGCATGCGTCGTCATTTGGCAATATTTTGCCGTTCGTTTGCCCAAACGCATCATTCCATTTATTCGTTTCTTCCCTAGTCCTGCATGTTATTGCCATCTAATAGCCTGTCTTTGCCCTCTCCCTTCGATTACCGGGATGCCAGGCTCGCTTGCTAGCTAGCCTGGAGGGCCACACCAAACGCTGCACGGGCGTGGCCTTCATTAGCCCGGAAGTCATTGTCAGCAGCAGCGCGGACAAAACGGCTCGCGTCTGGCGTGTCGGTGCCGGGGAAGGTGCCGGCGATGCGCCGTGGCACTGCGCCAGCGTGCTACGTGACCACACGGCCGAGGTGGTCGGGGTGACGCCGCACCCCAGCCGGCGTTACTTTGTCACCGGCAGTGCGGATGCGTCGTGGGCCTTCTATGACGTGGAGTCGCTCACGTGCCTGCGTCAGGTGCGCAGGGTCGGGTGCAGTCGACATGGGAGGGGGCGTGTCATGGACGGCTGCGTTGTTAACCACAGGCAGACGTCGCGGTGTGGAGGAATACAAAAACCATCAAGCGATTCAGTACGGGGATTGGATTGCGCGGCCTTGCGGCAGACTGCCTAACGTAGCCATACGAGCGCCTTCCTTGAATTAGTCAGAGTACGAGTGCTATATCATATGTGAGCGCAGGCAGGGCTACATTGTGCTGCATACATAGGCGGCTTAAATCTGTTGGCTGCATGCACAGCCGGCTGCCCCGGCCGGCTCAGAGCCCACGCGGCATGCCCATATTCGTACGCTCGACGTGATTCGCACGCGCTACGGGATGAACTTCCTTGCGTCGCATCCTAGCGATTTTATTTTGACTCGTCAAACCATGTGTGACTCGTCAAACCATGTGTGACTCGTCAAACCATGTGTGACTCGTCAAACCATGTGTGACTCGTCAAACCATGTGTGACTCGTCCCATCCATGTAATTGCAGCTGGGCTCCGACGAGGGCCCCGGCGAGCCGTACACCTGCCTGCAGTTCCACCCGGATGGCCTCATCCTGGGGACAGGCACGGAGGCTAAGGTGATCAGGTGCGTATTGTTAGGAATAAGAAGCCGCATGAGTGCACGGGTGGGGGGGGAGAACTGCGAAGGGCTGGCGAGTGTTGCGTCGAGGGAGATGTACAGTATGCACGGTAGGGAGGCGCCAGGTTAGAAGATGTCTTGTAGGATTTCATGCTGTGGTACGCTGGACGAAAGGCGCAAGCAAAACCTTTTAATCGGACGGCGTCGCGCCTGGGGACTGGCTATCGAGCTATCCACACTTAATTAGCCAGGGGGCGCGATAGTGGTTGGAAGCAGGGCACGAGGGGCAGCGGATCTGACCTGCGGCAGACGGTGTGTCTAGAGGAAAATGAAGCGCTTCAACTTGCGAGCCATGGTGATGTTCTTGCCGAGGAACGGAACTCCTATGTCCGTTGCAGAGGGGTTGCAGAAGGGTCCAGGTTGCGGGCAAATGATGTCGCACTTGATCTCCGTGCGCGCCGAAGTTTTAGCATCACTTCCTGCTACCAACTTCCCTGCAGGATTTGGGAGGTGAAGCAGCAGAAGGCTGTGGCGGCCTGCGAGGGCCACGCGGGAGCAATTCGCTGCCTGGCATTCAGCGAGAACGGCTACCACATGGCTTCGGCCAGCGATGATTGCGTTAAGCTGTGGGATCTGCGGAAGCTGGCCAATTTCAAGTAAGGAATTATCGTCCGGGGTAGTCACTATTTGAAGAAAGGGTCAAGCCGTACTCCCTTTCATGTGGGACCGTGCGACGATGGCGTGTTGTGTGTGGCAGTGTGCCGACACCAGCTGGGACGCTACCCGTCCAACCACTGTTCCCACTGCTCCAAAGGGGGGGGGTAGCCTGTATCCATGCTGTGCAGTCGTAGCATCATTAAAAAGCAACCAGCGAAGTATTACACGGGCGAAGGGGCAAAATGTTGTTCGCAAGGGCGGCGCCATTGCAGCGGGCAAGCAGTACGCGATTGCGGAAAGTTGCGCCGATGCGACGCAAGCATGAAAGGAACCACGTGAAGGCTTGGCCCATGGAATACATGGATCCTTGTAGTTGCGGTCGGTGGAGTGCACTTTGGTATTCATAGGAGAGGCAGGCAAATGGAGTCTGTCTGGCCTGATGCAGGTCTGCATATTGCTGAGCAACGGTGCGGCCTATATGCAGGTCTGAATTTTGCTTTGATTGTTAACGTCTTCCGTGTGCAATGGTTACCCTCCGCAGGACGCTGGATGCTTTCACCGACGGACCTTGCGCCTCTGTGGCGTTCGATCACAGCGGGCAGTACCTGGCTGTGGGCGGGCCGACGGTTAAGATTTACGGCCAGGTACGTGTTACGACATCGGGGTTGCATGCGGGTGGTTATAAAGGGACAGCATTCACAGTATAAAATCAGGGCAGGGGTTTTCACCTGATTCGCATGTGATTGCAGCTTGCTGTCCTGCATGCTAGCGTGTCGCTGGTTGTGCTGGATGGTGTCTTGGGGGGATCACGAGGGCATCACGGGCATCATCGCGCTAGAGGGCAGCATGCTATTCAAGTATGCGTTAGTTTCAATAGTCCATGTCTGAATTCAAGTATGCGTTAGTTTCAATAGTCCATGCCTGAATCCCTGACCGGACGAATTCGTTTGTTTCTGGCCCTCAGAAGCAGCAGTGGGCGGAACTGCGGGCGCTGTCGGAGGTGCCTAAGCGGGCTGCCGCCGTACGCTGGGGTCCGGATGCACGGAGCGTGCTCATCGGGGCTGCGGACCACAACCTTCGCGTCTTCACCGTGCCGAGCGCATAACGAGGTGGTGGCGGCGTTCTCGGTATCGGGCTGCGTCGTAATGCTTGGATCCGAGAACGGCAAGATTTACTAGTTGTGTTGGGGTGGCGGCTGCGGCTCTATTGGGCGTGCGCGTGGCAGGCGGGATGAGTCGAGAGAAATCGACGATTGGTGCCTCTCCTCAGCATTAGGAGGGCACGGCCGTCTGTAGCAATATCAACAACCTGGCCCGGCTGCGGATATGCAACGGACGTTTTCATTGTTTTGCCATGATGACAAAGAGGACCCGGTGGAGGTTTTCAGGTGACCGGACGAGCTTGCCCAAGGGTTGGGGACCCCTTGCCAGCGTTAGCGCCGCTTGGCTGCCGTGTGCTGCATCGTGGAACTGGACACCAACGCTGGGTCTGTTTCGTTGAGTCCAGGGTGCTACGATACGGGCGGCACCATTCGGATCCTGTAAGTATTCTGGTCCCCCACCCTATCCACCCAGGAGGACTTCGTGTGCGATGAAGTCGCCTCATGTTGCAAGCGCACATTCACGGGCGTTCAACCCAGCCACTCAGTCCTGAACTTGTCAACTTGCTTGGCCGTCTCCAACTACCGTATGCAATCCTCGACAGGACAGATTCGAACGCCGTATGCGAACTGCTGCAGGAAACACAGGTAGGCGCCATCGAAGCTGTGCCGGTAACATCGGAAAAGTACCGAAGGCATAGTAAGGATTGCGCAGTGGTCCGGACTCAGGCAAGAGAACATACCTTACGACTGTAGCCATACCGTGTTGCTGCGAGCAAGTTGCTAAGCAATCTCCTGGATTTCTCTTGAACTTGTATCAGGCTATCAATTGATCTCCTCGCACAGCATTCTTACACTGGTCGCTAGGCGTTTTCCAACCATACAACAGTCGAAACAAACCTTCTGCAACAGGACCCAGCTGTTTCATACCTTCATGACTGTACGGTGGCTAAAGTGACTTTTGATATGTGAGGGAAGGCGGCTGCGGATCGGTCGTACAAAGTGCAGACGTGGACCAGAGGACGTGGACATAAGCTTTCGCGAAACATTATCTTAACACGTTGTAATCGTGTTCGACAACATTCTACATCGGTCACTACAAGAAATCTGCAGCTTTGCATACTTCCTCCCTGAACGATAACCGCGCCCCAGTTGCGTTACCTCAGTTCTTCGTCAAGAACCAGGTACGCCTTTAAGCGTGGTTCCGATACCTGCTTAGTTGCAGATGCCATTGCTGTGACCCGAGGTCCCCGGCCGTTTCGTGACGGTCTGGGGAGGGCAAAGTTCCTGCGGACATTGCTTGACCTTGCGCTTCTTCTTCTCCGTTACGCAGAAGCAGGACTATTTCCGTGCGACGCTACGATGGCCTCTACCACCCTCTCCTACTCAGACAGCAAGGCGACCGTGACGCCTTCCGCAACAAGGGTTTTGGAAGTCGGCCTGGAGGCACTTGCGGCTGCTCTCATGACGGCCCTGACGCCCGTGGTGCTCCTGGCGGCCATGGGTCTTTCCGTATTCAAGACTGTAGTTGCTTGGGCTCGTACCGAGCTGGCTTTGCGGGCTTGAGGAATTACTTTGAATGCCGGCCGTCGACCTCGAACGAAACGGTGCCAGCGTGGTTATCTCCTCAAGCTTGGAGTCTATGATTGAGCAAGACAAGAGGTTTTGACTGGACTCGTGGGCTGCAAGTTTTGCGACGATTCGTCTGCTATGCTTAGCAACTCAACGTCGCGTGAACAAGGAATGGACGTCTTCGGTGCACATCTTCCGCTACACGGGGAGTTGATACCATCGTTCTCCTCCATCTCCACCTCACTTCCTCACTAACTGATGGGACCACTGTACAGTATCTCGGTGTATCACTATGCGTGTCGTGCAGACAGAGATGCAGCAAGCTAAAATTGTTGCGCAGCATCTCATGACCGCTTGTGATAGACATTTAACCGGCACGCCTTCGTGGCCCATGTACCTACTGCATGGGCACATTATTGCGCCCGGTTCCTATTTCTTTTAGAAGCACTGTCATGCTCTTTCGCGCCTGTTTTGAAGGCTGTATTGGTGCTGTAGTAGTTTGCAGAACCTCAGGGCCTGAAGGGCGGGGCCCCATATGGATGGGTATGCTGGTATGCTTTTGATTGGGGACGATTTACCCATAAATAAGAGCCCCCTCCATGGAGTGTGCATAGGCGGTGAGGAAAGGTTAGACTGAACTTTCACCGTGGGCGTTTCGGTGTCCTGAACTGTCCTCATATCAAAAGCATGTAATCCAGATGGTAGACGACGTGACTCGACATCGCTGACCGAGCTAAAGGCATGAGCTGAAGGGCGGTCACGCACAGAATGTGACTGTCCGTGCTGCAGCCGAGTGCTGAGCAACGAGTCCCCCTACGTTAGCTGCAAAGGCGTCCTGTAGTGTTAGGACGGGAACCCGCCACAAAAGAGACCTGCTACCGGTAGTATACACTTCTGCAGCGGCTCGGCTGGCTCCTTCCAACAACTGGGCGTGCACGTAATGTTTTTGTACCGCCTGGCTCATTCAGAACAAACGGCGCGCACACAGCAAGCGGAGTTTAGGCGACTCGCCTGCACAACCGCGTGCCCGTGCTAGTAGAAGCGCCAGCAGGTGCGGAGGCTAGCATTCATGCGCATATGGCATGTTCCTACCAGCATGAGCATTTGTAGCACGTTCCGTACAAAACCACCGTCAAAATCTTATGCATTGGGCGAGGGAAAGAATGGGAGTGGACAGGACCTTGCGGGCGGCCATGAAATCCGGGTAGGAATTTTCCAAGGTACGGCACAAGAATCCCGCAGGTTGATGCAGGTGGGTTGGCATCTCTGCGCCGTCGATCGCGCAACGTAACGAATTTGGGTGCAGGGGAGATGAGGGGAGTACTGGTAGAACGTAAGGGGATCATGTTCTAGCCGTCAACTTGTATATATCTGCCAGTGTCTGAGGGTCCGCCGCTTGAATCAGTTCAGGCGCATGACCTGACATGTGCCGACATTAGTCCTGTTGTGTTATAGATTGTAGGCAAATGTTTAGGCAAGTGAATTGTACAGGTCGGTTGGCAGAATGCCGACACCTCGTACGGCGTCGCGTCAAATTTGTGTCTCTTTTGCATAAGTTGGATATTTTTGTGAAATAGTTCCACCAGAATTGCTTGGGCTAAGCCATCAATCATCATGGCTCTGGCACTCTTAACCCGCAACGTGCTGCGCGCTGGCGCCGTTTGCAGCCACTCTGCTTCAGTAAGGTCCGTTCCATCAAGTGCCTTGTGCGAAATTGATGCGAAGTGACGCATGTATTGCGGCAGCGGGAAGTGCTGTCTCCTCAGCTTCGCGCGCTGACGGCGGCTGTGGAATGCGCAGGCCCGCGAAGGTCCTGTATGGACGGCCCACCATTACCCAGAGGTTCCTGGTATGTAGGGTGATATCGAGAAATGGAAGGGCAATTGCACTCGTGGCTTTCGGCTGCCGTGCCCTGAGCCACACATCCCGAATGCTGTGGCGATGTGCGCCCTAGCCAGCTGCAAAATTCCGATGCTGCTGTCTCTTCACGCCCGCTGCAGGGTATTCCGGCAGCTGCCGCGCCCAAGGGTAAACAGCCTCCCCCACCGCCCCCGGTGGAGGAGGATGAGGTCGACGAGGACATGGACGACGACTATGACCCTATGTCAGACCTAAACGTGGCTCAGCGGCGTCGTGTCCTCGCCATGAAGGACGTACAGAAGCAGTATGACTCTCTTCACAATGATTACCAGGCGGAACTAGCGCAGCTGCAGAATAAATACAACCTAAAGTACGGTGAGTGGTGTACGCCTCACCGAAATGACCTTTCAACATGTTGGCAGGCCCTGTATTAACGGTACGGCGCCACCCCTGGGTTTGGAGTCCTGCTTTGAAGGCGCCTCGAAGGGGTGCAGGCTGGGCCCCTGGGGTCCCGCAACACTGACCCCCTGCTTACCTCCTGGCCCAAAACCCGCCGCCCTGGCCGCTGCCGCCTGTGCTGCCAGCGCCCCTGTTCGATGAGCGCCGTGCCATCTTCTCTGGCAAGAAGGCCCTCACTGAAGCGTACGGACTGGAGGATGACGGGGAAGCGGGTAGGTGGCTCACTGGCCGGGTGGCTGCCCTTGCCGTCCCGGGTATGGGTCGCATGGCGGAAGCCACCAGCTAGCTCCAGGGGGGGAGGTGGCAGCATGATGGGGGCCGCCAGCCGGCCGGGTGGATGAGGGCCTTACGGCTTGCCTGGCTGAGGTCTCCGCGTAGGGTGCCTGGCGCTGCTGTGCGCGCACGCAGGGGGGTGGGGTGGCGGGCAGCATTGCCCAACCAGCAGGGTTCGTGGGCGGCAGAGCTCCTGCGGTGATGGATATGATGGGTTATGTGGAGGAAAGCGTCTGGCGCCTCTGCCGCGGCTACTCGGGTCAGGCTGGGACCGGGTCAGGCTGGGACCGGGTCAGGCGGGGGCCTCAGGGTGCGTCAGCCGCTGCACGGCAGGCCGCCACTGCGCTTCGGCGCCGGACAGGACGGCAGGTGGATTGAGAGGAAGCCAGTAGGCCGCCACTTATGACATGAGCATGAAGCCAGTAGGCACGTATGAAGCCAGTAGGTCGGCACTTATGACATGAGTAGAACTGACTCGTGAACAGTTGTGACACTGTTTTGGAGTTGCAGGGGGCCAGCAGGGCGGGCGGGGTCCGGGTAGCAGGAGCCGCCTCGTGGCCGCCCACACCGCAGCGGGTCACTGGTGGGGCTGGGGCACTAGGCAGGGTGGGGGTGGTTGCGGTGGTTGTGGTGGTGGCGGTCCAGCGGGGTGCGTGCTCGTTCGGACTCAGCTCCAGGGAGGAGGGTGCTGAAGGAGCTGGCGGGTGCGAGCCAGCAGGGATCACCAGCACTGCTCATCCCGCCGGGACCGTCAGCTCGAATGCGGCTGTGAGGGCGGTGGAATGTCGGATCATGCCGCAGCAGCGGGAGCAGGCAGCAGGGGTCATCGCGGGCCTTATGCTGTCGCAACCCCCGGCCTGGCTGCTTACGGTGCTTGCCAGCCAGAGCAGTGGAGCCGGCGGGTTCCTCGCTTAGAACGCCCCACACCTGCACCCGCACCCACACCTGCACCCGCACCCACACCTGCACCCGCACCCACACCCGCAGACGGCCCCGTCCCCGAGTTCTGGCTCAACGCCCTGGCCAACCACAACAAGGTCGGCCCCTTCATCACGGAGCGGGACAGCGAGGTGCTCAAGTACCTGGAGGTGCGGCGGGGGGGGGAGGGGGGGAGAGGAAAGGAGAGGAGGGGAGAGGAGGGGAGGGGAGGAGGGGAGGACACCGTGTGCTGTGCCGGCCCTATACCCTTCACATGCCTGACTGGCTCGCCGCCGCCCCGCCCTACCTCTTCCCCTCACCTCCCTTCCTTCCCTTCGCCCCCTCCCCCCCTATAGGACATCCGCAGCGAGGTGCTTCTGGGCGAGGAGCGCGGCTTCAAGCTCCTCTTCCACTTCAAGGCCGACAACCCGCACTTCGCCAACAAGGTACGGCAGCCTGCGCGACCCGACCTGTGGGTCACACGTTTGTACCTGCATCCGCGCCTACCAACCTTCAGGGCCTAGCGACCTTCAGGCCCCTGACCCAATTCCCCTCCTTCCCTCCTCCCCCTGCCCCGCCCGCCTGTCGCGTAAACGGCTTCTATGCCGCCTCGCCCCCCCATGACCTCCGTCTTTTGTATCCTCAAACCAGTCCTCCAGCATGCATCTCGAAGCTTCAGTCCTAAACGCTTTTTTCTCGCATCCACGGGTCCTCCTCAAAACCCCCCAGGTCCTGGAGAAGGTGTACGTCCTGGAGCCGGAGGATGACGTGGTCCCCAAGCGCTTCACGGGCACCCCCATCACGTGGAAGGAGGGCCGCGACGTGACGGTGGAGGAGACCAAGCGCCGCGTCAAGGGGGCAAAGGTGCGGCGGGGGGGTGGGGGGGCATACAAACCGTTGACGCGAAAAGGACAGGATAGTCGGCGGGTGGGGGGGGGTGAAGGACGGGGCCGTGCAGGGGCTGGCCGGATGGAGGGGAGGGTTTCGAGGAAGACCCGTGGATGCCAGAAAACACCGGGAGAGGGGGGGGGGCACAGGCGGGCGGGAAGTGGAACTGGGTCGGTGGGTTGGTGGAGTGAGTTGGGAGGCGTTGTGCTCGATGTGAAGCGCGCGAGGCTTGGGCTGGGTGTGGCCTGACGAGTCTTGCCCTCCCCCTGCCCCTGACGAGTCTTGCCCTCCCCCTGCCCCTGACGAGTCTTGCCCTCCCCCTGCCCCTGACGAGTCTTGCCCTCCCCCTGCCCCTGGTGCCGCTGGCCTCAGGGCGACAAGTCCAAGCCGGCCTTCGTTGTAGAGAAGGTGCCGTGTGACTCGTTCTTCACCATCTTCGACCCGCCGAAGGTGGGGGCTGGGGGCCCGGAGGGGGCTGGGCGGTGGAGGTGTACGGCGGGTTACCTCCGGGTGTTATGCCGTGTCAGCTCGTCGCACCGCCGTCATGGCCTCCCTCCCCTGCTCTATCGTGGTCGCACTCCTCCCCTCCCTCCCCCTTCCCCTCCCTCCCCCAGGTGCCCAGCGAGGAGGACGCCAACACCATGAGTGAGGAGCAGCTGGAGGAGGTGGAGGACGCGCTGTCCAACGACTTCGAGATCGGGTTCGCAATCAAGGATCAGGTGCGTGGGGGCTGTCAAGGGCAGGAGCAGGGAGGCGGCGCTGACGGCTGGCACCTGCAGAGTCTCCCGCTGTGGACTGGAGGACATGTGTGGTGTCTTGCTGCTCTGCCGCAACTGCTGCTGATCCCAAACCTCGTTCCGCAGTTGCCACTCTGCACATCTCACCCACTCACCTCACCCACTCATCCGTACCCCCTCTCGCCTCCCCCCTACCCCCGCCCCCCCCCCCCACACACACCAGGTCATCCCCCGCGCCGTGGAATGGTTCACCGGGGAGATCGCGCCGCTGTCGCCCGAGGACTACGACGACGAGTACGAGGAGGGAGACTACTAGGCGATCGACCAGCGACTAGTACGGCAACTGGCGAAATCGGGGGCGGGGCGGGGTGTGTGTGTGTATGCCGCCGGGGCGTGAAGGCAGCGCTACACCGGGGGTGGGGCTGGGAAGGGAGCTGCGGCGGGACTGGTGGCACAAAGGTGGTGGCCGCGTCCCGAAATGCCGCTAAGGCCGGACGGGGTCGTTTGCAGCGTTCCAGTTCCACTGCGCTGGCGTCGCTGAGGGGGTGACTTTGGGTCTTGGGTACGTTTTTGGTAACTTTTCGGGAGGGGCATGAGATGAGGTTGCGAGGGGGGCGTCCGTCAGCGCTCTTCTCCTCCTTGCGGCGAATGCACTCGCTGGCTTGCCCTTTGCGTCTTATCTTGCCCTTGGCGGTAGTGGTGGTTGTATGGTTTGGCAGCTTTGCTGTTGGTGGGTAGTGGTGGCTGCACTTGGCTGTTGCGGTGCGGAAGTCGCTTCTGGGGCAGCATTCACCCCTAGGCACTCTCCTCGGGGTGATGGCGGTACGGCAGTGCCGACTGGAGCGAGGCGCCAGGTCTCTCCCGCCTGGTGCCTGCAGCGGGTTTGTGGAGTGTGTTACGATGATGGCAACTGACGTGGCCCCCCTGCCCCGCCCCCGCTCCGCTCCCGGAGGCGGCGGCCCGCGTCACGCACAGCGACATTGCACGGCCGCGGCGTGTGGTGCTGCAGGGCACGGAGGAATCCATACGGGCGCGCCGTGTCCTGTTTACAGTTTTCTCGTATGCGCCCTGGCTGTCGCACCGTATTTGGCGTCTCCCTTGCATTCACAGCGCAGCGTTACCGTAATCACTGGGTTCCTGGAGCGTTTCCGGAGCGGCGCCGAAACCATGACTAAAGCCCGCGAATCGATCATGCCGGTGATGGGGCATGACACCGCTGGTTATTTCGACGCGGCTTGTCGCGAGCTCAGAGCTGTCGTGCTTGCGTGCGCAGACGTCGTGAGGTGCACGTCAGTCCGTGCAGCAGCCATCAGGCAGCGGCTTCAAGACGGGAATCATACAGCACCAGCGACGGTCTGGCGGACCCCAACAGACAGACCCCACCAGCCCCCGCCAACGTAGCCAGCACAAGCGACGGGTGGGTTTCTAATGGAGGCGCGAGGAGGCGCCACTTGCTGGCTACCCGCGAGTGGCGGAGGATGCGGGGATGCCCTCCAGGGATACATCGGGCGTCGCTCGACGGGATCAGGGCTACCTGAAGCTCCAGCCCTGCCGGGGCCCTGCGGCTCCAGTCATAGCAGCACCTACCCCTACCTATCTACTCAGTATGAGTAGGTTCAACTTCCTCCAGGATGGGATTGTTCAATTGTCAGATGAGGGTGCAGAGCTCAGTCATTGTGATTACACCGTCTCAGCGTCGCCAACGGCTCAACTACCGCTGCCGGGCGCCTTCCAATTGCCAACGCCAGCCTTAAGAGTAACGATGACGCAGTGGTAGAGTAACGATAACGCATGCCTCGAAAAGGAAAAGGGGCGTAGGGTCCCTCTTCATGGCGCGTGCAGATTGCAGAAGCCTTCCGCGCAGGTGCAGCGCAGACGCGCATGCAGTTTGTGTAAGGTCATTGTAGCACTGGAGTATATGTATGCAGTAGTTAATGAAGTGCAGTTCGGCTACGAGCATTGGTGCGTTGCGCTCCTAGCTGTAAACTAAGTACCGAAGTACACACGGCGAAGGAACCCCGTTCATATCGGTCTATTCAATCACTCACTGAACCAACCACCCAACGCACATACATATATCTTCACAAAGGCAAACCTTTTGGGGAATAACTACCGGCGATACACTGGGCCAGTTGGAAATCGCCAGCGCTAAACAAAATATACTTTTCTGTATCAACTAATCGTAGCATATTCAATCATCATGGCAGAGCGGCCGCCCACCAAGGGGCTGGCTGTGCTTGGAGGGGCACCTCCGACGCGCTCAGGCGGGTTGCCCACAGCGGGGCGTCTTCCAACGGGAACTGCTAAAAGAGGAGTGACAGCGGTGAGCTTCGGAGGCTGCGATTACCTACTAATCCTGACCTAGCATGTCCGCGATTGGGTCATGCACGGGTCCCAGCGCTCCTGGAACAGCTACCCAACGCAAACATCGCTGCACAATGCAGATGACTGCTGGAGGGAGCTCTATGGATCCAATGGCTAGAGAGCTTATAGTCAGGTTACGACTCAAGTTCGGGGTGAGCGCACAGGTCCTAACGGGTATACGGCGTGCTGTGTTGGAGGGCTGGGGGAGCAATCTATGGCGGTACGACAGGCGGCGACGACACAACCGGCCGAACCCAACCCCTGGAGCACCTCCCTACCCACCCCGCTCCCCCACAATACGGCACCGTAAAACACAACCCACGCGGCTAGCCTGCCCCCACGCCCTTCATCGCACACATGCACATCGTCCCCTCGACGCTCATCTCCCCGCATACGCTCGGCTCGCAACCCTCGCGGTACCTCTTGTGGATGCAACCAGGCGTTACGAGCTGCTGTAGGGCTGCCGGGAACGCAACTTTCCTGTCGAGCGGGGCGGGGCGGGGCGGGGGGCTAGTACGGCAGTTTCCACACTTCGCTTGCCACCGGCTGATGGCTGGTTCACCCGGTGCATTCCCCTAAGTGTCTGGATCCTGGGCGCAACCAACGCTCCCCTCCCTCGACCGACTCCCCTCCCTCGACCGACTCCTCCCCTCCCGCAGGACGCTGCCGCCACCGTCACCGGGCAGGAGGTGATCACCCAGGAGGTGCTGCACTTCTTAGCGGTCATGCAAACCAGGCCGGCGAAGACCCGGGTGAGGGTGGCGGAGGGGGAACCCCGACCCCCCGGGGGAAGGGGGATTGGGGTGCGGGAAGGGGCGCGGCGGGGGTCGTGGGAGGGCGGCAGCCGCACCAAGGGATGTCGGGGGAGCGGGAGGGAGGTCGGGTTGTGCGAGAGTGCGCCTGAGCGGGGAGGGGCTACCTCACTGCGCGGTCGCATCATGGCGGCTGCCCCTCCTGCTGGCCCCGTCCAGCCCACCCCGCCTGCCTGCCCTGCCCCGCTCCGCCCCGCTCCTCCCGACCCTCCCCACCTCCCCTGCCCTGCCCCGTCTCAGGATGTGGACCTGGCGCTGCTTGAGGATCGCATTCGGCACCGGCTGGTGGGCGGGACACCCACGTGAGTGCCGTACAGCGAGCAGCAGCAGCAGCAGCAGCAGCAAGGCGGAGAAGGGGATGGGGGTGGGGGTGGGAGGGGCGGAAGACCCTCGGGAGGGGATTCAGATGGAGTGAGTCCGTGGGCCGCAACACGTAGAGAGGAAGAGAGGAAGAGAGGAAGAAGGAAAGCCCAGTCCCGGTGGAAGGGCTTCAGACCGGGGGGTATGAGAGGAAACCCGTGGGTCGGCACGGATCAGGAAAAGCCGTGGGGCTTCAGGATTAGAGAGGGGGGCCGGCAGGGTTGGGGCCTGGACTGGAGCAACGGTGTGGGGGGGGGGCCTAGTTGCTGCGGGCGATCCATGCGCGACCTCTCCAGCTGCCCTCCCTGGACCTGCCCTCCCTGGACTCGCCCTCCGCAGCAAGAATGGCCTGGCCACCGTGAAGCGGTCCGAGGGGACGGACGAGTGGCTGCAGATCTTCCAGTACGACATGGCGGTTGGGGGCATCAAGGAGCGGTTGGAGGCGGAGGCGGCGCGGGCGCGGCAGCTGACACTCAAGGAGCAGCTGGAGTCGCAGGTGGGGGCTCTGGGGGGGGGGTGGACACCCCGGGGGAGGGAGGGGTCACTGGGCACAGGCCGCGTGGGGGGAAGGCGATGGGCGATGAAGAGGGCGGCCGGCGACAAGCGGCCGGCCAGGGTCGATGGAAGGGAGGGGAACCGGGACATGGCCCGCTTGGGCAGCGCCTTGCTCCCGCATGGGGCACAGCGCTGAGTGGTGGTTGTGTGGTGGGTGGGTGGGTGCGTGGGGGCCTCCAAAACTCAGCCCTCGGGGGCGCCGGTTCGCTATCCGGCCCCGCCAGCTCGTTGGCCTCAAGCTGCCGGGTGCCTCCCCCATCCCCCCAGATGGCGGAACATGAGCGGCTTCGTCAGGTGGAGCGGGATCAGGAGGAGGCGTACTGGCGGCAGGAGCAGGTGGGTGCGGGGGTGGGGTCCGGTGGGTCAGGGCGGTGCCGTGCTCGGGGGCTTCGCTGCCTGTGATGTCCACCCGCCAGGGTAATCGGGTTTTAGGGTTATGACGGTTATGACGGTTGATGTGACACGGGGTTGTCGCCACGTGCCCCCCGAGCAGGCCGCGCTGCGGAAGGCGGAGGAGGAGGAGGACGCCAAGCGGCGGCTGCAGAAGGAAATCATGCTCAAGATAAAAAACGACCGCATGGCGCAGGTGGGTCGGGGTCGATGGGGGGGTGCTCTGCGGGCTGGAGCCGCTGCTGAGGGGCATGACGCGCCGCCGGAGCACGACAGCAGCGGGACTTGGGGCGGTGCGCGGGGCGGTGTGAGGGGCGGTACGGCACCTCGTATTGTGGTACGGCTCCCTCCCCCTCTGCATCCCAAACCCGTTTCCACTCCCCTGCCCCCTCCTGCTCCCTCCTGCCCCCTCCTGTCCCTGCTACCTGCCCCTCGTGCCCTCCAGATCGACGAGCGCACAGCCCGCAGGGACGCGGCGCTGGCTCGGCGGCGAGTGGAGGAGTCCCTGGACGCCTCCCGCACCGCCTTCGAGACGGCGGACGAGCTGCGGAGAGAGGAGGTGGCGCGGGCGAATGCCAAGCTGGTGCGACGGGCGGGCGGCGGGAACCGTCGGACGGGCGGGATGGGCGGGAGGTGGGGTGGGCGAAGTGATGGGCGGGAGGGGGGTTGCTCCGCTTACTTGGGAAGCTGGGTCACTGGCCCTTGGACGGACACCGGGCTGGTGCGGCGGGCGGGCAGGACAGGACTGGCGGGGGACGTGGGAGCAGTGCTGTGAGTGCCTTATTGAGATGCGGGGGCAAGGAATGGGTCACGGGAATGGGCTGCACCCCGCCTGAGCGCCCCCGCCTGTGGCGGCGACACCATACACATGCAAGCTGCTCAAGCCCCCCCGGCCAATCCCGCCTCTTCCTCCGTCCAGGCCCTGCGCGACTTCTTGTCTGAGAACGAGGTGAATAAGGCACTCCGCGAGGAGGCTAAGAAGGCGCAGTGGGTGGAGGACGCGGCCTTCCAGCGCAAGTGGGAGTCCATGCTCAACAAGCAGGAGGCGGACCGCAGGGAGCAGTGAGTGCGGCGGCGGGGAGGGGGAGGAGCAGGGGGTAGGGGGAGGAGCAGGGGGCAGGAGGGAGAAGGGGCGCCCGCTGAGGTGAGGGCGCGCGGGAGGGAGAGGCGGGAGGGGCGCTGCTCCCGAACCTCCGCCCCCACCTCCACCCTCCGCCCGCGTATCCGGTTCATTTCTGTAACCCCCCTCCGCCCCCCCCCGATGGTCTCCAGGATGGACCGAATCAAGCGCCACCAAGCCAAGATCCAGGACGCGGCTGACCGGCAGGGTGAGACGCGGCGGCGCTGGCTGGAGACGCCCCTCGTGGAGCGCTACTACAAGGAGCGAGAAGACGAGCGGGCGGCGGAGGAGGTGGGGCTGCTAGGGCTGCTGCTAGGGCTGCTGCTGCTAGGGCTGTTGTAGGGCTGCTGTAGGGCTGCTGCCGCTGCTGCTGCTGCCGCTCGCGTGGGGTAGGGAGGGCACCTGAGGGCTGAGATGCCAGCCCACGGTCTCTAGCGAGCGGCGCTGCGAGTGCGAGCGTTAGGGCTTGCGAGCTGTTGTCATGGCTTGGACTCAAGCTGCTGGTGCTGCTGCTGATGCTGCTGGTGCTGCTGCCGCTGCTGCTGTCACGGCCGCTGCTGGCGCAGGAGCGGCGTGCTACCAAGCAGAAGGAGGCGGCCAAGCAGAATACTGCGGCGGTGGGGGAGCAGCTCAAGGAGCGGGAGGCCACAAAGCTGCGGCTCAAGGCGGAGGAAGACGTAAGCCAGCGGCCGGGAGGGGGGGCGGTTGTAACGACCCCGAGGGGTGTTGCGGCCCTGGGGAGGGTCGGTTGCTATGAGGGGTGTCCGTGTGTGTATTTACATGTGTATGCATGCTGGCCCCCGCCCCGCCTACGCTCATGAGCCAACAGCCCCCCTCCACATAAACACACACACACACATACAAACACACAAACACACAAACACACAAACACACAAACACACAAACACATAAACACACAAACACACAAACACACAAACACACAAACACACAAACACACACACCACCTCAACCCTCAGGCCTACGCTGCCACCGTGGCGGCCCGGGTGCGGGCTGCGGAGGAGGCGGAGAGGGCTCGGAAGCTGGCGCTGGCGGAGCAGAAGCAGCGGATCCGGTCCGAAATCGAGGCGCAGGTGGGCAGCTGGGCGGCAGGGGGCCCCTGGTGTTACATGCCGGACGTTTCTAGAGCCTAGACCCGTGGCTGCGTCGTGCTGCCGGTCATGCTGCTGAACCCACGGCTGGTGGTGCTGAGAGCAAATACTAACGCGACGCGCACACGGTTCTGGGTTTTTTCGCTGTGGAGTATCACGGCTTCACATCCGCGCGTTGAGGTAGCGACGCGGCATGCTTTGCTGGCCCGTATCATTTGCAGCGGCGCTAGCCGGTACAGTACCATATCGGTACAGTACCATACCGATAAATTCCCAGTCGGTGTGAAGGGCCAAACACCCGCCAAACCCTCATCCTCAACCGTACCTGGCCCACCCCTCATCTTCATCCGCAACCCCCGCTCCCGCCAGCTGCGTGATGTCGCCGCTCGGAGACGCGAGGCCGCCAAGCCCATGACCGAGACCGAGCGGCTGCTCAACAACCGGACGCTACAGCAGGTCCAGGTGTGGCACTCCACGGGCAAGCTATCGCTCCCCGACCTCACCGCGTCGGCGCCCGCGGCCACCTTCGCGCAATAGCTGGGGGGCCTAATCAGGACCGGGCGCTCCAGGGAGGGGGCTGGGGCTGGGCGGGTGGGTTGCGAGGGTGGCGTTGAACTGCGCGGATGTGCGGTCGTGTCACGTTGCGCGTCAGTACGTGCACGGTGCGCTGCAAAGTGGCCGGGTGCGGAGGAGCCGTCAGCGGCGGACGTGACTGGGTGGCTGATACTGGGTAGCTGCCGTGTATGCAGCTGGTTGGTAGGGTGGTGGCGTGGGGGGCTGGTTGGAGGTGGAGTGGGTCTGCTCGGCGGCGCCAGCCGGTGGGCAGGGTGAGCAGCAGGCCGGGGCGTGGGGGGGTGGCGAGTAGACCCGGTTAGCGGTTACATGACGTAGGAAACGGAGGGTGTGGGGGGTGGCGAGTAGACGCGGAGCTCCGAGCATGAGCAGGTGCAGGGGAGGCGAGGCCCCCCGAGGGTGTCGTACATAAGTGGATGAAAGGCCCGGCCCGGGGGGAGCTCTCCGGTGGAGTGCTGTGTGGTACTAGCAGGTAGCTAATCGAGGTAGCTGGAGGTAGGCTCGGGAGATGTGTGGGGCAGTGGGCGGCTGGGCCCTGATTGTACGGCACGAGTGAGCAAGGTTGGAAGCTGTCGGACGAAAATAAAAGGTGCGGAGCGGTGGGTCAGTGGGTCGGTGGGTCGCTGTCCGACCCGGCTGGGCTGTGGAGACATGGCTAGGGGGTGTGGTGCTGAAGGGTGCGGGCATGGCTTGGACGAGGGGGAGGGGGAGGGTCCATTTGCTGCTGCTGCTGCGCCTTGCGCCGCTGCCCGGGCAGGTAGCCGTGGGGCGCCCTCCCTGCCGCCAGCCAGCTGACGTGGGGGCGCGTTCTCGCTCTGCGGTGTGCGGAATCCATGGACCCCCCAAATCCGGCGCCGCATGGACAAATGATGCGGCGCGGTTGGTGCTCCGAGGCTCGACATTGCTGGGCATAGTGCCGTACGGTGCCATACGGTGCCGTACGCATGCTTCCACTCAACGGCAGGAGCCACAACGCCGCTAGGCAGCACTCACCGAGGGGAGTACATCTGTGCCGTACATCTGCGCCGTACGGCGCTGTGTAAGATGACGAACTACGACCCCGCCGTACCTCCCTGCGCCCGCAGCTGCGAGGTTGTGACGCCAAACCCTAAACCCTAAAACCCCAGGCTCTACAACCCTAGTCTCTCGGGGTGGTCAGCCAACAGCCTGCTCGCCAGCGGCTGACGCGTCGTACTGCCAGCCGCGACAGATGACAGCGCGGGGGGGGGGGCGCGGGTGGGCGGGTGGTCTCTCCGAAGCAGAAGTGAGCAGCAGCAGCATCACGCGCTCCGCATGCGCCAGAGTCACTCGCCGCTGCCGATGAGGATTACAATGAGTTCTGCCATCCGGCCTCAGTCCGAGTACGTAACATAACCGTGTGGGGTCCCGGGGCGGGGCCCCCGCCCTGCCTAGCACCCCCGCCCCTTCTGGAGGACCTCCAAATAAGGGCCCGGCCGCGGCGCATACCCTCCCTCGAGCTCCTGCAGCAGGCCCCCCGACGGCGACAGCGCCGCCGCCAGTCCGCGCTGCCGCTGCAGCTGCCTGGGCTCCTGCCGCCGCGACCTCCCCCCCGCCTCCGCCTCCGACAACGAGCTCCGAAACCTGTCCGCCGAGCAGCCCTCCGCCAGGCCCGCCATCAGGTGCAGCGGCTCCAGCGAGCCCCCCGGGGCCAGGAGCCGCTCCCGCAGGAGGTCACCTGCCGGGGGGAGGAGTGCAAGGAAAACCCGTGTGGCGGGGGGAGGAGAGGGGAGGGAGGGGAAGATGGGTGCCAAAACCCACACCGCAACCCGCAACCAGTTCCTGCTCCGCCGGCTCACCCGCAGCGCAACCCGCAACCCCGTGAGCCCCCACCTGACCCCCCACGGGTTTTCCTTGCAACCACCTGCCCCCCCACCTGCCCCCCACCTGGCCGTTTCCCCCCGCCCCACCTGCCGTCGGGTCCATGGGTGAGTCCTGCAGCCCCGTGGTGCGCCACAGCTGCGCCGCCAGGCAGCGGGCATACACGTAACTGTAGTATGCGCCGCCGTAGATAGTGAGGTGGCCCACCCGCAGCTCGGGGCTGGTGCCGGGGACGTACGGCACACTGCTGGCCACCTCAACCGCCTGCGGGTGTGGGGTTTTAGGTTTTGAGGGTTAAAGTTTTTAGTTTGTTAGTTGTGTAGTTTTTAGATTTTACGTTTTTAGTTTATTAATTTTTGAGAATTTGAGCTTCAAGCTTTTGAGCTTTTGAGCTTGGTAGGGTTTTCCTGGACTCAAAGGAGGGGTGGACAGCAAGCCTCATCAAGAGGGGATCGCCAGCAACTCGGCAGACAAGCAGCATGGGGGGGAGGAGGAGATGACACCCGTGGGTCGGCACTGAAGTCGTAGAAATCCGATGCCAGAGGCGGGCGGGGGAGGAGAGGTGGTTGGCTCCAACACGCACCTGCCGCCACACGTCACTCGTCGTACGGCCCCCTGCCCCTGCCTGTCCCGGCCCCGGGGGGTGCTCTCCGAAGTACCACTGGTCGGCAAGGGACAGCACCAGCTGCTGCTGCAGCTCCAACGCGGAGGTGGCGGAGCGGCCAGCAACCAGCTCCCTGGGGGGAGGGGGGTAGGGGGGGGGGGTCACATAAAGGAACCGGTAACTCGACTTGGGAATTCTAGTGGGTGCATAGCCTTGGGGGAGTGGGGGGGTGTGGCGGGTCGACTCGGTTACACGACATAGGAGGGGTTTTGAGGAAGGGTGGTGGGGTCTGGGGGGTGGGAGGACAGCGATGAATTGACAGAGGAGGAAAGGGAGGTGGGTCGGGGGCGAGTGGTCGTTGTGTCAAGGGCAGGGAGTCGGAGGTGCAGGTGCGCAGCGTGGCTCGTACATATGACGTCGTACATTCGCTGTATGTTCGATGTACGTACATTCGATGTGGTCTCCTCCAGCGTACATTCGATGTGGTCTCCTCCACGTTCCAGTACGGCAAGTGGCAGTACGGACCGGCCCCCCCCGGCGCCCCTTAGCTGCGCCCAACATCGTGGATTGTGCTCTCGCTACTATATGGTGCCTAGGTGGGGGCCCCCTATGTTAAGGTGGGCTGTGCCACTCCCTCCCCCGCACCACCGGCCCCACCGGGGGCCGCCGGCCCCACCTGAGCAGACCCGGCGGCAGCGCCTCGCCGTCCTCCGCGCCGCCGCCTGCTCCGCCGGAGCGATCCCGCGCCAGCACCGCCATGACCCGTGGGTCGGCTGCAAAGTACTCGAACAGGTGCGAGGGCACCTCCACCAGGTCCTGCGCGCAGCTGTGAGCAGGGCGGAGAGGACCGGGGGAGGGGGCGAGAAGACGCGTGGGTTGGCACTGTCTAGTAAGTTGAGTAGGTAACGTTTGGTACACAAACTTGGAGATGCATGCTGGAGAACGTGGATGAGGTCCGCGGGAAGAAGGAGGAGGAGGAGGAGGATGCGATGTTCCACAAGGGGTGAGAGGGGGGACTCAGCAGGGTGAGCAGCCATGCCGGCACATCCACCACACCCTCTGATGCACATGTCGGCACGCCCGACATGCGCCCCCGGCCCCGGTCTCCGCCCCCGGCCCCGGTCTCCGCCCCCGGCCCCGGTCTCCGCCCCCGGCCCCCGTCTCCGCCCCCGGCCCCGGTCTCCGCCCCCCCCGCACTCACCGTGTCCCCCACAGGTGCTGGTACTTGGTTCTGCTAAGCAGGTTGTGGCAGCAGTGCCCCAGCTCGTGCAGCAGCACCCGCAGCTCCCGGAAGGTCAGTGCAGGTCGGCCGCTGGAGGGGCAGGTGCCCGAGGCGGAGGACAGCAGCGCCATGACGGGCAGCTGGCGGCCGCCCCCCCTGGAGGGAGGCAGCTCCCGGCCGCACGTGATCGGGAATGTGACAGCACTTGGGTACTTGCCGGGCCTGCGGGGGGGGGGTCGAGGAAGACCCGTGGATGGGAGGAAAACCGTTTAGGACAGGCGTTCGTCTGAGATGCGTGCTGGGGAGTGGGGAGGCGGTTCCCTCCTTCAGCCCGCTGGAGCCGGTAGGGAACCGACAACAGAGCCGCATCCGGGTGTGCGGAATGGGGGCGCCTCAGGAGCCAGAACACATCCCCTGGCTGTTATATTCCGGCCGCACCGCCCTCTTAATCAATGCCCACCCTAAACCCTGAACCCTGAACCCCGAACGAACCCTGAACCCTAAACCCTAAACCTGCCCTTCCTCACCCACCTGTCTTGGCCCCCCACACACATGTCCCTCGCCCCACCTGTCCCTTGCCCCACCTGCCCCCCGCCCCACCTGCCCCCCGCCCCACCTGTCCCCCAGGTCCAAATACACAGTGCCCAGCGGCCCCAGGTCAGGGTGCGACGTCTCGCAGCGCAGAACCCCCGGAGCCCAGCCCTCCCCTGGAGCCGCCTCCGAAACCGCCAGCTCCATTCGGAACAGGTAGCGCAGCAGGCGCCGCACGCCTTCGAGCACGGAGGGGAGCGCCGTGTACTTGAAGACCGCGGAGGAGGGAGTGGTGGCCAGCTGCTGGCGGGCTCGTGCCGCGTAGTATTCCACATCCCAGGCGGCGAGGGGGGAGCCAGCTGATGTGGAGGAGGAGGAAAAGGAGGGCGCAGTGCCGTGCCGCATATCGGAGGCCTTGAGCTGGGCCAACGACTGGCGGCGGGACGTGGCGGGACAAGGGGGGGAGGGCAGACGTGTGTGTTTCGTGTGGACATGCGGCAGGCTGCTCCCCAACCCCCACCTCACCCACCTGTCGGCACTCATGTTCCATCATCCCCACACGCAGCGCCGTACACCAATCAACCAAACACCCGGTAACCAACCTCAACCAACCTCAACCAACCAACCAACCAACCTCAACCAACCAACCAACCTCAACCAACCTCCCAACCAACCTCAACCGGCCTCAACCAACCTCAACCAACCTAAGTCGGCCTCACCTGCAGCTCCCTCTCCGCCAGCGGCCGCACCTCCCCCGCCAATCGCTCCAGGAAGGCCACCACCGCGGCGGGGTTACCGGCCAGGCTGCCGCCCGAGGTGCGCAGAGCCGCGTAGCTGGGGTAGCCCTGTGGTGTGTGTATTGACGGGGCGGGGGGTTTAGGGTTCTAGGGTTCTAGGGTTCTAGGGTTCTAGGGTTCTAAGGTTCTAAGGTTCTAGGGTTTAGGGTTTAGGGTTCAGGGTTTTGACGGGGCGGGGGGGTTGTGCGGAAAGCCCGGGTACTGGGGGGGTGGGGTGCGACCTGCTGAGGAAGGCGGGAAGGAGTGCGCTAGGACGCTGTGACGAAGTCGGCGGTTGGTGACTGACCTCAACCTTCACAACCCTGCCGCGGGGATACCTTGTGTTATTGTGGGGGAGGACCTTTCGTCGAGGAGCATCGACTCCGCCTCCCTTCCCTCCCTGGCGCACCGACTCCGCCTCCCTTCCCTCCCTGGAGCCTCGCCGCCCTCACCTGCATCTGCGCCAGGTCCCGCCGCACCCCGATCATTTCCTCCAGCAGCCGCTGGTTGCATGCGGGGCTGGTGCCGGCGGCCATGTACACCTGGGGGCCGGGGAGGGCGAGGGGGGAGGCAGGACGGAAAGAGGGCCAGGTTCGTTGGGGGGAAGCAAGGTACGGCACCATCTCGTGCACTTCAGACTGCGGATCTAACCAACGAAACACAGCACGGCCCCCCGGCCGCCCCGCGCCGGCCCCCCACCTGCCTCCGCACGCCCTCCTGCGGCTCCGAAACCATCACTCCCGCCACGCTGGACGGGTCGAGCACCACGCTGCGGCCCAGGCCCATAGGGGCGCGGCCCACCTTGCGCGGATCGGTCTGCGATGGGGGGGGCAGCGGAGGGCCCCAGTATCGTGCAGCTACTAGCTTCCCTTCGTGTTCACCAAACCTTGCACAGCAAACTGTGTGTCCATTGGTGTTGGTGTGACAGGCCGAAAGGGTGGGCCGGAGGCGGACGCGAGCGCGGAGGCGGCGAACGTGCGGCACTCCGCAGACAGGCCGAACGACATGGTCCCCTAATGCGCTCGACAGGGAGAGCTGAGTGGTGGTGGTGGTGGTGGTGGTGGTGACGGTGGTGGTGACGGTGGTGGTGGTGGTGGTGGATGCGCGAGTGAGGGCCCTGTCCCTCCACCTGCACCCACCCACCCACCCACCCGCCCACACCCACCTTAGGGCCCGCATGCTCCCTCGTCGGCCCCCCTTCGGGTTTCCTCTCCATCCCCACCCACCCCCTCCCTCCGCACCAGTGCTGAGTTGAAGGCCGCCGCGAAGTGCCCGTTGGCCGCCGCCAGCTCGGCCACCCTGGAGCGCTGGGCGGCGGGCAGGTGGATTCCCGCCTGTGGGGGCAGCAGTTGGGGGCAGCAGTTGGGGGCAGGAGTTGGTTGGGGACGAGCGAAGAGGCTTGGCAGGAGGTGGTGGGGACGGACTGCTGGAGAGGGCGCTACGGGTTCCGGGTGCTGGCCCACCCCTCCCCACCAACTCAGACCCCACCTGCTCCATGTCCTGTTTAAGCTTCTGCGCCACCAGCACACTCTCCCGGCACCACCCCGCCAGCTGGCGGGGGCTCAGCTGCGGGGCACCGGGAGGGTTTCAGGTTTAACCCGTGGGTCGGCACTTCGCAAGTAAGTAACAACGATTAGAGGACAGGATGGCGGGGGCCGGGCGTGCCTGGGTCGTGGTGGCCCCAGCTGCCGGCTGCGGATCAGTTACGTCCGCCACTGGCGTACTCCACACCCCCAGCCACCCACCCACCCAGCCAGCCAACGTATGTTCTAAACGGTTTTTCCGGCATCCACGGGTCTTCCTCGAACCCACACACCCAGCCAGCCAGCCACCCACCTGCGGCGTCTCCCTGCGCTCCAGTGCCGTCAGGCTGGCCTCGTAAGCCCCCAGCGCCGCACTCAGCCGCTGGTACATACCCTCGTGGTGGTTGACACGGGATATGTATTCTGGAGGGCGGGCAGGCGGGCGGGCGGGCGGGCGGAGGCGGGGGAGGGGGAGGGGGAGGGTTATAAGAGAATCCGCGAATCCACGGCCGACGGTGGAGGGGGGGAGCTGGCGAGTTGGGTTGTGTTGAGGTTGCGGGGTGATGCCCCCGGGGGCAACCCCGGCCAAGCTGAGGAGGACGGTCACGCGGCCCAACCCAGTGCTCCCCAAACGTCTGTCACAACCTGCTTCTTACCCATACACGCGTTTCCCTCGCAACCCAACCAGACGCAGGCTGCAAAAGCGGCGGCTGCAGCACACTGAGTGACGAGGGGGTGTGAAGGTTTTCAGGGGCGCGCAGCACGTAACGTGACGTGAGAAGCCGCTGCCCCTCCCCGCTCCCCTCCCCCCCCCGCTCACCTCCCAGCTGCACGCACACACGACCCGCAGCCTGGCGCCACGCCGGGTCGGAGTGCACGTTACGACAGCACTCCGCCGCGTCGTACGTACGGCACAGCTGGTCCGACATTTCGTCCATGAGTGCCACCACCTGGATGCCATCCTCCGGTGTGGAGTCCAGCATCTCAGCCAGCAGCATGTCGCACCTGCGGGAGGGGGGCCGGGTGAGGGGGGGGGGAGGAGGACTGGGTTGGGGGAGGGCAGGGCCGTGGCGAATGCTTCCGCTTCGGTGCGGCTCGGTACCGGCATCCCACAAATATTTCTAGATTAGTGTGGTGAGGGGTGGATGTAGACGATTTTCCGAGCCAGCAACAGGTGAAAAGGGAAGGGTGGGGCGGGCTGCCACACGGACGGCGATGGCGCCGGCACGCTCTTGCGTCAGGTGGGGTGGCGTTAGGCGACCGGATGGGGCAGTGCAGTGCAGGAAGTGCCTCTTTGCACCGGGTGAACACACACCCGTACGTCACACACCTAGCCTCCGTCTCTTCCGCCAACCGCATCCAGTCCTGGGGCCGCGTCAGCTCCGGCCGCCCAAACAGCCCCACGGCCGTCTGCCCGGGCCCAGCGCCGCTCCGTCGCCGAAACATAGACGACCAATCGGTGATAGTACGAGCTGTTGATGGGGGGCAGCTGCCAGGCTGTGCGCTAGGACCGCTCCATCGCAATGCGCATATGGCGACGGCGACATGCCGACTCCAGCGCCGGCCGCCGACAACGAGGGCTGAAACTACCGGCAGCATACTTATAAGACACGGGTGCGGAATACGCTGCCAGCAGCGCGAGACGACTGTCGGCGCCGGTCACGCCGCTGCCGCTAAAGGTGTCATCGGAGCAATATTGGACAGTGTCGGCCCGACATCTACGGTTTCATAACTTTTATCTACGTCCGCATTTAATAAATCGACTGCTGAATGCTTCTAGGACACAGCTGTCGGGACTTTGGAGGGGAAGCGTCGGAACATAACCACCTGTCAGCAAGTCCCAAACAGACTTCGCTGAATGCATGACCAAAAGCCAGGATATAGTCCAGTTTATACTTTTCATAATGGCTTGTGCCGGACAAATCTCTCATGCGGATACCTGCACGGGTCTTTTTAAGGGAATCGGCAAAGTCAGGACACCACGACCATGGCCATGCGCATGGCCATGACCATGGCCATGCGCATCCTAATGCTACCAGGGCTTAGATCCTCTGGATGGCGTTGTTACCTGCGGAGGACAGGCCCATGGGTCGACGTTTTTCGATCCCCTTGCTCGATCTCAGTGCTCAAAACTGCTGCTTCGTGCGCTAAGTTTGCTCCTTTTGAGGAGCGGCATATTCGCCTGAGCAGTGCTAGCAACCTGATTTTGTTTCCTTTGCTGATATGTCGTGGACGGCTGTGATGTGCGCATCGCGGTCGAGCGGGCGACCAAGGGGCGACGGCCCCTATGCACGTTACCGATCGCAGATCGCCTTCCATCTCTGAGGGTACCGCCAAAGGATACGCCAGTCAGCGCAACAAAAAGTTTTACACGGCGGGCAGGGCACATGGGTCCAGGCCCACGTGCACCAGTCTATCGCCTCGCTGCTCCAGGGCGGCACTCCGCTGGACCCAACTCCCAACCAACCATAGGTACAACTAGGTTCATCAAGGTTTGCCCTAAGCCTCTCAGTGTCTGGTCAGATGCACGTACGCATGCATGCACACGTGCCACACTTTAGTCATCCAGCAACAGAGCCCCAAGCGCAGGACGTGCCGCTAGGCAGTCCGTAACGCATACAAGCAGGCGGCAGGACCCATCGGACAGTATCGTACGGCGTCCAACTGCCAGCGGTTGCGCTCAACTCAAAGCCACACTAGCACGTCGCAGTGTGGTCGGGACAACGGCGGGGTCGGTAACACGCGCATGACGGCGACCCCACACCTCCACACGCCCCACATCAGTGCTCGCCGACCACTTCACTTCGTTTCGTTCGCCGCCTTCTCGCAGCAGGCGGGCAGGCAACAGGGCACCGTGACGTACATTCACACGCACGCGCGGCGGTGCCTCCAGTCCTCCCATCGACATTACACGTACCACGTGCGCGGCTGCACATCCAATATACACGTCCACGCGCACATACACACACACAAGCGTTCCCACCCAACACCTACATACCGTTATCCGCCGACGCAACTCGCAGCCCAATACACGCGGTGCACTGGTCGTCCGTTTGCACTCCGTCCGGGTGCACCCCAGGAGCCCAGCGTGGAACCCCTCCCCCAACCTCGAAACCTCCGCCCTCCTCGACCCCTCCCCCCAACCCGCTCTCTCAGCGGGGGTGGTGGCCCTCGGGGCGCATGTAGCCCCCGCGCTCATGGTGCTCCCGCTCGCGGGGCCTGTCGCGCTCCCGGCCCTCCCACTCCCGCCGGTCCCGTCCGCCGCCCCACTCACGCTCCCGGCCGCCGCGGCCGCCCCCATAGCCCCCGTCGTGCGGCCTGCCGCCGCCGCCGCGGTCGCCCCCGTAGGCCTCATACCCGTAGCCACCGCGTCCCTCGTCGGGCGGGCCCCCACGGCCCCGGCCCCGGCGGCCTCCGCCCCAGCGACCACCACCGCCGCCGCTGCCGTGCTCGCCCCACTCTCGTTCCTGCGGAGGGGGCCCCCGCCCGCCCCGGCCCGGCGGCGGCCCGCCCCGGTAGGGGTCATGCGGCCCCGGCGCCCCTCCCCGGTGGTAGTACGGGTCATCGTAGCCGCCGCCGTCAGGCCCATCCCGCGGGGGATAGTACGGCGGCGGTCGCCCCTCCGGCCCGTCCCTAGGCGGCCCGTAGGGCGGCGGTCCGGCCGGCTCACCGCCGTGGCCGTGACCAGGCGGTGGATGGTAGTGGTGCGGCGGCGGCGGGCCGCCGCCGTAGTATGGATCCGGCTGTTGCTGCTGCTGCTGTTGCTGCGGTGGGTAGCCGTGGTGGGGCGGCGGCGGCCCACCCGACCGCGGGTCCAGGTAGGGGGGCGGCGGCCCTCCCGCACCGCCGGGGGAAGGCCCCTGGCCGCCGCGAGAGCCAGGCGGCGGACCGCTGTAGCGGGCACCAGGGTAGTGCTCGGGCAGCGGCGGCTCTCCATAAGGCCCTGGGCCGGGCGGCCCACTGGGGATCAGGTACTGCGGGGGCGGCCCGCCGGCGTGCTCGGGGTGCCCGTGCGGCGGCTGCTGTTGATGTTGGTGGTGGTGGTGCGGGGGCGGGTGCTGGAAGTGCGGGTGGTGCTCGGCCATGGCGGGTGGTGGGCCCATGCCAAGGCTGCCCTGCGGCGGGCCGAAGGGGCCCTGCGGCGGCTGCAGCAGCACAGCCCCGTGGGGCGGCTGGCCTGGGCCCGGCGGCGGAGCGCCCTGCGGCACCGCGACAATCGCCAGCGTGCCGTCGGGGTTCTGCATCACCATGGTCACCAGCTGGGTGGAATGGTTGGGGTCGGGGCCCTGCGGCCCGCCGCTAGGCTCCGAAGCTGGAGGCGGACCAGCCGCGAACGCCGTGGGGGCGGGGCCGGGCGGGCCCGCGGGGGCACCAGCACCGCCGCCAGGGATGCCCAGCGCCGCCGCCAGATCGCTCAGCGCGCCCAGGTCTATGGGCAGGTCGCCGCCGCCGCCGCCGCCGGATGCGTCAGCTGGCGGTGGCGCGGCGGGTCCTGGCCCCGCAGCTGCGCCTGGCGGCGGGTGCATGAGCGGGGAGGGCTCCGCGGGTGCTCCGCGGAGGCGCGGGTCGGTGACGGGCAGCCCCATGCCGCCAGGCGAGGGCAGCATCCCCGCCGCGGCCGCGGGCGGCAGGCCGTCCAGGTCGATGGGCGCGGGTCTGGAATGCGGCAGGTGCTGTGGCTGCTGCTGCTGGTGGCTGTGCGGGTGTTGCAGGCCTTGGTACTGGCCTTGGTGGCTGTGGTGGGGCTGTTGCTGCTGCTGCTGCGGCGGCAGGTGCGCGAGGTGCGGCGGCGGCTCCCAGGTGCGCGGGTGCACCAGCGCCAGCAGCAGCTGGTCCTCGCCGATGTCCTCGGGCAGCAGCGCCAGCTGGTGCGAGGGACACACCACCCGGGCCGTCTTGAGCAGCCGCGCAGCCAGCGGCCCGCGGGCCACCAGGTACGCCTCCAGCGCCCCCTGCGGGGTGGCCAGGCCCGTCCGGGTGCGGTGCTGCGCCGCGAACTCCTCCAGGCCGCCGCAGCGGGCCGCCGCCTCCGCCGCCTCGCCCAGCCCCACCGCCGCCGCGGCCTCGTGCGACAGCTGGCGCACCAGGGCCAGGGTGATGGTGCGGCTGCGGCTGCGGCGCAGCTCCTCGAAGAACTGCTCCACGCGGGAGACCTTGACCTGGGGGGAGAGGGAGGAGGAGGGGGAGGAGGAGGAGGGCGGCAGGGGGGAGCGTTGGAGGGAGGGGGAGGGCGGTGCGGACGGGGCGGCAGGGGGGAGCGTTGGAGGGAGGGGGGCGGGGTGTGTTATGGGGGCGGTGTTGGCGGGTGACGGTGGCGGTTGTGGGGAGGTAAGACCACGAATGAGGCGGTCAGCGACGCGTTGGGAGAGACGAGCGCGCCGAGTGCGAGTGCGGGGTGGGTGATCGCGGCGCTGCACGCACCTGCCCCTTGACCAGCAGCTCGGTGGCGGGCTCGGCGCAGCGCAGCATGGGCCCCAGGCGGCCGCTGCCGCCCAGGTACGACACCTCCACCACCACCATTTGGTCCGCCGGCTGGCTGGGCACCCGCAGCACACCCGTCCACATCTGCCGGTGGGAGGTGAGGGTCCAAGGGCGGGGGAGGTTAGGGTCCAGGGGCGGAGGAGGCCACACTAACGTGAGGGCCAACATCAACTGCAGCCGCTCTCATGACAACAACTCTCTCCTCAACACACCGACACAGTACCCCGCCAACACCACGCCGCCCCATCACGCCGTGCTCCACCTCGAAAGCAGAACCCAAGCCACCGGGTCGGTGCTCTTCCTGCAAACGCAGTGGCCCCCCACCCAAGGGTTTGTACACGCGCACAAGGGCTTCTCTCGCAGCCCCCCACCCACCGTGTCCCCCACGTTGTCGGGCGGCAGGTCGGGCAGCGGTCCCTCCCCGGGCTGCTGCCGCTGGATGCATGGCGCCAGGTCCGCCACCACTGCGGGCGGGGAGCGGATGGGGGAGGGCAGCGAGGACTGCCGCCCCGCCCCGCCGGCGGGACCGCCGCGCAGGGAAGCCACGGACGGCGCGCCTGCGAGATACGCAGGGAAGTCCAGGGAGGCGACAACGCGGCCGTGTGAGCCGCCAGCAGTGACGCGTTGTTCTGCTGCTGCCAGAGGTCACTCGCCGTCGTGTCACCTCGTAATGGTGCACCTACGTATCCAATCCAATCCAATCCAATCCATCCCACCCATCCCAATCCATCCATCCGTCCATGCCCACGCGCACCTGTCGGCTTGGCGGCCACCGCCGGAGTGCCAAATGGGTTGTAGGTGGGCAGGTCGTCGTCGTCATGGTGCCGCTGCGGCTCCTCATCGGGGGGCTGCTGCTCCGGGTCGTACGGCTCGTCGTAGCTGCCCGGATCGTACGGCGCATCGCCGTCCTGCAAGATCAGCACGTGCAAATGCGAGAGGAAGGGCGTGAGACCCAGATGACGGCGGAAGACGAGCCACGCCCCCCCCCATCCCCCGACCCCCTTCCCACGCCCTTACATGCATCGGCCACGACCCAGATCGCCTCCCTTGCTGTCCCCCCGTACGCGCCCTACCTGCTCCGTGCGCGGCGGCGTCTCGTCGCCGGCGACAGGAGCCGCCGGCAGCGCGGCACGCAGCACCGTCCGCTTTGCAGGGGATGGCACGTTGACCCCCGCCGCTGTCGTTGTCGCTGCCGTCGGCGTTGCGGCAGATGACGACTGCGCGGCAGCTGCGCTCTCCATCCCAGTCGCAGAGCCCTGCAGCGACGTGCGCCGGACCAGGTCAGGCGCTGCCGCCAGGCCTCCGGCGGCGTCATCCCCGCCGCTGGCGCCGGCACCACCGGCGCCGCCCGACTCCACCCGCGTCAGCGACCCCAGGGGCCGCCGCTGCGCGCTGTCCGCCAGAGCGGAAGCCGCCGCCGCAGACATCACCGCGGCTTCTGCGTCCTCCGCGGCTGCTGCTGCTGTGTGTCCCTCAGAGGGGCCGCCTTCCGCGGGCGGGGCCGCGCGCTGGGGCGAGGTGGTGGGCTTGGCCCCGGCCGCCTCCTCCTCCTTGCTGGAGATGCGGCTCTGCGCCAGAGCGGCGGCAGCGGCCGTGGAGAACTTAGCGGCGGTCTCTGCGGCGGCCGAAGTGGGGCCAGGGGGCGGCAATGCCTGTTAGTCCGTGTGCGGCCCGTCCCGCGCACCGCCGCTGTAGAACGGCAGGACTACGCCACTCTATAGAGGGCAAGCGGCACCAGCGCCAGCGGTGTCAGCGCGCCACGTCACAACCGTGTGGGCCCTGTACCCAGCCCCTCAGCCAGGCAGTCCCCTCCCTACACACCTGCGTCCAGGAACACCATCTTGGCCGCCTCCTCCTGCCGCTTCTGCCGCCACTCGCTCAGCTCCTTGCGCGCCAGCTCGGCCGCCCCAAGGGTCACCAGCTGCGGCGGGGGCAGCTCGCCGCGCAGCACCCGCGCGCGCAGTCCGGGGTTGGCGCTGTCGCGCAGGTTGAAGGACAGCGACCGGAACTTGGCCTTGTAGTCCTTGGACACCGAGTTCTCTACGGGAGGGGGCGGGGCATAAGGGGGAGGAGAGAAGGGGGGTTGAGGAGGGCAGGTGGGGGCGGATGAGGAAGGGGGTAGTGGGCGATGTCCGCCGGATGTTTGGACTGCAGCTGGCGGGCCGGGGTCGTTGGCGGGTCAGGGCTGTATGCCAGCTAGTGGATACGGGCGGCGCTTGGGTAGCCGTTATGGCCCTGCGAGGAAGTGACGTCCTGCCTCAGCTCACCTTCACCGCCCTCGGTTTGTCGGCCGTGGATTCGCAGAACCTCTTATCAAATCCCCCCCCACCCTGCACCCACCGTGCAGCTTGTACAGCTCCGCCTCCACGTCAGACGCCACGGCGAGGGGGTCCGGCAGGATCTCGGTGCAGCCCTCAGCCTGTGGCCACAGGCGGCGACATCACGCAGGGCACCCAAGGAGCTCGCAGCGGTACCTTGGCAGCAATACCTTCACACCAAGGCCCTCACTCCCCAGCAGCGTTACCGGCCGCTAGCAACCTTTCAGCCTCCGCCCTCCCTCACCCCCTCCTCCTGGGAACCCTGCATTCCCCTCCGCCCACCTTGAGTTCCTCCACCGCCCGCTGCAGCGCCGACAGCAGCTGCTCTCGGACCTTGGATCGCACCTCGTCGTCGCTGCCCACACTCGAGGCACTCGGCTGCAAGGGACAGCGGCGATGACAGGCGGCAGCAGGACACCAGGGAGGGTGGTGAGTGAGCGCCGGGGGCGCAGGTCTACAACCCTACGCATAGCATATCAATGCACTTCAGCATT
Source organism: Yamagishiella unicocca (assembly GCA_003116995.1). Classification (NCBI taxonomy): domain Eukaryota; kingdom Viridiplantae; phylum Chlorophyta; class Chlorophyceae; order Chlamydomonadales; family Volvocaceae; genus Yamagishiella; species Yamagishiella unicocca. The sequence continues at coordinate 140,420 of BDSL01000053.1, forward strand.
CCCCCACCACTGACCGACATGTGCATGGAGCAACTTTAGGGAGCAGTGCTATAGGAGCCGCTATAGCATGCACCCTCCCGCCTTGCCCTGCACCCACCAGGCTGTTCTGGTGCCTGAGGCTGCTAGGCCTCTCGCCCCGTCCACTGCTCGGTCCGCGGCCCGAGCCGGGATGCTCCCCGCCGGCGCTGCCTGGCGTCGGAATCATGACCATGGGCGTGTGTCCCCCCCCGCCTCCGCCAGGAGTGGGTATCATGCCACCCGCCGGCGTTGGAATCATTGTGGAGGGCCCGGCGCCCGGGCCGGCAAAGGTGTGCATGAGGGCGTTGATGATGCTGTTTTTGAACGCCTCCGCCTCCGCCATGTCGCTGTCGCCGCCAGCAAGCGGGTCTGCAGCCGCCGCCGCCGCCGCCGCGGTGCCGCCAGCGCTGTCGGAAGCAGCTCCGTTACCTAGTGGGTGGTGGACGGGGTGATGTCGGGCGGGTCCTGCCGGGGTGGGTGGGGAAGATCGAGGCCCAGGAGAGATCAGTGGAGAGTTGGCGATGTCGCGATAGGTGGTTCAATGGCGAGGATCAAAGCAGCTCAGACGCCAGGTGGCGTTGGGCCAGGCATGACGGTACGTTGTATGCCCTCCCTGTGGCCGTGCGCCGGCGCTCGATAAGCCACCGCCACCGTCGTACAATTGACCCATGGACCAGACACACCAACGACCTGAACCGCCATTCTCAACCACCAACCTTCATGGCCGCCTGAGTGAGCGCCTGCTGTCCTTTTTGCGTTTCCTGCGCAACGTGTGGAAGCATAGATCGTTGGATGCGTGGCCCTCTAACGAACATGGATGGGAGTGGAGGAAGCTGCGGTTGCTGCGGCAAATCGTGTCGTCAACATTTGTGATAAGAAACCCAAATTGAGGGCTGGTCCTGCACGACGCGCCGTATACAGCGCTGTGCGCGATGACGCCCCCAATGATCTGTTTCACTGTTGCTGAATTAGGCACGAGAGACAGTCGTATGATCTGCAATATTTATTTAATTCTTGACCTGCCACCTTGCTTGGGGGTTGTTCGTGCAGCGAGCGATGCAAGTTTACAGCGGCGCTCGAGACAACCACCGAACTCCCCAGGCCCATACGCCGGGCGACAGCATACGCTCTGCCTTCAAGTCTAAGTTTAACACAACCGATTGACTGCGCATGGTGAACGACCACGGCGATGGAGCCTCATTCGTCGCCACGACCACCGCGGGCGGCCCGACTGAAACGGAAAAAAAGGACGCATGGGGCTCCGTCCGATTTTTGGATGTACGCGCTTTCGTGGCAAGCTCGAGAAGCGTCTTGTACCTGGCCGGCTCGACAGTCTTGATTGCAGTTCTGCATATGCACTCAGGAAACGGGAGCACAACCGTATTTGCATGTAAAGCTCACCTTCGCGCTCCATTGCCATTTCACGTGGCCTTTTGGACCTTTGCACCTGTTCAGGAGAAACGCACGCATATCATGAGACAAGTTAGCCCTTCGCTTCGTGCCATTGTCAAGGCATATAATCGGCCCGGCAAGTTTACTTTACCTGCTTGTGATGTTCGCGAGACATCCGAGGTTCATCATCGTCATCATCGTCATCGCTGTCGCCTTGGTTAGCTCCGGCGTCGTCGGAGCCATCGTCATCATCTTCATATACCGCGCTTATCCGATCGGCAACACTGACGGGAATTTCGTCGCGCTTAAGCTTGGCGTAATAAGAGCGGTTTTCAACTGTAGCAATCGGCGCGCAAAAAAACATGTTCAGGTTCAAGTTACAATTCGATACTCGGCAGGCGGTTTGACAATACTTACTGACTGCAACCTGCTTGGCCTCGATCAATGCGTATAAATCAACCTCTTCGTACTCATCGGTGTCCGGGTAGTGTAGATAGGCGGAGGGCTCCGGTTGTTGAACCGACACCTTCAGCAGCGCATCCAAGGACGTCATGACTGGTGCAACTTTTGGCAGCTGGCCTATTCCAAAGCGGTTCGGCTTATTTACCTCTTCTACAGCTGCACGATACCATTGCTGGTCTTCTGGCCAGTAGACGTGCACCTATGCAGACGGGATGCAGGCGCGCGTCAAGGACAACTGCTTAGGCTGAACGCTGATTTGCCTCAAGCAAAATGAGCAAACGAACCTCCTGTCCTGCCAAATCCTTGCGAACATCCTTCTGTTTAAGCAGCCGGTAGACCTGCCTAACAGGCCGAGTGTCCTTGCGCCTGCCCTGCTCCCAATATTCTGCATGATGGTGTACATTGTGGCTGTGCTCAGAATAATGGGCACTTGACTGCTGCTGTGCGCCTGAGGTGTTGCAGTCACCACGACCTCACCATCCTGGGCTGCGTATTTCAAGGGCGGCCGCGAAACTCTTCTCTCGCGTGTTGACATCGCGCTCGCACAGAGCCAGCCTTAAAGTCGTCAACCAGTCACGTCAGCGACTCCCTAACGGCAGGAACATTCCCTCAGGCTGAACGGCTGAGATTTCTATCTCTAGGGCGGGCCCGAAGCTTCCGGCACCAGCAAGTGCTTGGGCATGCAAAGTTAACCACTGCTCTAGAGTTCAATGGGGTTGATTTCCCCAGGAAGGCCTGCGCTGTGTCGCAGTGGTTCGCTCCGCGTAATTGGGCCTGAATCCAACCTTGACTCTGCTGGTGATGCCTGCACCTGCGCACTATCAGCTCCTATTCGCAAGGAAGCAGTATGGCAAAACATGTATGGTAGACACAAAGGGCTTGGTGCATTAACAAGGCTGAACGCCAGATTGGACTCCGTTGTACGGCGACGCGCCGACACAGGTCGAAAGGGCGGTCATGGCTTTTTGCATCAATTGCCAATAATTCAGCTTCAGTATATCCTGTGATCCATCGTGACTTGGAACTGCATAACCTGGGCCCTTTCTCAATGTAAGCGAGCCTCTTTCCGTTACTGTACGCCAAACACCGAAGTATACAATGGAGAAGTCACTTACTAGCCCATTAGCCCAGGGCAGCGTCTGCAGTGCGCGGTTCCGCTGTCCAGTTCCAATCGCTGTGCACCGCCGCACCGTGACCCCAGTTGCATCACCCCAGCCCCGGGGTTTCGACATCATATGCCGAACAATTGCTGGCGAGCGGCCACAGGTCGTTGCGGCTCCCACCGGTGGCAACGGGGTGTCGGGCAACGGCGCGCCGGCATCATCAGGCCACACCGTTTGCGTCCCGGAGGACTTTGTGCTCTCTCCAGGCGAGCTCAGCCCAGTTGACCGAACCGGCTTGAATTTGCCAGAGGATGTTTTCCGCTGCTTTGGCTGCACGCAGCCAGCGTGTCAGGTGGGGCTGCTGGCTCCGGGTGTTGGCGCAGGCTCAGCCGCGGATACGACGCGCTCAAGGCACCAAAATTACGGTTTCGTCAAATGGGTGTCCCCCACCACGTGCTGTACTTGACGTGCGTATGTTTGGGCTCACATTCCCAACCCGCTTGGGTCTGATACCCCTCAACCCCGTACCACACAACGGCGATGTGGGTGACGCAGCTGATCTATTGGAGGCGGTCTGAGGGTCGATGCAAGGGGGTGGTCTGAGGGTCGATGCAGGGGGGCGGTCTGAGGGTCGATGCAGGGGGCCGGTCCCGAACTGGGTCGGAGACTCAAACGGGGGCAACATGGGGCGCCGCTGCGTGGTAACACGGCCGGGGCCGCGTTGCAGGGGCGGCAGTCTTCAGGTTTTCAACGACACTCTGTGTCAGGCGTGTGACGTGGCCCGCATTTGCCCACTATTTGACGCCCGCTCGCTCTGCTCGCCGCGCCCTGTGCAGGGTCCGGGCGGCTGCGCCGCCAACCAGTGGCGCTTCGACACGGACGGCTACCTGCGGGCCATCCTCACGGCGCGAGTGTACGACGTGGCGGTGAGCAGGGAACGGCTGGAGAGGGAGGAGCGGTGTGGGGAGGGGGCCCGCCCCAGCCCCGCCAAAAAGAAGGCTAGAGGCGACTAGGGGGGCTGCAAAAACGACCCCTCGACTAGGGGGCCGCACGTCGGCTACCGTGTGGAAGGCCGCGTGTGGAAGCGCCGTAGGGTGAGACAGAGGGGATGGGAAGATGCTACATGGCAGGCGCGCGGTGAGGCGCGGGGCCGATGGCCCTGACGGCCCGATGGATACAGTCGTGTTTGACACGGGCGGGACGCAGCTGTCAGCAGCTGGCAACCAGGCTGTGTTCCCCCCTCGCTGCCGGTTCTCCATTGCACGGCACCCGGCTCAAACCGCCTCCTCTCTCGCCCCTCGCCTCATCGCGCCGCCCGCAGATCCAGACGCCCCTGGAGGAGGCGCGCAAGCTGAGCGAGGCGGTGGGCAACACCATCCTGCTGAAGCGCGAGGACCTGCAGCCGGTCTTCTCCTTCAAGCTGAGGGGTGCGCCGAGCTAGCGTCCGCAATCACGATCGCACCGCTCCCCTGGAGCAGTTTCTGGCCTCGTGTCTCCTATGTCGCCCAACCGGGTCTTCTCGCCACCCCCCTGGAGCACCGCCTACCCGCGTACCCGCTTGCTTGCCTGGCTGCCTGCCTGCGCTCGTCCAGTAGCTCCTAGGCCGCTGTGCGTCCGTCGTCACGCAGGGGCCGCGAGTACGACCCACAAACACGGTCCCCGAGAGTCCCACCCCACCGCACACATTTTCCTTTAAAAGTATTCCGTTAAAAGAGTATTCCGTTGAAAGGGTAATCCGCTGAAAGTATTCCATTGAAAATATTGCGCTGGAGGTATTTATTCATCGCTGAGCCGCACACGTGTGAGCTGGCCACCACCACCGCCGCCTCCGCCTCCGCCTCCGCCTCCGCAGGGGCCTACAACAAGATGGCCAAGCTGCCGGCGGAGGCGCTCGCCCGCGGTGTCATCACCAGCTCAGCAGGCAACCACGCGCAGGGGGTCGCGCTGGCGGCGTCACGGATGGTGGGTCGGATGGCTGGTGGCAGGGCGGCTGGCTGGCTGGTGGCTGGCTGGCAGGGTGGCAGGGCGGCTGGCTGCCTGGTGGCTGGCTGGCAGGGCGGCAGGGCGGCTGGCTGGCTGCCTGGTGGCTGGCTGCCAGGGTGGCAGGGCGGCAGGGCGGCGGCTTCCCCAGGGCGTTTGGGGGCTCGGGCCTCCTGCTGTCTCCGGGCTGCCCTCACAGCACACAGCACCCAGGCGCGAAGGCTGCGAGCAGCTGCTGCCAGCAGCCGGGCGTGAGAGCATCCGTCCGAGACGGCTTGGGGGCAGCGGTTAACCTGGGGCGTGCGCACAAGCATGCATGCGCGCACTCACCCCCTCACCCAACGCCGCAGAAGGACGGCCGAGGGGCGTTGATGTGGCTTGAATGCCGCTGCCGGGGATGTCGCGCACGCCGGGTGCCGCCTCCTTGCGCCTCCTTCCCTACCCTCCGCCTCCTATGACCCATGCGCGTTTATACGCTTCACCCTCCTCCCCATTCCGCACCTCCGCACTTCCAATGCCGTGTAACCGGGTCTTCTCGCCACTCCTCCCCCGCACCTGCAGGGTTGCACCGCCATCATCTGCATGCCGGTCAACACGCCCGAGATCAAGGTGGCCAATGTGCGCAAGCTGGGCGGCCAGGTGGTGCTGGTGGGGGAGAGCTACCAGGAGGCGCAGGCGGCGGCGGTGGCGAGGGCGGTGGCGGAGGGGCTGACCTTCATTCCGCCGTACGACGACCCGTTCACCATCGCCGGCCAAGGCACCATCGGTGATGAGATCATGCGCCAGGTGCGGAATGACGCGTCCAGCCCCCAGCAACCACCGTGTCCACGGAAGACAGCAAGCCAGCTACATACATGCATGCCGTATGCAACCCTTAGTAACCCTCCTCACCACCCCGCCGCCCAGCTCTGCTCCCACCCTCACCCCCACCATGCGTTTCGCAGCTCCCCACCCTCGCCCTTCCGCCCGGATATGCTTCACCCCACTCACTGCCCCCCACCCGCCGGCCGTGGATTCGCAGGTTATCCTTTACCCCCACCCACACACCCCACACACCACCCCAACCCGCTTACACGCCATCACCTGTCCCTACCCCCCCCCCCTTCAGGTGTCAGATCCCGACAAGCTGGACGCCATCTTCGTGCCAGTGGGCGGGGGCGGTCTCATCGCCGGCATCGCAGCCTTCACCAAGGTCCTCAAGCCAGGGATCAAGGTGCGCAGCGTGACCTCCCGACACCCCGCCGCCTGGCTGGCTGGCTGAGCTGGCTGGCTGAGCTGCAGGGAGGGTCAGGGCAAGGGCGGCGGCGGCCCCGCCAACCCGTCCCCAGTTGACCTTTCACCCCTGACGCCATGCGTGCTGCCCGGCCTCACCCCGCCCACTCCCCCCTTTAACCCCTTTTTAATCGACGCCCGTGCCGAAAGCACCATCAGATCCCGTCACCTGCCGTACTCTTTCGCCGTACAGATCATCGGCGTGGAGCCTACTGGCGCCAACGCCATGGCCATCAGTCTGGCTCGCGGGGAGCGCGTGGCGCTGTCCCGAGTGGACGCATTCGCGGACGGAGTGGCGGTCAAGCAGGTGGGGGGGGGGAGGGGGGCGGCGGCAGCAGGCGGCGTGTGTGTATTGGGGGGGAGGGGAATTGATGGCGGCTGCCTCGGGCGGCCATGGGGGAAAGGCAGGAGCAGCGCTTTGGCAGCGGATGCGGCGACAACCGTATGGCGGAGGTGGCAATGGCCGGGGCTGGGGCTGGGGCTCGGCTGGGGCGGGCAGGAAGTACGGCCGCAGCGCGCGCTGCCCATCCATCCGTCCATCCGTCGGCTGGCCCGGGCCTCCGCACCTGCCCTTTCCACCCCCCTGCCCGCCTCCGCTGCACCTCCCCCCCTCCCGTCCCTCCAGGTGGGTCAGGAGACCTTCCGCATGTGCCGCGAGCTCGTCGACGGTGTTGTGCTGGTGGACAACTCGGCGGTGTCGGCGGCCATCAAGGACGTGTTCAACGAGACCAGGAGCATCCTGGAGCCCGCGGGGGCGCTGGCGGTGGCGGGGGCCAAGGCGTGGCTCAAGCGACACGCCATGAAGGGTGGGTGGACGGCAGACAGCCGGGCAGGAGGGCCACGTGGAGGTTCGCTGGCTTGGGCCCAGCTGGCGTCCGTGTTTGTCTGGAGTTTGGGAGGATGGTTGTAATGCTTGTGGGTACGGTAGCAGCAGGCCAGAGGTAGCAGCGGGCTGCTGGCTTAGTGGAGGGGGGTGGTCAGGATGGAGGGTCATCAAGCGTGGCTTGTGCAACCAGCAGGGAAGAAACCAGCAGGGAAGAAACCAGGCCGGCAGTCGCCTTCCCCCCTCACTGCAGCAACCGCCGCAACCGCCACATAAACGAACCTGCCCCCACCTGCCGGCCCCGTTACAGGCGCCACCGTGGTCGCTGTCACCAGCGGCGCCAACATGAACTTCGAGCGGCTGCGGCTGGTGGCGGAGCTGGCCAACGTGGGGGGGCGCACTGAGGCCACCATCACCACGACCATACCGGAGCGGCCGGGAGCGTTCAAGTGAGGGAGGCGGGGGAAAGGGTTTTAGGGTGGAGAAGGAGAGAGGGGGAGCGCGCAGAGCGCAGAGCGGCGAGAGGGGAACCCACTGGCTTGGTGGCTACGGAATGGAAGTGTACTGCAGAACATACGTGTGTTTTCATCACACATCCAGCTTTTCTTGTGCGCCTGCGTCCTACGGCCGTCTTCAACACCCGCACATCCTTGCATGGGAGGGACCAGCAGTCCTATCCTCCAGTCAGTACGCGCCTCCACCCGCCTGCTCAGTGCGCGTACGCCCCACCGTTCATGTACCTAGATGTTTACGTACCCGCCCCCGACTGCCCGCCCGGCCCCCGCCCTGCCCCCGCCACTGCTCCAGGGAGTTCATCTCCACGGCCCTGTCCTCCGACGCGGACATCTCCGTCACCGAGTTCAAGTACCGCTACTCGGCGGGCAGCACCGCGCAGGTGTTGTGGGGCGCGGGCATCCGCACACACGAGCAGCTGACGGCGCTGCTGGATCGGCTCAACGCAGCAGGCATGACGTCCGTGGACATCAGCGGGCTGGAGGTGGCGCAGGTGGGTGAGGGGGCGGCTGCGGCGGCTGGGGACGGGGCGGTGTGGTGCGTGCGGACTGCGGAGAGGGGTTGCAAGCAAGGAAAACACCCGTGCGCGAAGGAAAACAGTTTAGGACAGACGTTTCGAGATGCATGCTGGAGGACTTGGTGCGGAGAGGTTTCGAGGAAGAGGCAATGCGGAGGGGTTCGAGGGAGACCCGTGGATGTCCGAAAAAACCGTTTAGAGTAGACGTTTTTACATGCATGCTGGAGAACTGGGTTGGGGATACTAAAGCCGAAGGTCGTAATTTGACCTTTGGCGGCTAAGCTAAAGCGGCTACGGCGAGACGACAGGAGGCGAGGACCCCACGCGACGCACGGAAACGCTTCGCAGAACCGGTTTGGGCGCTAACAGGAGAACTGGGGGAGGTGGTGAGCTATGGGAGAGCGGACAGCGCCGGTCCCGGTCCCGGTCCCGCGGACCGACCCGCGGACCGGGTGGGGTGGGGTGGTGGGGTCCGTGGCTGGAGGAGACGGGGCGGAGCGCCGCGTGCCGCTTCCCTCGTCCAGCGCTCCCCTTCTTTCCCGTCCGTCGCTGCCGTGCGCGAGCCCAACCCGCTACTCCCCCTCTGCCCCCCACCCCGGCGCTGCTCCCCCCTCCCCCTCCCCCGCTCACAGGTCCACCTCCGGCACCTGGCGGGCGGGCGTGCGCGCTCCTACACCGGCCGCATCGAGGACGAGAAGATCATCCAGGTGCGCCCTCCCGGCACCACCACCTGCAGCAGCAGCCTCTGTGCCGCCCCCGCCTGTGCCCTCTACCCTCCCCGCCCCCGGTCTTTCTTCTCCACACATACACCCCTGCCTCGTGCCTCCCCTCCCCACCGGTTCTATTATTGTAACTCCCCCACCAGGTGGTGTTCCCCGAGCGGCCCGGCGCGCTGCGGTCCTTCCTGGACGTGGTGTCGCCCGCTTGGAACGTGACGCTCTTCCACTACCGCAACTCGGGCAACAGGGAGTCGAGCGTGCTGCTGGGCGTGCAGGTGCGGACGGGCTGGGCGGGCCGGGCTCCAGGGGAATGATTGCGTGCGATGGCCGCACGGTGGTGCGGCTCGTGACTTAAAGCACCCCCCGCCCGCCCTGCGCTGGCATAGCGACAACCCCCGCCTTGGTGGCGGCAACCCCGCCTTGGTGGCGGCATCCCAACCGCCACCTCCCGGTCCCCGACCTCCCGGGTCCCCTCTCCGTGCTGGACACCAGCCCTCCGCCGGATGTACCAGCGTGTGCATCAGCGGCCCCCCCCCCGGCCCCCTAACCCCCCGGGCACCCAACAGGTGCCGGCGTACGAGGAGGAGCGCTTCCATGCCGCGCTGCACTCTCTGCGGGGCAGCGGCAGCGAGAGCTTCTCGTTCAAGGAGCTGCAGGGGGCGGTGCGGGAGGTGTTTGACCAGTTCATCCAGTGATCAATCATTGTAAAAGGTGTAGGCGCACGCTGGGGGGAGGGTATGAGGGGACCCCGCAGGGTACGAGAGGAAACCCGGTGGGGTGGGGCGTTACTGGTAGTAGGAGGATTTGATGTGGGGTTCAGGGTTTTGCTGGAGTAGGAGGCAAGGGGGCAAGCAGGATTGCCGCAGCGTTGTATGTATCCACTTTATGGGTTGGCGATGGGGTTTGATGTGAGTTTGTGCTCTAGGGCCTGGTTTGGGCGAGGGAGACGAGTTTGTCGCAAGTAGCGCCGACGATGAAACTGCTGTCACAAGTAGCGCGATGCGTGCTGGATGGTGTGTGTGGGTCTTACAGCAGGCGCAGCACAAAACGTCGTCTGCTGACGCGCGCAGCCTCGGCCAGCCATGAGCTGGAGGCGGCCTGACGGTCGGCCACGACCGCAGGCTGCTGCGGCGTTGACAAAAAAAGAGCCTGTCAGCTCGGGCCAGAGCGCGCCCTCGCGAATGGCTTCCCTCCTTATCGCGCGTAAGCACAACAGCTGCTTGGCGCTCAGCGCTTGGAGCCTTCGGCTGGTTTGCCTTGGCAAAGAACCGCGCATCAAGGTCCGGTATGGCAGGCAGGAAGTTTGTTGTGCCACCGGTGTATGGAAATCTGGTGTGTTGGTTATGGGTTGCCGTACCATGATCGCAACCGCTGCTGCGGCCCCCCCAATCTGCTGGCGCTGCGAAGCGCCTGTGCGCTGAAATGCCTGTGGCAGCAGGTGCCGCAGCAAGTGGCCAACTGGCCATCAATCACCGCACCGGTGTAAAGTATGAAGCGACCACGATGACGACCGCACCCGCCAACCCCGCCCAGACCGACGAGGTTTGTCCCTTCAGTCCCTCGCACTCTACTCCACTCGCCTCCCTCCAGCATAATGCCTGAGCCAAACTCCCTTTTGAGGATCTGTCCGGCGCATTCCCACGCCGGCACGCAGCCGCGGACATCGAATCTCCGCAGGGCCTGCTAGTCGGCATGGGCGGCGGCGCGGCCGCCGCCGCTGTTCGGTGCGGGCCCACCTGGGCCGGCAACAAACGAGGGGTGGAGGGACGACACGAAGACCCGCAGCGCATCGACCAGCGGCCTGAGGGCCGCGCGGAGGGGCAGCCACAGCGGCGCTGCTCCCAGCCAGCTGAGCCTGAGGCCCAGCCGCTGCATCCACGCCCGCACAAAGGCCCTGCAGGCAGCGCGGGGCACCCAGCCGTACTTACGCTACACCCGTGCAAGGAACAATAGTTTAACTCTGTTAACCTACCCCTCTGGGATACCCCCGCAGGCGGGGGAATAATTGTAAATACTCTTAAGACGCACGTAGCTTTACTAGGTAAAAAAGGAGACCGCAGGGAGCAGGGTTGGAGTCGCATGATGACGCGCCCACCTGATGCCCGGCCCCCGCGCCGCCTTCCCCCGCGAAGCCACCAGCACCACCACCGCCCGGCCCGCCACGGCTTCCCGCAGCTGGTCGTCCGAGTCCAGGCAGCGGCCCCGGCACACCAGCTTCACCCTGCAGGCGGGAGAGCAGGGGGGCCGATGAAGGCTTGCGCCACCGCACCCCAACACGATACCGGCCCCAAGCGGGAGACGCATTGACAGCAGAAGCCACCCTCAGCTCATTAGAGAAACACATTATTTAATGTGTGATGATGATCATTAAAAATGCAATTGGACAACGCACCCACCGGCTGGAATCGAGCCTGAACAGCGCACAGACGGCGTCGCAGATGCGGCCATCCTTCGCAGCAGCCACTCGGAGCTGGCGGCGAAGACGGGCGCAGCGGCCGAGGCATGCAGGCGGGGGCGATCACGCTTCAACCGACAGCAGCAAGTGCGGGCGGTTGCGCCATGTGCAGCAGCACCTGCGGCCACGAGACAACCCACAACTGCAACAACAGCAACCACGACCGCAACCGCAGCTGCAACCGACGCAGCACGGGGGCCGGAGCGCGGGACTGCACTACACCGTGTACTGTAGGAATGCTGTTACTCAATCATAAACAGATAATAATAATAACAAAGACGCGTTTGTAGGGGGAGCTGCCATACCTCAAATCGCACGCGGCCGATCTGCAGGAGCAACACGCCGGGCGACCCAGATGGGCCCACTGCCGACGATACTCGGGAGTGCGCAGTAGCCGGTGCGGCACCATCACCTGATCCGCGTGATGACGTCGCGGTCGCTGGCGGCTCCACATCAGCATCCGCGGAGGGCGGCGCGCAGTGCAGCATGGGCTGGCGGCAGATGGGACAGCTGGGGCGGGGGCTGCTCTGCTGCCGCCACACGTGCTCTGCCAGACACTGGGGGGAGCGGGGGGCATTTGCGAGGACGCGTGGGGTTGGAGGGGGGGAGAGGAGACTGGGCGAGGCAGTCTGGCTGCTGAGGCGGAGGTGCACAGCTGGCATTATTGACATTGTGGGTGCCATTGCCTCACTGCGCACACGTCTCAGCACGTCGTTTCGTCGGCCATTCCGTGGTAGAGCAACCGTGCTCTAGCCTCCAAGCCGATGATCAGCATACCTTCCCACAGTACTGATGCCCACAGTTTGTCACCACGTAACGCTGGTCTGTGGACAGGTGTTCACGATAACAAACTGGGCAGATCCACGCTTCTGACATTGCGTAAAGGTCGCGGTACCAATGGTCGCGGCGCTAGCGCAGCTTTATGCGTACAATAGCTACGAGTAAAGGTGTTTTTATTTGCACATAACCGCTTACTGGTGACCAAAGTAAGTTGAGAAAGACGATGCCAAAGAGATAGTGGCGTTATGGGGGATTGGCGTTTTGCCAAGGAGATAGTGGCGTTATGGGGGATTGGCGATATAATGACAAAAGTCAGTTTTATGCAATTGAATTCAGTGCTGTATGACGTGAGTTAAAAGCAGTTTTGTCCTACGGTTTATTACGCGGGATGCAATACCGGTAGTTACAAGGGAGCAGGCGAGCAGCTACGAGTCAGTCATGAGGTCGCCGACCCGATGGCGAGTACGGATGCGCAATGTTGGAGCAGGCAATGATAGGCAGGTCGGCACTGTGTATAGACTACTACGCTACAGTACATGGCAGTACCGTGGATTGCGATACACGGCTTCGATTATATACCGGTAGATCCAGATGCCGTGACCAGAGGCGTGCGTTGTAACATTCACACAGCTAGCCGGCGACGTGTGCAATGCACGGCTTCATCCACCGAGTCTTATGGTGCCCAGTAGTCAGGCGGCGGCGGAGAGGACTGCCAGCTTGATGTTGGGGCCCCGGCAGTAGCAGTGGTGATGGTGGCGGGTAAAATTGAAAACCCGTGGTCCGATAAAACCCTAAAACGCTAAACTCCGCTACAAGACGATACCATCACGGGGTGCCCTCCAGACTCCCTGCTCCTCCTGCTGCTGCTGCTGCCGCCGGCCCGCACCCTCCTTTCCGCGCGCCGTCAGGTTGGTGGGGTCGCCTTGCGCCACCACCCGCCCCTCCGGCAGCACCACAGCCCGCGGCTGTGCTCGCCGCTCGAAGTCCCTGCGTGTCCCCGCGTAGAACACCGCGGCGTTGACCAGCAGCACGCCACGGGGGTCTTCCGCAGCTGGGTGGGGCACTCGGTACTCGCCCACTGCCTCGTGGATGTGACCACAGATCCACAGCCGGGGCGGCCGCCGCAGCGCCTGTGCACAATAAGGTTCCCCCCCACGCACGCGGTAAGTTAGTTCTCGTGCTTGGTGCCATAGACCGCAGCACCATGAGGCCCCGACACCCCTGCCCCTGCCCCTGCCCCTGCCCCTGCCCCTGCCCCTGCCCCTGCCCCTGCCCCTGCCCCTGCCCCTGCCCCTGCCCCTGCCCCTGCCCCTGCCCCTGCTGCCCCCTGCCCCTGCCCCTGCCCCTGCCCCTGCCCCTGCCCCTGCTGCCCCCTGACCTGGACGGCCGCCATGAGCTGCTTGTCGCCCACGTGGCTGCCCCGAGTGAGGTCGCCGTACCCGTACGGCGGGGTATGAGTCACCAGCACATCCAGCTGTAGGTCGGGGGGCAGCAGCTGCGACCAGTGGCGCTGACCAGCGGCCTCGTCCTCGAGCTACAGCAGGGGCAACGACGAAACGCGTGTTTGTCACATAAGGCAAAGCAACGGGAGGGGCAGCGGGGGCGGCGCTGTCGACCCACGGGTTTTCCCCACCTTCTCCCCACCTGCCACACTCCCGCGTACTCCGGCGACCAGGGGGACGCCAGCAGCCGCAGCCCTGCCACCTCAACCACCCGGTCAACCACCACTGAAGCGCCGGCAATCTTGAGGCCTTCCCCCGCCTCTGCGGGCGGAGAGGTGAGGGTGAGGTGCAGTCAGGTGCAGTGTTGTGCGTGGGGCGGTGGAGCGGCGGCGGCGGCAGGTACGACGACTTTCGCGCAAGGGTGGCAGGACGCATTTGGCCACAGCCCCCACACCCACCGTACGCCGCCCTGTCCATGTTCCTGCGGCAGCAGCGGCAGCGGCATGACGAGATGCGGTCACTCAAGGCAGGGGTCGGGTGATGGAAAAGAAGGCGGCAGCGTTTGCCGTACAACGCCCTTCACGGCCGACGCCAGCTACCCTTCGGCTGTTCCTAATTGCTTTTTCGAGCGGAATGGTGCTGCCGCCGTAGCTGCAGGACCGCTACTGCTGCTGCTGCCATGGCTATAGCCTGACCCGCCCCACCACAGCTGCACTTAGCCGCCACACCGTCTCACCACTGCCGGTCAAGGGGACACAGGCAATAACCCACTGGCCCTTCCCCTCCTCTCCCCCCCGCCCGTGGATTCGAGGATTCTCTTTAACCCCGCCGCCCTCACCCGCCCGGTCACCGGGCGTCCGCTCTGTGCGCCCTCACCCGAAGCCCACCACCTTGTGGCGGTGCGGCAGGGAGGCCAGCCAGCGCTCCAGGGAGGCCACATCCCGCGAGCTGCGCAGCTCAATGTCACCGGCGATGACCAGCACGTCGCCTGCGCGCTCGTGGGGGGGAGGGAGCTGTCGGAGAATGCGCAGGTGGCATCATCACACGAACAAGCAAGCCCCGTGGTGACCTGTCGCACTGCGCTGCGAGCCCGGGAGCCAAAGTTGCGTCCAGCCTTCACCCCCGCCTGTTACAGCCGTCCCACACACCGTCTGGCACGTCGATTACGTCGCCGCGCAGGTGCAGGCCGTGTATGTCGCTGATGGAGACCACCACCGTGCTGGCGCTGGTGCTAGGTTCCATTTCAGCCATCCCTCCAGCGCTTACGAGTTGTTCCTAGCGTTCGTTACTACCGATGTGGCGAAGCGAGCACCGGTAGCCGACCTAGGCTGTGACCCACAGCAACGTCCTAGATTGCTATAGATTTAAATATAGCGAACGTTTAGAAAGCGGGGAGGACAGCTTCCATTAACTTCAATGTGCGACTGAACACGTTGCCTCAACGTGGAATGGTAAACGCAAACCTAATACAAATGTATTCACCGAGTGCACAAGGAGTAATACAGGTTCGAAATGGTGGCTTGGGAGCTCACATGCTTTCAATCACGTATGGGAGTTGGGGCGTTAGGAGTTGACACCCATAAGCTTGCCACTGGATAGCTGTTTCAATATGGACAGGTTGCTGCACCACGCCAACCACGTTACAGTGCCCAGATGTCTGTGGGTGATTATGCTCCCCAGTTACTGTGCCGCCGCAAGGCTCACTGCAGTATGCGCTGCGCCCTCTGTGCCCTGGGCGACCTACTGGCATGGCGTGGGCATCGTACCTTCCTCTGCAGCGCAGACAACGTTGGGTGAACCGCCCCGCTCGTGGCGCTGATCTAGAAACGTAACGCTCACGAAAAGAACGCTGGCGCCGTATGCACCGGCGCGGCAACCGCCTCGACGTGGTTTCATGCTGCGAGGCTAGTTCTGCGCTTCCGTGCGGTGAGGGCGGTGGCAATCAGCGAGGAGTGGGGGTTTAAGCAGAATCACACTTTCAAATGGGTTTCGGAGGCAGGACTCGAGCGGAGCCGGCAGCCCACTTGCAAGCATGCGCTGCCAAGTTCCTACAGCATCAAGCAAGAGCTGCAGATTCGCCTGCAGCTCGACAGATGCACCGAGGCAAGGGATATGGTGGCCAGGCACAGCACACACCATCACCACCTGCGCCCAGCACAACCGCAAACCAACTTGTCGTACAGTCATCCTGACTCGCCGCAGCCCCTATCCTGGCTCCGGCCGCGGCCCCTCCGCAGCCCTTCATCAGCACATTTCGCCCAGGTTTTGCACATAAACGCTCGCGAACGCCAACGGAGCCCAGTACTATTTCCTGCGTACAAGGGGTACCTCACAACTATGTAACCAGCATTAACGGCAGTGCCGATCTTCACAAAAAGCAACAGTAATGCACACCCTTAGGTAAGCTCACCAGCTCTCCTCGCGGAACCCTGCGCTAAAACGTTATCGTCCACTACAGGCTCGACCGATGCAACGGCGCAAACACCACCCGCCGCCGCCACCGCTGGCCTGACGTCACCGAAATACATCTCTCCACTCACAAGCCTAAGCAACAGCCCGCCATCACAGCGCGCAGTTCGTAGGGTAAACAGCACACGGTACGTACGGTAACATCACATGGTACGTACGGTAAGAAGTCAAATAAGGGAGACGTGGGCTGCGCACAGCCTCCCTGGACAGCCGCGGACCGCACCCCCCGCTGCGCCAATCTGGGTGCCCCACCTGCGGCCACTAGGCAACCCAATCGCACACCTCGCTTTGTGCAATGATGCCAGTGGCAGGTGCCGCCGCTGAACAAACAAACCATTTTTTCGCGCCTGCTTTGGTCCCAGGGATCCCCTCGCGCGCCGACTTTTTCGCATGATCTATGCCGCGCGGTTTGCAAACGCCACGCGGCCACGAATTTTCGAATTGGGTTTCGGAGAACACGGCGGTTGGCGGCGAAGCGAGGCGGGTGACCCGCGGGGAGGGCGAAGCGGACCCATCCCTGCTAAGGTGTGATTGCCCAGCACCGAGGCCGCTCGCAGGTTGTAGGCGCAATGCACATTGAAAACTACGCACGAATCGCACCGCGTCACTAAAACTCTGGAATGCCCACCGCATGCAAGTCGGCGCACGAGGGCTCGATGACGAACACGAACTAACACGGACCAACGGTTAAACGTCAAAATGACATCGCATCCACACATTGCACTAGTGCTGCTTCCTATCAATGGCACGAGGGCGAGGGTGGTGCGGTAAAAAAATGTTTCAGTGCGCTCCACAAGGCCGGTCATGAGTAGTCACGGCCTGCTGCTGTTGTGAGCACGCCTTACCTGGGCGCGAACACCTCTCTGGTTTCATCGTGTAAACGCAAGGGCACCTGCGACCGCCGCGCACGACGCGAAACTGCCTGGGGGAAACGCATTCAACGACCAACTGAACCACACTCTCTCACAAACCCCACTTGCACATGCAAGCTGCGCATTGCTCGATGCACGCATTGGTGCGAGCGTTGAATTTTCCATTGACGAATCGCAAGGATCCCCAGTTGGATGAAGGGGCCGAATTTCCCGACACCAACTCCGCCCGACGCGCCTGGAGCCGGCCATCTCCTTAAGAGACCAGCGCCTTCGGTGTTGCCAGCCAGGCCCCCTGCAGCCGGCGCTCGTGATCACGCGCCTGCGCCCAGCTCCTTCTGTCCGCACGTGCCGTCCCGCGGGTCGCTGAAATCGAACGCGCGGCGCGTGCTTTGCACCTGCCTATATACGACGCTGTGTGGGTCCCCCAGCAGCACTCGCGCCTTTGCCAGCACGTAGTCATCCACCCGCTGCAGGAAGGTGGGCAGCTCCTCCAGCAGCGCCGGCTCAGCGTGGCGGCTGAGGCCCTCGCCTCGCCACAGCAACGTGAACGTGTTGTCGCGCTCCTGAGCGGGTGACGTGGCAGCAGAATGACGTGGCAGCAGAGTGATGTGGCAGCAGAATGACGTGGCAGCTGTGCGGACATGCCCGCACGAGCGTGGAACCCACGTACGGCCAAGCGTAACGCCCACATCTCTCGCTCGCCTACACTCAACGTCGCTGCTGGCCCCATACCCGCCAATACGCCGCCCCCGCGGGGTCCAGCCATTCGTTCCCCCACCTGGTCCGGCCCAGCCATCCGTGTGATTTGTCTCAGCGACGTGCGGCTCTCCAGCTCCTGCATCACCAGCACCTGCTGCTGCTCCGGCACGTCCCGCATGGCCACATGCAGGGACACCGCCCCCGCGTCGGCCACCGCAGCCACCACGCAGTCCGCCAGCGCCGTGACCGGCACCTTCAGCGTGCCCTCCAGCACCAGCGCCGCCATCGCGCCGCTTGTGTACATCTCCACAAAGCGGTTCGCCGCCGCCATGGCGTGGGCGTCTTCCACCACCAGCACCAGCCGCACAAGCGCGCG
Source organism: Yamagishiella unicocca (assembly GCA_003116995.1). NCBI lineage: Eukaryota > Viridiplantae > Chlorophyta > Chlorophyceae > Chlamydomonadales > Volvocaceae > Yamagishiella > Yamagishiella unicocca. The sequence goes on from BDSL01000053.1 coordinate 158,312, forward strand.
CCACGGCGCCAGCAGCACGTCCAGGAGTGTGCCGCGCTGGGGGCGATTATTACCCCGCTCCAGCTGCTCCTCATCCGTCAAAGCCGTGCCAATGGCTCGATGCCAAACGCCCTCTGCCGTCCGCCGCACGGTGCCCAGCAGCCCCAGCAGCTGCTCCAGGAAGATCTTGGGGTTGTGCAAGTCCGGCAGGCGGTGACCGTCAGGGTGCAGCGGCGGCTCCGCGTTGCAAAGATACGTTGGGTGGTCGTACGACATTAGGGCCGCCGACGTGTCCGGGCTGTCAGACAACCCCATCGCGCTCGCCAGCGAGGTGGCTACTCCGCCAAACTTGAGGGCGAGGGCATGGTATTCCTTCCCTTCGAGCCCGCCGTTGCGGAAATCCCGGATCTGGCTGCTGAAGGTGGATGAGGCCGACGACACGAAGAATTCGGCCTGCATGCATAAGGCCTTCTCGACCATCTGCACCAGCAGCTCGTCACCCAGTGGAAGAGACAGCAACCAGGCGGGCAGGACAGTGGAGCCTGCTGTCGCACCGCCCGACGCGCCCTCCGCCTGCAAGCTCTGCAGCAGCGACAGCACGTCCTCCCAGAACAGAACCCTGCCGCCGACGGCACGGCGCAGCATGAGCTTCTCCCGGTTGTCCGCGTTGGTTGAGACGTACAACGTGTCCAGGCCGCGCCCCTCCAGCGTCTGATTAAGCCACATGCCCGTCTCAGCTATGCTGTAGAAGCAGCGGCCCGTGCCCCCGCAAAAGTAAAACCAGTCCGAGCGGCGCAGGTGCACGGCTGCGTAGCGGCGCGTGCCGCGCAGGCGCATCAGTGGCGGCCGGCTCGACGTGCCAAGGCCCCATTCGACCATGCTGTGGTCCACCCGGTGATCGGTTGCCACCTCCGCCACCTCCACGCCGCCGCTGCTGCCCTCCATCCCGCTGCTCACGACACCCGTCGTGGTGATCACCTCCGCCATCTGCCGGACAGCGGCCGTGCTTCCAAGCCTGTCGGTCGCTACAAGCTGCGCAACGGCCGCTCCCGCTCCCTGAACCAGCGTGCGCGATAGACCCGCGCGCGTGGCCGCCGACCCAGATGGTATAAGGACCTGCGTTATGACGTCAGCGGCCGCCGCGGCCGCCTCCGTCGGCAGCCAGCCGCATAGCTGGCTGGGCGCGGCCACGGTCTCTGCGATCTCCTCGTCCTCTGGCAGCAAGTCGACACCGAAGAGGTCCAAGAAGAGCAGCACCCGCTCCGGCCGACCGGCAAAGTGGCTCTTGATATCCGCCAGCCTGTACGAGCTCCCGGGCTGCGACTCCAGGGGCGGCACGTGGGTGCAGCTGCCGATGTCGACGCCGAGGTCGCGAGCGTTGGTGATGTCCTCGCTCCGAGACCAGCAGTCCAGGCCGCGGTAGTCTGGTGGCCGGAAAGGGAGGCGGCAGTTGGGTGGGAATGGGCAGTTGAAGGGAAGGTGTGGCGAGGCGAAGTGAGGGAGATCGCGGAGGCGGCCGCCTGGCGACCGGCGCAGGCAGCCGAGTCTGGGCCCGGTAGCGTCAACGCTGTGCCGCGGCGGGTACACGGCTCACGCACCCAAATGCAAGGTGGGCCTGATGACACGCCCGCCCCAACCCAGTCGACGAATACCTCAGCGCGTACCACCCCCACGCCTACGCGGTACGCCCAGAGTAAGTTACCTGCAAGGCTGTAGCTATTGTCCAGTTGCAGCAGCGCGTCATCCTCGCAGAATGACCCGCGGGGGAACACCGAGTCGTTGCCGGATAGGTGTGCGATGCCGCCGCCTTCCGCGCCGCTAGCGCGAGGGACACCCAAACCGACTTCACGGCATATGCGCTCGCGGAATTCTTCGAAGGTGACGCCCTGGGAGTTGCGCCTGGCGTGGGCAGGGCAAGGAACGGTGAGGACGTCACATTTCCCACTCGTGAGTTCATACTCCGCTGTTTTGCACCCAACACAACTGCGGTATGCTCCCCCGAAATGCCCCATGCCCGTCCCAAAACACCTTGTCTAACATGCGTACGGCGTAAGAGGGTATTGTGTGTATGCACAACCATATCGTTAGTGATCATTGGCTAACATAGGTTCGTGGTGGAAAAGGTCAGGTAGAGGAGGTACGCATGTGCTGCCGGCAGCTTACCTTAAGCACTCCAGGCTAACGTATTTGGACACATCCACGATAGGTACGACGTCGGTAAATACCGGCACCACAATGACGCGCTGAAGGGCTCTAGCCAGTAAGGTGCCGGCTTTAAGACACATCAGCCTGTTTGAGAACTGGCCGCGGTGGCACTGCACCATAAGGTATTTCGTGCCATTTGATCCATCCAAATCCAAAAGCCCTGCGATCATGCTTGCTGCGTTTGATAATGGAAACCTAGCCGCTCAGCATGCCGTGCTCGAAACTGCTCGTTCAACAGGTACACCATAAAATATAACATAATTATGCAGTCAATATACTTACCGCGTGCGTGTGTCGCCATGCACACTGCAGGCTTGACCTGATACACAGACGCGGACAGCTGGGGCCGAGGTTCGCCCATGGTAAAGCGCTCAAAGTCGGGTTCGATTAAAAGGCCAGCGCCAATCATTACAATGCAGACGGTCAAGAGCGATCCGCTGCACCATCCGAAAAGGCCACGACGCCGTCGAGCAACAACTCCACGGGTTGGCGATAACATTCTGCCTCAGCAGGTATTGCAGCCTTAGATAATATTAAGCTAGAGTGCAATTGGAGGCAACTTCGCGGTCATTCACTGAGCCGTGTCCCCATAGTCGCGCTTGCATGTTCGGGCTATTTTCATTCCTGATTCATATGGTAAATGAGGATGTAGGGCCCCCAGGAAATATCTTCATGTGTCGTTGAAGGGCATATTCGTATCGGCAGTGCTGTATATTGTGTACGAATCATGTCAAAGTACAGTGCTCGGTTTGAACGCCAGCAGCCCAGCATAGCTGACATGCACTTGACAGCCCGTACAAATTCCCACACTTTGTTCCCATGAATGCTAGCGACGGCATACTCGGCCAAACGCTGTTCCGACCACTACAATCCTTCCTCGAGCACGTAGTGCTTAACCTCCAGCCAGCATCCAATGGCTGGGCTTCTGGCGTCCGCCAAGCGGCCAGCTCCGGAGCGTGGGGTGGCCGCCATGGACCTGCCGGCGCCGCGGGATCTGGTCTCGGCCGACCGCGCGCCAGCGAAGGAAGCCCGTTCATTATGCTGCGCTCCGGTCCGCCGCTGCTGGCAGCGATGACTATGCCGGCGCCAGGCGGCCTGGTCGGCGCGACCGCAGGGGGGAAGCCTGACACCAAACCGCCGTCGGACGCGGCTCCTGGCTCCAAGGGCAAGAGCGAACCGGAGGACCGCATACTGATTTCAGAGGTGGGCTTTCCCGTCCCTATCCCCACCTGGCGAGGGCAGTGGAGTGGGGTCAGCTGGCAAACGCATACGGCCACGGTCACCGCATGCGACACGCGTTTCCTTTCGGACACGGCCTCACATACCCCGCTTGCACGCCCCGCCCCAGCGCTCCCGAACACACGGTCCTCGCAGCCCTAGATCTGCCTCCATAAGGCCCGCTCCATCATCCGCCACCCAGCGGCCAGCAGCGGCGGCAATTCCCAGCAGCCCGGCCGCGGCCGCACCCACACCAGCCCCGCAGCTGATCCTAACCCCCCCGCTGGTCGCTACAGTCACAGCCGCGACTTCGTCGCTACGCAAACCGGCAGCCAGCTGTCGCGCCCCTAGTCGTTTGAAATTCCGATTCCGACGTCGTCGGCAGGCCCCATCGCTCCCCTTGGCAGCCAGGCGGCAGCCTGGATGCAAGGCCGTGGCCCCGCGATGTACGATATGCTACGCGTCACATCCAGAAATCAAGCCGATTGCGTTGGCCGTTGACAGCTAATTACCCGCAAACCAATTGCCCTACAGGTTGAGGTTGTTGGGTGCGACGGCGAGCTTCGGCGGATTGCCCGGGAGGCGTTGACCACGCGCCCCAACTTCGCGTACTCGCTGGACGAGGTCAAGGTGCGGCCCGTGGGTCGGTGTCTGGGCGTGTGCGTTTTTCGGCGTGCAGCGACCCCGATCCACTCACCCAACTCCCAATCCATCCCCCCAGGCCGATGTCCGAAGGGTGTTCGCCACCGGCTGGTTCGCGGAGGTGTCGCCTGACGCGGAGGACACTCGGGACGGGGTCAAGCTGCGGATCAAGGTGGGGCTGCCGCGGGGGCGGGGGCGGAGGGAATCAGGGAGGGTGGTGGCGAAGGTGGTGGTGGTGGTGGCGGTGGTGGCAGGCCGGGAGGGCACGGGGGCGGGGCCTAGAGGGCAGCAGGTGCGGGAACTAAGAGCGACGAGGCGGGCGGAGGGAACGGCCTGACCCGAGCCGACCCATCACGCTGACTACTCCCTGCTTGTTTCTCTCTATGTGTCCGCCCTCGGGTTTCCCACTTACCGCCCGCCCCCCTCGTATGCCACCTACTCTCCGCCCCGGTCCACGCCCCCTCCCTCCCCCCAGGTCCGACCCAACGAGGAGGTGCGGTCGCTCTCCGCCACGGGGGCGAGCCTGCTGCCCACGTGCGTCGTACAGCAGGCCTTCGAGGTGGGCATCTGGGAAGGATGGGTACGGGTACGGGTATGCGGGTGCGGGGATGCAACCCAGGCGGCGGGGTGACTCTGCCTGGTGCGCCCCGGGCCGCACCTTGGGGCGGGCGCGGACCCCCTTGCCACCTGCCGACCCTCCCCGCCCTGCGCCTCCGCCTCCCCTCCCTGCGCCTCCGCCGCTCCGCCTCCCTGTCCTGCGCCTCTGCGGCCGGCCCTCACCACTATGCTTGCACTGCCCCACACTGCCCCACACTGCACTGCCCCACACTGCCCCACACTGCGCTGCCCCACACTGCCCCACACTGCGCCGCCCTGCGCTGCAGGGTATGCCTGGCCGCACGCTGAACCTCGGGTCGCTGCAGAAGGCCATCGCGCGGCTGGACGGCTGGTACCACGAGCGAGGGATCATGGGCATGGTACGGCGGGGGAGGCTCCTCGAGGGACGGGAGGGGGCTTGCAGCAGTTTTGAGGAGCCCTGGGGCGTTCTCAGGGCGCTCGGGGGTGGGGGGAGAGGGTCGGGGAGGCCTCAGGCGGTCACAGTTGGGTGGTGTTGGTTGTACGGGAAAACTCGGCGTCGTGGCGGGAAGTGCGCAGCCGCCGGATCCTGCCCACCGGCGAACTGTTGCGCAACTTGGCCGCGACTCCTCGTCAGCCTCCCTCCCTCGTCCCGCTCCCACCCCCCTTTCCCCCTTTCCTATCCTGTCGTTTTCACGTTCACGGGTTTCTTCGCCAACCCCCTCTCCCGCCCCCCTGCCTTCCCTTCGGTGCACGGGTTTCCCTCCCCCCGCCTTGCCTCCCCCCCCCCGTGTCCTATACACCCACTACAATTCCCACGTCGAGTAACCGGTTCATTTCTGTAACCCTCCGTGCCCAGGTGTCAGACTACACCTTCGAGGACGGGCAGCTGCAGCTGCAGTGCGCCGAGGCGGTGGTGGGCTCCTTGACGCTCCGCTTCGTGGATCCCGCAACCGGTCAGGCCAAGGAGAAGACCCGCACCCGCCCGCACATCGTCACGCGCCACCTGACCACCAAGCCGGGCGAGGTGTACAACCTGCGGACCGTGCGCCGCGACATCAACGCGGTGTACGCCATGGGGTTGTTCGAGGACGTCAACGTGTCCACCCGGGAGGCGGATGACTCCACGGAGGCGGCACCCAAGGTGGGGAAGCGAGAGAGGAAGCGAGAGAGGAAACCCGTGGAACTGGGGCAGGGAGAGAAAACCCGTGGAACCACCCCCTCCACAGCTGGTGTACAGAGGAAGCCCGTGAAACCCACCGCCAAAGCGCGTTAGATGAAAAGATGAAAGACACGGGTATGAATCGGTGGAGGAGAGGAGAGGAGTAGTAAAAAGGGTATTTGTGGGGTGTATTTAAAAGAGGGTGGTGAGGCGGTCGTACATAGAGGCATGTACCGGTGCATGGTTTGTCCTCCTTTCTCCCTGCCGCCCACGGCGTCGACCCCGACCCATGGGTCTCTCCTGACAGCCCCCTGCCGCCCTGATGACCCCCCCAGGTGGATCTGGTGCTGGACCTGGTGGAGCGGAAGACTGGGGGGCTGTCCGCGGGAGGCGGCCTGAGCGCAGCCGCCGCGGGGGAGGGCGCCTGGCCGGGCCTTATGGGCTCCTTTTCCTACAACGAGCGCAACCTGTTCGGACTCAACCAGCGCCTTAGCGTCAGCGCGGAGATTGGGCAGGCGAGTGGTCCCCTCCAGGGAGGGAGGGAGGGGAGGAAAAACCCGTGTACGAAAGAAAAGGAGGGGGAGAAGAGAAGTATGACGGAGCGGGGAGAGGTAGGACGGAGGGCGGCGCGCTGAGGTTTGGGGGCGGCGAGGAGGTAGGAGAGTGACGGTGTTGGAAGGTTGGCAGCGTACCCTAGGACGTGGTAAGAGGCGTTGAGCCCAGCGCCTGCTCCTAAACGCCCTTCTCGCTCCTCCCTCGCTTCGCTCGGCAGGTGGATAAACTGTTCCGGATACAGCACACCGACCCCTGGGTCAACAGCGACCCGCACCGCACCTCCCGCACCATCCAGATCATGAACAACCGGACGTCAGGTACGATTTGCTGTTGCCATGGAAAACCTGGAGCAGGCGGCCGCAAGGCGGCGGTCGTTACCCCGCTGAAGTGCCGGTGCTTCGTTTCCACCTAGCTGCCTGCCCGCCTACCCGCCCCCCAGCACCCCCACCAAGGCGCTCGCCCCTCCCTCACGCCCCCTTTTGTGGTCGACCTCAGGCAATACGATCCACGGCAAGGCGGAAGCTGACGGCGACGACGGCAGCGGGGCGGGCGGCGGCGTGCTGCTGGGACGACTCCAGGGAGGCGTGGAGTGGCAGCGGCCGCTGTCACAGGGGTAGGCAACGAGTGGCCGGTGCGGCATTGTGCGGATCTGGGCGCAGTGCGCAAGCGGCTGGTTCAGTCCGGGCGAACTCGACATCCCACCGAATTGCTCCTGGGCGCTGAATCCCCCATGTGCTCACCCCACAGCCACAAAACCCTAATCCGCGCCCCTTGCGTCCCCGTCCCTCCCCCGCTCGCTCCTCCCCTCCGGCGCTCCCTCCCCTCCCCCCTCTCCCCTCCCCCTCTTTCCTAAACGGTTTTTTCTCGCATCCACGGGCCTTCCTCAAAAAAGCCCTCCCCCCTCCCCTGCCGTCTGCCGCGCAGCTGGTCCGGCACGCTGTCCACATCCTGCCAGCGCACCCGCTGCATGGACGAGCGCGGCAAGCCCATCACCCATGATATGTACCACGCGCCCATCACCTTCTCCGCCGACAACAACGACACAGCGCTGATCGCATCGGCCACCGCGTCGTACAGGTGCCGTACGCATATGCTTCCTCTGAAGCGAACTCGCGAGCTGGTGCTCAGCGCTGCCTTGTTGCCGGCGCCTTTCCATTGCTTGCAACCCGATGCGTGATCGCAATAGCTTGGCGTGACTAACCTTGGGCATGCCCGCCGTTTGCTTGCCCTGGTGGCGCAGTGACCCACGGGACGTTGACACTCACGCGGTGCTGGGGGTGGAGCAGGCGCTGCCGTTGCGGCGCGAGTGGCTGCACTACACGCGGCTCAAGGTGCGCCCGGGAGCTGTCGCGGTCCTGAAGCCGGAGCCAGCACCGTGTGCTGACTCACTGCTACGGACCGTGTGCTAACTTCTTGCTAAGAACCGTGTGCTGACTCACTGCTAAGGACCGTGTGCTAACTTCTTGCTAAGGACCGTGTGCGTGCGTCTCGGGCATTAGCTATCCGCCGGCTGCCGGTGCCGGGCCGCACTGTCCGCGGGCGTCTGGTCCGTGGAGGTTTCTGGCTCGGCGGTCCTTTGGCACGCGCCTCAGCGCCGGCGCCGAGAGCCGCGTAGCCCCGGCTCCAGGCAGACAGCCATGCTGTCAACAGCTGAAACACACACAGCCTCTTTGGTACGTGTCGTACTCGACACGTACCAAAGAGGTACACGCACAAACGCACGCGCATACGCTCTTCGTTCCTCCCGTCGGGGTGCCTCACACCTGCCTGCCGGGGGTGCCCTCCCTGGCGCTCAGGCCCGCCTGGACAAGGCGGTACGACTGGGCCCCTACCTGGGGCTCTACCTGCGTGGCAGGGCGGGTGCCGTACTGGGGGACCTGCCGCCGTACGAGGCCTTCCCCATTGGCGGCACCAATTCGGTCCGCGGCTACGCCGGTAAGTCGCCACCACCGCCCGTCGCAAGGAAGCTCCGTGAACTGGCATTGCGCTGTTGCTGCCGACAACACAACATAACAGGCTGAGACGACGCACCAGGCATCCGGCAAGGCAAATGACTCGCGGCACCTCCTCAAGCGCAATGTGTATCGAACCCCGCCGTTATGCGTCGTACACACACACACACCCTTCCTTTTTGACCCACTTTCGCTTCCACCCCTCGGTTACTTCATTTCACTTCCCGCCCGCGTGCTCCGCGTGGCTCCGCAGAGGGCGGCGTGGCCTCCGGCCGGCACAGCGTCGAGGCGGGCGCGGAGCTGCGGGCGCCCCTCCCCGTGCAGCCGCTGTGCGCCACCGCCTTCTTCGACTTCGGCTCCGACCTGGGCAGCGGACCCGCGGTCATCGGCGACCCGGCCGGGGTGCGCGGCAAGCCCGGCAACGCGTATGGCTTCGGTGGCGGGGTGCGGGTGGATTCCCCGGTGGGGCCGGTGCGGTTGGAGTATGCGTGGAACGCGCGGGGGGAGGGCCGGTTCCATGTGGGGCTGGGTTACGGGTAATGGTATGGGAGGGGGATAGGAGGGGAGGGGATGTAGGGAGCGGAGGAGCTTGGGACGAGCGGAGGTGTAAGGATGCAGGTGGCAGGATACCATGTAAGGGGGAGCTGAAGAGATGTGAAGTGGCTGCTTGGCGGATGAAGTGGCTGCTTGTGGGATGCGTGGAGTCGATGCGTGCTTGGGGGGTTGCATGCTCCGGGGGTGGAGCAGAGTGGACCCGGACGCGGGCGCCGGGTTGCTGACGAGGCTTGTAGGGTGGGCCCGAAGGCCGCTTGCGGTTCATCTGAATGGCTGCTGACTAACGCAGATGTGCCTGTATGCTCTCTCTTGAACGTACCCATCCCGGGGGGTTCTTCCTGCGGCTGTGCGCCGCGGCTTAACAAAAAGACGCAAGTGTGCAGCCCGTTGCGTGTGTGGACGTTGAGGCTGGGCCGCGATGTCCTGAAGACGCGCACCGATAGTGCATCGCGTGGCGCTGCTTGGCGTGTTGCGCGCAAACGTGAGGAGGCCGCACGTTTAGACACAGGAATATAAACGCGTCGATTACCGATACACGACAGCTGGAATTGACTGCTGTAGTGCTCTTGCATCAGCTGCCGACCTGTTGCCGCATAATGGACGCGGTGGCTCACCTATACATATCAGGTTTTTTGCAGCGCCACTTAGACCGGAGGTCCTTGCATCTAGACGATAGGCGAGACCTCCCGCCCTGTCATTACGGTTACCATCCCACAGTGATGTGTGATCACATGTGGGCGACATGTAGCAATATTCTTTCATGTACGGCAACCACTGACCTACACCCCGCGTGCGCCCATACGGCGCTCAGTTGGGTGTCGGGCACATACACCATGAACACAGTATCCCTTTCTCGCTACCTGATAAAGCCCGCGCGCACGCGCCATGTTTCTTAGTGAATTATATATGCAACCGTCACTGCGATTAACGAGCAGAGACGTGGGCTCATCTTCGGTTCGACCCCACGCCTAAACTGTCTAGCTAGTTGTCCGACACGCGTTCGTCATGTCCAGAGGCGTAGCCGTGTTGTTGGCTTTGCTCAGGTAGCTGCCGTCTTGCCAGCAGCCGCCGCTGCAGCCGCAGCTGCCGCCACTTCCTGCTGCTTCTTGACCTTCTCGGTCAGGTCGGGCAGCACCTTGATGGCCTCGTTCATGCGGGCGAGCATGTCCACCACGGTGTCGTGCAGCTCCTTTGTGACATGCATCCCGTCCTGCGGAGCTCGAACAGGGGACCGGTGAGGTCAGGATGCCCGATACCGCTTATACCGGTAAAATACCAACGGGATGCGCGGCAAACACAGCTAGGCTGATGCAGCATGAGTGATGGAGAGCCGTGAGAGCCCCATGAGCGGGTACTCTGGGCTGTGTGAGTGGTTTTCATGGCCACAGCTCCAGGCAGCTTGTCAGTTGGCAAGGCCATTCAAGAACGCCACCGCCACGCCCTTTGCCAAAACCGTCCATCCGCTCACACATTCATCCCACGCGGGGGGCTCCGGGGCCCGGTCGTTGCATTCGCCCGGGCTCGAACCCACTTCCCACGCGTTTCCTCGCTACCCCACCTGGAGAACGATGTCGTCAGTCCACGCGGGGGGCATGGGGATGGCCGGCAGCTGCAAGACGCGGAGGTGTGAAGGGGGGCGATACACGGGTCACGAGTGGGGAGGATTGTAAAGCTGCATCTCCTCTGCAGCGCTGCAGCGCTGCAGGGGCGCGCCTTCTTCCGCACCCTCAGCCCTTCTGCCCCAGGGCGCGCTTTCTTCTGCACCCTCAGCCCTTCTGCCCCTCCCCCCTACCTTGAGCTGGTGCTCGTAGGCCGTGTACGTGCGCTTGTCGAACATCCAGAACTCCTTCTCCTGCCCGGGCTTCTGCATTTGCGGGCGCGGGTGTGGCAGGTGCAGCCGGCGGTAAGGGCCTTACACGGGCCTGGTTTATTTTTACCTTCAAAGTACCTAAAATTTATGAAGGTTTAGAAGTCACTAAGCCTCCTAGATGCCATCATGAGGGGAGTCCTTCAGGCCGGGCGGGACGCAAATCGACGTTTCAAGTATGGTGGGAGATGTTCTTGCGATGAGGGAATCTAAGGCGAGTGTCGGACCTGAGGCCCATGCGTCGGCGCTCCAGTTTATACCAAATCCTCCACAGCAGACGGACCTCGAAGACACCACCACGTGACAGCCAGCCCAGCAAATCACAGCACCCCGCCCCACCTTGTACAGGGTCCCCCACGTGTAGTGGTACATGGACGCGTTGCCGATGCGCTGGTCGTGCGGCGGCTGGCTGATAAGCGGCGAGGTGGGCGGGCCCGCGTTCTTGATGTTGAGCTTGTTGGCAGCCACTCCAATGTCCCAGGCGTACATTTCGCGCACCCAGCCTGGGGCATGAGGACGAGGGACGACAGGCGGCGGGTCAGGAGGGACGGCGGGTCAGGCAGCAGCGATGCTGTGCGGCGCGGATTACCGGCACCTGGCGTCTTGCACGCGAGCCCTGGGGTGCGGTAGCGACGCGCCAGTCTCGCCTGCATTGCCGCCCTGTGCCGCTGGTTGCTGAGGACGAATGCCGTGTCCGATGGCTGAGCCACAGCGGCCGTAGCCTGGCGGCTCCCTCGCAGCCCCGCTCCCGGCCCGACCTACCCAACATCTTCTTGGCATCCTCGTGGGTCTCGATCCACTTGCTGAGCTCCTCCCAGATGGGGGTAGCAGCCTGCGGGCGGGAAGGGAGAGTGGCGAGAATGTCCCGTGGGGAAGGGGTGGCGAGAATACCCGGTGGGGAAGGGGAGGGGGGAAGATGGAGAGCGGCGGCGGCGGCGGGATCGGCAAGTGCACCGCCATCTGCCCACCAACGGGCTGCGGGAAGGAGACGGACATGGCGGGCGCCAAGGCTTCGAACGCTACCAAGTAACACCCAGTGCCCGCTGTCTGACTGACTGATAGCGCCATTATCAGCGTCTGCTAGCACACCAGTATACATAGCCGCCGTTTTGCTTTGTCTCGCCACACGGTCATGCCCGGGAAGGACGGGAACCCGTTGCGCCAAAATGTGCGAGCACCCGGCCCATACGTGGGAACATGCAGCACTAACCTTGAAATCGGAGAAGCGAGCCAGCACCGGCGCCGGGCCCGAGTTGGGCACCGTCTTCGGGTCGCAGTCGGGGCAGCGCTCCTTGAGCAGCTGCACAATGACTGCAGCGGCGTGGAAGAGCGCGGACAGCGATTGGAATAGGACGGGAATGTGATGCTGGGAATGGCATAATCGATACGGACAAGGCTGGTTGGGGTGAAGGCGGGTGCAGGAAGACAGCCGCCAAGTCCGGCATTCGGGTGCCGACAGCACCCTGCCACAACACACCACCCTTGCAATGCGGCAAGGACACCGAAAGCTTCAAACGAGCAGACACCGCAGACCCATGGCACCATCCTGCAAACGCGCACAGCCATCGGACTGCCGCCGCTGGGCTGCGGCCCCCGCCGATGACGTCGCCGTGACTCACGCGAGATGCTGGGCGCGATGTAGTCGAAGCCAAACGACCAGCCGGGCACGGAGCGGTCGTAGGCATCGCCCGGGTCGGGCAGCGGCTTCATCCACACGTAGTCGGTCTCAAGCAGCAGCAGCCAGGGCGCCTGGGGGAGAAGGGTGTTGGCGCCACGTGTGGGCCGGGCAGGTGGGCAGCAGTGCGGTGCGGCGTGGGGAGGGGAGGGGATACGAGCCCCACCACACTCGACCTCACGGCCCCAAGCGCCATGGGTGGCTCCTTTCTGGAGCGTCACCCACCCACCTCGACAAAGAACCCCCCCTGCGATGCTCGCCCGCCCGCCTGCGCTCATGCCTGTTGCCCAGCATTACTTTGCTTGCTTACACTCCATGCCACCCAGTCACCCCACGTGCTACTCCGTGGCACTAAAGCCGCCAGCTGCAGGCCCCACCTTGAGCAGCGACGGGTCCTTTTCCGCCGCGTCGATGAACTGCTGCATCGCGTTGGCACGGTCCGCCACCGGGAACCAGCACCACTTGTCACATTCGGGCTGCAGCGGCTGCGCGAGGTAGGTGGGGATCTGCGGCAGCGGGCGCGTGGCGGCGATGACCACGTTGGAAAGATTCCCATTACAAATTATCACCTTGAGGAGTCCCATTTTTGCCGTACATGTTTTGCAGAACTCCGATGGCAGTAGGTGTTACTGCTGGCAGTAACACCTACTAGGATGCGGGGTTGAGCCGGGCGATGGGAGCGCGTGCAGACGGGGCAGCTCATTGCCTGAGCCTCAAGCGCGGGCACCAACTGGGCGCAGTGGCAGTGCGGGCACCAACTGGGCGCAGTGGCAGTGCGGGCACCAACTGGGCGCAGTGGCAGTGCGGGCACCAACTGGGCGCAGTGGCAGTGCGGGCACCAACTGGGCGCAGTGGCAGTGCGGGCACCAACTGGGCGCAGTGGCAGTGCGGGCACCAACTGGGCGCAGTGGCAGTGCGGGCACCAACTGGGCGCAGTGGCAGTGCGGGCACCAACTGGGCGCAGTGGCAGTGCGGGCACCAACTGGGCGCAGTGGCAGTGCGGGCACCAACTGGGCGCAGTGGCAGTGCGGGCACCAACTGGGCGCAGTGGCAGTGCGGGCACCAACTGGGCGCAGTGGCAGTGCGGGCACCAACTGGGCGCAGTGGCAGTGCGGGATGCCGCCATCCTGCGGGCGACTTCGGAGCCCCTCGTCGGCACCGGTACCAAGGGTTGGATGGACCCTCATCCGGGTATGCGGAATGGGGGCCCCTCACGACACCCACCTCGTCCATGACCTCATCCGGGGTGGTGCGGTGAAGGATGCGGGTGAGCGCCACCATGCGCTCGCCGCCAGGCATCCTGCGCACGATGTTGTAGGTGCCCACCCTGGAGCGGAGGGAGGGGAGCAGGGCGCGCGGGGCCGGGTTGAGGAAAGCCCGGGGACTAGGAAGCGCGGGAGCTGGCGGGCGGGCGGGCGGGCTGGGTGCGAGGCCCTACAGGCGGGACGAGGAGGCGGCCACATGGGTGGGATAGCGAGGAAACATGTATCACGGCACATGGGTGCGGTGAGAAGAGCGTACCGACCGGCAGGGCGAGTGCCAAGGTCGCGAAAAGGGCGGTTCTGCTGGAGGGCCCCGCAGGTGCACCTATGTGCTGCTGTCATGAATGCCAAACCCCATTTAGACGCACTCCGATTGGCACCACACCGCTGGCCAGCGCTTTGACCCGTCCCGCCGCGACGAGTGTATGTAACGTACTCCTGGCTAGCAATGCGATGGCTCATCGCTTTTGACTTTCGACCGGATTTCCTCCACCCCGCCGTGACGCGACACTCATACCCACATAATGCGCGCCTGGATGTTCTGGTAGGGGCTGCCGTTGCTGGTGAAGAGCGTGTGGATGGTGTTGACAGGCATCTTGTCCTTAACCGGCGTGATCGGCCAGGTGTTGGCGTCAGGGAAGACGCCCTTGACGGGCAAGTTGGGAGGGGGAGGAGACGGAGGGGGGGAAACCGGAGGAGGGGAAGCCGGGGGAGGAGAGGCGAGAGGCGGCGGCGGCGACGGCGAAACCAGGGGCGGTGACACCACGACGACCGGAGTAGTGGTGGCGGCTGCGGCGCCGGTAGTGGTGGCCGCGGCGCCGGTGGTGGCGGCTGCAGCGCCGGTGGTGGCGGCCGCGGTGTTAGCGGCAGCGGCGCCAGTGGCTGCGGTCGCGCCAGAAGTGGTAGCCGCAGTGCTACCTGTGTTGGTCGCGGCGGCAGCAGCAGTGGCGTTGGCGGCTGGAGCGTTGGTTCCGCCCGCCACAGCGCTCTTGGTCTGCTCCTCCCGGGAGGTGCCCTCTCCCGCACCCGCCGTCTTGCGCTCCGACTTATCTGACTGCTGGGCCTGGACAGCAGCAATGGGGACCACGCAGGCAGCGTCGTATGAGGAGGTCCCAGGGCTGGAACTAAAAGCCGCATACACAGATGGGGAGTCGGGGAACAACGACGCCTATGGGGCCCGGGCCCCGGTCTCGCATCCCACTCCCCGCTTTCGCAATGAGGCCCGGGCACCGCCCGGCGGCGTGCGAAATCGCTGCAGTACGCACAACAGCCGTACCCCTGCGCCGGCGTCAAGAGTTACAGGCGGCCTTGTCCCCAACCAACCACTGCCGCACCTTCATCAGGGCCTCCTTGTCCTTGCTGTCGGTCGCCTTCGCGGCGTTCTCCGACTTATCCGACTGCTGCTGCTTCAGTGCGGCCGACATCTGAGCACGCAGCAGGTGTCGTGCATGTGTGCGTCAAAACAGGGCTTGGGTGAGGAGAGGGTTAGGTGAGAGCAAAAGACCGTGTTTCGGTGACACATACCACCAGCGTGGCGTACCGCCGGGGCCATCGCACCAGCAGAGCCCCAGCTTCGGGAACAAGGCACTGTGCTGCGGAGGTCTACCCTCCCTAAACGGTTTTTTCTGGCATCCATGGGACTTCCTCGAAATCCCCTCAGCGAAACTGCGCACCCACCTCCTTCGTAACGTCCCCCTTGGCCGCTACGACGTGCTCCGACTTGTCCGACTGCTCCTTCAGGGCCGCGGTCATCTGTGCCAGGAGAGTGTGGGGGTGTAGGCTAGGTGTTGCTTCACGCGGGTACAAGGCAGCCGAAACCAATGCCGGCGAGAACAGGACAGCGGCGGGGGGCGAGCACTTGGCGGCTGAACCTGCAGAAGTCCTATGCGCTTCAAAGGAAAATGTCACACCAGCCCAACACGAGTTCCGGTTTGATGCTCGCTGCATACAAGCCACGTGACGCACTGCGCCCTGCGGCCTCCTCCTGTGACGACTGCCATGGAACCCTCGGGACCGTGTCAGCAACCTCCAGGCTGCAAGGCATTCCCGCGGCCGCAGATCACCGCACCTCCTTGGACACCTCCCCTTTGGTCGGGGGCTTCAGACCCAGCGCCACATTCCGTGGAAGCTCGGGCGCTGACGTGGAGTGCCCTGCGGCAGGCAACGTGAAGGCGGCTGGATGGATGGCGGTGACATTCCGCCGGAACACCAAACCCCTGCCGCGCCATGCATGCCGAATACGCATATGGAGCATTGATTAACCCCTGTCAACCGTGCGCAGTGGCATGCCCCGTGCCTGGGGTGCAAGTATACACATGGCTTTGCATAATACGCGCCCGATATATGTTAAGTGCTTTAGCATGTTGGTGAGCGCGCAGTCGCTGAAGAATATACCTTCATATGCTTACGGTTTATCAAATGTGTAATTACGGTGGTTAGGCCACGACGACGCGCTTTCCTACCTTGCGTGCCTCCTTCGATCCGAAGCGCTTCGGCGCCCCTAAAGCCATACCCCACGTGTCTCAGTCCTTCCCTATCCGATGCTCCCTCCTTCCCTCCCCTGAGATGTCGCCCTCCACAGATGCACGTCAACCCACCTATCGTGCTGACTCCATTGGCCTTCGGTGCCAAGAGCTCACGCCGCGTGCTCCAAGCCTGGTGAGGAGGAACAGGCAGGGCATGAGCTGTCAACAAAACAGTGTACACAGCAAACCTGGATGATATATGTGGAGCGCGGATAGAATATGTGGAGCACGGATAGATGGTTAGGGTGGCTGGGTGGCGGCTGAAACCAGCAGTCGGGACTGCGATTTAAAGCCATGCATCATGCGCCACGTTTCTAATTGTTTAAAAAGGGCATGGCTCAAGCACGAACCCGCATGACCCAGGCTGACAGCTCCCTCCCATCGCCCCCACGAGCTCACTGTGCTATTCTGATGGCAAAAGTGGTAAAATTATTAGCCCCTGCTCATGCACTTAGTTGCGCAAACCATGCTAGTCGTTGTCGCCCCCCACCCCTTGCAAACCCATATCCCTGACGACGCCTGAACCACATTGCTTCACGCATCGCACACCCACGCCGGTTACAGCCACACACCTTGCTAATGCCACCGTGCGTTGAGGAGCCACCTGCGTAGAAAATCCCAACGGGAACAGTCAGCTTGACCGACTAGCTGAGGAGCGACCCGGCGCCTTGACGTCCTTACCTAGCCCGCCAGATTTAACCACATCCAGGTGATCGGCCTAAATGCACAACAGTTGGGTCAGGCGCGATGCTTAGGCCAGCCAGCAACAGCCAACCGTACGCTCACCGTCCGAGGCGTGCCCAGGATAAGGTATCCACCAAGAAGGCCGACAGAGAAGCATATGATGGTGATGAAGGTGCTGTATGAGCTGCGCTTCGCGCCGTGGCCCCCGCCACGAGCGCCTGGCTTCATCCTTGCCCCAGGAAGCTAATGCTTCAGCTGGATATCCCTAAAACGATATTCACTTATGCATATATACTTGTTTATTCGCTGCGCCGTTTGGGCTAGTTGATCACAGAGACGGTCAGTGATCACAATTTACCAAGATGTAAGGGTCTAAAAGGCAAGCTGGGGCCGTTAATAAATAAGCAGCAGTCTTTGCGCTCGATGCACACGATTGTACAATTTTGGAGCCCTTCATTCTAGCTTCTTTCCAACTATGTACAACAGTCCCATGCCGGGTTCCAAGCTGTTAACGCCTGCACCCTGACCGCTGGCAATACAGCGCCACACTATATTCCAGATTTCCAGTTATCCCATCTCCTTGAGGCTGATTGTCAACGCTCAATACACGTGCACGTTGCAGGCTGCATTCCAGCTTGGACTTCCTGGGATCGGACTTCCCTATACCATTCCCATTCCTTGCTATAGTTGAGGCCTGCGGTATGTTGCAGCATGCTCCTCGGCAGCGACCGTGGGTACCGTCGGGCTGTGCGGCAGCACGAGTTCGCGTCGCCCATGGGACACTTCGACGTAATACCCTAGTACCACGAGCAGAAACAGCAGCGACGGGCGCGTCCAGTACATCAACGGTAGGCGTCCTACACATGCCGTGCACCGACAGTCATCTGCCCCTGGCCTGGCACCGACAGTCCACCGCCCTCAGCCTGGCACCGACAGTCAATCCATTCGTCCCGCAGGCTGGTCTGGAGGATGCATGGCATCTGTTGAAGGACTTCACATTGAAAGAATTCCGTGGCATGGCTCAAGAGCCTTACCTCAGCTCCGCTGCCCAGCGGCAGCGCCTGCGGGATGCGCTGAAGGTGCGCCGGCGATGTGGCGAATGGCAACCTCCATGCCGCTAGGGTGTCGCAAACACCGCAGCCGATTCGGGCGCCAACGTGCTCACTGCTGGGCTTCACTGTCGTGCTGTCGTTGAGCAACGGTGCGATCTAGCTGCATCCCAGTCGATTTGCCTAGCCCTAATATGTGCGCGGTTTTGACGGCCTAAAGCCCTCCCAAGGGACCCATCTCGTGACTAGCCAGCTGTGCTCTTCCTTACCTATCTCCTTTACCCCGTGTGCCAGCTGGCCTACGCACATCCACACCCGCCAGCCGGCTGGGTTGGCGCGACAGCCGACACCGAAGTGCTGCTAGGCGTGGTAGCTAGCGACATCAAGTTCGCAGCCCGCGCGTACCGAGACTGGTGCGAGGAGCTGGGGCTGCAGCTGGTACCGCCAGCCTCACGGGTAAGACGGGTATGAGAAACGATCACTTGCCACAACGATGTAGAAACGCGGCGTCCGGCAGATTCCACCACAAGGCCGGCCTGGTGCCAGCGCCTACAGCCTGAACCCTGGATGAACCTATTTCTTCAGGGACAGTCGGCCACTTTGTTTTCCACCGTTGCGGGGCCATGTATATGACGCACTCAGCTGGTCCCATGGAGGCCGCTCACGCTGGACACCAAGCACTGGAGGCGCAATGGGCTCAAAGCATAACGGTTATACGATGGAGTTGAGGTGCGACCCATATCAACCATGTGACTTCGCAGGTAGAGGGTGTTGCGGACCCAACGCAGCTGCGTGGCGGCGTGTATCTCAAGTACAACTCCAACACCAAGGTGCGTGGGGTGAGGCGGTGGATGGAGGCAGGGAGCGCGCGCCTGTCGCACCCTCCGCGGGCAGGCGGTACCGCGCCGGCTCCGGAGGCGCGGTGCACAATTCCTCCAGTAACGCATCCCTCCCTCTCGTGGCGCCTGTCGCGCCCTGCCCCGCTCGCAGCTCTGCTACGTGACTCGGTACGACGGTAAAGACCGAGGCGTGCTGGTGCAGCTCGGGCAGCTGCAGCTGGGGCACTTTCCGCTAGGGTTTTTCGACGAGGGGATGACTAAGCCACCACCGAGCTTCTGAGGAAGTTCGTGCCACCCGAGCCTCGCATTTTTTCACCCCGCTCCTTTCTCGCCAAGTAACGGGATGTGTGGTGGTGCGTTGCGGCGGTGTTTGCCACATAACTTTAAATCTGTCGACGCCGCAAGTGAGGCGCATACGGCCAGAAGCCCCGTCGGGCACATTGGTTTGTGCCCCAGGCCCCACACGTGAGACAGCGGGTGGAATCGGCATTAGTTAGGTCACATACATTCCGATGCGTTCCAATCATTGGTCTTTATCACTGCGCAGCTGCTTTCACTTAGGGCAGGGGCGGTTATCATACATCTTACAACAACAACAACATCTTACGTAAGAGGCCATCGCGTAACTCCTTGACTGAACTTGTAAGACAACTCACGCCATAACAAACTGCACTCCGTAGTGGCCTAGAGGAATAGCTGCGACAGTCGTCTCAACATGAAGGGGCACCCTGCAAGGAAACCACGTATTCGGTCGAACTGGTGCGCCATCTGCCTTGCTGCGGTAGGCCGCGATCACAACCGCGGCTGCAAAGATGCGTGAGAATACAGATCGCGGCGGTGGGCTCACAGTAGGGCTGTGGCTTGAGGCACAACCACAACGAAAAGTACAGCGCAGAGTGACACTGTTGACGCTACACGGATCCCCGAGCAAAGCGCACAAACACCACGATGCTGCCCAAGTGAAACGGCCGACGCGTAGGTCTTAAACATCGAGCATTGGTCACGTAGGATCACATCAAGTGCGTTTGCCACGTTACGTGTACAGCTACGTCGGTAATCTTGGTGCGTACCCCCGCGCGTACCCCCTGCAGCCCGTCAGTTCCAACCTCTTGCATTGGCCCCCACCCAAGTTTTCAGCCGCCAGTCGACCAACTGCAGGCTAATAATTACATGCCGGCCTCCCTCGTTTCCAGTAACCCTTTCCCTGCCTTCTGTGTGTCTTGGCGGTATCAAGCACAGTGGATCTTCTGGTCCCACCGTGTCGTGATTCATTGAAGTGTAGCGGCGCCGTGTAGGCTAGTGGCTGGATGCCGCGGCGGCCAGCTATACACACACCTTCAGGTGCGCCTTACAACCATCCGGGTTGCGCTTGCATGCCTACACGCCGCACATTCCGTATGGTGTGACCGGCTTCCACCGGCACTGCCCGCCGTGGCATGCCTCAGCGTATGTGTGTAGGTGTGCGTGCGCAAGCAGTGATGAGTGGGAGGTGGTGGGTCTGCATCATACACCTGTCCAAACATGGTACTTGGTGACCTGACCCTCAACGTGGGCTTGTAATAGCTATTGTGCTAGTAAATAGCACAAAGCAATGCGGGGTCTTATGTCAGGGCGTGGTGCATGTCCAATAGGACATCGAAGGGTAACGAGAGAAGAAACATGCACAATACCGCTTGGCCTGTAACGTCACACACTGTGGCATGCGCGGCGTCCTTAAAACTTAAATCGACGCGATCGACGCCGGGCCAGACTAGCGAGGGACGGCATAAGCGCGGCAAACAAGGGAGCTCGGACCGTTCAACTCAGGCTTAATTTATTCAACTGGGAGCTGAATCCAGAACCATTAGACGCAGATGGCGAGTTGCAGAATCCCATTGCATCATCCAGACGTACGTGTCCAGACTACATAACTGAGACCTCGGTATGGGGCCCCCTCTCGTCCTGGGTTCGCCGTGCTCAAGGACTGTAAAAACTTATTGTGCTACTATTATAGCTTCTCCCCTGCTTCCCGGAAGAGTATGCCTGAGACAGGCCGAGACCGCGCGAGAGCGCCAGCCGCGATGCATAAAGATGCAGACATCCCATTGTTATTGCATACATCTCGTACTGTGATGATGTAGTGATCGAGCGGTGACCTATGGTATCCCGGGTAGTGATGTCTTATTTCTGTAAAGGTCTGTCATGGTGACGGATGATAACTTCTCGTACACCATTACCTACCTACCCACGACCACTGCTTGCAAACCACCACTACCGCCCGCCTCTTACAAGGCATCGAGGGGCATCGTTCGCATGATCGCGTTCATGCGAACTTCGTGCTATCTGGTGCTAGTCTGGAGATGGCATTCACAAACATTCACGAGGTTCAGCTAGGTTGGTCTCGCTGGCCCAGTAAGTATGCGGAAGCTATGGCATATGCTCGGCTGCTGTGCATGGCTATGGGATTTGCGTATCCGCCATGTCTGCATCAACGGTGTTGATGCCCGTACCTGACAGTACCTGACAGTACCTGACGGAACGCTCCATCGAGGCCCATCGCAACGCTTGGGTTATGGGAGCAGTACAGCAATGGCAGGCAAAGGCAGGCTTGCTGAGGCTCTGACACAATCAGCATGCCTGCCAGTTACGCGCTTTGCCTCCCGGTGCTGTCAAGTACTGCCTAGTGCGACCTAGTGGCTAGTGCTGAAAACACGACGATCTTCCCTGCTTTCCAGCTTCATATTGTTGTCTTTGATTCGTTCTGATGGCACACACATGATGGCAATTGATATGCACTGACCCATGCAGCTGAGACGTGCCTAGAACTGCATGCTGCACGTCGATAGCTTCATTCCGGGAGGACGAAATTGCAGAACAGGAATCAAATACAAATACAATTAAAAAATAGTTAACGGTCCATGTGAACTTCCTACCTAGTTTCAACCGTGATTGGTCGAAGCCTCGCCGTGTCGTGGCCTAGCTCCGAAACAACGAAAATGGGCGCCAATGTGCAAAGCCCAGTGTAAGTGCGTAACAATCTCACTTGGTTTGTTAATCCAAAGAATATTATTTATCACGTATAAGTTGAGAAAGGATTACCGCTGCTCAGGTGCGATCGTCAGGTGCGATTTTGGCCAGTTCAGGTCTTAGCCCGCATATACTGCTCAGGAACAACAACTTGTCTCCATACAACGTAAATTCAGAGAATAACCTTATGTAAAGTGGATTTGCCTTGTCATCGGGGCGTTGACCTCATGTCTCCTCCGTATGACTACGGCGTAACAAACAACTCTGCAGGTTGCCAACGCGGACCGCCAAGAGCACTTTGGTAGACAGGCGGAGCTAAATAGCAGTCTGACATTGAGAGGAGCCCCTTCCCGCTCTGGAATCCGAAGGTGCGCGCAATCGATGCGCTGAGGAAACTGGAATATACAAAGCATCGTGTGCACAGACCTATCCAAGGAACTATCTGGGATTCAGAGCAGTGAAAATTGAGGTCCTCGCGCACTCCATCGAAAGGCGCGGCAAACTGCCAGCGAAGCGCGAGTGCAAGCGCTATGCAGCGCGTCCTGCAACCCTTCGCAGCTAGGCATGCCTACGAAATATGTCTTAGCTGTTCATACGTCGTAGCTGTTAATCTTGCTGCTTGCTGATACCGAAACTTGCAAATGCAGGAACAGAGCTGTGCTCGGGCCTCAAACCGCAACCCATCGTCATGCAACACCTTGCGAGCTTCTGGGGTGGCGATATCGAGCCTCTCACCCTCTACCAGCCTCCCCAATGCTTAGCTACATGTGGCGATGTGCCCGTTCGCCTTTTTGGCCATAGTTACGAACACCTAAACCGCGTCAGAAGCTGCATTGGGAAGAACTTCAGCAGTAGCAGCGGCACCACTGATAGTGGCAGATTTGCTGATGGTGGCATGGCACCATCCTTGCCAGAGCACAAGCCGACGCGTCACCTATGGCTGGGAAATGTCGTGTACGATGTCGACAAGCAGGCCCTCGAGGAAACATTTGGGCGAGTGTGCTGTACCTTTCGGAGGATGCAGCTTGCGACATAGGGACAATTTCACAAATTGGGTCGCGCCTGCTTATAACCTGCTAGCCGCGAGGGAGCCATTCGTGTAGTCATGGGTGAGTGGACCTGGCATCAATGACGCATCGCGTACGGCACCATGCACGCGTTTCATGGGGTTGTCACCAACGCTAATCAGACATCTCCCCGCTTTCCACACCGTCCGCCACAGGTTGTTTGGGTCAGTGGAGTCGGTGCGGGTGTTTCAGGACAAGAACTTCGCCTTCGTGAACTACATGTCGACCGTGGTATGCGACTTAAGAACTGACAGTAGCACACCTCAACAGGGCATATAGACCAGGAACAATTGGCGCACCAAAAACACATTATATATCTGCAACGCCACGATCGCTGCTAAGGGCGTATCCTCTCAAATGTTACACATGATCTCCTTGCCTTTAGCAGTCCTCCTGCGTCTCGCCCAACGCTATCGTCCTCCCTGCCCCTTGCAGCATGCAGCAGCCGGGAAGGCGGCATTAGACGGCCAACTGGTGCCCGGTTTAACATGCAGCAAGCCCTTGGAGATTCGGTACCAGAAGCGCTCGCATTCGGCGAATGCTGTGCCTCAGAATGCTGACGTGCACATCTGGGGGGCAGGCAATGGTCAAGATGCCGACAGCGGCCGCTCTGACAGCCCCGACGCAACGGAGACCTGCCAAAGCGACGTCCTGCGGGGCAGCTTTGCCACAAGCCATGAGACCCTCGACCGCTCTGATAGTGGAGACACTGCGAACTTGCCTTTTGGCACGGTAGGACGCCACCTGTGGCTGGGCAACCTTCAATCCAACACCGCCAAGCACGAGCTGGAGCTGCTGTTCACGTGAGTGCAGAAATGGAGGTTGGATGTCGGGCTGCCTGGTATAGTATCCGTTACATGTCCTAGAGCCTTTCATCAGCAGCTGGCGCAAACATGTGGGTAATGCGTCCCGGAAAACCTGGAGTGCTCGGTGGCGTGAGCCCGGTGTCGACTTATCCTCCTCAACATACACAGCAAAGGCACAATGTACTTCATCATACGGCATGGCCAAATTATAGTCGATTGACTGCCTCATTTACCGTGGCTGATATGCCGAGAAAACGTTGAAAATCATTGCAACCCACATGGCTGCGGTTTGCCGCAACGGAATCCATGGAACAGGCGTTTTGGTCCGGTGGATTCAGTCCGAACCTTCCCTGACAGAAACTTCGCCTTCGTAAACTATGTTTCGGCCCAGGTGGGGGGCTTGCATGGATGGTACTGAGATATAGGTATTTGTTACTGCAGTAAGCTGCGCTCAACTGTGCTATGCCAGTTCCACATGTTTATATAGATAGATCTCGGGTTTCATCTGACGGGCAAAGTTTACCTACCGTTCGTAGAATGCTGCAGCCGCCAAGGCGGCCCTGGACGGGCAGCCGGTGCCGGCCTTGACTGGCGGCAGGCCCCTGCTGATTCGCTACCAACAGCCGCACCAGCTTCGACCGTTGTCGCAAACGACGGGACTGTTCGACCCAAGTGGTCCCGTGCATCATAGCCGCCACGCTAGCATGGAGGTTTTCGCTGGCGCGGGTGACGGCCGCACCAATGACGACCTCGCCGCCTTGCTGGCGAGTCTCAGCGCCTTAGGTCTGCAGGGTGGTGGCTGCTCGGGCGACGACGCCGACGGCCTTGGCGGCGCTGATGATCCGTTGGCGCAGGAGGCCATCGGCAGCGGTATGGCCTACAGCGCCAAAAGCAGCATCTACGAGGATCATGCCAGCAGGGCATCAGAATCCGTCGATGAGACACCGAGCCGGCACCTATGGCTGGGCAACATCCTGCAAAACGCCGAGAGGCAACCCATGGAAATGATTTTTGCGTGAGTTACGAGTTGAGGCGGGGCATTGGTCAGCGCTTACGCAGTCTAGTGGGTGCATGTGAGGTCAGGCTTGGTGTTCTCAGGGCCACCGGCATTGCACAGTGTCCAGACGTGTTGCAACTGTATGTCATCTGTGAGGTTCTATTTCCACGTCTATTGTATGATGCACCTGCTGTCAACGTGTATGCCTCGTCATCCGCCGCCTTCGACAGACGCTTTGGGCCGCTGGACTCCGTTCGAGTCTTTCCAGGCCGGAACTTTGCCTTCGTGAACTATCTATCACCCAAGGTACCTTGGTTTATTGGGGCGCGAGGACAATGGGCCCGTTGAGGTATAGCTAGACGGCTGGGTGGCTGGGTGCGGTGTTGTGCTAGTATAACCGGTTCACACCGCTAAAAAGCCAAAAAGCCTGAACCCATGTATGCCAATCTCCTATCACCGCGCATACTGCAGTTCTACGGACTGCTCTCGGTCCCTTGTCCAAAACCCCTTGCATCCAATCTGTTCCCATGCAGCATGCCGCAGCTGCCAGGGCGGCCTTACGGGGCCAGCCATTGCCGTCCCTATCGGGCAGCAGGCCCTTGGAGATTCGCTACCAGGAGCGGCCCCACTCCTGGCTGCAGCCTGTGCCCACCCCGCGGTGCGCCATGGACGGCCTGCTGCCAGAGTGCCCAAGCTTCACGTCGAGCAACGGAGGCGCTGAACGTCCGTCGGATGCTGGAGAAAGCATTATCAACGACCTCATGTCGCGGCGTGAGGAACTCAGCGCCCGCAGCAATGCCCATCATTCGTTCAGCGTCGCTGTGGCGAACTGCGGCCGCAGCGGTGGCAACCCACTTCGCAGCAACGACAGCGTTAGTGTCGCTGAAGCCGACGGTAATCCCACTGCAGACAGTAGCGAGTGTGAAGGCCGAGGCAGTGTCCTAGACAAGCCTGAGCGTGCAATTGGAGCTGGAGCTTACATTCCGGAGTGCAAACCGAGCCGGCACTTGTGGCTGGGTAACGTGATGTTCAACATTACCTCCCAGGACTTGGAGACGCTCTTCTCGTGAGTACATGCTGGGAGAACGCAAACTTGTACTCATGCGGCAATTCCTGGACGGTCTTTCTCCTTGCGCCCTCTCCTTAGCTCATGGCATCAACATGGCAGTTACGGCTCCCTACCCCACGTGCCCCCTGTGCCAAAGCCACTTCGGCCCGCTGGAGTCCGTTCGTGCCTTTCCGGACAAGAACTTTGCATTCGTCAACTTCCGGTCGCCACAGGTAGGATACAGCGGCATATTTGGGTCACCATGCAGGCTAGTCGCACGTCCTTGGAATCATAAGGATGTCCGCGTTGGTGAAGCTTAAACTGCAACAACTCCTTGCAACCTATCAACCTCCGATGGGCATTACGGTAGTGTACCACCTTCTGCTCCCTCCAGGCTGTGCACCAAGCGCTGCCGCATTCTGTTCGACTGTTCGTCCCCCGCCCCTGCCCTGCCAACTGCACTGGCCTCTCGTAGCACGCCGCGGCTGCCAAGGTGTCGCTGGACGGGCAGTCAGTGCCCTTCTTGACTGGCAGCAACCCGCTACTGATGCGCTACCAAATGATGTCCGCCAAGTAGGTTGCGTGGAGGCACAGCACCGGGCGAGAGTAAGCCACCGACTGCATGTGCCTATACCGCAAGGGTGCATGCTGTGCATTTTGTTTTTGATCTCAATGTACAATAACGCGCTGTTTGATTATTACGCAGTGTCGAATGCGGATGGGAACGGGAGGATTCCAGTGCCACCCCACCCACTGCGTTCCTGCCGAGCTGGCTGCTAGCTGAAGGACTCACCGGCGGCCTGAAGCTGGAGCCGGAAGCCAACCTGTCCAATAACCTGAATCCGAATAATGTGCAGTACGGCCCGGAGCTGGCTGAGTGGTGCGTTTCGGGACTAGCCTGCTGGGCGTTGGAAGGTCGTAATCTGCGATCGTTACGATTGATGGGGCGAAGGCACACCCGCAAACCGACGCTTGTTCACAGGAGCGGGGCCTTCACCACACCTGCCCCGCGTGCGTTTGCGCAGGTACGGGCAGCTCAGCAAGGAAGACAAACTGGCGCTGTGGGCGCGTAACCTCAGCATTGGGGGGTCTGACGCCACGGCTTCGCTTCCTGCAACCCAACTGCCTTGTGTCGGGAGCGCCGGCCTCATGGGGCAAAACGGTGACCTGAGATACCTCGACAACTTGGCCGCCGAGCTCCTGAAGCAGGCCACCGGCAACAGCAGCGACATGGGAAGCGGCCTACCCGGAGCACAAGGCGGACTTGCGGAGGCTCTCAGCTATTTGACTGCCACTGGTGCCCGCATGAGCGCCGGTGGCGGACGCCATGCAGAGCTGTCCACTGACGGCAGCGCGCAGCATCCGTGGCTGTCGGGTCTACAGCAGCTTCCACAGCAGAGTCTCTCTGCGGGCGCTGGCCCTGCCTTGCTCCCGGCGGCTGGGGCTGGTGTATTCATGGGGCAACCTTGCTCTCAATTGAGGACCACGCTGGGTGCAACATGCGCTCCCGGAGGCGCGGCAACAGCGATGGCGCACGTGTTCAATCAGCAGATGCAGCAGCTACAAGGGGAGCATTTGAAATGCTTGTACACGGCGGCGGGTGGCGGCGAGCCCGACTTGCTGCGCCGCATCTCCCTGGCAACGACTGCTGGTGAGGAAGCATTGCTCCCGAACCTTGCTGCCACGATGCTACAGCCGGCATTGGCAGCGGGCCTTCGTACTCGCATGGCTGCAGCGACGCCTCTGGCCGTGAGGGGCAACCTGCAGCCTCAGGTCCAGAGCTCAGGTGCCTGCGCTGCCGCAGGCCTTGACTGGGGCCTGATGCAGGGTGCACATACCGGCCAGGCCAACAGCGCCGCGATGACGGCATTGCTTTTGTCACAGCGGCAGCAGCAATCAGGCTTCAACGGCGGCCTGGCCTCTGCCGCTTCACCCGGCGGCCTATTCAATCCTGCCTTGGGCGTGCCATGTGTACCCGCTCGTTGCGCGTACTGATGTGGCAAACCAGGCAAGGTGACAGTGTGGGTGCCACTGGTGATGTCCCACGGTGTGGGACATCGCCAGTCCAATGACATTTATCTGATGCCTAGGCAGTGGCGGGCACTTCTATCGCGGTGGGCTTCAGCAGAAAATGACCAGTCAGAAAGCATTTTCTGGTAGAACTCTTATTGGATACGCATGTTTTAATACCTCCATGCTTCCAAGCATCATGAAATAACTGTTATAACCGAATACGTGTGCGGATTTACTGCCGCTTCCCCACCGAGAGTGCCCTATCTGTATCTGTAGGCTGGTGGGGCGTGTTAGCGTGTATTGCTTCAAACTTTTGCCCGATGGGTTTCTGAAGGTAATGCACACAACGATGCCAAGAAGTGAATTGCACAATGTCAGGATTTCGAGTCCAGTGCGGCCGATAATTATCTCAATAAAGGTAGTCAGTGATGCGCACTACGTTGTTGGTGCGGATAAATACCTTAATATGCATCGGCCGTTATGGGTTCATTTGTCGAAATACATCGAAGCTTTCGTAGTATCCGCCGCATCGGTTACCGCTATCGTACCTGGGTGGTGGTGCGCGGGTCGTTCAGGTCACATACGAATATATCTTTAAGCGGGCTGTGTTACGTATTTCTTTGTGGTGGCACCCATCGTGGTCAGATGACTTGCCACGCGTTTGCTTGGGTCACTCCCTGAGGTGGGTGGGCTGGTCCTTGGGTCATGGGCAGTCCCCGGCAGTCATCGTAAGTGTGCGTGCGTTGCCAGTAAACTGTCATAGAGATGCCTACCGATGAGCACATTTGCGGCGGCACATCTTTGTCAATCATTCTTCCCTCGAATTCCGCGTACCTGTTGGAAGGCGGTGGGCCGTAAATTGAGATGGGCTTAATTCTTCTTCTTCAGCGTGCGCTTGTAAGATATGCAATGGATCAATATATTTTCCCGCCAGTGCGGAACCCAATTCCTAACCAGCGGCAATGATTGCGCACTCTATGCGACTCCATCCTGTTCCATACAGGCATCTACAGCCACAAGGCCTTCCCCTTTCAAACGGCATGCACCGCCCTGCATTTTTAGGCATACTTTCAGACTGCACTTGCGAACTGCACATTAAGGCACTGTTTCCGTTATGTCATTATCGCTCATTGCTGGTGATACTAGTTGAAAACGCGTCGGAAAACCCATGCACGTGCATGTGCACGTACGTTCAGCGATTGCCATATCATTGTAATGAGCGAGACATTGTTTGGCTAGAAGCCTGCACGCAAGTTTGGCGGCACGGCGTGCCTTGATTATCAGCGCTCGTCCGTTCGGCATGCATAATGCATGGTACAAGGATGTGCGGACCACACATACTGAACTTTTGACCAAATAACACATACGTGCGCTACTTTCAGACCCTATAGTGTCAATTATTATGCGCAATCTCGAGGTCTTGTGTTCTGACCTTTGAGCATTTTCGCCTGTGTGAGCACGTTGAATTGCATCAAAAGTAACAATCGCTACCATTGTATAGTTATCTCCGTGGAAGAGTCATAAATATTTTTGCCTGTCCAAAGGGCCGCGTTCCATTAAGCTATTTTCTTTTACCAATGACCGAACAAGACCTATGGGTTCATTTTACTCAAGAACAGCTTCAAGAATACCTGAGCATGCTTAAGGACCCTGATACAGCATCTGGGTAAGCGGCTTTTGGCTCGACACTTGGTCGCCTGTGCATGTGCGATGCCCACAGTGGAATGCTGATGCTATCATCTGTGCCATACGTACGGTCGGCTTGCCTTCCCTTCTAAGCTTTTACTCTTTCGGCAACACGCGCGCTGACCCGCCGAAACCCTCCCTTGCTCAGGCACCTTGCGGCGGTGCTGAAGCTAGATAACTACCGTTTCGACGCGCGAGAGTCGATCCTATTGGACTACGCCAGTTATGCTCTGGAGTGAGCAGGGCCGGGTTCATGGGTTCATGTCACCTGGCTGGCTGCAATGCTCCCAATGAGGCGATCCCAATACACCATCGCCACATCACCAGCTGACGCCCTGCCAATCCCCGTCCCGCCCCTACGCCTTCCCACCTTCGCACCACCCAGCTTCGCACTCAAACAGGGCTATGGGCCCACCCGTACAGCCAGCTGGTACAACGTGGCACATAAAGCACTGCAGACGTGCATAGGTGGGCGCGGTGGCGGTGGCGGGAGGAGGTGGTTCCCAAAGCTGTCGTAGCCTTGAAGGGCAGCGGGAAGGACGCGAGGGCGACGCAGCCGAAAGTCCAGGGAGGAGCGGCGAGGGGTGGCCTAGTCAACGAGTGCATTGGACAGACGACCAACCGTCTGCCCCCTGTTTCAGTTTGCCCAGCCATGCCTGGCCTCTGAAGCGGCCGACTCGACCCGATCTCTCGGTCCACTGTACGACCAAGTCGTGGATGGAGTTTTCACGTTGGGCGGCTGGTCGTTGGGGGGCCATGGTCGTTGCCTGTTTCTTATGGGCAGGCGGTAGCCTGACGGGCAGGAGCGCTGGCCCCCTCCCAAGGTGCCGTTCCCGTTACGGCGCCAACACACCTTGGGCGCCCGTTGCCCAGCCAGGCGTCCTAACAGCCACCGGACAGCAGCAGCAGCAGCAGCCCCTGTGGTTGGCAGCGGAACAGGCGCCCGAGTGCGGGCAGGGGCGGGGGCGCGAGGCCGGCCTTTGGCTTAGCGCTGCGAGGCAACGGGCCGGGCCGGGCCGGGCCGATGTGGGCATGCGAAACGGGGTAGAAGAGGTGGACGAGTCGTGGTCGCGCTCGTGCGGCGGAGCACTCCTTTCGCTTGCCGATGGCATGTGACAACGTGAGGCGTAGCTCACGTGCGCGAAACCTGCTGCGCCCTGCGCAGGCGGCGCGCCGTACGCGGAGTGCGAGGCGTGCTTCAAGGGCCTTATGCTGCAGCTCGTGCGGCCGCGGCCCGGCACCGACACGCCCTACTTCAGCCCCGACCAGGTGGGTGACGGGTTGTTGTAGGACAGCCACGACGGAGGTGTCGCACGGCACCGACCCAAGCGCACTTCCCAGACGAGCTCATTATCCCATGCGACGAGCTCTGGCCCCCTCGTCAAGTATCCTACGTCCGTATTAGGCTGCCCTCCTGCCACCCCATCCAGGGTTCCCGGCACCCCGTCGCGGGGTCGCAGTGCGCACCTTGCCACAAACATGCATCTTGTCACAAGGATGCATCTTGCCACAAAGGTGCGTCTTGCCACAAACATGCATCTTGCCACAAACATGCATCTTCCCACAAACATGCATATTACCACGAACATGCGCCCATCGTTCCCCCGTCCGTGCCGCCCACCTGTCCACGGCCGCAGGTGGCCGCCTCCGGTGCGTTCATGGCCCGAGGGCTGCTGCGGCACTACCGGCTCTACCAGCACGTCTTCTCCACAGAGCAGGACCACACCGAGTACACGGTGGAGCTGATGGTAGGGGGTGTGTAAAAACCGTTTTACGCGACGGGACAGGATAATTGGCGCAGGATCGTCGGAAACCAATTTTGTGGGCGCATGCTGGAGGGGGCGGGCCCTCGCAGCCCCCCGGTGCCCGCCTTCCCGGCTTCCATAGCGAACAGCCGGCCGCGTGGGGTCCGCATGCACAGCCGCCGCTTACCCCACATGCCGTGCTGCTCCCTGCTGCCGTACACCGTACGGGCGGTAACCTGCGCAACGCAGGTCGAGACGGCGCGGGTGCCCTCGTTCGAAGCGGCGCAGAGCCAGGCGGAATGGGACGCGATGCATGAGAAGCGGCGACTGGACGAGGAGCGAGCGAAGAAGGTAGGGCGGTGGGGCATGGGTGGCACGGTGGGGGAGTGGAGGTGTTGATTGGGATCAGGCTGGCATGGACGCGAGTCACCACAGGGCATTTCGGGCAACTAGTCCATCATTGCGTTGAGCTTGCCTAACCTTTTCCCTGTTTGTGCTTTGTCTGTTGTATCGGCAGGCTGCGGAAGAAGCGGAGGCGGCGCGGCTGGTGGAGGAGGCGCGGATAGCGGAGGAGGAGGCCAAGCGAGCGGAGGAGGAGGCGCGGAGAGCGGAGCTGGAGCGGGTGGGTGTGCGAGCGAGCGGGCGGGGAAAGTGGGCTGTTGGTAACGCAGCAATGACAGAGGCAGACATAAGGGCCGCGTTGCTTTTGCACGGGTTGGCCATAGTTCCGAATCCTTTAAGCGATAGACTGGCAAACAATAGGAATCTTGCGGCGCCTCGACCCAATTACCGTGAACGTTCTTCCCCCGATTCCCCGCGCTCGGTTGCTTCCCTGCCCCGCAGAAGCCCGCCACCTTGGAGGAGGCAATCCAGCAGCTAGTGGCTGTGCGTTTGGAGGCGGAGAAGGAGGCGCTGGCTGCGCAATACCGTGGGCGTGAAGAGGAGCTGCTGGCCAAGATCACGGGCCTGGAGGAATCGGTGGCGGCAAAGAAACCCATGTCGGCCACCTCCAGAAAGGGATAGGCCGGCGCTGGAAGGGCCGATCGGGGCTGTCCGGGAGGGGCTGTACAGGAGTCATGCTGAGCTGTCCAAAGCCGGCCGCACCCGTGGCCCGCCGTGCGTGGTCCGTGTGGTGAGGGTCGAGGAATGAGGTAGTACCATGGTTGGAAGATTGTTCGAAGGGGGTGAATTAGGTTTGGCCAGTCGGCTGTTAAGGTGCTGCAAGGGGGAGGTGGTGTCGCCGAGACTGCACTGGTTTGGGCGGGTCGGCGTTGCAGGTGTAAGCACCCGTAGGGGGGCGCATTCTGGGCGGGTCGCTGCAAGATGCCAGCACGTGCCGCGGCTGGGAGGAGGCAGGCGTTGATGGGTATCCACACCGAGTTTCTGCGCACCTTGTAATACGCAACCCGTGGCGATTTTCCGAACAACGGGCAGCTCGAAATTGCAAGCGACATCCCTTCCTGCACCTTCCTCTGCACCCGAGACCACAAGCTATGGCGCACCAAGGCACCATAGACCTGGTCATGCACGACAAGGCGCGGATTGCAGGCTATGGCGTCTTGCTGCTGCTCAGCACCCCCAGCCCACACTGCCGGACCAGCCGAAAACTGTAACAATGCGGCCCCAGGCCGTCGCGCACATTGCCGCCTACGTCCCCATCCGCCCGTTCGCCCCCTCTGTGATCGCACCCCTGCTCGGCCTGCATCACCACGCAACGCGTCGCATCGCCCGCATGTCACATCCGCCATGTAGCAGAAAGGGCTTCTGCCATGCCTTTCATTCAACTGAATGGTTTTGGAACCGTGCATGTGTGCGCGTGCGGTTCCCGGTGCCCGGCGCGGTGCGGCTCACGCCGCTGGCTGCGGCGCCGGCGCCGACTGGCCCCCTCGCGCCCTCAGCTCCGACTGCTTGGCGTCCTCCATCCAGGTGGGGTAGTCGATCAGCTCGTAGTCCGCGAACAGCCACGTGGGGCGGCTGCCGCTGGTGCTGCCGCTGGTGCTGCTGCCGGTCCCGCTGTCGGGCTGGTCCCGAATGAAGCGGCTGCGCTCCACGGTGGTGCTGATCCTGCAGCGGCCGAAGCAGCAACAGGATGAGGACCAAGTGCATGCCAGGGGAGGGCAGCAGGAGCAGAAGCAGCAGGAACAGCAGCAGCAGCAGCGGCGGCAACAGCAGCAGCAGCAGCAGCAGGTGAGGCGGATGTGGAGCCATTGATGGCCTTCCTTGCACTTGGCGGTGTTCAGCGGGCAGGCACTCACTTTATGGACCCGTCGAAGTTCCGCTCCGGGTTGAGCTTGTTGACTGAGTTGTAGCGGAAGGTGATGAAGGCCTCGTTCGGGTTGGAGCCGGATGCCGTCTCAAGCACCTGCAGCCGCAGAGGTTGCAGGGGTGGAATAGAGCGTCAGCAACGCTGCCGGGCAGCAGGGGGCATTGGGTTCGAGCCCGTAGGGAAAGTGAACAGGAGAGAGGCAATGAACGGTGTAGGGCGATGGTCGGGCGGAAACAGCCATGTAATTTGCTCTGGAGCGTCGGAGCAAAATTTCATTGCCAGAGACGACTGTCCACCCAAGTGCCCCACCCCATCCAGACAGAGCCCATCCCCGGGCCCCCTGCCGTACCTTGAGGTTGGAGTAGATGAATCGTTTTGTGGCCGCCTCGACGTCTCGCCTCAGCTGGGGCGTGGAGTCGCCCGGCGCAGACCCCTCGTACTTGAACGAGTGGTACGACGGGTGGAATGTGCTCACCAGGTACGGCACCCTGCACAGCCCGTACAAATACGACAGCGGTACAGCGTACAGCTCAATTGCCCCACATTGCGCCCGTTTGCTCAAGAATGCGACGAGGACAGAGGGCGTGCAGTTCGTGGACTGGCGGGCGACGACGGCGTTCATGACCACCACCACCAGCACCACCACCACCATCATCACCATCACCGTCGCAATCACCATCGCCAGCATCATCATCATCATCTTCGCGGCCCACCTGCCCTTCACGAAGCCACAGAAGCGAGCCCGTAGCGCCGCGTTGACGTCCGGGGGCATCGCCGTACCCAGATGGTACGGCTCGCAGCACTCCTGTGGGACGAGCAAAAAGTGTGATGTGGTGGGCGGCGCCGCGCAACGATAATCCTTCATTGTGAGACGAGTGCGATTGGACGCCTACGGCGCCGCCCAGCTTTGTGATCTGGTCCGCAATCTTCGTATCCCTCGTCCTCACTACTCTCACTCACCCGGTACACGAGCTTGGAGCCGCACGCGCATGTCTGCGACACGCCTGACTTGGACACGCTGGGTGCGTTAGAGGCTCCGAAACCTTTGCCTCCTGTGGCGCCCTTGCTGCCCGCGGGCTTGCTCGCCGCAGCTACCACCGAGGCAGCTCGGCCGCTGGTCGCCTGCTCAACGGGAGACCGGGTTGAACACGCCGATCGAGGCCCAGAGCAAGGGAAGCGACTGGTACGGCTAAAGGGAGGAAGGTTGCATAGCTGGGGACTGGCGGGGACGAGCGTGGGTGGGCATGGCGATGCCCGGGCCATTCCGCCGGGGACGTGCGCTGAGATGCGCTGCATTGTGGTGATCTCAGGAAGATTGCACGCAATTCAGCCGCTTCGCTTTGAAGTGAGGCGACCTGAAACAGCAAGGAAACAGCCGGCGTGCTGCCGACAGTAAACAGCAGAGCTCTGGTAAACAGTACGCACGCGTCCTATATAATTCTAAGCTGTAGGGTTTGTAGCAATTTAATTTTAAGGCTTATGCTGATGTGTTGGTTTACCCTGGCGCAAGAGAGGGTTAAAGTACGGTGTCGCGGCGTCCAATCCGCAGGCATTAATTTTCATGCCCAACTTCAATTCTTGCCTGATCTACGTGCGGGCGAATATTGTACAGAATTGCACGCTTTCCGTGCTTGACCGCCAACCCGCCGCTGCTTTACTCTTCTTCGGGCGGCGGTCTCCAAAGCCGCTTTGGTGATTGCCACGAACAACCTAATCAAAGCAGAGACGTAGATCTTATCAAGTTGTAGACATGGCAGATCTGGAGAGCAGCTTGCTTCAAGCGCTGAATACGCAAGAATGCATCGCGGACTCGGGCGACTTCGCCAAAAGCCTTGGCGTAGAGCACATCGTTTTCGTGGGTACAATCCGTAGCTTGCAGGCATCAGAGATGATTGTTGCCGAGGTGCGCAGACCGTGCTAGCGTCGCTGCGACAGCCGCTCGCAGGTTCCGGGGCCCCGAAGGCCCGATACAGTCGCGCAGTTTGGCGCTAACCTCCTGACATAGAATTACGCCTCTGGATAACGACTGGCGGAAGCCGTTGTTCTGCTGCTGTTGCTGCGGCTGCTGCTGGTGGGGTCGGGGCTTGAGCCCAGAACCCTGGGGCCAGCAGATCACAAGCCGGCGCCTCGCGCCCGTCGGGGTTTGACTTTCGGGCTACGGATTCTGCTGCCTTCCCCCCAGGACATTGACCACTTTCGGTACGCGCTGACCGAGGAGTCTGAGTCGTACCTCACGGCCGGCTCGCCGGAGGCCCAGGTGTTCAACGCGATCCCGGCCGGGGAGGGCATCACTCTGGCGGAGCTGAAGGTAGGTTGGGGAGGGGAAGGATCAGCCGGTGATGAGGGCAGGGAGGCTGGGCGTGCTGAGATGAGTACGGCACGGCGGCTCTTGGTACGACACTACAGTTTTCGGTTTGTACGACACACGTGGTCCAGGTTCGTAAACCGACCACACTCCCGTGTGGCTGCAGGTCAAGGTCCCGGGTGAGGCAGGAGACGTGGGCTTCAAGCAGGCCATGCAGCAGCGCTGGCTGGCGCTGGACAAGAGTGCTCCAGGGGAGCCGCGGATTGTGCGCAAGGTGGGCTCGGCCCGCGGCTTCGGGGTGTTGTGGCGGGTACTGGCTATTGGGAGGAGTGTCGGGCTGGGCTGTTGCGGGGTGTTGACACGGTGTCGTGCGAGCGATGAAGTGACTGGGTCTGGCAGGGGCGAGGGGAAGGGGACGGAAAGGGGAACCAGAGGCTTTCATGTGTTTGGGTCTGTGTTACTTTCCGCCTGGAGCTGGGCCCCAGGTGGTTCTCGGCATAGGGTTGGAGTGCTGGGGGTTAACGCCCATGTGGGTCACATCGAGTGCGCTGATGTAGGATGCCGTCGTCGCCACCACCACCATCACCACCGCCATCACGATCACCATCGCCAGGCCGCCACTGTCACCGGCACCGACACCAGCACCGGCACCAGCACCGGCACGGTCCGGCGCCACTGTAAATACTACTATGTTATCTGGGACCTTGCCTCAAAACGACTGCGTTAAGGGGACCTTGCCTCAATACTACTGCATCCCCTCTGGGGATGTAAAAGTATTTACAAGGATCCGTTATCGGGAACCTTGCCTCCCCTCCCCTCGTCTCCCCCCCATCCCGTCTCGTAACCGGGTTTTATGCCACCCCTCCCCTCCCCCCCGCCTATCGCCCCCGGGCCCCAGGTGGACTCCATTGACGACCGGACGCAGCAGCTGCTGGCTGACGTGGCGGCGGGCAAGGAGGTGGCCAAGGCGGACGCGGAGACCCTGGCCAAGAAGCGCAAGCTGATCAAACCGGAGTAGGTTGAGCGGGAGCAGTAGGGGAAGGAGGGGCCGGAGCGGCCGCCCAGACCACAGCGGCAGGAGTGATGCGTTAGAGACGGTGCTGCTGCTGGCTGCGTCTATTGTTGTTGCTGCCGCTGCTGGTGCTGCTGGTTCGCCCTGATGTGAAGGGCCACGCGGCTGAGCCTCCTTCCCCCCTACACCTAATCAAATCCGTGCAGCAGCATACCGCGAAGCGGAAGCCACCCTCCCCTGCCGCCGCCACCCCGCCGCCGTACGACAGGCAGTGGAAGACGTACAAGCTGACTAAGGGCCCCAAGTTCGCCCTGGAGCGCAAGAAGCCCGCCACGGACCTCACCCACGAGATGATCGCAAAGTGAGCCGTACGGCAGCGCCGACGCCACCCGCGGCCTAATTTGTTACACCCCACCTCCTCAGCTACACTTCCCACGTCTTGTAACCCCTCCCTCACCCCCGGCACTCCCCAGGGGCACCTGGCGCTCCCAGGACTTCAAGGATTACAACTTCAACGCCCTGGGTGCTCCGCCCAACGGAGGCTACCTGCACCCCCTGCTCAAGGTGCGGATGAACACAGCGGTATGGGAGCTCCAGTGGTGCGTGTGGAGCATGCGATTGAAGAGCACGTTGAGAAGAGCGAAGTAGAAGGGAGACCTCCGAGTCGGTGCTCCGAAACCACCTTCGTCCCGTGTTTTTCGTCCCCCCCCAGGTGCGGACGCAGTTCCGCAAGATTTTCACGCAGATGGGCTTCGAGGAGATGCCGACCAACCAGTGAGTGCTGGGTTGTGAGGACTGCTTCGTATCGCTTGTGTGCCAGTGCGGCCGGACAGCGCGCGGCAGGGCTGTGGCCCGCGGGTCACTCGCGATGCGTTGAGAGCTCTCTCTCTACCAGGGACATGACGCGCCTGTATCAGCCAAATGCTCCAAAGCCAACCAACCAGCCGCCAAGCCTGTTTTGGCCCCACGGCCCCGCTCCGAAACCAGGTACGTGGAGTCATCCTTCTGGAACTTCGACGCGCTGTTCCAGCCTCAGCAGCACCCCGCACGCGATGCCCATGACACCTTCTTCCTGACCAAGCCCGCGTCCACGCCCTCGGACCGCGGAGTGGCCGCCGACTACCTGCAGCGGGTGCAGGTGCGGGGTGAGGGGGGTTTGCAACGAAAACCCGTGTTCGAAAGGAAAACCGTGGGGATGAGCGGGGGAGGGGTGTGGGAGGGAACCCGTTGATCGGAACTTAGAAGCGGGGTCGGGAGGGGTTTGTGAGGGAAGCCGATTAGGAAATCGTTTGGCGCATAAGTTTGGTGGGAGGAGGGGAAGAGGAGGAGAAGGGAGGAGGCACTGCGCGGAAACCCGTGGTGTCGGCGCATGGGGAGAAGCGAAACCTACGAAACGAGACTTGGGACACTCAGTGGTTGGGCTGCAGTCAGCGCACAACGCGAAGCCCCAGTCCGTCAGCCTCAGTCCGTCACCAGCAGCCCCCCCGGTTGCGTATGCACGGGAACACCCCTCAGTCCATCTATCTACACCTGTCAGCCTCCTCCCCCTGCCTCCTCCCCCTCCCCCTGCCTCCTGCCTCCCCCCCGCCCCCGCCAGTCCGTCCACGAGGTGGGCGGCTTCGGCTCCGCGGGGTACGGCTACAGCTGGAAGCTGGCGGAGAGCGAGAAGAACCTCCTGCGGACTCACACCACGGCGGTGTCGTCACGCATGCTGTACCGCCTGGCCAACCAGCCGGGGGGATTCAAGTGAGGGGGGGCGAGGGGCTTGTGGGGTAGGCCGCGGGGGGGGGGGGGGTTATAAGAGAATCCGCGAATCCACGGCCGACAAACTGATGGCGGTGAAGGGGATGGTGGTAGTCCAGAGGAGAGGCGCGGCAAGGAGACGGAGCGGAGGCGCTGCTGAGGAAACCCGGTTGCGGTCGGTTGGCGGGCAGGGGGGAGCTTGTGGGGTGTGGGCGTGGGTGTGGGCGGAGCCGGGAAGGGAACAACAGGTGGAGGCCGCCGCGTCAGCCCCTCCCGCCCCCCTCCTCCGGCCGTCCCTGCATTCCTCCTCACCTCAGGCCCGCCAAGTACTTCTCCATCGACCGGGTGTTCCGCAACGAGGCGGTGGACCGCACTCACCTGGCGGAGTTCCACCAGGTGGAGGGTGAGTCCAGGGAGGGAGGAGGGGAAGGCGGGCTCGCGGGGGAGGGGAGGAGGTGGAGAGGAGGCTGCGGGGTGGGGGGTGGGTGGAGGGGAAGTCAAGACGTGTCGTGGGCACCGCTGTTCAGCCGCAAGTGTATCCTTGCGGGGGCGGGAGGGGTGGAGGGCGGGAGGGGTGGAGGGGAGGGCGGGAGGGGTGGAGGGGTGGAGGGGAGGGCAGTCCGCTCCCTACCGCATGTACCTTCCCTCCCAATGGACCGCCTCGTTGCACTCGGGCGCACATCTCCTGTCGAGACCGGCCGCCCAGCAGCTCTAGTCCTCAGCCTCAGCCCCTCCCTCCGCCTCGTCCCTTGGCCCCCTTCGCCCGCTGCTCCCCTCCCTCGCTGGCCAGGCCTGGTGTGCGACCGGGGGCTCACCCTGGGTGACCTGATCGGAGTGCTCAACCAGGTGCGGCGCCTGGGTGGCTGACTGGGGGCCTAAGGGGGAGGGTGAGGAAAGCCCGTGGGTGGCTGTTGGGGTAAAGGATAATCCGTAGGGGTGAAGCGGGCAGCGTTGGAACCCGTCAGGTGTGCGGGAGCCAGGACGACCTGGTGGCGGTGGCAGGTTGGTTGGGGCGGGGCCTCGTGCGCTCCAGGGTGGGGATCCGTGATGGAGTGGCGGCCATAGGTAGACGAGACCGAGTCTGGCCCTCGGACATGCTGCGCGCCGGCGTCTGTCTTCCTCTGAACCGCCGCCCTCCACTCCACCGCTTCCCCCCTCGCCTGCGGCCCCCTGGCCTCCTCTTCTCCCCCGCTGCCGCCGCCTCGCAGTTCTTCAGCCGGCTGGGCCTGAAGAAGCTGCGCTTCAAGCCCGCCTTCAACCCCTACACAGAGCCGTCCATGGAGATCTTCAGGTGGGTGACCTCTCCGGCCCGCCCGCCGCGCCCCGCCCCGCCCCGTGCCGCCGAAGGTCGACATTTGACCTTCGTCTTTCGTATCCTCACCCCAGTTCTCCAGCATGCATCTTAAAACGTCTGTTCTAAACGATTTAGTCTCGCATCCACGGGTCTTCCTCAAAGCCCCGTGCGTGCCCCTCATATAGCATTGCGCCGCACGCCTCATGACAGGTACACGGAAGCACTCATGCGGTGTTGGCATCGCGCCAAAACGTCGCTGCCACGTGTGGGACCCCCTCGGTGCCACGTGTGGGACCCCCTCGGTGCCACGTGTGGGACCCCCTCGGTGCCGCTCCTCCCAGTGCGGGCCACCAAGTGCCCGCTGCCCCGCCATTACAGCGCTCTTGGCGCTGAGTGACCCAAACACCCCTCCACCCGGCAGACCGCGGGTGCCTGCCCCCCCACACACACCTAGTACCCCTCTTATAGGGTACCTTCCCTGTCCCTACCGGCGTGCAACCTCAAACGCGTGTCTCTAAATTATTCGCCGTCTAGCTTTCCTCCTCCTTCTCCTATGTCGTTTAACGCGGGTCGTCTGGCCACACGCGCAACCCCTGCCGCAGCTACTCGGAGCAGCTGGGCAAGTGGATGGAGGTGGGCAACAGCGGCATGTTCCGACCTGAGATGCTGCGACCCATGGGTCTACCCGAGGACGTCAACGTGATCGCTTGGGGTCTGTCGCTGGAGCGACCCACCATGATTCTGTACGGCATCGACAACATCAGGGACCTGTTCGGGCACAAGGTGGGGGCGGCTGCGGGCAGGGGAGGCAAGGGCAGGGGACGGCGGTGGGAGCACGGAAGCCTCCGCGTCCGTCGCATTAGACCATCGACCGTTTGGGCTTCCATAGGAAGATCTGGGTGTTTTTCGTTGCCCGATTAGCAGTCCCAGTTGCCATTTGTGCCCATTCCCATTCCCATCCGACGTCCCGATCCCGTTCACGCGCGAATGCTCCTTCTCACGCCATCCACCCGATCCGCACCCTCCCCGCCAGGTATCCCTGTCAATGGTCCGCCGTAACCCCATATGCCGCTTGGGCCTATAAGCAGCATCCTCTGCGGCAGCAGGTGGAGTGGGGAGGACAGCGAGCGACGCAGCTCGGGTTTTTAAGCGGAAGTGAGGCGCCTGGGGCGGGGCCGCTGGGCGCGGGGTTGCGAGGGACGGGGGCGATGGGACGGAGATTGGGGGTGGAAACCTTCTGAGAGGGAGCGTGTCCTCTCGTTGAGGAAAGAGGAAATGTAATTGGAGTTGGTGTGAAGTTAGGGCCATCGGTCATGGCGACATGGCGATGCCCTGGGGGACGGGACAGGCTCGGCTGAAACGGACACCAGCGAAATGGGACGACGGGCGGTTGGCGGGATATCCTGGGAGCGCGGCGGCTTGGGAGTTATTACAGTGGTTGGCTGGCTGGCTGGTGTACTTGTTGGGGCAAGGGGGCATACGTGTGTGCAACGGCTGCAGCCGAAGCAGCAGGAGGAGGGCGAGGGACAGCGGGGGCAAGCGAGGGGCAGGGCCACTCGGAGTGCGGAGTGCCTTCCGGCGGTGATGCAGCTGGACGCAGGTAACGATACCTTCCGGCTGCGCCGCGTGTAGTCAGGACGTGTTCAAGGACGCACGCAAGGACGCAGGCCGCCAGCACTACGCTTCCCTCCTGCTAGTAGTACACGTTACAGTAGCATGCTGCATCTCGCCTCGCACGCAGAACCTCGCACGCCAGCAGGGCCGCTGAGCCGGTGAGCCACGAGATGATTGCAAGGGAAATGGAGTTGTGGGCAACGCAGCGACATGCTGTGTTTACAGAAAGGAAGGCGGAGACGTTCGGAACCGCTTGCTGTGTCTGTGACGCTTGCAGCAAATCCATGCTCAGACCCAACGTCACAGTGCCACACACGGCGCAGATTCACAAGTCAAGTGCCGGAGCGGCGAGTGCGTCCGCCTCTCCCGCTTTCCATTACCGGGCGGAACTGCCCATGGGTGAAACCTCCCATACCTGGGTGCAACAGAACACGACCTCAGGGACTTCCCACTTAATCCGTCCCATTTCGCCATATGGGCGCTTATTGAGTTAGCACCACGCAAGGTTCCTGATAGATAGGGACCCTATAGCGGAAAATCCCCCTGGGGTGCTGGCTGCTGCTGTTATTGCCTTTGGACTACTGACTGCCGTGGTGTCTTGGTGGTTAGCCATTGGCGCGGTGCGGCTGGTACGTCCTCACGACAAGCGCGCTGCAAGCCTTGTTTGATGGCCGCTTGCTCGACGAACGATCTCTTAACGCAGTTTCCTGCAGTGGCCCGCCAGCGCCCATCACCTACAATGCACCTACCCTCGTCCATGCACACATGCCAGAAGCTCAGCAGTGGCTCGGACGCGGTGCGCGCACCGAAAGCTTCGCCTCGCCCTCTGAACGCTTTGGCCGATATCACGTGCTATCAGATTGCGTACGAAGAAGATCAGCTGTTTGGGGTCAGCCACGACGCCTTTGCGCAACCCTTCTCTGGAATATCTGTAAGCTGAAGCGCTTGCACCTCATGCCATCCGCTTTCACCACCTACCCCATTTCCCCACCCACCGCGAGAGCCCCCGACACAGGAACAAGCTCTAGCCTTGGCAGTTGCCTCCGCAAAAGCAACGCAAGAAGACGCCAAACCCTGCATTACACACCGTGTTGCTGTAACAAGCAAATCCAGACGGGACATGGTTTAATAACCCACCACCTTGTACCCACCTTAGGACATGGCAAGGTTAGAGCCTATTTCCACTTGAGGTTTAGGACGCGATTTAGGTAGAAAGTGGAAATGTATAGATAGTTTAGCCGATTTAGCGCCAAATAGTTAAGGGTAGTGGCCCTCGGCAACTTGGGACCACCCTAACGCGCTTCACCCATTATCTGCGCCAAAGGTGAGCGCCGCCCGAGTAACCTCGGCTTGACTGCGTGTTGTCCGCATGTGCGTGTCTGCTAAGAACACAGATTGCCGTCACGGCTTTTCGTCGGCCTTGGGCTATTGAGGAGGCAGCGTAAAAGTTTACCACATATTCCTTTCATACAGGATAAACACGAATATGGGCTCAATTCAGCTGGTTGTACGTGCGTCGGGCATACCGACTCGAGCACATCCCGATGTCAGACCTTTAAAAGATGCCTCCTTGATGGATGCGATAACAAACAAATTGTGGTGGTAAGGATCAACGATTTTTTCTTGTTGTGGGCAATGACGAACGGTTTCATGTTACCTGTAACAACTCTGTCGTGTGTGGTGGGCCGTCTCGATCACCGCTAGTCCCTAGCTACTAGCTTGTTTTATTGGCTCGAACACCAAGGGACAGTCTCGCCATAACCTTTTGCCTCTTGCGCGGTAACTCTTCTCAGGGCGTACTGCGTGCGTTCGACCGTACTGCTCTTTCGTAAGCGAGTTGTCTTACTGGCGCCAAGGGCATCCTTGCAACTAACACTTCGCCACTCAAGGAGTTCGTCCATCGACCAGCTGAAATGAATTATAGCTTTGTATACTTAGCTGGGAGGAGGAAATGGCACATAGAAACGGTCCAGTAGGGACCAGCGGTCCGTGTCGGACTGGCAATCAACGTGGCATTGCTTGGCGGTATTTCCCCAACTCACGCTTCCTTTAAAAGCTCAGGGCTGCGTCAACGGCACATGGAACAGTGGTGATGATGTCCAGCCGTATAGTCGTGCCGCGACGCCCGCCACTTTCTACGTGGTCAGCAGTACGATATCTGCCACATTCACTCTGTGAGTGTCCTGCGTGCAGCATTATTTCTGCATGCAGCATTAATCTTAGGGCCGGCCTTATCCAGGAAGTCGTCTCAAACTCCTTGTTAACCCAGCTCACATAGCCTTGCGAAACACCGGCCGAAGTTTCTCCAGTTCTCCGGTTAACAAGGCCTCGGGAGGAAGCACATCGGAGAGCTTCGTTCATCAACCACCCATCTCCACGGCCCCCGGGGTAGTTCGGGTCGTAAGCAGCCAGCAGGTGCTCGTGCGCCACCGTCATCGGCACGTGCATTTCGTGGGCAGCTGCTGGACCCTGTGTCTTAACTACCCATTTCGCTGTC
This sequence comes from Yamagishiella unicocca, assembly GCA_003116995.1. Classification (NCBI taxonomy): domain Eukaryota; kingdom Viridiplantae; phylum Chlorophyta; class Chlorophyceae; order Chlamydomonadales; family Volvocaceae; genus Yamagishiella; species Yamagishiella unicocca. The sequence goes on from BDSL01000053.1 coordinate 202,156, forward strand.
GACACGGTTATCTGTCGTGTTGTGTAACGTCTCCATGAGAGGCAAGACTGGGGCGCTGCGCTGGCAGCTGCGCGGGAGTTGTCGTTGGTTCCGGAGCCGTAGGCTCCAGGCAGGAGGACCGTATGGCGGGGCCGCGGCTGTGCGCGCGCGCGCTTTCCGAGCGCAACACCGATCGTCTCGGTGTTGCGCGACGCTGCGACGAGTTGTATGCTGGAGCGTGGCTGCTGGCCCGATCAACCAATGTGGCACCTGCATGGCTGCTGGCCCGATCAACCAATGTGGCACCTGCAACCAACCCGGCGCTGTCCGCAACCACATTCTGCAACCAATCAGTTCCCATTAGGCCCGTCACCTAGCGTTTGCTGCCTCTAGCTTATGCAAGATGACGGATTTAGGACGGAGGGGCTGGGCCGTACAACCTGGAGGCTATCTATCTATCACCTCCGACGGGGGCCAATATCATCGTGCAACCCACCGGATTTGCGTTTCCCCCGTCCTCGTGGCCTTAGTTCTTGGTACTGCCCATCGTACTGGAATTCCCTTTGCCGACCGATTTCCGTCGGGTGGGTTTTTTTTTCACGGGTGGGTGGTGCTGTCGGTCCGGGCTGCTGCTGGCTGGCCCCGCCATTTTTCCGGCGGTGGGACTTGGGATTCCTGGGTTGCCCTCTTTAGTCGGGGCCCCGCGAACTGGGCGCGACAGGGTTCCCTTTTGGGGCGTCTGCTGGCTGCCAGCGCTGGCTTGTTGTACTGCGAGGAAGTCAGAAAATCCACGGCTTGCGCGCCCATGTACGATTAAAATGCAATTACACAGTAGTACAATCTAAACCCTATGTTACGGTAACGCTAGGTAGGATTATAGGTTTGTGTCCGATCATCTGTACTTTCTAGCTGGCACTAGCCATTCAGTCATAGCGACGTCATTTTGTGGCATTTAGGTATGCTGGCATTCATTTTGCTGGCCATTGCAATTTATCGAGTATGGCGGGCGGGTTCGCAGAGTCACATCCTAGCTGCGGGCATGAGTAGTCGTCTCAAATAATCATAGCATACCTGCGGAATTATTTACTCACCTGATGTACATGTACGCACGGTCGTGTGATGCGTTACCCAAAGTCCTCCCATTTCCAATGGCGTACGTTTGTACTGCTGCATTCAGAGTCATACTGGCTCTCGGCTAGATGTTTCCGTAGCCTATAATTCCACAAAGAAAGAAAAATGATCATTCTTGTTCCTTTTACGCTCAATGGACGCCAACGTCAACGCGTCCTCCTTGAAGCCTTACTGCGCTCGGGCTAGCAGGTGCCCGTCCATGTGAAAAACGTTTTCATTGCTTCACGGTCTCCTTGGATGCTGTAACGAAGCGAAATGCCGGTCAGCTGCCTGTCCATGGTGAATGTGGCACTGGCAGCCGCAGTTGCGCTGGCGACCCTTCTCCTTTTAGCGATACCAGCCGACGCAGAGGGCTGCATCAACGGTACCTGGACTGGCGGTGGCGTCCAGCTCTACAGCTGCACCGCCGCGCCCACCATCGCCTACGCGCGGAACAGTACGTACACAGCGACCTCACTGAAAGGAACGCTCGTCGGCAATCCGAATTATTCGGAAGGCATGGCCTGCTTGCCCTCGGGCGCAAATGACGCCATAACGCAAGCCAACACACTGTGAGTGCGATTCATCCGTCCGGAAGAGTGAGGTCGTAGTAGTGCCCGGATCGATGCCTGGTGAGGTCCCCAATCAGTGAATGGGGAGGTCGATGGCTGCACACTGCGTTTGAGGTCGTTTGCGCATATTGTTGGTGTGCTGTGCCTCGAGGCCCCCCACGACACGCTGGTACGTTCCAACCGCACGCTTGGTTGCAGTTCAGAGGGGCTGGAACACACCCTGTCGTGTCCCCTCTTGTCCTTATTCCGGCTCCCTTCCGTACCAGATACTCAATCAACCGAGCCTCCTTAGGAACGGTGGTGGTGAACTTCACAATGCCTCTCTTCGCCTCCCAAGCTGGACTTCTGGTCATGAGCTGTCAGGTACAGAAGATGCGCGGTCGCTACCCTTTCCCCAAGGTTTCAACCAGGATACCAGCTTGCTGCGATCGATGCGGGCACACAGCGAGCTACGAACACATGCCGTTTGGAGCTCTTAGTCCTCAAGGCCGCCTCTAGCACATGTGGCTGCCTTGCAGGTGGTAGGTAGGGTAGGTAGCCGACATGCGCCGTTCTGCCGTACAGATGTCTACTGGGGCCTATGCCCACTAGCTTCCCACTACTTCGCACCTGCTCCCTTGCCGCCTCCGCAGCAAGGCTACATCGCCGCCAACCTTACTCTGCAGCTCTATAATGGAAGCACCGTCACGACAGCATGCCCGGCGGACAACTGTACCGCATCAAAATGCCAAGGGTCGCTATCGTACTGGTAGGGAGAGAGGCGAAACTGAAGACGGAGGGAATATATGAGTAGAAGCCAGAACGGCGTCCTGGCCGTGCCATTGGGCATTTCATAAGGCCCTGCAGGGTTCAGATATAGCTTACGCCCCCGCAGGCCCGGCCTGTCGTACTATAGCTTGCTGTGTTTTTGCTGCAAAGTCGTCCAAACCTGGGCAAGGCTGCCAGCGCGGCGCCTTGCCGAACATGCGTCAACCGGTGCGGCCGCGCTGTGACGCAGGTACACGTGTGACTTCAGCGGCGTCCTTTTGTACGTCACCGGTATGACGTTTACCATTGGCGATAACATCCTCGGGCTCAATGACTGGAAGGTGGGGCGAGTGACCGCCGTGGAGAGTCCGTCCATGCCGCACACGTGATTGCATGTCACGTGCTGGTGACGACCCAAGTTCTCGTTTGACGGCTGCAATACATTCAACTTCCTTCAAATCATTGGCATCATCGCCCAATACGTTGCGCGTTTTATCCGGTATGCCTTCCTTCAGGTGATCGACGCTGCTCGAATGGTCGGCTACATGCTCACGTCGCCACCTAGTCCGCCTGACCCTCCGTTTCCACCCACCCCGCCACCGCCGCCAAGCCCGCCGTCACCCGCACCACCAAGCCCGCCAGCATCCCCACCACCATCACCGCCCCATCCGCCGCCACCGCCCAGCCCCGAGCCACCCCAACCGCCGCCATCCCCACTGCCGCCGAGCCCCCAACCGCCGTCCCCACTCCCGCCCAGCCCGCCGCCACCGTCACCACTGCCGCCCAGCCCCGAACCACCATCCCCACTGCCCCCATCCCCACCGCCGCCATCCCCACTGCCCCCATCCCCACCGTCGCTATCACCACTCCCGCCCAGCCCGCCGCCACCTTCACCACTGCCGCCCAGCCCCGAGCCACCATCCCCACCGCCACCCAGCCCACCGCCGCCATCCCCACTGCCACCGAGCCCGAAACCGCCATCACCATTGCCGCCATCCCCTCCGCCACCGTCACCAGTGCCGCCCAGCCCCGAGCAGCCATCCCCACTGCCGCCAAGCCCCGAACAACCGTCACCACTGCCGCCGAGCCCGCCGCCACCGTCGCCACTGCCGCCCAGCCCCGAACCACCATCACCACTGCCACCATCCCCACCGCCGCCATCCCCACTGCCGCCCAGCCCGCCGCCACCATCACCACTGCCGCCCAGCCCCGAACCACCATCACCATTGCCGCCCAGCCCCGAACCACCATCACCACTGCCGCCCAGCCCCGATCCACCATCACCACTCCCGCCAAGCCCGCCGCCACCGTCACCATTGCCGCCATCCCCTCCGCCACCGTCACCAGTGCCGCCCAGCCCCGATCCACCATCACCACTCCCGCCAAGCCCGCCGCCACCGTCATCACTGCCGCCCAGCCCCGAACCGCCATCACCATTGCCGCCATCCCCTCCGCCGCCATCCCCATTGCCACCCAGCCCCGAACCGCCATCACCACTCCCGCCCAGCCCGCCGCCACCGTCACCACTGCCGCCCAGCCCCGAACCACCATCACCACTGCCGCCCAGCCCACCGCCGCCATCCCCACTGCCGCCCAGCAACGAACCACCGTCACCACTCCCGCCAAGCCCGCCGCCACCGTCACCAGTGCCGCCCAGCCCCGAACCGCCATCACCATTGCCGCCATCCCCTCAGCCGCCATCACCACTGCCGCCCAGCCCCGAACCGCCTTCACCAATGCCGCCGAGCCCACCGCCACCATCACCACTGCCGCCCAGCCCCGAATCAGCATCCCCACCGTCATCCAGCCCTCCTCCGCCATCCCCACTGCCGCCGAACCCGCAACCGCCATCACCACTCCCGCCCAGCCCGCCACCACCGTCACCACTGCCGCCCAGCCCCGAACCACCATTACCACTGCCGCCATCCCCACCGCCGCCATCCCCACTGCCGCCCAGCCCTGAGCCGCCATCACCACTCCCGCCCAGCCCGCCGCCACCTTCACCACTGCCGCCGAGCCCGCCGACACCATCAACACTGCCGCCCAGCCCAGAATCACCATCCCAACCGCCACCCAGCCCCCTGCCGCCATCCCCACTGCCGCCGAACCCGCAACCGCCATCACCACTCCCGCCCAGCCCGCCGCCACCGTCACCACTGCCGCCCAGCCCCGAACCACCATCACCATTGCCGCCATCCCCACCGCCGCCATCCCCACTGCCACCGAGCCCGAAACCGCCATCACCCCTCCCGCCCAGCCCGCCGCCACCGTCACCACTGCCGCCCAGCCCCGAACCACCATCACCACTGCCGCCATTCCCACCGCCGGCATCACCACTGCCGCCCAGGCCCGAACCGCCATCACCACTACCGCCTAGCCCTGAACCACCTTCACCACTGCCGCCGAGCCCGCCGCTACCATCACCACTGCCGCCCAGCCCCGAATCACCATCCCCACCGCCACCCAGCCCCCTGCCGCCATCACCACTGCCGCCGAACCCACAACCGCCATCACCACTCCCGCCCAGCCCGCCGCCACCGTCACCACTGCCGCCCAGCCCCGAACCACCATCACCATTGCCGCCATTCCCACCGCCGCCATCCCCACTGCCGCCCAGCCCCCAACCGCCATCACCCCTCCCGCCCAGCCCGCCGCCACCGTCACCACTGCCGCCGAGCCCACCGCCACCATCACCACTGCCGCCCAGCCCCGAATCGCCATCCCTACCGCCACCCAGCCCTCCGCCGCCATCCCCACTGCCGCCGAACCCGCAACCGCCATCACCACTCCCGCCCAGCCCGCCGCCACCGTCACCACTGCCGCCCAGCCCCGAACCACCATCACCATTGCCGCCATCCCCACCGCCGCCATCCCCCCTCCCGCCCAGCCCCCAATCGCCATCACCCCTCCCGCCCAGCCCGCCACCACCATCACCACTGCCGCCCAGCCCCGAACCACCATTACCACTGCCGCCATCCCCACCGCCGCCATCCCCACGGCCGCCTAGCCCTTTGCCGCCATCACCACTCCCGCCCAGCCCGCCGCCACCTTTACCACTGTCGCCGAGCCCACCACCACCATCACCACTGCCGCCCAGCCCCGAATCACCATCCACACCGCCACCCAGCCCTCCGCCGCCATCCCCACTGCCGCCGAACCCGCAACCGCCATCCCCCCTCCCGCCCAGCCCCCAATCGCCATCACCCCTCCCGCCCAGCCCGCCACCACCATCACCACTGCCGCCCAGCCCCGAACCACCATTACCACTGCCGCCATCCCCACCGCCGCCATCCCCACGGCCGCCTAGCCCTTTGCCGCCATCACCCCTCCCGCCCAGCCCGCCGCCACTGTCACCACTGCCGCCCAGCCCCGAGCCACCATCACCATTGCCACCATCCCCACCGCCGCCGTCCCCACTGCCGCCCAGCCCCCAACAGCCATCACCACTCCCGCCCAGCCCGCCGCCACCGTCACCACTGCCGCCCAGCCCCGAACCACCATCACCACTGCCTCCATCCCCACCGCCGCCATCCCCACTGCCGCCCAGCCCCCAACCGCCATCACCCCTCCCGCCCAGCCCGCCGCCACCGTCACCACTGCCGCCCAGCCCCGAACCACCATTACCACTGCCGCCATTCCCACCGCCGCCATCCCCACTGCCGCCCAGCCCCGAGCCGCCATCACCACTCCCGCCCAGCCCTGAACCACCTTCACCACAGCCGCCGAGCCCGCCGCCACCATCACCACTGCCGCCCAGCCCCGAATCACCATCCCCACCGCCACCCAGCCCGCCGCCGCCATCCTCACTGCCGCCGAACCCGCAACCGCCATCACCACTCCCGCCCAGCCCACCGCCACCGTCACCACTGCCGCCCAGCACCGACCCGCCATTCCCACTGCCGCCGAGCCCCGAACCGCCGTCACCACTGCCGCCCAGCCCCGAACCACCATCGCCACTGCCGCCAAGCCCCGAGCCATCACCACCACTCCCGCCCAGCCCCGAACCGCCGTCTACACTGCCTACGAGCCCAATGCCGCCATCCCCACAGCCGCCCAGCCCGAAAACACCATCCACAATGCCGCGGACCCCACCATTACCATCACCACTGCCGCCAAGCCCAGAACCACCGTCATTACCGCCGACGAGCCCGCCGCCACCGTCACCACTGCCGCCAAGCCCCGAGCCGCCATCACCTTTGCCGGCCAGCCCCGAGCCGCCATCACCACTGCCGCCGAGCCCAATGCCGCCATCCCCACAGCCGCCCAGCCCGGAACCACCATCCACAATGCCGCGGACCCCACCATTACCATCACCACTGCCAGCCAGTCCCGAACCACCTTTATTACCGCCGACGAGCCCGCCGCCACCGTCACCACTGCCGCCAAGCCTCGAGCCGCCATCAACTTTGCCGGCCAGCCCCGAACCGCCATCACCACTGCCGCCGAGCCCAATGCCGCCATCCCCACAGCCGCCCAGCCCGGAACCACCATCCACAATGCCGCGGACCCCACCATTACCATCACCACTGCCGCCAAGCCCCGGATCACCTTCATTACCGCTGACGAGCCCGCCGCCACCGTCAAAACTGCCGCCAAGCCCCGAGCCGCCATCACCTTTGCCGGCCAGCCCCGAACCGCCATTACCACTGCCGACGAGCCCAATGCCGCCATCCCCACAGCCGCCCAGCCCGGAACCACCATCCACAATGCCGCGGACACCACCATTACCATCACCACTGCCTGCCAGTCCCGAACCACCGTCATTACCGCCGACGAGCCCGCCGCCACCGTCACCACTGCCGCCAAGCCCCGAACCGCCATCACCACTGCCGCCGAGCCCAATGCCGCCATCCCCACAGCCTCTTAGCCCGGAACCACCATCCACAATGCCGCGGACCCCACCATTACCATCACCACTGCCGCCAAGCCCCGAGCCGCCGTCACCTTTGCCGGCCAGCCCCGAACCGCCATCACCACTGCCGACGAGGCCAATGCCGCCATCCCCACAGCCGCCCAGCACGGAGCCACCATCCACAATGCCGCGGACCCCACCACCACCTTCATCACTGCCGTCCAGCCTCGAACCGCCGTCACCACTGCCTACGAGCCCAATGCCGCCATCCCCACAGCCGCCCAGCCCGAAAACACCATCCACAATGCCGCGGACCCCACCATTACCATCACCACTGCCGCCAAGCCCAGAACCACCGTCATTACCGCCGACGAGCCCGCCGCCACCGTCACCACTGCCGCCAAGCCCCGAGCCGCCATCACCTTTGCCGGCCAGCCCCGAGCCGCCATCACCACTGCCGCCGAGCCCAATGCCGCCATCCCCACAGCCGCCCAGCCCGGAACCACCATCCACAATGCCGCGGACCCCACCATTACCATCACCACTGCCAGCCAGTCCCGAACCACCTTTATTACCGCCGACGAGCCCGCCGCCACCGTCACCACTGCCGCCAAGCCCCGAACCGCCATCACCACTGCCGCCGAGCCCAATGCCGCCATCCCCACAGCCTCTTAGCCCGGAACCACCATCCACAATGCCGCGGACCCCACCATTACCATCACCACTGCCGCCAAGCCCCGAGCCGCCGTCACCTTTGCCGGCCAGCCCCGAACCGCCATCACCACTGCCGACGAGGCCAATGCCGCCATCCCCACAGCCGCCCAGCCCGGAACCACCATCCACAATGCCGCGGACCCCACCATTACCATCACCACTGCCGCCAAGCCCCGGATCACCTTCATTACCGCTGACGAGCCCGCCGCCACCGTCAAAACTGCCGCCAAGCCCCGAGCCGCCATCACCTTTGCCGGCCAGCCCCGAACCGCCATTACCACTGCCGACGAGCCCAATGCCGCCATCCCCACAGCCGCCCAGCCCGGAACCACCATCCACAATGCCGCGGACACCACCATTACCATCACCACTGCCTGCCAGTCCCGAACCACCGTCATTACCGCCGACGAGCCCGCCGCCACCGTCACCACTGCCGCCAAGCCCCGAACCGCCATCACCACTGCCGCCGAGCCCAATGCCGCCATCCCCACAGCCTCTTAGCCCGGAACCACCATCCACAATGCCGCGGACCCCACCATTACCATCACCACTGCCGCCAAGCCCCGATCCGCCGTCACCTTTGCCGGCCAGCCCCGAACCGCCATCACCACTGCCGACGAGGCCAATGCCGCCATCCCCACAGCCGCCCAGCACGGAGCCACCATCCACAATGCCGCGGACCCCACCACCACCTTCATCACTGCCGTCCAGCCTCGAACCACCGTCACGACTGCCGCCGAGCCAATTGCCGCCATCCCCACAGCCGCCCAGCCCGGAACCACCATCCACAATGCCGCGGACCCCACCACCACCTTCATCACTCCCTCCCAGCCTGGAACCACCATCACGACTGCCGCCGAGCCAATTGCCGCCATCCCCACAGCCGCCCAGCCCGGAACCACCATCCACAATGCCGCGGACCCCACCACCACCTTCATCACTCCCTCCCAGCCTGGAACCACCATCACGACTGCCGCCGAGCCAATTGCCGCCATCCCCACAGCCGCCCAGCCCGGAACCACCATCCACAATGCCGCGGACCCCACCACCACCTTCATCACTCCCTCCCAGCCTGGAACCACCATCACGACTGCCGCCGAGCCAATTGCCGCCATCCCCACAGCCGCCCAGCCCGGAACCACCATCCACAATGCCGCGGACCCCACCACCACCTTCATCACTCCCTCCCAGCCTGGAACCACCATCACGACTGCCGCCGAGCCAATTGCCGCCATCCCCACAGCCGCCCAGCCCGGAACCACCATCCACAATGCCGCGGACCCCACCACCACCTTCATCACTCCCTCCCAGCCTGGAACCACCATCACGACTGCCGCCGAGCCAATTGCCGCCATCCCCACAGCCGCCCAGCCCGGAACCACCATCCACAATGCCGCGGACCCCACCACCACCTTCATCACTCCCTCCCAGCCTGGAACCACCATCACGACTGCCGCCGAGCCAATTGCCGCCATCCCCACAGCCGCCCAGCCCGGAACCACCATCCACAATGCCGCGGACCCCACCACCACCTTCATCACTCCCTCCCAGCCTGGAACCACCAACCACACTGCCGCCGAGCCCAACGCCACCATTACCACTTCCTCCCAGCCTGGAACCATCATCACCACTGCCGCCCAGCACCAAACCGCCATCACCATTGCCACCAAGCCCCGAACAACCATCCCCACTGCCGCCGAGCCCAACGCCGACATCACCGCTGTTGCCAAGCCTAACGCCACGATCCGCACTTCCGCCCAGCCCCAATCCACTGCCGCCAAGCCCAACGCCGCCATTCCCGCTCCCTCCCGGCCTGGGGCCACCATCGCCACAGCCGCCGAGCCCCGAGCCACCATCTCCACCACCATCATCACCACTGCCGCCGAGCCCCGAACCAGCATCCCCACTCCTGCCCACCCCCAAGCCACCATCTCCCCTGCCATCATCACCGCTGCCGCCGAGCCCCGAATCAGCATCCCCACCGACAGCAGCCCCACTACCGCCAACCCAAACGCCGCCGTCACCACTGCCGCCGAGGCCGGGGCGGCCCTTGCCTCAGCCACCCAGCCCTGTGCCGCCCTCGCCACTCCCGTCCAGCCCGGTCGGGTTCTCACCGCCCTCATCCTCCCCGCCCAGTCCTACCCCACCAGCGCCTGCTCCGCTCACCTACCGGCCACTTTCACCATCCAACAGCTTCCCAACACCTCCATCGACGCCATCTCGCCCTGTGCCCCGAAGCCCTTCCGCACTACCTCCAAGCCCGACGCCACTTATAGACGTTACGTTTCCGCCTCGTCCGCCTTCACCCCGATCGCCACCGCGGCCGGCCTTCATCGTTCCAGCCGTGTACGTCCCGCCCGAGTACGTCGCAGCCGCCAACAGTACGGCTCAGGGCGTCCTGACTGTCGTACAAAATGTGACGGTACCGGTGGAAGTCGCCTCAGGTGCCGGAGAGTTGGCGGCGTTGTTCCCCAACGCAACCAGTGTCACCACCACAGCCACGCTGCTGGGTGTGACGGTGCGGGTGGCGGCGGCTATTGGCAGCACGGCCATCTTCATCACCAGCACAGCCGCGCAGGCAGTGGTGCAGGTGGGTGCGCTGGCGGCGGCGGGAGGGCTAGCAAAGAAAGGAGCCTCCCCAGTCGGCTGACGACTAACGAACGCCCCAGGTGTCGGCAATTGTTTCGGACTGCAGTGCCGCTGCGACGCTCCCTCGTAAAAGGTGGCACATCGCGATTATTTTGGCGCTCCCTCCCTCCCTCCTCCCTCCCTCGCTTCCTAAAACCCTAAACTCCCGGCATGCACGTCGCAGGTTGGCTGCTCAACCGCCTTCCTCGACGCCTTCCGCTCCGAGCTGGTCGTCCGGGCCAACATCAGCGGCGAAGTGGTGTCCAAGGTTACGTGTGGAGATGCCGCCGGCCCCACGACAGGCAACCGTCACCTCTTGGCAGGCGAGTCGTCCCAAGGAGGGGCTGCGGCTGGAGGCAGCTGTGACGCCTCTGGCAATAACAGCAGTATGCAACTGCTGGTTATCCTGCGCCTGCCGCCGGATAACCCTGCGCTGGTGGCCTTCTACAAGGCGCGATTGCTCGACACCATCACCGCATGGAGCGCTGAGTCGCAGACAGGGGCGCCTGGAGCACGTGCTGGGGCACTGCAGCTGTGTGGCCCGGCCAGTGACAGTGACATTTCGGAGCTGACGGAGGTGCGTGCGTCGCCACGATACCGCGCAGAGGAGTTGGTTGGGGCGGCGGGCATAGTTGCGTGCTCGTAGTGCTGGAGGCGAGGCAGTGCGCAGATACCGGTAGAGCTAGCTTAGGAAAGCTGCAGGGAGGAGACACGCACGGCGAGGCACTCGATACAAGCACGTCTATGTTTCCGCTGAGTAAGTAGACAGGTGGGCGCCGTACAGCTCTCTTGCATGCACGCAAGGTGCCCGCCAGCAGGTGGGTGCGCGGGCATAGTGCTCGCGCGGCGTAGGCAGCAAAGGCCTGGTCACTGCGTCGCTCACAGCAGTGTTGTGGTGGCGGAGCCAAAGCAAGCCTCAAACCTGCCTTCACTCACTGTCCAGCTGCTCCTTGCGTCTGTGAACTGTGATGGCGCCAACGAACCGTCCACTTAGCTTCTAGGTTGCAACCATTTTCACTGAGTTTTAACCGAGTTACTTATATTTGAATGACTTGTCCGAGTTACTTATATTTGAATGATTTGTCCGAGTTACTTATATTTGAATGATTTGTCCTTCCTTTACTATTACAGGTCAGCGCCGTGCAGACCGTGCCGCTCAACGTCCTGGGTACGACATCGCTCGGCGCCGCGTGCGGCTCGGCCTCCCTGACCCCCACCACGGAGCTCGGTGGCGCGGGCAGCGAAGTGGAGTGCAGCGTGGTGGCCATCACCACCGCGGCGCCGTCATCGTCACCTCCACCTTCCGGTGTGGTGGTGGTGCAGCAGCCAGCAGCCCCAGAGGGCGCGCTTGGGCCGCAACCTCCGACCACCCCGACCAGTGTGCAGCAGGTGAGGTGGGCTCGCTGGTGAAAATACTACCCTACCTTTCTGCTGCATGGAAAGGATGGGCGAGTAGGTAGGCAGGCGAGGATCCGCAACTAGCCTATCCTAGCAATCGCGGGAGAAAGAAAGTACCCAGCTGCTGGCCAGCTAGATAGTCCAGTTCATCAGAGCAGGGTCAGCGGAGGGTCTCACCCATGACATCCTACCTGCGCGCATAAGGGCGCATGCAAACACGCAAATAGCTCGCTTGCCACCTGTCAGCAGCTGTCACTAACTCGGAATTTACCAGGACTTGGTTATCAGGTCACATGTAAAGTTTCCCGCTGTACGAACGCAAACGCAGATGGAACCGACCAACGCCACAGATGTTCCGGAACGCCAGCATCACCACCACAGCGACCCGCTCATCCCCATCGCCGCCTCCATCGCGTCTCTCATCGGCCTCCTATTACTTGCATCAGCGTGCTGCGTCATTTTAGCAATCGCCCGCAGGCGCAAAAAAAACCGCGAGCGGGACGAAGAGGGCAAGGTGCGGCGGTTAATATTAAAGTTGAAAATCGATTGATTGTGTTGCTGTTTGGGGTTGTTGATGTTCCAATGTGGCGCCAAAGCCCTTGAAACAAGCTAATTGCGCTGCATGTGCCCGGGACCAATCAGGACGGTGGCCTGCAGCATTGATATTACGAAACCTCGCTTACGCTTGCATTGCTTGCAGCACTAGTATGTTTTAACGTTGCGCGTTAGCGGCGGATAGCCGCGCCACAGCTTGAGGTGCCTTTGCATGTGTACGGATTCCCTCGATGCGTGTGTCGTACGTCGGTCGGGCTCACTCCTCATCAGCCGGCTCATTCCGTTCCATGCACGTGCAGGGCGACTTGCCGTTGGCGATCCAACCAGAACCGTCACGTGCCGTTCCGGAGCTAGGCGGCGGCGTTGTTGTGGATGAAAGCCCCACGGACGAGCGCACGTCGGCGTCTGTAGGTGCTGGCAGCGGCCGTGATGGCGCTAGCAACCAGCTCGCCCAGGCTGTGGCTGCGGCCGCGGCCGCTGCTGCTGCAGCAGGAGCAGCAGCCGCCGCTGCTTCGCATTCGCCGCCGTCGCAGGATGAGGCGGCGAGCCCAAGGGGTGTCGTTCCTTACCTGCATTCTAGTAGCAACGTTTCCGGTACCGCCGTCGCAGCCGTCGCGGCCCCTACTACTAGCTTTGCTGCTGTCCAGCGGCCAACAACCCGGCGCGCCCGCCGCCACAGTGTGGCCTCGCTCGTGGAGGATGCACTCCGTCAGGCGATTTTCACGGCGCGCATCATGGGCAGCGGTCGCGCTGGTGGCACTATCAAGCCATTGCACAACGCGGCGGAATATTCCCCTGGTGTTGCTGGCAGGAGTAGCAGTGTTGGTGCCTTCACGCACGGCAGGCGGCCCAGGAAATTCAGCAGCAACGTCAGCCAGGTGCATTCCGGCGCTGATGAAGAGGATTGGGAGGGCGGCGCTGAAGCTGGCGAGCAGCGGGTCGCGGACGGCGGACGAGCAATGTTTGGCCGTGCTGCTGATGGCGCGCCTGGAGCCATAGGACGCCCGCGACCTTTCCCTTTCCCTCTTCGCCGGTCGCGCGTTTGGTCCGAGACCACACGTGGTGCTGCCGTTGGAGGCCCAGCAGGGCCGGATTCACGGGCCGGCAGCGCCCAGAGCTCGCGTCGGATCGACGCTTGGCCTCTTCACGCGCAGTACGACAGCCGCAGGGCCGAAGACGCCAGTACTTCACTACCGGTCTCGGTGCAGCCTTCCGGTTCGCTGCGAAAGAATCATATATTGTCTGAGGACGCCGCCGGCGTTATTGTGGGAACCTCTCACACCGCTATGGGCAGCGGGAAGGGCCGGCAAAGTGTCGGCGGCTGGTTCTCTCAGAATCACGAGGAGGGAACCGCTGGCGACTTGGCTGCGCTGCAAAATCAAACCCGCGGGGGCAGCAAGAGCAGTGCTCGCAGTGGCGGAGATCCGAAGCTTCTGGAGGCGGAGGATACGATGCACGAGGAGCAGGCGCGTGCGGCAGCGGCCGGTGTATCCCAAGGACCGGGCAGTTGGGGAGAGAAACCCAGTGCAGGCTTTGAGGCGGGTGGAGGAGCTGGCAGCAGCAGCGGCAGAGGTGGCGCTGCAGCTGCGGCGTCGGCACTGGCAACTGCAGCTGCAGCTGCTGCGGCTGCAGTGGCGGCGGCGATGTCTATTCAGCGCTCCTCCAGCTCGCTACGGCGTGCGCGCGCACCCACCATCATGTCCACTGGCGCCGGGAGCTTCAGTGCTGGCAGCGATCAGCTGTCGCCCACCTCCCCGCCATCAAAGTCCAAGTGGTATTCGCGTTGGGTCCAGCGGAGCAGTGAAAGCGGCAGAGACGCTGCGGCGAGCAGGACCACTCCTGAGCCAAGTGCTGCCCGGACCGTTGGCGCCGCGCCTCCAGGAGTTGGGGGTGAGGCCTCTGGTTCGCAGCTAGGCACCGGGACCGGAGGCACTGGAGGGGGAACGGCTCGCAGGGTGAGCATTGACCTGCGGGCACCACCACCGACCCCTGAGTCAGCCGTTGGGAGTCAACGAGAACTGCGCGCAGAGGGTGTGGATGCAGGAGGACCCGCCGCGGCGGCGGCAGGGCTGGACGTCGTAAGAAGGCCGCCTAGGCGGGTGTGCGCATCCGCTAGTTCTGGGGCCCGTGCCCACGAAGTGCGGCGGCGGGCATCTCTACAAGACCCTATGGGCTGGGGGTCTAACAACCACGGACTCGCTGCAACACGGCTCATACACACTGCCAACGCGTCTACGTCGATGATGTCTTGGACGGGCGGGGCGCGGGCTGAGGAGCCGTCCACGCGCCCGCATGTCGGAGCGCCGCAGGGCAATACTGGCCATCCCACTGGAGCAGCCCACGTCTTCGGCTGGGCGGAAGGCAGCGAGGATCAGGCGCCGTTGGCCGGCATGAGGTCATCTGAGAGCTCGTCATTTGGCCTCGCGGGTTTGCGCAGCGGCGGCTGGCCGAGGCTGTCCGAGTTTATGGCCCATGCACCCGCCGGTGAGGGCCGACACGCGACGGAGGCACATCCACGGCCTCAACGAGCCGCGCTCAACATTACATCGGACACGGAACTTGCGCCTTTGATGCACCAGACATCTCCGACAGATACGGCGCCTACAGGTATCCGCAGCTTGACATCGCTGGTGCGAGATGGGCCGGACAGCCGGGAGGAGTATGCGCTGCCTGGGTTGCCGTCAGTGGTGGTCGGTTCGGGTGAAGTGTCTGGGCGGCCCACCGGCCGGCGACTAGGGACGCCGGGGGGTCTCACCGACAGGGTACAGGCCAGTGGCAGCATGCGGCAGCAGGTCGAGTACGGTCGCTGCGGCACCCCGACCCGCAGTGCTGGCACCGACTTCTCCATGCCCCTCTCGCCGTTGGGCGGGGCACCCAAGTCCTCAAGGCAACCGATTCCGACACTTAGTGAGGCAGCTGGAGACGCGGAGGCTGCGGTGGCTGAGGGTGGCGAGTCACTCGGCGAGATGGGTGGGATGGGCCACGGCGTGACGCCCAGTTCGCAGCCCTTAAGCGCTAGATTGTCCGGGTCAGCTCCTCAGGTGCCCGCGAGCAGGCGCCCTGATGCAGGTGCTGGCAGCCCTACTGCGGCGGCGACTGTCACCAGCTGGAGGGGCGCCTTGGAAGGGGATGAGCAGCAGGGCGGTGATGGAGCGCCTCCACACCACTACGGTAGTAGTGCGGCTGTGCTCGGCAGTGTTGCTGCAGCACGCGATAGGGCTGCTGCGGCGCCGAGTGTTGCCGCAGCACCAGCTATCCAAAGGCTACGAGTGGATTTGCCCAGGGATGGAGATGAGGGTCATCTGCTCGAAATCGCGCTGCCGGGCAGCAGCTTCACCTACCAGACGAGCCCCGGCACGCCAGCTCTAACGACTTCTCCCCAAGTGGAGAAGCTACCGGTGGGACCGATGGGTAGCGCGCAGGGCGCAGTCGTGCACTGGCTGGCGGCGCACGCTCGGCGGCAGGTGATTGGCCAGGATGGACGTCCGACGATGCAGCAGGTGATTGGCCAGGATGGACGTGCGACGATGCAGCAGGCCGAAGTCGTGACAACTGTCCGAGAGGGCAGGCAGGAGGGCAACTCCGGAGAGATTCATCCTTTTAAGCGAGCCTCAACCGGCCAACTGTATAAGCTTTAATGCGTGCCGAGGGGTGGGATGCGTGTAGGCATGTCGCAATGAGGCATGGTGCACGAATACAGCTTGGCATCCTTAACCAACGAACTGTTTGCTCAGGCCCTTGATAAATTGTTCTTCACTACGGTTAGCACTGTCAATTGGCTCGATGTATCATTGCTGTGTGTAGAACGCGGAACTGCGCGGAAGCTAAGGATTGGGCCGATAGGAAGAATTTTTGCCTCAACGGAAGATGTGTACGTGTTGTCGTTGTCACCGACACGGCGACTCGACCGGAATGGAATCCCGTGCACGTCGCCGCATTTGAAAGCGCTGGCGTCGCGTAAAATGTCGTATTTCCTGACGCCATCCTGCTGCTTGTGTTGCAGCTTGGGCAGGCGGTTAATGGTCGACCACCGCAGACCACCGGGGAGACCGCAGAGAATGGTATCGGGTAGTTCTCGGTATCTGCTAGTCGTCGTGAAAGGCAGCGTCTTGCACGCGGTAATGGCATTTTCCCCTGCCAAACCGCTGCTTGACACCTCGTAGATTCATTGGAGCATTGACGTGAACTGATGCCACGGCTGGACGCTGACGTGTGCATCCATGTGCACCTCGCCCGCTGACGCTGGCAGGCGTGCGTGTGTTTCTAATGCCGATGCCTGCAACTACGGATCGCGTGGCCATAATTTGACCCACGTTTGACGGCCCCTGCAGCGACGCGATCAATCTTTTTGTGACGTCGGGCTAATCGACGGCCTGAGGGATGTGCAGGAATGCACGGTACTGCGGACATGGGTCTCTTGCGTACAAATTGTCCTTCAATGTGCCACTAGTAGCTGTCATTTCTGGCCAAGCCTGGCCACAATAACATTTTATCGCCAATGCACTTGGCACGCCTGACGCCGCACCCGAGTGTTAAGAAAGGAGTATCTGGGGCCACCTCGGGCTGTGCGTTGGATTCAAGGAGTGCGTCCTGAAGCTGTGGGTCGCCAAGGATGGGCATGTGGCGTCTATGCTTTGGGGTTTGCGTCTCATGGTAGAGACACGAGTGAACGCTGTGAGATGCTTGCTAGTGCTGTGTATTTATGCCTCACGATGAACACACGTACATGACCATGTGAGGTTCTCACAAGTATTGGGGTCGTAGGTTGGTAAGGAAGCAGGTGGAAGACTGCGCCGTACAGCATTGCAACGAGCTGCAAGGAGCAGACAGGCATTCGTTCCGCTCTTCCCCATTTCCTGCTTAGCGCGCACTCTTCGAGGGTATTCCCTTGGTGTTCCCTTATGTCACATGGCAGGCGACGATAATGTACTCCGTTCCGCATATCACGGAACAGAGCCTGAAGCCCTGCACGTCTGACCCGCTCAAATCCAAACAAGGGCATTGCCTTAGGCTGGGCGCTTCGCAGTAGCTGATGTTTTTTTGATTGATTGATTACAAGCTCTTGGAGCTCGTAAGGCCCAGACGAGCCAGGAGGCTCATGGACCGCTAATCAAAGTAATTCATAAAGAAGAATCGAAAACGTTTAAGCTGATGTAATATTCCTAATGATAGACAGTTCCGTACGGCATCGCAACGAGCAACGTCTCCAACGCAATACTTTGCATTGCATTGTCCCTTTATAACCTATTGGAAACCAGCAATCGAGGGTACTACCTCCGTGGCAAAACCTACCGGGAGTTTTCTTACCGAAGTAGTGGACCGCACGGGAACGTATCACGCCAATGGTTGAAACAAGTGTCACTATAAGATGATGGGGAGTTTAGGAGGGTGCACGGGTATAGGGTACCAGGCTGCAGGGATTGGCATGCATGGTACTCCGCCACTTGAGGTTTGGTCGATACGCCCAGCTGCGGCACCTGCCTTATCACTACCGCTGCTGCAAAGCATCAGGTGAGCAGGCCGACACTATGTCACGCTTCCTATTTCTTTGTCAGGCGCAGCGCGACGAGCCGCCGGCGCTACCAGTTGCCTATTGAATGATATGTAAGGCTTTACCTTGCTTGCAGCTCCTTTCGTGGACCGTCTAGCCTCAGGCACCGGCCACCAGCGGTCACATCAGTTGTGGGCCAGGTGCGTTGCTGTGACCTCCGCCATAGGTATTCGCATAAGACGTTGAAGATGCTTTGCGACGCCATTTACTATTATAATGGTATATCTTGCTTATGATAGTATTGCTGTGCGTTATCTCCATCCAGTCATCTGGCTATCCGCCCATTAATTGCTTAGCCACCATACCCCGTTCCTGAACGGACAGCCTCGCGCTGGATACTATTTCGATCCGTGGATGTGCACCCTCGCAGTTGCAACCGCTGGTGCAGGGCCGTGCCGGTTTACCGCGGCTGCCCCCACCGCCTCCCCCTCCACTTGGAGGAGGCGGCACCTACGAAGGAGCTGATGATGATCACCTGAAGCTCACGCCGCTTCAGCAGCGGCGACTTTCGCACGCCTCTGCTAGCACCAGCACCGGCGCCGCGCCGACCGTAGACCACGCTGCGACGGCAAGGGCCGACTCGGCGGGACCGGCGGAATCCCGAGCAAACAGCTGGCTTCATCTTTGGGGGCCGCGGCTGCAGCAGCGGCAAATAACGACAGCGCAGGCTGCTGTACGGCTACTGCGGATAGCAGACGAGTATCTGAAGCTCGTCGGCAATCATCCGCGACTGCCTGAGGCGGGGTCTCGAGCAGCCTCCAGCGCCATCAAGAAGCCCCGGCAATCAGCAGCGTCGTCGCAGCAGCAGCAGGAGCAGCAGCATTCCGAAGAGCCGAACATGCAGCCAGAAACTCAATCGCCGTCGCTGCTGCGGCCGCCGCTGGGTGTGCTAACGGGCCTTGACCAGCTGGCGCTGTGGGAGTCGGTGGAAGTGCTGCAGCCGCTGCTGCCGCTGCTGTCGGTGGGGCAGCTCCAGGTGGGGCGCCAGGACTTCGCGTCGGCTGCACGGGTTAGCACGGGAGGGGTACCTTCATGGTCGTGGCCTGGTACTCTGGTACCCCATGCTGGCCATGCACTGTCTCCCTCTGTTTAAGCACGTAGAACATTCGCTGTGCACGAACAAGTAAACAAGAACCGCTGATCTGCCCGTGCGCAGCGGTGCCTGGAAACCCTGGCAGCGGTGGGCCATACACCCCCTGACCCATGGGTCCACGACTTCCTTGCGGCTTCGGAGCCGCTGCTGCCGCGCGCTGACGCAACGGAGACGTACGGCATGCTTGCCGCCATGCGGGCGCTGCGCATCCGGCCTCAGCGGCTGCAGTGGACGGACGGCGCGGCGGGCGCGTTGTCGCGCCACCTGGCGCAGCTGGCAGCACCGCAGGTGAGGTTTCGAGGAAGACCCGTGGATGCGAGATAAAACCGTTTAGAAACAACCGTGTAGTTAAGGTCGGGGGGCTAGCGAGAAGACGAGACTCACCACCTGACATGCGAGAAAGCCTAGGGGAAGGAGCGGGAGGGGTGTGGGAGGCGGTCCGCAGCTCTGCAGGCGTCCAGTTCCGGAGCGGAAAGCAGCTCAGGGCGGCAGAGCGACAACGTCTCGACCCGGCAGGACAAGGGCACGGCAGGGCAGGGCACGTGGTTGCGGATACGAACGGGGTATCCTTGTGGCCTACCTACCGCTGCTACGCCGCGTAAACCAAGGTGGTGACTGGAGCCACGCTGCCGCCGCCTGTCTGCGTGCCGGCTGGCCGGCATGTCGCGCCTCTCGGCGGCCCTGACCTGCTGCCCTCCTGCTGCTGCCGCCCGGCCGCCTCAACCTGCAGGTGGTGGAGCTGCTTTGCTGCTTCGCCGACCTGGCGCTACAGCCGCCTGAGGGGCTGCTGTCCCGCATCTTCGCGCTGCTACTGCCGGACGTCCCCCAGCTACAGCCCCGCCTCGTCCTGGACCTGCTGGCATGCTGCAGCAGGATGCGCTGCAGGCCGCCGCCGCACCTGCTGGAAGCCGCCTACGAGGCGCTGACGCCGGCAGTGCTGGCGGCGGCGCCGCCGCACCCGCTGTGCAGGCTGGCGGCGGCCATGGCGGCGCTGCGGCTACAGCCCCCGCCGGGCCTCTTGACGGCGCTAGTGGCCCGGGCGGATGGCCTGCTGCGCCTGGCTGTACAAGAAGCCGGCGGCGGCGGAAACAGTGCCGCACTCGGCGGCGGCAGTGCCGGCGGGCCCAATGGGACGGGCGCGGCGACGGCAGCGGAAGGGGCGACGCAGGGGCAGCAGGCGGCAGGGGGGCGGGTGCTTCGGCCGCGGCGGAGCGCCCGGCGTTCCGCTGCCAATTACGTAACAGAGGCAACGGTGGCGGTTTCGGAGCTGGACGTGGGCGCGGCGGCGGCGGCAGCGGTGGGTGCTGAGGCGCCTCCGCTGACGCTGACGCCGACGCAGCTCTCGTGCCTGCTCCGAGACCTTCGGACGCTGGCAGCCGCGCTGCCCCCTGCCTGGAGCGGCCTCTGCGGTCGCTACATAGCGACATGTGTCGACGCATCGACTCCCGTCGTAGACGTGTCGTACTTGCTAGGCGCCGTGTCGCGGTGCGGCCTGAAGCTGGAGCCCTCTGTCGTACGGTTGGTGGCGGCGCGGCTGGAGGCCAGCCTGCAAGAGGCAAGGGACCAGCGGCGCCAGCGGCGGCGCCAAGATGATGCAGCAGGGGCGGGGCTCGAGGCTGGGTCGGGGGAGTCAGCGGGGGACGTGTCGGAGGAGTCGGCGGGGGAGTCTTCAGGGAAGGGTGGAACGCAGCCGATCCACGGGCGGCGAGGTGCGGATGGGGAGATGGAGGTCGCTGCAGGACCACTGTCCCAGAGGCACGCAAGTGCAGTCAGCCAGTGGAGCCCCCAGGTGAGGCCTGAGGCAGCGCATGCAGCGCGTAGCAGGGCCATTCTTTGTTGTACGGCGAGGCACACAGTGCGGTGCATGTCACCGCGGGCTCGATGCCGTACAGGGGCATGCTCCACACCTCCCTGGATCATCAGCCTCCCGCACACTAACCCTGCCGCCGTCGCTACCGCTCGCACAGGCCCTCTCCACCGCCACCACGGCGCTGGTGCCGTACGCGGCGCTGCTGCCGCCTTCCCTGCTGCGCGCGCTGTACGGCAACCTGTACGACACGCTCGAGCGATTCGACTTGCCGCAGCTCACCGCCACGCTACACGCGCTGCCGTACCTCAGCGCGCCGCCTCAGCACCTCCACAGGCGCGCCGACGACGCGCTAGCGGCGCTGCCGCCCCCGCCGCTGCCGCTCCTGGCGTCGTACCTGTCCTGCCTGCACGGTCGCATGCACCGGATGCAGCCCTGGCAGCTCTCCATGTGCTTGTTCGCGCTGCTGCGTCTTCGCGTGCGACCCGACCCACCCTGGATGGACGCCTTCCTGGGCCAGGTCTACCACACACTGCCGCACATGAATGAAGTCCAGATCTCAAGCGTGGCCTGGGTGGTGGCCAAGCTGTCGTACAGGCCGCAGGAGGAGTGGGTCGAGCGGCTGCTGGCCGCGGCCGCGGGCCGGCTGTCCTGCTTCTCACCTCGCCACCTGTGCCAGCTGCTGTGGGCGGTGGCGGCGATGGGCTACCAGCCGGGAGATGCGTGGATGGCGCGGTGGCTGGATAAGGCCCGGGGGCATTTCCGTACTTCGGATGGCCGTACGCTGGCGTCGCTGACCTGGGCACTGGCGACGCTGGGTCACGTGCCCGGGGAGCCGTGGCTGCAGGTGCGAGATGGTGGGCCCCAGTGGTTTCGCGCGACGGGTCATGTGGGGTTGCGGTCTAATATCAACTTGTTGCGCGTGCGTCGGAAGGAGGGAGGTGAGCGAGGAGCATGTCGATGAGAGCCTATAGACCATAAGGCCTGAGGGGCGGAAGGCGTCCCCCTCTGCCTCTTTCACTGACCTGTGGCCGGCGTCCCTAGGGCAGCCAGTCCCTTACCCCCGGAATACACCAAGCATGCATAAGCGATGCGTCCTTCCCCCTACTACCCGTAACCACCTCAACATCCCAGGACCTGTGCCAGCACCTCGCCCGGCGTCTGCCGTACACGCAACCCCGGGCCGTCGCTAACACGCTGGCGGCGCTGGCGGCGCTCGGACACCGGCCCTCTGACGATTGCCTGGACGCCGTCGCGGCGCATGTGCGGGCGCGGCTGGCGGCGCCGAGTGGGCAGGGATCCGCCGCCGCCGCCGCCGCCGCGGGCGGAAGCTACAACCTGCAGGACCTGGCGCACGCCTGCCACAGCCTTGTCCGCCTAGGTCACCGCCCTACCGACGAATGGCTGGGAGCCGTGGCGACCGCGGCGGCGCGCCTGGCGCTGAACGGTCCCCCTTCGGCGCCGACGCTGTACGAAGAGGATTTTGGCCACGATGGCGATGAAAGCGACGGCGATGCCTCCGACGTCGCCGCCGCCACGGCGGCGGCATCGCATGCCAAGCATATCGCGCTGCTGGTGTTGGCATTGGCGCGGCTGCAGCGGCGGCCGCCGCCGTCGGCCTGGGCGGCGCTTCTAGACGGCCTGCACCCGTGCTTGCCGTACGCGCCGCCACAGTCCCTCGCGGTGCTGCTGGCGGCGGCGGCGGCGCTGCGGCTGCCGTTGCCACGGGAGCACGCGGGCGCTCTACTGCTGGCGACGCACCGCCGCATGGGGTCCTTCAGCGGTGGCGGCCTGGCCATGGTGCTCCGTGCCTTCGTTGAGCTGGGGCTGCACCCTGGGTCGAGGTGGCTGGGGCGGCTGGAGGAGGTACTGCTACTGCGCAGGGTGCAGGCGGAGCACTTCGAGCAGCAGCAGCAGCAGCAGCAGCGGCATCGGGGATCGCTTCTACGGGGCTCGGGCAGTGAGGTGGCAGAGCTGGATGCCGCAGGCCTTGGCGCTGAGGTTGAGGAGGGTGATGACGGGAGCAACAGCGACGAGGTACGGGAGAGTAGCAGCTGCGAAGCTGCCGCCGGGCCGCCGCCGCCGCTACTCCTGCCGTCAGCGTTGGCTCTGGGCCCCCGTGAGCGGTGCTCAATGCTGTGGGCAGTGGCCACCCTGGAGACCTCCCGGTTGGTCGAGACGAAAACCTCCTCCCGCGACCAGCAGCACCAGCAGCACCCCTCACAACCCTCCCTGGACCAGGACGGCTACCCGCCGCCGGCCCGCTGGGCGCGCAAGCCTGGGCCTCTGCGGCAACCCCTGCAGCATGGCGGACTATTGTCCCTGCTGCTGCCGGCCGCGGAACCTCCGTGGTCTGCGGAGGCGAGTCAGGAAGGCGAACGGAGCCGCTGTGGGCAGCTGACGGCCTGCAGCGGCCAGGACCTGTCGCTCGTTTGCTGGTCGCTGGGCCGGTTACGAGCGCGGCCGCGGGGCCTTATGCGCGCGCTGCTAGCTGAGGTGCAGGCTCGCCTAGTGACCGGGTTGGACCCACCATCCCCCACATCGCCAGGTACCACGCCGACTACCGCCGCTGCTGAGGCGCGCGTGAAAGCAATGACGGCGGAACGAGAGGCGACCGCCCGCCGCTTCGGGCCACGCTCTCTGGCGATGGCGTTCTGGGGCATCAGCAGCGTGGGCGTGTGGCCCTCGCCACAGTGGCAGGCCGCGGCGGCGGCGGCGGCGCTGCAGATGGCGCGGGAGGGCATGCTGGGGCCGCAGGACCTGGCGACGGTGCTGGCGGCGCTGGCCAGGTGGCGGCGGGCGCCGAGGGGACGGCAGCAGCGGCGGCGGCGGCTGCAGCTGATCGGGCGGGAGCGGGAACGAGCCCGCTACCGGCGCCGCGGCGGTGAGGGGGCGAGCGGCTCCGGACCTCCGAGGGCAGCGGCGGCGACGCGGGCCCGCGCGTGTACGACAGCCCTGGCGGCTCTGGCGCTCGCTGACAGCGCCGCGCGGATGCAACAGCCCTTGCAGCCGCCCCCGCCACCCCCGGGCCTCGATGCTGGCGGCGCTCCGGTCCCCGCGGGCCCTCGCCACTACGACGCGCGCAGCCTGGCGACGCTGGCGTGGGCGCTCGCAAGCCTGGGCGTGCGGCAGCTGCCCGACCCGTGGGTCGCCGCCTTCATGCCCGCGTCCCTGCGGCTGCTGGCCCAGCTGCCGCCCTCGCATCGCGTCACGATGCTTGACAGCCTCTCGCGCCTGGGCCTGCGCCCCGGGTTGGTATGGCTGGACAGGGCGGAGCAGGTGAGGCGCGTGCTCAGTTGTGCGTTTGTGCCCTGCTGCCGGGGGGCGGGGAGAGGAACGGAGGCAGCGGCGGGCGTCGGTAGCACCCGAGTGCTCGCTCATCTAGTATCGTGAAGCTATGGTCGGTTGCAGGGGCGGTAGGGGGACAGAGGGTACTGACTGCAGGCAGTGGCCACCCCAGTGCTCGACCTACGGTCGGTTGCAGTGCGGTAGGGGGACAGAGGGTACTGACTGCGGGGCAGTGGCCACCCTAGTGCTCGATCTACGGTCGGTTGCAGTGCGGTAGGGGGACAGAGGGTACTGACTCTTGCGGCGTCTGGAGCGTTCACGTCCTCCTGACAGGCCCCAGGGTCGCCACTGTTGTCACCTTGCCATACCGGTGCCGTTTCTTCACCTCCACTGTGACCACCGTAGCCTTCCCCGCCGCCCTCTCTGCCTTCCCCGCCCGGCTCCCGCCGCCGCTAGGTGGCCCTAGACGGAGGTATCGCGCTGGCGAGCTCGCACCGCGGCCTGGACCTGGCACTGCGGCGGATGGCGGCCTAGGCTAGGGCGGGGGCGAATGGCGGCCTAGGCGGGGCCGGGGGTGGATGGCGGCCTAGGCTAGGGCGGGGGCGGGGGCCTCCATTGGGCCCCTACGCTTGCCGGGCCACAGGTATCCACAGCCCAGTGAACGGGAGCTTTACGTTCGCCTCCATGTTGGGCTGGCGTGAGCGCCATGATGTGAACCGATCTGGGTCGGCGCTCGCTTCCCGGTCTGTTTGTGTTCCCCCAGCTAGGCAGCTGGTGCGTGCATTGGGTGGCGTTTAGGTGCCACCACACCGACAGCCGTCCAGGTGTCAGCGTGGTTGGGATGGTGTGGAGGAGCGGCACCGCGAGGTGCTGCTGTCCCGCGCTGCTCTGTTTGCCGACCTTAATATTGCGAGGGGCTACTATGAGCGAACGTGTGTACAGTGAGCGTTATACCTCCGGCAGGGCCGAGCTGGCTTTCTTAGGTGTCCTTGTACCGATATTTCATTCGTTTGATTGCGCAGTGTCATTGTATGTCGAGTTGTTTACCACACATCGTCGTACTTGTCTGTGTTAGCGAGGCATTCGGGCCCGCTGCGTGTCGGGTCTGGTGTTTGCGATTTGCAGCCAACCCACGTGGTGTGGTGTACGCGTTGGGCATGTATTCTTTTCCGCACAAACTATACAAATGGACTTTGCTGGGCACGTGCTCGAAGCGCTGAGTCCGATGTCAAGCGACAAGCACAGGGTATCCGTTGCCTACATGACCGCGGCGTCAAGGCAATGATAACGTTTTAGCGGCGGTGACTGTTTTACACGGTGATCAAGTGTAACTGGCACTCTGAAGGCCGTGTAAGATATCCTCTGAGTTGGTAGCACCACCCTCTCTTGCGCTCATCTCCCAGCTGATCCCTCCCTCCCCTGCTCCGTAGCGTCCTCATCGACAAAGTCGATACTGTTGATTAAGGCCTGGTTGATTTTCTCCTGTGCGCAGAAGAAGCGAATTGGTTTGGGTTCAAGGAGGAAAAGGACGGGTAAAAGGATGCGACCGAGTAAGCGCCTATTTTTTCCCTTCTGAATGGCCTTTCGTGGCCTTTCGTGTCAACAATCTCGGAGTTCCCCAGCCCGCACGACGAGGGCCATCGAGCCAGCCCGTCCCCAAATTCATCGACCCACGGGTCCGCACACCTGCAGGAACGCGCGCCGAGATGCCTCGGACGTTAGCTTGTCCCACTCCTGTTGCGGACAGGTGCGGAGCAGCGGGCCGCGTCAGTGATCGGGACGCTGCTTAACACACGCGCTTCCAGTTTTGCAAGTTGGCTGTTGGGCGTCAGTCCACTTCATGCCGCTGCACGAAAGCCCTGCACCCACCGTGTACGTCACGTTCACCACCTGCCAGCCCAGGCGCTGCAGGTGGCGCCTCTTCATGCCGGTGGCCCCCAGCACCGCCCCCCCCGGGGTGCGGGAGGTGTGCGTGGGGCCGTCTGCCTCCAGCGCGATCCGGAGGTGCGGCAGCGTGATGTCTATGGAGTAGCCTGCAAGAGGGCAGGAGACGGGGCCGTGCGATGACTTGCCTGGAGAGGGGTTTTTCTAAGAGAATCCGCGAATCCACGGCCGACAAGAAGAGGGTGCTATGTAAGGAAAGCCCGTGGGCCTGAACAGGGGGGTTGCGAGGAAAACCCGTGGAGGGGGGGGGGTAAAAGAAATCCGCGAATCCAGGGGGGGGTCGTCGGTGGTCACAGCGAACGTGTGGGCTGTACAGGCAGACACCGTTACATCCAGCCGAATTACCGCGAACCCAACATGCAACCTCCCAGGCCCCACGCCCCACCGGCGCTGTTGTCCTCCAGCAGGTGCATCATCCGCAGTCCCGTCAGCGAGTTGGCCATTTGGCGCTGGTAGCCGCTCTGCACCCGCCGCCGCAGGCCGCTGGTGGACGATAGGAACACGTCGCGGGCTCGGAGCAGCAGCGCACGAGCCGCAACGACGTCGATCCCGGAGGAGGTGGCGGCGGCCGCCAAGCCCGCAGCCGTTAGGTCCTCGGACGCCGCGGCGCCTCGCTTGGAGCCCCCGCCACGGCCGCGCTGTGTCGGCGGCAGCGGCGGCGGCGGCGACGACGCTGACGTCGCGGCGGCGGCGGCGGCGGCGCCGTTGGACTCGAGATGTACGGCCAGGTTAGCCTGCCACACCTGGGTCAGCACCGGCTCGGCGGGCGGCACCTCGCCGGCACGCAGGAGCAGTTGCGACCAAGCGGACCTGTACGGCACGGTACGACAAGGGCCGAGATTTGGGACCAAGTGAAAACGAGCTGGTCAGGATCCCTTGCCTCCTGGCCGACAGTATGGCATGCTTGGAGCTCAGCCTTGGCAGCCCGGCACCCACCTGAACGGCCCCGTGTCGACCTGCTGCATCACCGCCAGCGCCCACACCACCCCCGCCAGCTGCTGGGGGGTGAAGCTGCGGACATCGCCGCCTGCAGCAACGGCGCAGCAACCCACCCAGCCGGCCGATCCAGCCGGGCAGGGAATGATTTGGGGCGGTGGAGTGGGAGCGATGAAGGGTGTGTGAGGTTTATTGGAATATGGCAGGATGGCAGAAGGGGTATCCCCTTTGGGCGAACACCGGGACGCACGCTAATGCGACTGGCAGAGGGGGTCACAGCAGCGACCCATGGCGCCCCACCCCAGTGTCGAACCACGGGTTTATCCGCATGCCTCCCCCCAGAGCCCCACCTCGCCCCTTGCCGCCGCCCTTGTTGCCCTTCTTGGCGCCCTTGGCCTTCTTGGCAGCTCTCGGGTCCCCCGGCTCCGAAACCACCTTCCGTTCCCGCTCCCGCCAAGCCCAGTCCGGTCGGATGGTCAGCAGCAGCCGGTCGGGCTGGTGCCCTAGCGACGCGAAGCCCCACAGCACACGGGAGACGTCTCTTGGCTGCATGGCAACCAGGCCGCCTGACTGGACTCCAGGAAGGGCGAGAGGGCCATAGGGTCGCTTAAGACGGCCAGGAGAGGGCGGCAGGGGAGGGGGTGTTACAGCAAGAGTCCGGGAGCCGCAGGATGGCCTCTTGCCGCCTGGCTGTTTTATGTAAATACCTCCGGCAGTCTATGCCGCCAGTAAACGCACAAAACCCCCAACCCACATCCCAGACCCTCATACCGCACCCATGTTCCCAACCCCCACCTCGTACAAATGCCCCCAACCCACGTCATCGATCCACATCCCCGACCCATGCTCCCGACCCATGCTCCCGACCCACATCCCCCCCGCCGTCCCTTACCCGCATCAAGCTGGTCTCCAGGTCCTGCAGCCGGGGTGTCGCGTGGCGACTGTTTCCCAGAGCCCACAGCACCTGACCCGCCTGCCAGCCGCTCAGCCCGCCGACCCCGGCGGCCGTCTCCCCCACTGGCACCGCCCCCCCGGTGGACACCAGGCAGCGCACGAGGATCGACAGGATGGCCTCCGTCTCGACCATGAAGTACGGCGGTCCACCCTGATGGGTCGTACGTACAGCATGCATGCTCGTTGGTTAGTTGGTACAGAAGCTGGTGCTGAGTGCCTTGCCATCGTTGCGCTTATGTGCTCATTCGCCGAGTGATGTGCAAGCATGCGGCTCCTTCCTCGAACGTCTTCCTCGAAGCCCCGGCCTCGCTGGTGGGCACCCCTCCAGCTCTCCGGCTCACCAGGCTCGACATGCCCCACAGCGCCGCCACCAAGCAGTCGATCTTGGCCGCCCGGCGCGCGGCTGCGGCGGCTGAGGCGGCGGCGTCCGCAGGTGGCGGCGTGGTGCCACGACCTTGCGCCGGCAGCGCCGCCAGGAGCCTGTCCTGCGCCCCCGTCGCCGTCGCTACCGTCGCCACTGCCGCCTCTGCGGGCGGCGACGCTGAGTGACCGTTGAGCGGGACCCTGGGGAGCTGCTGCCGCCGACCCCGAGCCTGGTCCAACAGCTGCTGCTGCTGCGACATGGCTGTGTACTTGGCGACCAAGCTGTCGTACACCGCGTCGTACAATGGCCCATCGCGCATCGCAACCTCATCGTGGCCTGCTGCTTCTGCCTCCGCCTCCGATGGCCCATCCGCGTCCTGCGGGCTGGGAGCCCCGCTAGGGCCCTCCTTCGGCACCGCCGCTGCCGCCACCGTGGGCCGACGGACCCGCGGGTCATCAATGATCGCCTCCGCACCTGGATCCAGCCAATAGCTCTTGGCCACGTCAAAGTATGCGGCCGATAGCTGCGGCGTGGCTTGTTCAGGCAACAGCCGCGGCGGCGCCGCCCGCAGGCACTCCGCAAGGCCTTGGGCCTGTCGGGACGAGGGGCGCAGTGTAAGCGTGGTAGCAGGGTGGTGTCGTACTCGGATCTTTTTGGCGGCCTGGATCTCAAGAGGCCGAGCAGGCACCGGAACTCCCTGCACCCAACGCATCTATGGTCTATCCACCATCCGTCTCCAAGCCCTATCTATCCGTCACCATCCGCCTATCTATCTGTCCAAAACACCCGACCCAGACGCCGGGGACGCAGCATGGTCCGAACGACGACCCGACTCGCAAACACGACCCTGCGCCTGCACCCAGCAGTGAGACCCGCGGCGTGTTGGGGCGCTCGGGCCGACCGCACCGCACCCCCCCACATCCTACGTTTCCCCAGCCGCGTTATCGGTTCTTTGATGGTAAACCCCCACATCCTCGCTGTCCGCCGGCCATGCGCCCACTATCCTGTCTTTTTCGTGTCAACGGTTTTCACGCCACCCCCCTACTCCCCGCTCCTACCTGTCGCCCTGCCGCCAGGTCCAGGCAGCGCCAGCCGCCGATCTCCGAGCGAAGGGCGGTGAGGGCCAGGGTGCGGAGGCAGTGGGCGGCCTCGGCGGGGGAGGGAGAGGGTACCTGGGGGAGGTGAGATGAGCGGAGGTGAGGGCCCGACGAGAGCATGGCGGAGGCGAGGGGCCCGAGGGGGGCGTGGCGGAGAGGGGTGAACCCCATCGCTCCCAACAACCGCCGCTGGGCCCTAACCACCCAACCGTCCTACCGGCCGGCCCGACCGCATGTCCACCAGCCGGTAGCCGTTGGCCGCCCACTGCGGGTACGAAAGCTCCAGGAAATCCAGAACCTGCTGAGGCGCCGTCAGGTGCTGCAGCGCCGCTGCCATCGGAGGGCACCCCGATAGCGGCTCCAGGGGCGGCACTAGAGACGACGATGGCGTCGGTGGCCGCACCGTCGCCGCCGCCTGTCTATCGGCGCGCGCGGCGCCGCTGTCGGCTGTTGGTGACGTGGCAGCGGGTCGCGCCGCGGACTCAGCGCTCGCACCACGGGAGGAAGTGGCGAGGTCAGCGGTGGTTTGGGTGGCGGCGGCGGCCGCGGGCTTTCGCCGTACAGTCCGCTCCAGGAAGACCTCCCCAGCGGCGTTTGTACGAACGTTGAAACCTGCCGCCGCCAGGCTGCCGTACCAATCAGTGCTAACCGATGGACCACCGGCGATGTTATTGCTGCGGCCGGGGCCTCCAGGAGCACCGAGGTCGTCGGTTTCTGCCAGATCCGTACCCAGCCTCAGATCCAGACCGTCGTCCTCGTCGCTCAGCTCCAAGCCGTTGGAATCCAAATACGGATCTCGCCCCACCTCGCCGCCAACGTCCTCATCGTCATCGTCATCGGTTTCAGATCGCCGCACCCGTACGGCGACGCCTTGGAGTTTGAGGGCCTGCAATCAGGACGAGCTAAGGGTTACCGGTACCCCAAACCGACTAACGGTTTCTTATCGTGCATGTGGCAGGACTCGCGATGAGCGCCGACCGTCAGCAAACCACCAACCATCCCAACTACCCCAACCGGCCCATGCGCCACCTGGCGGTCCTGCACGGCGGCCGCCGCCATGACCTCACCTCAACGATCTCGGGGTTCAGCCGCGCGTACGACGCTTCAAGCTCCACTGTCGTACCAACCCTTCCGCCACTGCCACTGACCGCCGCTTCGCTCCCCGAATGGTCGCCGTAAGGCCCACCAGATGCGCCATCGTCGTCGCCGTCGGCGACACGTGCCAGCCCGGCCTCCAGGGGGGACCCCTGGGTGTCCGGGTCAGGATCGCCCCGGCGGCGACGGCGGCCGGCGATGGCGGCAGCTGGGGCTGGGCCGGCACCACCCAGCCGCTGCTGTTGCTGCTGTTGCCGCGCTCTCGCGTGCTCTACGGACAATCAGAAGGCGCAACGGAGCTGCCCTCAGGAGACGCGAGGCTCGTTTGTTGGTTCACCTGTTGTTACACTCTCTGCTGCTTAGGTACCCACCTGCTACATCGTCAAGACCCCAGTCCTGCTCGTCCTCGTCGCGCAGCAGCCCGCCACCACCACTGTTCAGCTCGCGCAACAACTCGTCTTGGTCTGTAGCGCAATGTACGGCGTCACATGCCCCGTTGATCAGCCAAAAGAAAATGTATCCTAATGGGAAAGGAAAACTGACACAACAAACACCATGCTTGCGAGAGGGACGGGAACATAGCGGAGCCGGGACAGGATGGGTATCGGGGCCAGGTGGGTCAGAGGGGGAGAGGAAAGCCCGTGGACGGGGGATTGCAGGGAAGACCCGTGTACGCGAGAAAAACCGTGGAGGGGGGAGGGAGGGCGGGCAGGCGGGCAGGACTGTGTTCACGTCGCCAACCGGTGGGACCTTGGGGTCACTATGCGTTGGGAGGTGGGGCGGCGTATGCTGCTTGGTTGGAAGGGGGCCATTGGCGCGGCAAGTGGTCCGACAGCGACCAATGGCGCATATGCCGTGAGTCATGAACAGCAGCTATCGCATACACGTCCAGCCGCCAGAGTAAGGAAGGGCATCTGGCGTAGGATGGCCGGCACCACGACGCGTACCTGCCATGGGCTCAGCTGCCGAAGGTTTCCGACGCACGCCACCGGCACGTGCAGCGCCTCCTGATGCGCTCTTTCGTAGTTTGCTTGCTGGGACATACCGCTTTGCATGGCAGGCACAGAGCTGTCCTCGAGGTCCGGGCTCAGCGATTGCCTGGCGGCTGCATATCCGCAATCGTGGTATCCACATGATTTTGACGCCGTCGGCTTGATTACGATAGTGTGGGTTGGCTTACAGCAAGCAGTTCACTTTTGTGTGCGACGATTTGAAAAGGGCAGTAGGAAGCCATTTTATTCGCAACTCTATTTGGCTTCTAGAGTGATTGCACGCTTAAGACAAATAAATTGACAAGCAATTACTACTGCATAAAGCATATGCGTTGGTTGATTAGGCGAGGTCCTATTCCGCAAGACGGGCACACAAGCACGAAACATTGACTGGTTGCAATTCTGCCCGTGAGCACACTGGAAATAACCCCGAATTTCAGGGCAGTATGGGACTCCCGAAAAGCTCAGAATGGGGCAAGGGTGTGGTAGAACGCGATGCAAGTGAAAAGGACTACGCTGGATTGTACATCGAAACTGACTTTGCCATGGTCTTGTCAACCTGCACGGTCATAATCAATTTGGGGCAGACGGCGTGCCGTGCGACGGCTAAGGGCGGTTAATCAGCAACCGTACGTTGCTGTCTTGCATCGTCCCAAGGTGGGTTTACCAAAACTCATGATAATGCAAGTACACTTACACTGCATTTTAAGCCACGCATAGCTACAAGTAATTTAAAGATGAGAAGGCGCATTCACGGGCGAAGGGGCACGGCTTACGCCTAGCTGACATGTACACAGGCTTTTCAGGCGGAGAAATTCATGTTTCGGGCGTTTTTCTTTTCATTGCTGGCATGGACAGCTGCACTGCCCTCCACTGCCTCTGTCTCGGCAGTCACATACGGCCCTGCCTCAAGTACGCAGGAGCTGTTCGCAGCCCTACTGGACGCGTCCATCGATACCATTCTTTTGAATGATTCGTTGGTGCTGAACGGATCGGCATGGGGAAATTCACGCGGGGTGTCGGTAAACATCACGCGCTCGGTGACTCTGACGGCAACTACCGAGCGGCTCGCAGCCGGAACTTATGTGCTGCTGGATTTCAGCAACCTTCAGATGTTGTTCAGCCTGGCGTCTGGGCTCATGATGCGTTTCGTAGGGTTGGAGGTAAGTACGATGCACGACCATGACTCTGCCTACAAGCAGGGCGGCAACCTACATCACCAACGTTATGCATCTCTGGATAATATTGTGTGCGAACGTGCATATGCCATTCGGGCGTTCCTACGATACTCCTTGAAATGGCGCAAGCACGCGCCCTACCAGTATATCATCGGTGCGCCACACCCTGGGACTCTTGTTCTTTCTCGCAATCGTCAGCACGGCCCGCGCGCCGTTAAACATCTTGGACAGTCGTTGCCAGCCTCACCCCTCACCCCTGATGCTTCCTCCCCAGTGCTCGCTCTCCCCCTACTCCGTTCCTGGATGCTACAACATCGCGAGCAATGCCCCTTCCTGCCTCTTACCCTCGCAGCTGCTCAATCATTTTGACCCGGTGGGTGCCAACTTCCGGCCCCTGCGCCAGTCGGTAGGGGGCCACCTGCACTTTGAGAACTGTGTGATGCACCGCCGCGTGGGACTGCCATCTAAAGCTGCCGTAGTCAACATGCTGGCAACTGCCCGGCCGGCCAGCATAGAGGGGTCGCAGCAGTTATGCTTCGTGGCGCCCACCTTCACCTACACCTCCACCCGGAGTCCAACGCCCATGGTAGTGAGCGAACCAATCCGAGTGGTGGACTTCGCCACAATTGTGGCAGAGGACAGGTAAGGGGCCTCGAGGGGCGGATTCGAAATGAATCCGCGAATCCACGGCCGACAAACCAAGGGCGATGGGGGGCCGGGAGGCGTGGCGGGGCAGCGGGGCCTCGGCGGGGCGAGTTAGGGGGGGCGGGGCAGTTGAGCAGTTGCGGCGGTGCAAGCAGGGGTGAATCTGGGTTGCGTCGAGAGGGGAAAGTCGGCTGGTTGTGGCGCTGTGGTTGTTGTGGGTCGGAGGTGGGCCAGGGAGAGGGGTGAGTAGAGTAGCGGAGGGTATGTGGTGGTTGGCGATGGCTGGGCGGCAGCGTCGTCGTGCATCAGCGGAGCGGCGGCAGCAGCCGCAGCACGGCAGTGGCAGCAGGGCGACGGACCTTCCGACACGCTAGCAGCTAGCATGTTATGGTTGCTTCGTCTGCTCCTCGCCACATCGCCCAAAACGTGCACCCTCCCTCTTCCTCGCTCGGATCCCCCCCCGCTGCGCCGCCGTAGCTCCATGGCTTTCCAGGGCCACCAGTACGGCGGCTACGCGTACCATGTCGTACAATCGTTCGACATAGCGGACAGGGTTGTCTCCCAGGCTTGTCTGGACCTGCACCCGGGCGTCGAATGCGTCAACACGCTGCTGCAGCAGCTGGAGTCACCGGAGGGGACATCGAGCGGTTCGGCACACACAGCCATGCCGGCGGTGCGTTGGGAGAGCGGAATATTTGGGGATCCTGCGGAAAATGCGGAAAATGCGGAAAATAGCAGAAAATGCGGAAAATCGGCTGAGGATATGTGTAGCCCGAGGTTGGGGTTTTTGCTGGAGGGGAAGGGGCACGGACGGACGGGGTGTGGTGGGGCGAGGAGGGAGGCGGAACTGGCGGAGGGGGACGGGTGCGTTCGAAGGCCGCTCGGCCGTCCCCTATGCGAGAGCTATGGGCGGGCGGGGCCGGTCATCGCGGCCGGCAGGAGCTGCCAACCGTGAGGGTCGAGTGGTTGGGGGCTGGTGGGGGTTCCACCGTTACTGTCGTGGTGAGCTGCGCTTCATTGCTGCCGGGATTGGCTGCGTGGCGCTGCAGTAAAGCTGCGCGCATGGAGGCCAATGCCTCTAGCATTGGTCGGCATACCTCAATCGCCCTAACCTCGATCGTCGCTGCTGCCGCAGATTGTCGCCGCCACCGTGGGCTCCGTCGCCGCTGTGCTGGCGGCCGTGGGGCTGACGGTGCTGATGGTCCTTCGGCGCCGCCGGGCGCGTCGCCGCTGCGGCGGCCGCGCCGGGGGTGCGAGTGACGGCGACAAGCACGTCGCCGCCAACGCTGTCGTACACTGTGCCGACGGCGGCGATAAGGATGACCACCACCGCCAGCACCGCCGGTGTAGCGGGGACGTTGACGTTGAAGCCCCTGGCGGCGCCGGTGGCAGCTTGAGCCCCACATCCAGCTCCTTCGCTGCCCCTTCGTCGGCGGCCGCAGCGCCCACGCGTGCCGCCGCTGCCGCCGCCGCCGCCGCTGCCGCCGCCGCCTCCCCCGCCGCCGCGGTCCCTGTGACTGCGGTCGCCGCCGGCGGCGAGGCTGGCTGCGTGTTCATGGGGCTTGAGGAGAACCACCAGCTGCCGGAATGGTCTTCGCTGGTCGCTGGGGAGGTGCGCAAGCGACCCATGGGTCCGTGGAGGCAGCCAGGCTGTGAGGGAGGGATAAGCCAGAGGGCAAGAGGAGGTTAGGGCAGGATTGGGGGGCCTGGAATGGAGCAAACAAAGCGGTCCGCGGTGCTTGGCGTTGGCTGTGGGGGCGAAGAAGCGAGCCGGGGGCGGCGCCGCCGCGGTCGGTGGGCGGCGGGCGCCGCGCCGCCCACCACATTCACCGCGAGTGCAGTACCGCCCAAACGTCCTGCGTCGCTGGACCGCAGCCCGTTGTTCCACGTTCCCCCCCCTCCGGCAGTGGATTCGCGGATTATCCTTTTACCCGCCTCCCCTTCCTTTTCTCAATCAAGTTCTCCAGCATGCATCTCGAAGCGTCCGTTTTAAATGGTTTTCCTTTCGTACACGGGTCTTCCTTTTACCCCCGCTGCTAGCAACCAGTCCACCTCCTCCAACCGGCCGCAGGGTCTTCCGTCGTGCCGCCGAAACAGCGACGGCGCCGCCTCCTCCTCCTCCACCTCCACCTCCTCCACCTCCTCCTCTACCTCCTCCACCCCCCTGCCGTACCCGGGCCACGGCGCCCTGCTTGGTGCAGTCCTGCACGATGGCGTCCCCCTCCACGGCGGCAGGCGCAACCTGGCCACCTCCTTAGGCACCTCTTCCGGCTGTAGCGGCGCCGGCGGCAGCGGCTACGGCTGGGGCGCCGGCCGCCAGGATACATTTGGATCCATGGATCTGGCGGTGCCTAGCGCCGCCGCCGATGACGAC
This sequence comes from Yamagishiella unicocca, assembly GCA_003116995.1. NCBI lineage: Eukaryota > Viridiplantae > Chlorophyta > Chlorophyceae > Chlamydomonadales > Volvocaceae > Yamagishiella > Yamagishiella unicocca. Next base: position 238,029 of record BDSL01000053.1, read on the forward strand.
GGCGCCGCCGGCGGCGGCGGCGGTGGAGCCGGCGGTTGCTCAGGTGTCGCGGCCGTTGCGGTGGCGGTTGCTCAGCTCTGCCAGACGCAGAAGGACTGGGACCAACACGCACGGGGGCTCCGAACCCACAACTACCCGGCACACAACCACCACGGCATCAAGGACGCGCAGCTGCGGCTGGAGGGCGTCCTGGGCAGCGGCTCGTACGGCACGGTGTACAAAGGTGAGTGGGGCAAAGGGGAGGGGCAGACGGGCGGTCGTGGGAGCTCTGGCTCCGGAACCCTGCTCATCAGCCGTACGTGTTTGTTTGTCTTGCGCCGGGTCCTTCCAAGCCCGTATGAACCCCGTCCGCTCCACTTAAAAAAGGGCTCTAGCTAACCGAAATCCGAAAACCAACTCCGAAACCAACGCCTAAACCAACGCAGTCCTTGTGTCGCCCTTGTCGGGCCACTCCCTGCCTGATTCCGTTCCATCTCTTCGCCCCCCAACCTGCACCCCACGCACCGCACCCATCCCCCACCGCACCCAACCCTCACCTCCGTTATCTCTTTGGTACACTTGTTTTCCTTGCAACCTCCGTCCGTCGCTGCCCACGCTTATACAGGCACCTGGCAGGGGCGGTCAGTGGCGGTCAAGACGCTGGTCTTCTCGGCCGCATCGCGGGACGGCAGCCGCCGCCGGGCGCTGCAGGAGGCGACGCTGAGCGCCTCCATCAGCCACCCGAACATCGTGGCCATATACTCGGCCGAGGTGGAGGCGCTTCCTGGCGGCTGGGGGTCCAGCTGTGCGGCGGTGGCGGCGGCCTCTCACTCCCCCATATCGGGGGGGACGGCGATCATGGCCACGTCACCGCCTGCTGCTGGGTCCAGCGGCAGCGGGAAACAAAGCGAAAGCGAAGCCGGTGTGGGCGCGGTCATGGTGGGTGGGGGCTTGCTCGGGGACTGGGCTGCCTGCTGTTGTAGAGATCACGGACTAGTTTCGGAATATGATACCGTAAGCGGGGCAGTTGGGGGGCCCGGAAGGGCCGGGAGGCGAAGGGGTGGTTTAGGGTTGGCGAGGCTCCGTGGGTGCTGCTGCTGGTCTTTCCGCGCCATCCGCCACGCGGCGAACTCCAGACCCCACCCACCGCATCGCGCGCGCAACCGTTTCGGACCCTTGTACGGCAATGGCGGGCAGGACTGGCGGCTGTACATCATCCAGGAGTACGCCGACGCCGGGCCGCTCGGCCGCCTGTACGGCAATAAGGCCCTGTGGCCGTCGCCCGGGGCTCCCGACATCGTGAGTGGTGTGTGTGGGGGCGCCAGGGAGGGACAGGGGGGGGATGGAAGGAGGAGGACCAACCCAACGCGCTTCCAGGCTTTCAGGCTGGTGGTTTCGGAGCCGGGTGTTGCGGAGGCGGGCACCCACCAGGAATGCTGATATGGCTGCACGACGGACGCGTCGTGGTACCCACTAAACGTCCTGTCCTCCCTACTCGCCTGCTCCTCCCACCCTCCTGGCGCTCCCCCCCCTCGTGCCAACGGTTTTCACGCCACCCCCTCGCGCCACCTACCCTGTCCCTGTCGTGTACATGGTTTGTATGCCCCCCCCCCCTGCTCCTCCCCTCAGCCGGCCGTGGTGGGCCTAGCGCTGGGCATAGCCAGGGCGCTCTCACACCTGCACTACAAGAGGATCATCCACGGGGGTGAGCGTGTGGGGGGGGGGTCGAGGAAGACCCGTGGATGCCCGAAAAAACCGTCTAGAACAGGCGTTTTGAGATGCAATAAAACCCGTTGGGGTTGCGAAAAAGACCGTTTACGTGACGTGGTGTGTGTGGGGGGGGGTGCGGGGTAATACACGCTCGACAGCAATGTCGGACTCGTCCGGGCGCGAGGGTCACCAGCGGGGAGGTTGTGGCATTGCTGTGCAGCAGGTGCGGGGTGGGGGAGGCCAGGCGGGGGGGAGGCCAGGGGGCAGGGCCGCCGCCCTCAGCCGTCCAGCACAGCCGCAACACCTTGGCGCCGTCTCCGCTGCCATCCTTGCCGTACACACACGCCCGTACTGAATGACAAACCAACGTCCATACGCCCGAACGCATCGCAGACCTCAACCCCAATAACGTGCTGCTGAAGCACGACCCGGAGCAGCCGTCAGGGTACTCCATAAAGGTCGGGGACTTCGGCCTCAGGTGCGGTGGGTTTCGAGGAAGACCCGTGGATGCCCGAAAAAAACCGTTTAGAACAGTGCGGTGGGGGGGCCGCGAGAAGGCACGGCGACACGACATAGGAGGACGTATGAGAGGAAACCCGTGGGTCTGCACCGAATATGAGGATCGTCAAGGAAACGTTTGTTACACGTTTCGGGGTGCATAAGGGGCCGGGGCACGCGGGGATAGGCGGCCGCGAGTTGTGGCGGGTGGTAGCGTCACTACGATGTTAATATACCCGGAAGGGGATTAGCAATACTGGTTACAGGCGAGGGGCCGCCGGCCTGGGGCCGCAGTGCGGCATCACGATGTGCTGACCGACGCATCCGTGCGCGGACGCGTTGAATGCAGGGGTGGCACGTATTGGTCGCTCGAGTGGGGGCCAACCCCGACATCGCTCCTTGCCTTTGTTCTCTCCCAACTCCCTCTCCTCAAGCCCACCCCAAGCCTCATAGCTCATACGCGTTACTTGGCGTTTCGTACCGACCCACGGGTCTCCGCTCAGCCCCAACCCCCTGCCCCCTATAATTTACCTTTACCACACCCCCTGCCATCACCCGGCCCCACAGCGTGATGCTTCCCGAGCACCGCTCCCACCTGAGCAACCTGCGCATGGGCACCATGTTCTACGTCTGTCCCGCCGTAGTCATGAAGGTGAGCGCTGGGCTGTACGGCACGATAGCTGCTGTCGGGTCTCGGCGCAGCACTACTGCGGCCTGCCGCCCAGGAGCTGGTTTTGGAGCCATCGCGTGTAGCCAATTTCAGGCTGACATATCCTAAGATTACATGATTTTATTAATTGTTATAAATTAAACGTCCCCCGCTCGCCATAGGGCCCGGAGCGCTCCGGCGCAAGGGGAACCCCCGGCATTGGACACCCCTTTAAATTCATCCCTTCCTTTTTCCCTCCCCTCGTTCCTTGCCTCGTCACGCACAGGCCCAGGTCGGGCCCCCATCTGACGGTGAGGCCGCCAAACGTGTGGTTTCGGGGCCATGCCATGTCCGTGTGTTCCGATATGTCGTGGCACCGGCACCCACACAACCCGGATCTAGGTCGTCCTTCGTCCCACCCCGCCAAACAAAATGCCTCTTGCCATCGTCAACCCCCTCGCCACTCCCCTCCCTCCACTCTCGACCCTGCTCCTCTGGCTTCCCTTCACCCGGCTCCGCCGCCGTCCCTCGACCTGTCGCCCCCTCCCTCGCAGTCTTCTCTCTGGGCGTCATGCTGTGGGAGCTCTACCACGGCCGCACGGCGGGAACCCACACCGAGCAGGGTCCGCGATACAGCAGCATCTTCCCCGCCTTCCCGCCCACCTGCCCAGAAGCCTACCGCGCGGTTGCCCTGCACTGCCTGCAGCGCCAGCCTCAGAACCGACCCACCGCGGCGGCGGTAGCGGAGCAGCTAGCTCGCCTGCTGGCGTCGCACCCGCAGGCGCTGCCGCCGCCAGTCGCCAGCCCAGCTGAGGCCTGCCAGGGCACTGCAGCGCCCAGGCCTCCTCCCCCCGGAGACACCGTGTGTGATCTAAGTCAGCAAGGTGGTGGTAGTGGTGGTGGTAGTGGTGGTGGTGGTAGTGGTGGTGGTGGTGACGGTGGTGGTGGTGACGGTGGTGGTGGTGGTGGTGGTGATGGTGGTGGTGGTGGTGGTGGTGGTGCGGGCTCGCTCCTCAGCGTCGCCAGCGGTAATGGCGGCACGTCGGGCGGCTGCGCTGCCACCGGCGCAGACGGGGCTTGCAAATGAGGAGCAGCAGTAGCCGCACCAGCAAAGTGACAGCAGCCTGGCGTGGCCAGGGCCTTACGCCCGGCGCCGTGCGGTGGATGAGTGGGTGGGTGGGTGGGTGGATGTGCAGGAGGTCGGGTGGATGGTGCGGCCGGGGGCATCGGAGTGCGCATTGCGACCTGCGCCTTCGCAATCCCGCGCCCCGCCCGGGGGAACTATCCGGACGTCCGGCCGGGGGTTATCAAATGCGAAAGTTGGGCGGTTGATGCTATAGATGTGGTTGTGTGAGGATTTCAGGGATTGAGATTGGTCGGGACAGGAGTGGTCACGGGCCCCTGGGTCGGTCGGGGGGATCTCGTAAGCGGTCGTGCAAGCGGCGATGGGGCATCTCGAGCTCTTTATTTATCCATTACGCTTGCTGTCTTCGCATGTTCGAGCTGAGCTGGCGCCTGCACACGAGAGCCTCCGACCCCCATATGGAGTGGTGCGGCGGAGTGACTAAAAAGGCATCGTCGCGGCGGTTTGAGATCTCGTGCTGCAGATTTGGTGGCTGCGATTGACAACTTCTGCATCTCGCATTGTTTGTTTTATTTAGGGTTTACAGTGGCCGGACTAAGTGCTCGTGGCTTGCTGTTGTTGTCATTGTTGTTGTTGTTGTTGCGGGTGCACGGCTGGCGCGGCAGGAGGACCCCTGCAATGATGCCAGTCACTCAGGGCCGCCTTGCACCTCGAATAGCGTTCTTGTATATAATATGAAAAGTGACGCGCGCCTGCGCCCACACAAGGTCGAATGATCGAGGGCCGGCCTTCAGCTCGCCTAGGTACGCCGTTTTTGCGCGTCGTGGCGGCGGAAGACGACCGCCTGTTGTGTCGCTTGCGTCGTGGTGTGCGCGTGTTGTGGTTGCATCAGTACGCAAACCGTCTAGGCAGAGACGGGCAACGTCCGCCGCCTGGCCAGGCGGGCGACTGAGCCCTGGGAGCTGACGCCCGATGTGGGTCAGCTGCCCAATGGTACGAGTGCGTTTTAGGGATTTACTGCTCCCGACGAAAAACCGTAGTGCGGAAATATCGTAACGCGCGCGTCTGTGTGGGAAGGTCAACTCAGAGACTCATTGTTGTGTTGCGCTACCGTGCCTAGCGTTTGGAACTAGCGCCGCGACCAAGGGCTGCGGGGGCGGGAGGGAAGGCGGTTGGTTGGACGCGGCGTTTGGGAATGAGGGCGTCTTGGCGGGTGCTTCAGCGGTTGCTCGCGCAGGTCGATAGGGAGGGGAGATTGAACCAGATGCTGTCCGTTGTGGTGTATGTCGTGCAGGGAGCGGCCCGGCTGCAAGCGGTGGGGTTACAGGTAAAGAACCGGTAACTCGACTGGGGTAATGTAGTTGGTGCATAGCTCTAGCCTTCATACGACACACTCGGACGCGACCGGACGCAAGCGGTGGGTTCGAGGGAAACCCGTGGATGTCCAAGCAAGCGGTGGGGGGGGAGGCATGGGATAAGGCGTGGAGGGACTCTGCCATCAACAAGAGCCAAGCATGGTACATGGCGGTCCAGGTGACGAAGTATCGCATCTGGTCGGGGCCTGGAGCGTACGGCTGAAACTGGCCGGCATTGCTTTCGATGTGCTAGGTTGCTGCTGTACCATTGCCGGTGTGTTGGGACGTACAGGTTTTCCTAGATTTGCTTTGCGCTGTTGGACTCTTTTGCTGCCGGCTCTCTGAACTTCAGCGCTGCTAAATGTCTGCGCTGGTTGGTGGGAGTGGGATACCGTAGTAGGATACCGCGTTCCGTTGTCATGAAGCTGGGCATTGCGGTATGACATTGGAAAGGGTAGTTGATATTGCGTATAGTACAAAACGAACGAAATAACTGCTATATGTAATAAATGAGCCCGTTTGCGGTCTCCTTGCCTCAGGAACTGACGCGCGCCCCGCTTCCGTTGCTTTCTGCTGCGCTCATGCAGCAGGTGAGCCACGTGGCTCCAGGGAGGAGCACGTGCTTGCAGGCCCGACACATTTTACAGTAGTTTGAACGAGGCCGCCGACAGCTGCAGCGCCGCTGCATCCTCCTCCCACCGCGCCTCCGGGCACTGCGCGTTGAAGGTGTACAGAAAGTCATTCCTGCTCACGCGGGGATGAGGGAGCAAGCAGCGCAGGGGGCCGGGCGGGTAGGTGCCTCGAGGTGGGCTGGTCTGGTCCAGACAGGACAAAGGAAGAGAAACCGGCGCCAAGAAAGGCGGCGACCATGGTTGCGGCATGACATCAGTAAGCCGGCGAGGGCAGGGCCTCGATATTCTCCCTTCGACGCTCGGCGGTGTTTGCGCGGCGGCTGTGTTGCGGCAGTCGCGGCCACCCAGCACATGCGGCGTGTCGCAGCACCGGCACGAGGAGGACAGGAGGTCAGGTGCGAGGTCACCCACCTGGCAGTGTACACGGATACGTTGTGACGGAAGAAGCGCGGGCCGCGGATCGTGTACTCGAGCGTGTAGTACAGCTGCTGACCCGTGGGTCCGGCGCCTCCGGCGCTGGTCGTGCGCCCCTCCGCGCGCAGCAGCGTGGCCTGCCGCCCGCTGCCCTCCGGCGCCAGGCTGGACAGGAAGCGCTCCCCCGCGTCCCTGGGCTCCCCGAGCGACTGCAGCGTGAAGCCGGGGGTGATGGGCGCCACGATGACCGACACGTTCTCCTCACCCCTGAGGAGCCACACGCGACGCACGGAACCGTGTGCATTACTGTGTATTCTGTGCACACTGTGTATTCTGTGTATTCTGTGCACATGTATTTGGAGTATTCCTTGCGATTCCGGGTTGGGTTCCGTTACGAACACACATTAGGAGCGCACGTGTACAGCCGTACCCGTACCCGAGGCAGCGACTGAACCCGTACGTACGTTGTCCCCGGCGGCCCGAAAGCCACAACGGGCTCCGCCACCGCAGCCGCAGCCGCCCGCTGCCGCCGCGCCTCCGCCGCCGCGCCGCCTCTCCCCGATGAAGACGGCGGGAAGTCAAAGTCGTCGAAGCCGCCACCCCTGGAGCCGGGCGGGCCGCCGCGCTCGGCCTCGGCGCGCTTGGCCGCCCGGTACGCTAGCGTCTGGTCGCCCAGCCAGGCGACTGGATAGGTGAACTCTGTTGGGAAAGGGGAACGGCGGGGGGGCGGCGAACACTCATACGTTACCGGTAGGATGAAGTCATGAAGAAGTGTGGGCTGGCCCTGGAGCAATCCAGACACAACCCCGGAGCAGCTGGAGCCTTTACCCCGGCTTCCCTCCCTCCCCGGCTTCCCTCCCTCGTCAGCTTCCCGGCTCCTCTTAGCACTATTTGGCGTTACCGGTAGTGCCCTGCAGGGGGTCGTTCCCTTCCCCCTCACCCTGCAGGGTGTCGTCTCCTCCCCCCTCGCCCTACCCCGCCCGTGCGCTCACCGAATCCATAGTTGAAGTCCACGCAGCGCTTGGCCCCCCGCACCGGCACCAGCACGTCTGCCCGCAGCCGCCCCGCCACCGCCCCGCCGTCTAGCCCCAGCAGCCAACTGGTCACTCCGCCCAGGTTGCCGCCCAGCGCTGCCAGTTGGGGTGGTGGAGTAGAGCGGGAGGCGGACGAGACAAGGACACCGTAGGGTGAGTGGTTAGGCCCGGGCGGACGGGCTTTGGGTCGCTAGCCCCAACTGGGCCGGCTTTGCAGCCCATCTGATACCCCATGTACCCCTCCCTGGACTTCTGAGCCCCCGGTGGTTCTGCGCCCCCTTCGTCCTTTCCTTGCGCGCATGTGAAGGCTGCAGTCGGCGCCACGCCCCAACTGAACTCGGCGGGCGCCCTCCACGATACCCGCCCCTGGAGCACTGGACCCCTCGTGTCACATGCACCTCACCGATCGCGACGCCGGTCAGCCCCCCCACCACGGCGCGGCGGGTGCTGGGTAGCGTGCCACCCCAGGCGATGGTTTGGACCGGGTCCACAAGGCTGGGGCGGGGGCCCGGATCGGAGCCTGCGAGGTGGAGGACCGTGTGTACAGTCTCATGGGCTGTGGTATACGGGCATACGTGGCCAGCACTGAGCGGTGGACACCGGCCATGTGTTGCAGCAGTGTCGGAGCAGCGGCAAGGGGGGGAGGAAGCTTCCAGAGCGCAGGAAGCCAGGGCTTGGTGGCGTGAATGTGCGTGTGGTGCGTGGGCTCGCATCTGGGCCGTGCACGGGCATCCGGTACGGCAAGTGAAGTGAGACAGTGGTGGCGTGCAGTGCATTTGCAAGGGGGCATGTAGCGTTTGTGTGTTTCCACGGTGCCGCCGCGATGTGGGTGTAGCTGGCAAGCAAGGGAGGAGGGAGACGGGGGCCAACCGTTGTGACAACCGCTGAAAAGAGCCCCCTTGGTACTGGATCCTTCCCGTCCCTGTCTGCGACGATCTGGGTCCTGCGACGCCGCGATACCGCAGCAGCCATCACTCTTCCGATGAAAGCTTATGATGGGCCCGTTTGGCTGGCCGCGTTGTACGTTGCGGTCATGCCCCAGACCGCACGGCAACGGAGAGCCACACACCAGCGGAGAGGACACGAACGCAGGAACCCTCGGCGTGGACTGAGGCACACCTGTGGCATCTGGACGCTCAGGTTGCGACGACGAGCAAGTTACCGGCCCATGGCGTATGCGGCGTCCTCCTGTTAGCGATGCGTGCCGGCAGCTGGCGCGCCTGCACGTCTGGCGGATTCTGCAGGGAGCAGTGCCCGAACTCCAATTCATCGGTTCTGTTTCGTGACAGTCCCTTTGTGGCTGTCCTTTTGTGGGAACCGAGTCTACAGGCGTTCGCGTGCAAGGAGATGAAATATCAGGTTTAGCAATTATGGTTGACTGTAATAAATCCAAACGTGCCACATGTGAAACATACAAATATATGCTTGTTGTCATGAGGCGATGGATTTCCTGCTCAGTCGTCTCACCAAGTTTCCCGTACGCGATGTGGCGGATCTTGCAGGTCGAAAAGTTCTCTACTACTCAGCATACGTTGTCAGTTGCTTATCGCGTTGAAGATCTTGAGCCCAATTGTAGCAGGCCTGCCGCGAGCCGTAACTGCGAAAATTTGCTTACGTGCACCGAGCGTGGGACCTAACGCAAAAGCTGCGTCCAACACAAACAGCTACCACTGTAGTCAATATTCATCGGCATCTGATGATGCGTTGACTTGGTGCGTGGGCTACTATTCTTGCTTCGGCAAATGCACCAGCGCTGCTGCAGAAAGGCAACGCGCGGCGCCGAGGTTCCGTGCAGCCATGTGTCGCCAACGATTCATGGCCTATGTCTCGAATCGCCCGGCATAGGCTTTTTCCGGCGGGCTGCGGAGTCCGTCGGCAAGCGCGCTGGCAATGGTGCTCTCCCATCGGGGCAGCGCTGGGCCGTGACCTTGCCACGCGCTTTGCACAGCGTGGATTCTTGTCCGGCGGCGGGTCTTTGGATCGTGCCGCGTCGTGGCATGGCACCCCAGGTAACTGGCCCGCCGGCAGCGCCTTATTCTCGGGAGGCCCCTGCCGCCGCTGCAACAGCAGCCACCGCGGCTGCCGCTGCCGCAGCAGCCATCGCTGCGCGCTTAAACCCCGACGAAAACCTCACATCCCTCGGTGAGCCCCCCTACGCGCCGCAATCAGCTGGCGGTAGCGCGAACCCTGGCGCAGCAGTGGAACGGGCGCAGCTGGCCGGCAGCGGTAGAGGCGGCGAGGAGGGGTGGCGGGACCCTGATCAGACCCTGGCCCTAGAGGCCTCCACATCCCAGCTGGGCCCTATGCGTACCCCAGCCCTCCGCCGCCCAAGAAAGCCTGCCGCCGGCGGGGCTGCACGTTCCGCCACCGCCGCCGTCGTCGACGCCACACCTGCTCCGAAGGACGCAAATGTCAATGCGGCGGCGACGCCGGCGGCAGCGGATGTCAGCACGCAGGGCACCCGTACGGGGCCCCTAAGGGAGGACTCAACCGCTGCCGCTGCCGCCAGCACTCCAGCGCCGCCGCAGCCATGGGAGGCAGTGGCCCGGGCAGCCTCAGCACGCGCAGCACGCGTCTACCCGCATGATGTGTCTGATGACTCGCCGGACCCGTCGTACCCCACGCCCCTGGCAGCAAGCGGCGGCGTGGGTACCGATGAATCCACGCCAGCGGGGGAGCCGGAGTCGGCGGCGGCGGCGGTGGCCGCTGTAGAGCCAGCGAACCCACCAGCAGAGGGTCCAGCTAGAAGCCAACAGGCAAAAGGAACACGCCCCGCGGCCGCTCAGCTGCAACGGCAGGTCAAGCGGCTGCGGCGCTCCGGACGCATGGCAGCCGCCCTGGAGGTGTCGTACACGGGCATGTCGTACCATCCCAGCGTCCGCAGCTTCTGGGCGTCGGCCGCCTCCCTGGAGACGCGCATGGGCCGGGCGGCGGTGGCGCTGGAGCTGTTGCAGGAGGGGCTGCGGAGGTGGGAGCCGGGGGAGGGGGGGGAGGAGCACGAGAGGCGGGCTCTGCTGGTTTTAAAGGGTTTTGTTGGGAGGGGTACGGCAGGAGAAGATACCGGTAAGTGTGGTGGTTAGGGGCGGGCAGGAGGCTCCGGGAGAGGGTGGGTTTGGTTAGTGGGGTTCCTGCTGCTGCCTGGAGGGTCCTTGCAGGCGGTGGTGATGGTTCTCGGAGCCCATATCCTGTAACGTCGCGGCCATTCGCCGGCCCCCTCCGCCGCGCAGGTGGCCCGGCAACGCCGCGCTGCTGCTGGCGCTGGGGCAGACACGGGCGGCGCAGGGCGACTTCGGAGCCGCCCGGGAGGCCTTCCATGCGGCTTCGGAGCGGGAGCCGGACAATGCGGCGGTGCTGCATGTGGGTTGGACCGGGGGTTCGACTGAATTGTGTAGGGCAGGAGGCGCATCGGGCGATCAGAGATAGCTAAAACAAACCCACGTCCCCTCCGTGTGTCCTCTCCCTCCCTTCCCCGCACTACCCCACCCCACCCCCCGGGCCAGCCACCTGCTCTCATGCCTCCTTCGCCCCTACCCCGGGCTTTCCGCAACCCCCCTCTCCCTACAGGCCTGGGCCATGGCTGACGCTGCATGTGGCGACCTGGCGGGGGCCCGCTCTCGCTTCCGCGCCGCCACTCGGGCCGACCCCGACATGGCGCACACCTACACCGCCTGGGCGCGGATGGAGGCGGCGGCGGGGGACGAGGCGGCGGCTCGGCAGGTGTTCGAGGAGGGGCACGGCGCTGACCCCACGCACGTGCCTCTGCTGCACGTGAGTGGCTCGCTTGTTGCTGCCTGGGGCAATGCAGTCGCTTGTTGCTGCCTGGGGCATGCAGTCGCTTGTTGCTGCCTGGGGCATGCAGTCGCTTGTTGCTGCCTGGGGCATGCAGTCGCTTGTTGCTGCCTGGGGCATGCAGTCGCTTGTTGCTGCCTGGGGCATGCAGTCGCTTGTTGCTGCCTGGGGCATGCAGTCGCTTGTTGCTGCCTGGGGCATGCAGTCGCTTGTTGCTGCCTGGGGCATGCAGTCGCTTGTTGCTGCCTGGGGCATGCAGTCGCTTGTTGCTGCCTGGGGCATGCAGTCGCGGGCACAGCTTTGGTGAGGTAGCTTGTGGAAGGAAGGCGAGGGTAGGAGAGTGGGAGAGCAGGATTCGGTATTGGACCCTTGGTGTTGCTCTTGGGCGGACAAGCCTTACCGCACCGCCCTGCCCCAGTCCTGACCCACCACGCAACACCACGCTGCACCCAAGCGAGCATTACGCGTTGCTTCTCCATGCATGAGTTGGGAAAGCCGGTTGGGTGCCAAACGTCCCCTGCCCTTGCCTTCCTCCATCCCATCCCACCGCTACCCCAGGCGTGGGCGGTGTTCGAGGTTCACCACGATAAACAGAGCGCGGCCCGGCGGCTGCTGGGGCGGGCACTGGAGCTGGACCCGCACCACGTGCCTAGCTGGATGGTGGGGCGGCAGCGCGGGGAGGGGTTTACGAGAGGAGACCCGTGGGTCGGCACTGAAGAGTAAACCCACAGCTCGGGGGGAAGGGTGCGGGATGGCTTGTGGAACGACCCGGAGTGTGATGGCTGTCTTGAACACAAGCACGGGAGAAATCCTTGACGCCCGGACCCTCCTGTACTACTGTACTTCTGAGCCCGCAGCACTGGCTCGCCGCCCTGCAGTCACCAGAATAACGAATCTGCACCCCTGCCGTACCCTCCTCCGCTCCCTGCCGTACCCTCCTCCGGCCGCTGCCGTACCCTCCTCCGCAGTCCATGGGCCAGCTGGAGTGGCGGCAGGGCAACACACCGCGGGCGCGGGAGGTGTTTGAGATGGGCCTGGCGGTGCTGGGGCCGTGCGCGCCGCTGCTGGGGGCACTGGCGGAGCTGGAGCTGCGGCTCAAGAACACGCGGAGGGCCAGGCGAGTTCCACAGGGGGGTGAGGATGCGGGTGGGCTGCGGCGACCGGATGGCAACTGGAGGGGCGGGCTAGCGCGCGTGGAGGCTTTAAAAACAGTAACAAGAAAGGAAAGGAGGCGAAACCACAGCGCAGCCAAGCGATGTTGCGCGCTTGTCTGTTCATTCATAGACACGATTGAGAAGCGACGGGAGAGGAAAAGGAAGCAAGCTTGCGCAAGCCCTGCCCTGTCCGACCCACAGCGATTGCGCCGAGAGGAGACTGACCAATGTGTGTGTGTGTGTGTACCGGTGGCTCCGGTACATGGTATCCATCGAGATGTGGCATGTGTGGAGTTGCCTTCCGTGCGGTCCTGGTTGCACGCGTGTGGTGCTGACGTGGGTCGCGCTAACCCGCCATGAGTGCGTCACGGCGCCACCGGTAAGATATGACTGCCGCCACCTCGCTGTTGGCCCTGCAGGGACACCTTCGAGCGCCTTCGCGCCGTGGCTCCCCGCCACCTGCCCGCGCTGGTCGCCTCAGCCCAGATGGAGCACCGAGCCGGAAACGCCGCTCGGGCGGACCGACTGTACGGCGAGGCGGCGGCGGCGGTGGCGGCGGGCGTCGTACGAGGCAGCGAGGGCGGGGGGCTGTGGCGGCGGAGGCCTGGGGTTGGGGCGGAGGAGGACGCGGGAGTGGAGGGTGCGGCGAGGGAGGAGTACGACACTGCTGACGGCGAAGACGGCGACGGCGGCGCCGCTGGTACTGCCGTACCCCCATCAGCTGCCGTGCTGCATTCCCGTGCCCAGAGCTACCTGCGCGACGGAGACCTGGAGGCGGCCGAGGAGTGGCTGTTGGCGGTTGAGGCGGTTGAGCCCGGCAACGGCTACCTGTGCCACACGCGCGGGCTGCTGTGTCAGCGCGAGGGGGCCATGGAGGCGGCGGAGGAGTGGTTTCGGAGGGGCCTGGCCTGCGGCGGCAGCGGCGGCAGCACCGACCGTGAGGGCGCGCTGCTGTGCTACGAGGGCCTTGCGGAGCTGCTGACCTTCCGGGTGGGTGGACGGCGGGTGGGGGTTGACCGTTGGCGGTTAGGACGTCCGGGTCTTCCTCGTACCTCTTCCCCCCGCTTTTTTATATTTTTGGGACGGGTGCTAGGTCGGCGCTGCGGCGAGTGAAGACGCGCGACAGGTCTAGGGACTGCTGAAAGGGAGGCAGACCGCCAGCCAGCAGCCCTGCTCCTGTCCGAATGCTGCTGCGCCCATCCCGCGGCAATCGCTGCTCGCCGTCTCCCTGCCGTTTCCTTCCGGTGCAGGGCCTGAAGGATGAGGCGCGGGCTGTGTGGCGGGCCGGTGCGGCCGCCGTGCAGCCGCCCACCTCCCGCTTCCTGCGCCAGGCGGCGCTGTTCGAGAAGAAGGACCGCAACTGGCCGGCGGCGGCGGCGCTGTTCGCAGACGCAGTGCGGCGGGACCCACAGGTGCGAATTAGGTGGGGCTAGGGCTTCAAGATGTGCCGGTCAGCAATACCTGAGCCGTGACAAGCCGCGTGCAGCAGCATTCTGAAGGGCGGAGATGGAGGCGGCTGGATGGGTGACGGTGCTAGAAGGTGGCCACGGGCGCCGGTGGGAGGTGATGTGTGCGAGTGACACATGGCTGCGCGGCCGTCCCGCGACCCGCCCACCTGCCCCTCGCCCCTGGAGTCCCTCCACCCGCCCGCCCGCTCCATCCCTCCCAATCCCCATCCCTCCCAATCCCCGTCCCTCCCAACCCCGCAGGACTACCGAAGCTGGCTGCAGTGGGCAGTGTTCGAGCGGCGGCAGCGCAACTGGGACGCGGCGGAGAGGTGCTTCCAGCGGGGGACCGCAGTGGCGCCCGCCTACCCCTACCTGTGGTGGGTGCCGGGGGCGGGGGGCCCAGGAGGCCCAGGAGGCATATCCAAGGCGTGGGAGGAGTTGCACAGGGGAGACGCCATAGTGCTGCGTAGAGGATCTCCCACCACGGCTCTGTCCTCACGCCTCCTACGTCGTGTGACCGGGTCTTCTCGCCGCCCCCTTGTTGCCAGGTACTCGTACGCCACCATGCTGGTCGCGCTGCGGCGCATCCCGGAGGCCCGCCACGTGCTGCGCACCGCCACCCGCCACTGCCCGCGCTCCGCGCCGTTGTGGATGGAGTGGGCGCTGATGGAGGCGGCGGCGGGGGACGAGGGCGCGGCCAGGAAGCTGTTCAAGAGGGTGAGGCGCCGGGGGCGGGAGCGCCGGGGGGTGCGGGCAGTGGCGGGGAATAGGGCCCTCAGCGGTGGGGAAGCAACCTGGGACATGGACTATGGCCGGGCTGCCCAATCACCAGGAAGCACCCACGCGGTTAGACCAAGACCACAGCATACCATTTGCGACGCGGAATGGTCGGAGATGTGGATGCAACAGCTTACTTCCGGTCCCACACCCCATCACCTGACCCTCGAAATTCCGACCGCTCCGCCCTCCCTGGCCCCGCCCTCCCTGGCCCCGCCCTCCCTGGCCCCGCCCTCCCTGGCCCCCGGCCCCAGGGCTCCGAGGTTCCTCCCTCCTACCAGCACGCCCCGCTGTACCAGGCCTGGGCGGCGTTCGAGCAGCAGCAGGGAGACACAGCCGCAGCCGAGTGGCTGATCCAGCGGGCCGAGCAGCTGCCGCCGGCGCGACGGACACGGCAGCCGCCGGCGGCGGCGGCAGCGGCGGCGGCGGCCGGGCCAGCGGGTTCAGTGGGCGCCGACGGGGCGGCTGCTGCTGCCGACGGGGTTTCCTGAGTGGCGGGGGCCAGGCGACTGCGCTTGGTGAGGTGCAGTGGGCTTAGGGGCAGCGAATCCCAGGGGAGCGGTTGTTGCGCGGGGCTTGGGGAGCCGGTAGGTGGTCTTGGGAGGGGATGGTCGTGGAGGGAGTGGGTCGAGGAGCCGCTTGGTGCGTGGTGTGGCTGCACGGCAGGAGGGTGGGCGTGGGGGGTGAGAGGACACCCGGACGTGGGGCTGGGCCACCGCGGCGGGTAGGTCGGATGGGTTAGGTTCGCACGCCAGTTCTCCTAGGATCCAGCCGAGAGCGCTGGGGGCCCGTGAGGGCGGCGGCCGGAGGCGTGAGGGCATGCGGCGCAGGCGCAGCTGAGGTAGCGGCTTGTGGCTGGGGTCAACAGCTGGAGTTTAGAGCCTCGGTGATCAGGAGCTAGGGATCCGGGAATGCCTGGGCCAACCGGCATAATGCTCGAATCGTGCATACAGTGCGACTGCCG
The DNA here is from genome assembly GCA_003116995.1 of Yamagishiella unicocca. NCBI lineage: Eukaryota > Viridiplantae > Chlorophyta > Chlorophyceae > Chlamydomonadales > Volvocaceae > Yamagishiella > Yamagishiella unicocca. The sequence goes on from BDSL01000053.1 coordinate 253,516, forward strand.
CACTACCTGCTGGGTGGCCTTGAGTGAGTCCCGCCATTCTGGACAGGGACGCGGGGAGTGAGACCGACGAAGCGTGGCAGTGTCAGGACTGGTAGAGCGCTAGCGGAGGAGCGGAGGATGGTGCCAGCTTCATTACAGCTCTGCAGCTGTCTAGCCGTCAGAACAACGGACAGCACTGGCGAGAACACGAAGAGCCAGAAGAAACACGTGTATCGATGCCCGACGAACGCAGCTCCGAACGCCTCAGCCCCCACCCACATCAGGCAGTCTTGAAGAGCACTCGCACCGGACTGCGGTAGGTTACAAGACTGGGACGCACCAAACGCCGGTGCCAGACCGATGCATGCAGCCCAGGTCCGATCAGCACTGCGGTTGAAAATGCAGTGCGGCTGCCAATTTGGATGAAAAGCCCTAAGAATACTATTTGGGTCAAAAATACCAAGGCCACCTCCTTCGCAAGAGCCCCTATCGGCGCGAGGTTACTGCCGCGTCTGTTCGTCGCCACGCGCCACGTGGGCCACCAACAATGGCTCCGGAACCAGTACCCGACCCAACCTCCACCGAGCTTCCCAGCGCTCACGAAGTCCCACCGCCACGTCATCGCCACCCGCAGTGCGGCCCAGCCAGCCAGCCTAGGGCGGGTTGCACCCCACCCCCTAACAGAGCAGCCGCCTCAGTCGTCCTCCGACCGGTCTCTCTGCCTCCTCCGCTGCCCTTCGTCGGCCTTATCACGACCCGCCACCCGCTCGCCGCGCCGCTCCCGCTCAGCCCCCTCCCCCCCTTGGTCCCGGGTTCGACCCCGCCGCTCCTCCTTCGCGTCGCGCCCCTCCCGACCCGCCCGCTCCCGCTCGCGCTCCCGTTCCCGCCACCGCTCCCGGTCGTACTCCTCATCCCCGCCGCGCTCCCGCCGCTCACGCGGCCGCCGCTCCTCGTCTCCGCCATCCCGCCGCTCCCTGCCCCGCTCCTCCCTCGCCTCCTCCCGCCGCTCCGGCCGCCGCTCCAGCTCCTCGCCCTTCGGCTGCTCCCGCCGCTGCTTCCGGCCCTCGTCCTCCTCCTCCTGCGGCTGCTGCCCGCGGCGATCGCGGACCTCTAACCGCCGCTCCCGGCCCTCCTCCCGATGACGCCGCTCCTCCTGCTCCCGGTCCCCCCACCTCCCCGCATCCTCCCTGCGCGCGCCCTCCTCCTCCTCGGCGCTAGGCCGCTCCTCTTTTCGCTGCTGCTGCCGCGGCGGCGGCGGCCTCTCTCGCTCCTTACGCTCTTCGCCGTCGCTGTCGCTGCTGCTGTCACTGCCAGCGTCCCGCTCCTCCGCCCGGTGCCGCTTCTTCTTCTTGTCCTTGCCCTCCTCTCGCTCCCCCTCCCGCTCCTTGTCGCGTCCGGCCTTCTTCTCCTTCTTGCCCTCCTTTTTCGACCGTTTGCTCTTCTTCTTCGAGTCTTTCTTCTTCTCCTTCTTGCTGCTGCTGCTGCGCTTTCGTTTGCGACTGCCGCCGTCAGAGTCGCCGCTGCTGCCGTCCAGGTCGGCCGTGTCCAGGGAGGATACCTCGTCGGGGTCCGGCAGTAGTGCCCGCATGGTGGCGGCTGTAGCATAACATGGAGGTCCAAAGGCCCGGGGGGGAAAGGGTTGACGAGGCCACGGTTGGCGCACGGCGAGGCACGCTGGCAGCCAACCCATGCAACCCATACCAGCCGCAGCCCTTTACGAATACGTTGTCCCCACTTAACACCCCCTTTGTCCCACGTTCTCAGGCCCCCACCACAGGGCTCCTCCCTGGAGCACCGAACCGTACGCACCCGCTGCCGCGGCGTCCAGGTCGCCGATGTCTCCCGTGTGGCCGGACACGCCGTTCTTGCACTTCTTAGTCAGGTGGCCCAGGCCGCCGCAGATCTTGCAAGCGCCACGCATGGTGTTGCCGGTGGCTCCTTGCGACTTGGCCAGGGCCAGCAAGCCCTGCAAGTCCGTGGCCTTGGGCTGGTAGCCGGCTGGTGGGGGGCGGATGAAGTGCAGTGGGGCCATGAGGGGTGAGTGAAGGATGACCGATGGGGGGGAGGGAGTTGTTCCTCCGTGTTGTGACAGCGGTGCTCATGACCGTCACTGTTGACCGCTCTGATGCAAAAACTGACGGATAACCAGGCGGGTGTGCACAACTTACAGGCTTCAACAAGCTGCTGAGCCCGCTCCATACGCTGCGCCTTATAACCACCACCGTAAGACGGCGCGCGCAGAGTGGCTTCGATAGCAGAGTTTGTTCCCTTCTGCTCATTTTCGATGCCAATGACGTTGTTCCACATAGAGTTGCCCTGAAGGGCCGTACTGTAGATGGGGATGCATAAACGTCCCATGTCAGCCACTAAAAAGCATTGGCCAAAAGGTTATGCCACTCCTGAGTTTTGGTGTCGTGTTAGTTGTTGCCCTGTTGACGGCACCCACCTCGTGCGAACACGATTGTACTGTGCCTTCAACTGAGCAATGCCACGAGTAGCCATCTTTGCTGCTGGAGGAGTTCTCCGTTAGGGACGACCGCCGAGAAGATCCTCGGAGCACGAAGGAGAGATACCGAAGAACCCGCGGAACTCCTAATCAATTACTGTAACACAGCATGGGTCCCTTATAAAGCTAACATATTTCTGCAGGCGGTGGTGGACTTTGCGTTCCGGGCTTCCGGCTTTTGGTGACGTATAATCTCAAAGGCGTCGCAAAGGGTAGTGGTGGCTCTATACAGTGACCTGGTTCCGGGGCCAGCTTCTCGGGAAAACTGTCTTGCCGATTCTATTCCGTACTCATGTACGGCGGATGTCTAGGCGCAGACGAAATGCCAAGGAAGGCGCAGCGGCCTGCAAATTCATCTAATGTCACGTGGATGGGTAATACTGTCGTTCGTCCTCTGTGCTAAATGTGTGCCCTGGCAAAGTCGGTTACCGGTACGCCGCCAGTTTTCGTTACCGGCAGGCTTTCTTGAATGCACAATCGTCTTTGCGATAAAACCGCTTTCAAGTTTGGGAGGCAGATATCTGTTACAGATGTTCTTCAGCATGTGGATTCGGTTGGCCTCCTGGCGTAGCCCCAGTGCTCCACTGGCCCCACGGTTCTGTCCGGCTACGGTCTTTTTGGGGGTGTCTTTGCGATACTTAACTAGCTTGCCACATCCGTTCGGTGTTTGCTGCAGGGCCGTGCCTGCACGGGCCGGTGCAACAACCTGCCAGTGCGCATCAAGATGTACGTCCAGCCCTCAGTGCACCCTCAGTGAGGTTGCTGACACACTCTACACCTCTTAACGGCTGGATCGTCACCCAATAGAATACACACACTGGCGAAAATGTTTCCGGCCATTCTCGTCTCTCCCCTTGCCTGCCCGCAAACGACACTGCCGACAAGCACCGATGAAAGCACAACGACAAGAGGCTAGACGGCAGGTGAAGCAAACAGTGACGCCACTTAAGCTTGGCAACAGCAGCAATCCGCTGCAGCAACTCAGGAAGGCAATACAAACCCATCGCGATGCATCATGAACGGGCGCGACCCTGCGTGGGCCGGCGTGGCCCCGGCGTGTTGGAACCTGATTGGATTCTGGATCCAACCCTCTAGGCCTCGGCCCGCCGCTAAACAGCCTTTCCCACCTTACAATAATCCTCGGCGTCTGTACTAGAAGGATTTTAACAGGATTTCATCCCCAGCTGTCAAGGCAGGTTCACAGCACGTTCTGACTCTGCCGTATTCGACATGCTTTGTAGCAAGCGTAGAGACCCTGAAATTCATTACCACAATGTTGTTGAAATTATTACCGGTAGTCACTGCGGCTGCCTTGATTGTTCAATGCGGCGCCCGGGACCAGACGGTCGTCGCGGGCTCCCTTGCAGAACACAGGGCAGCCTTCACTTCGGGCATTTGCAGCGGTTTACACCAGGCTTATACTGACCTGCACAAACAAATCGTCGAAGGCCAGAAAGCGCAGCGCTTCCTAGTCTTCGTGTCTCCGCCTTCAGGCACCGCAGGTAAGTGAGGGCCGTATTTCCTGGTACGGGAAAATACTTCCATCTACAGCTAATTGGTAACGGGGGCCTCTTCGAATGGAATTGCCGAGGAGACTCCAGCCGAGTGACGTCCCAGGGGTCGTTCCACTGACTGATTCCGCATTTTAATGTAACTGCAAATCGGCACGGCCTGCGCGCACACGGAGCGTACCATCCCACGCGTAAACCCCCACCACTACTACCGGCCGCAACCAGGCCGACCACCCCGCCCGCACCTCAGCTCCTGGCACCAACTGACGCCGTCGGCCCTGTAGCCGCCAAGTCACGATGTGACGCACGCTAATTGCATAACACAACCAATACCCGACTCTTCTCTTTTTTTGTCTTTGCTCTTGACTCTCTTTTCTTGCCCTCGCGCTCCCCGATTCCCCGGGCTTCCCCCCAGATCGGCTTCTTGGCTTGGTATCCGCGTTCCTGGTGGCGCTGCTGACACAGCGAGCCCTCCTCATCGCGCCCCACCCCATGCCGTACGAGGCCTTGTACGACCAGCCATTCATCAACTGGACGACGTCTGCCCTGTCGCTCAGGGTGATGATGCCCGTAAAGTGGCCGGCCGGGTACCGAATATGCTCCAAATGTAGGCCGGGGCCGCCTAACCTTCGCATGAACTGCGACGTCTGTGAGGACGACGGGCACTCCGTAGCCTACATGAACTGGATCGGCATCAAGGATGCCCGGCTCTGGCACGTGAACAGCAACTTCCACGACGTCTGGCCGGACGTGCACACGGTGTACTACACAGGCAACAGAGGTACGGGTGTACGGAATCCACTAACTGCCGGGCGGTTGGGGTCCTGCGACGTCGGGCGCGTTGCGCCATGCCACACCACGGCCGCATGTCCGTCAGGGAGACGTTTCACATACGACGCCTCTTGGCGCCGGCAGGCGCTATCCCTTGGCTCTTTCCTACACCGCACTTTCCCTTGCAGCGCAAAACCCACCACGGAAACAAAATGCTTGCCCCTTTCCAGCGCTAAATTACTAACACTATATTTCGTCGGAAACAGAAGCATGCTGGCCAGTGGTGCCTCATTGGCAACCGTGCGACCGTTACCTCGCCGTACAGGAATCAGCGTGGGCATGTTCCACAACCTGCACCACCAGCGCACGCTGCACGCCATGGGTCTGCGCCCCAGCACCGCGTTCGGCTGCATCTACAACTACTTGCTGTTCCCCAAGCCGGAGACGCTGGAGGTCGTGCAGGTGGAGATGCGCGAACTGCTGGCGGCGGACCTGGTGATCGGAATCCAGGTGCGCTGCTTCGCCGCCAGCGCAGCCATGCCGGCCGGCCGGCACGTGGGAAACCCCTCCCTGGTCCTCTGTGCTGCCGAAGGCCTCAGCTGGACAAAAATTGTACGACAAAAGAGATTCTCGTACTTCTTGTACACGGAGATGAGGGGTCCCGAGGAGATGTGAGGACGAGCCAGTGCATGGAGGGTATGAGAATGAACCCGTGGGTCAGCACTGAATAGGAAAACCTATCTGGAACGTTTTCATACACACGTGCATGGTGGGGGGGGGAGCAATGCCGGCCCGTCCCGTGGCTCTCCTGTGCCTCGCAGATCCGGACGGACGACAAATACATGGGGCCAGGCCACAGCCTGTCGCTGGAGGATGTGGAGGCGTACCGAAAGAACTTCGAGTGCGCGCAGAACCTGGAGGAGGTGCTACGTGTGGGGCAGCTGCACGTCAAGTGGTTTGTGGTGTCGGACAGCGTGACCATTCGGACGCAGGCGCAGATGTGGTACGGCAACAAGATCGTGGTCTACATGCGATCCAAACCAACCCACTTGTCCGACTCAGCGACTGTAGACATGTTGGGGTCGCGGCTCGCCGCGGCCGAGCACTGGCTGTTCGGCATGACGGACTATCAGGTACGGTACCGCGTGGTGTGGTGCGAGGCCCCTGCCTCTTCGATTACACATGAGCTGAGTCGCCGGGCCACTACGGACCAGCGTTGCTTACCTTGCTTTGCGACGGAAACACCTGCATGTCCTCAGCTGGTGTGTGTACCATCCATTACCTCCCTTCATTTCGGGCCAACTGACTAAACAACTGCCGTGTTCGTTGTCCGTTGTCGAGCCCAGGTCATCTCCTGGTGGAGCGGCTACGGTCGTACGGCGGCGATGCGGGCTCTGAGGGACTCGACGGTACAAGCGATCACGGAAGAAACAGTGGCCGGGAACTGCACGCCCGCCACCATGCAGAGCCCCTGGGAACTGGGCCACGCTTACTCGGGTGCAAGGAGGATTTTATAGACCGATTCCGTTAGGAAGTACGACAGAGTGACAGGGCACTTTGAATACCCGTCCGCACACGTCAGATGACCGAATATTTACATGAGCCGAGGTTTGTTTTATTTTATTGTCGTCGTCGTACATATCCCAAAGCCGGATTGGTGGGAGCGAACTGATGAGGGTGTGCGGTGGTTGCGGTGTGATGGCGGAGCGGATGTGGAGCGGTAAAGGAGAGGACGCAACTAGGCTTGGCGGCGCGCTGCATAGTCCCCGGTCCTGGCAGTTTACCCTCCGGATGCCGCCTGTTTCGCTTTACCCACGCCCATAAATAGTAATTTTTTGATGCTCGTGATGCTCGCTACCAACTGTTGTAGGACTATCATAAACGAACTCAGGCGGCGTGGCTGGGTGGCGTCCCTTCAAAGAGGCAGGGCTCATATCAATGTGGAACCTGGGTGAACAGCGGGGATGCTGCGTATGAACACGTGGCAACGTTGCGGCCAACGGACATAGCTGCTGCGACCCGGTCAAGGCGTGAGTGGCTAACAGATCGGTATGTGTGCTTAGTTAATGTCGTGGCGTGTGCTATTGAAACTGAGTAAAATGAGAAACACAGTATTGTCTCCAACACCATTCGGCCTGAAATCTCGGGGGATCGTGCCTGATCGTGTCACGAAAGAAAGCGGCGGCTAGGTCGTGTTTTGGTGCAATGATTGGAGCCATGTAAGGTGCAACAGCTCGAACCGTAATGCCCTGTAGACACACAAAAGCGCTGTGGCAGGATGTAACGCAAAAAGCTCCCAGACCGTTGTATGCCCTACAGGCAGTTACAATGCAGCTGCGGCGTAGCCGGTTGCTTGCCTTGTATATGTGGTGTAATCCAAGCCGGGTGTCATGATGCACGGGCCGCGCAAACTCCAAGGCCGCGCCCCAGCAAGTCATCGCCCGGGTCCGATACCTTGCCGCGCATTGCAGTACGTTTGGGATAACACTTGACCTCGTTCAGCACGCATAGTGTCCTTTGCCGGTTAATCACCAGTCAAGCGGTACTTGCAATACAAACCATAATGTCCCACTGCACACCACGGTAGGACGGCTCTGCCAGCATGTGGGGCCCGTCCGTGCCTCTGCGATACCCCTTTTTTATCCATAGGCGCCCTAGCAACTGCGATCGATCGATGCATGCTACCTAAAGCTCGCGACGTAGCGAGGGCCGGCGGCGGCACGTACAGGAGCTGAGCGGCCCCGTCCGCTCTTGCACCCACACCGGCCGGCCGCAGCCCCCATGACGCCCCGACGCAGCGCCCCCGCGTCTCACAACAACCGGCGCGGCGCCGCGTGAGAGGCGCGACGCCGCTGCTCACGCCTGTCCTATTTACGCCCCACTTGACGCCCAGCCGCACGCCGCACGCCTCTCAGCGCCCAGCAGACTGCTCGCGGTCGTTGCGCGGCGCACGCCGAGAGGACATCCTGGCACGCCTGGCGCGCCAAGTCCTCAATCGCCCCCCTCCTTCCCTACAAACGCCTCACCCAGCCTGCGGTAGCTCTGCCAGGCCGCCAAGGAAGCCCGGCTGCGATCTGCGGATCTGGCTGGCTGGCCGGCTGGCTTCCGGCTTCTCCCCGCCAGGCTGGATCGGATGATGGCCGATGGCTGCGTGCAGCTTACAGCAGCAGCTCGGCGATCTGCACGGCGTTCAGCGCGGCGCCCTTCTTGATCTGGTCGCCGCACACGAAGAGGTCGAGGCCCTTGTTGTCCTCGCGGGAGATGTCCCGACGCACGCGGCCCACGAAGACGTTGTCCTTGGTGGTGGCGTCCAGGGGGGTCGGGAAGCTGCGAGGATAATGAGAGAGGGATCCCGGGGGGCCAGGGCATGAGAGAAACTCGTGGGTCGGCAATGAAAAGTAAAACAGATTAGGAGGATCGGGAGCGTCGTGGATTGTTCAGAGGGATAGGAAGGCGGCCGCGACGAGGAGCGGCGCTGCCCTGCGGATGCCGCTCGTGTGGCTTCAGCCCTTTGCCCGGCGGCATCTGCACCCCTCCCCGGCCGTCAATCGCCTGCTGGCGCGATCGCACGCACCGGTTGTTCTCGCGGTCGTTGATGATGGACACGCCGGGGAAGGCGGCCAGCGCCTCCAGGGCTTGCGCCTCCGAGATGTCCTTCTCGAACTGCGGTGCCGTACGGCGCACGGCGTATGACGAACGACGGTTCGATTAGCGGAAGGCATCACAACCAACCAGGAAGCTCCGCCGCATGCCAGCGAGGAATAGCAGCCGATCGGCTAGAAGGGCAGACGCGAAATCATAGGGGCAAGTACCCGAAGTTGTGTATGTCCCAGGGGCGACGTTTCCGAACACCGACACATCCCGGGCAGCGGGAGCGACACCCCCACCTCAAACCGCACCTCTAGGTTGATGGACTCGGCGTGGGCACGCATGACGGGTACCCGCACGCAGGTGGCGGTGATGCGGACGGCAGGGAAGTTCCAGATCTTGCGCGTCTCCTTCACCAGCTTCATCTCCTCCTCGTTGTAGCCCAGCTCCACGTCCATGCCGCTGTTGTGGCTGAACAGGTTGAAGGCGTACTGAGGGCCGCACCCGGCACCACAACCGGAAAGGGCCAGGGGCGCGTCAGGACACCGCAGGAACCACGCGATGGCGCGCATCGTACATTCTCAAATAGGAAACATAGCTTATTTTCGACGCACAGACAGCCACAGGTTTTTTCACCCAGAGAAACACAGCTTGCTGCTTTTTACACCCAGAGGAAGCATCAGAGGAACTACTCAATAGTGCTATGTTGGACTTCGTCCCCATCCCTCGCCACTCAGTTAACCCTGTGCTCCCGCCCCTCACCTGCACGGGGAAGATCTTGGGCTGGGCGGGCTTGCCGTCCAGCACGTCGCGCGTCTGCTGGCGCAGCTCCTCCATGGCGGCGGCGCCGGCGCCCGAGGCCGCTTGGTAGGTGGACACGCACATGCGCTTGACGGACGCCACGCGGTGCAGCGGGGTCACGGCCATGAGGGCGATGATGGTGGAGCAGTTGGGGTTGGCGATGATAGCGCCGCCCTTGCGCACCTTGATGTGCGACATGGCCTGTGGAGGATGGCGGTTGGCGGTTGAGGGGCGGCGGTTGGCGGTTGAGGGGTGCGTGGGGTTTTGAGGTGTGCGTGGGGCGGATCGCACGGAGGGCGCGCGTTGTGGAGGGCGCAGAACAGCCAGTAGACGTGCGGACAGGGGCACGGAACGCTGTCGCTTTGCGCTTTGGGCTTGCGGCGAGACTAAGGTCGTTCCTTGCCGCTTGGGACAGGCTGGCACCCGGTAACGGGAGAAGTGCGTTTCGCAGCACCCCAATGGACGGAATCCACCAGCGAGAGATTGTGCGGGAGCCCCGTGTAGGTGACTGCTCCGTCTGCGGCTGATACTGGCCAGACTGTGGGGCGACGGGGCGGCTGCTGACGGGACCTGGCGCCGGAGCCGCAGGTGGTGCCCTGGTCCCTGGTGCTGGTGAGATGGTGCGTTACCCTCATTTTAAGACAACGCCGCACCAGCCCATCGCCCAGCCCGAGTGCAAATCCCGATTGCCAAAATAACACGTCCAGATCGGGCAGTGCGGCCTGGGATGACGTGGGAGACGGGAGTGATGTGGGTCCAGCTGCATGCCCAGCACCGCTGAGCGCCTCCGTGGAATTGACGCCCGTGGGCTGCACTGGTCCAGATCGCTAGGGGAGCTCCGCCATAAGCCTACGCTGCCTACGTCTCCGGGCCACACATTGCTGGATCTCCATTCGGTCTCCTCGGCTTGGGGCCCTCTCCTAGACACTAACGGGGCCCACTGCCAGGAAAACGCCGCTTGCAGACACCGGTGGCGTGCCACCGCCAGCGCCACCCATTGCCGCTGCTGCCGCCATTGCTGCCGCCGCCTTGTGCGCTCCCGCCGTCATGGCCATTCCTGCCTCTGCCACCCCACCATTGTCGCTGCCGCTGCCGCCACCGCTACTGCCGTCCTCGCCCCTACTGCCGCTGCTGACGTCCTCGCCGCTGCTGCCGTTCTTGCCGCTGCTGCCCCTCACCTTTCGCAGCCGCCACAGCTGCCCATACCGTTACTTTTCTCAGCAGCCGAGCCCCCCAATGCTGCCAGAACCGCGCGCCCCCCCCCCCGCTGCTGCAACCCCAGCACCTCACCTCCGGGTTGACCTCGGGGATCACCAGCGGCACACCCTCCGTCATGCGGAAAGCCGAGCTGTTGTCCACCACCTATCGCGCAGCACGCACAACAGGACAGCGCCACAGCAGGTCAGCACATCGCGCAGCACGCCAAGCAAGGTGTGTGGCCTAACCTCGGTTATGAAGCACTTGAAGGCGGAGCGACCACTTAAGCCCCGTAGTGGCCCCCATGTATGCTCGTGACTAGTGCCCTCGATGCAGGTGTGGTCAGAAATGCAGGCAACCACGGCCCTCCACGGCTAGCCGCAATCCTTGGGAGAGGTGGAATATCTTAGCCCTTTGGGTGCAACGACCAGCATGCAGATCCCAGCGCTCAATGTGTGATCTGGGTCGAGGGAAGCCCACATAATTGTTGCACTTCGCAGCCCATACTCGCCAATCTCTTGATTCCGCCCAACCGTTCATGTTGACTGCTGAACCCTGCCCCGTCCGCAGTCTCCGACGTCATGCAACTATCTGCCCTTCCCTCCCCTCCCTGTACAAAAAATGTGTAGGCGTCCATCGCGTGCTGACTGAATTCCCCCTCTCCCCCCCTGCGGACAGCTGTGTGTGCGCCCGACCCCAGCAAAATGGATCTCCAGCCTGCAACTCACAATCGCACCATCCTTGACAGCGATGGGGCCGAACTTCTTGCTGATCGAGCCACCGGCGCTGAAGAGGGCAATGTCCACATCCTTGAAGCTGCGTGGGAAAGCAATCTTGCTGTTTAGAGACGCACCGACCCAGTTGGAATGTTTAAATGGCATTGACCACCAACTTGACGACATACAGCAGCAGTCGCGACGCTACCAAGTGGCCTTCAGTCGCCTTGCTGAGTCGCAACGTTGCGAAGGCGAGAGCCAGCGCGATTTGCAGGCTACCTTTGCCATACGCACGGTGAACTATGCAGTTTGTGCAAACGTAGCATGGAGGCAAAGAAAACGGTCGCGTCGCAACGTTGCCGCATGCTTCTGTGTACCTGTTCTCCGTCAGCTCCTCCACGGTGTAGGTGTGGCCCTCAAACTCCTGCTTCTGACCCGCAGATCTGTCAAATGAACGCGCACATCGCAGACAGCAGGACGTAGTCCCCGTCAGCCAAAAGTATAGCACGCCGCCGTCACGGCCATACTACCAGGCGATGCCCACCTGGCCGAGGCAAGCATCTTCATCTCGCTGTAAGGGAAGTTGCGCTCCTTCAGCACCTGTGACCGCGGCAGCGCAAGGGCTTCAGCGGATACGCTCGCTGATTGTGAAGCAGTTGGAGTGGGGGGACTCACAGTCAGGAACTCCTGGCCGACGGCACCGGTGATGCCAACGATAGCAACGCGAGGCCCATCAGCTGTCTTGGCAGCCTTAACGACTGCGACGCGAGTCCTAGCGACACGCCTGCAAGTGCCAGGGGCACGCAGCTGGGCGCAACGGCTGCTGGCGAGCTGCATGGTGATCTCACAGGCACAATTGATCAAGATCCTAAAAGGTCGGACGTTTGTAAACTTTCCCGTTTAATGCCCAAATTCCATTAGTACGGCGAGTCGGGAGGTGCACGAAGACAGGCCATGCGTACTGGCATCCTAAGGCAAGCTCAGAACGCATTATCATATCGTATCTATGCTACGGTTTAGGCGTAACACTTTTCCTATCAAGCCTGTTGACTGTCCGCGTCCCGCTACCGACGCGCGCTTGACGCGCAGCTCTGATAACACGTTATGCTGGCCAGACGGCAAAATTATTTAGTAAGAATAGGTTATGTGTCCGTCTCGTCCGAGTCAATGTGAGCACTGAGTTTGTCAGGGAGCTTGGGAGCGAGCGCTCATGGCAGCCGGCACACCCGACGAGAAGTTTCAGAGGCTCCGGGAAGAAAATGAACGACGCCGCAAGTGAGCCGCACGGGGGCGTTTTGGTGGCTTGGCGAATGGCGCGATAATTTATCCTGGCTTGGCGGGGGACTGGATATCCGGGTCAGTACCTGAGGAGCTTTCCCCTGGGTCGCAGGAAGAAAGATGAGGAGGAGAAGCGGCGTAAGCAGGAGGAGGAGCAGAAGGTGGGTCTTTAGGGTATATGGGGTTGGGTAAAGAGTGAGGGTGAAATTTGGTGCCGTGCGCACGGGCAGGCCCTCCGAGCCCTTGCCCGAACGCGTACGTCCAGTGCGTACACCTCCCCAGGTCCATTGCACTTGTGGCCGAATGCTGTACCCCTGGATTGCCGCCTGGTGACAGTCAAAGGAGGCACTGGAACGTCGGCGCCTGGAGCGGGTGGAGCAGGACGAGCGAATGCGCAAGCCCTGGCAGCAGCCGCCTGCCCCCAAAAAGCCCATTTTGCGGAAGGGCGCCAAGCAGAAGCCCGTGCAGGTGGGTTCGGCGGCGGCGTCACACCAAGGCTGACGAGCCTTGGGCAACTTGGAGCCCCGGGTTGGCCGTGGGTTGCGTGGCGTTCTTCCCCTTAGTGCCATGCAGCGCACACCGCCCAGTACTTCCACCGCAACCCTCACCCCCCCGCAGCCCCCCAGCCCCGCTGCGGACCCGGTGCGCCAGTCCCAGGCGGAGGACAAGCGCAAAGAGATGCGGGCGGGGCTGCAGGACTTCATCAAGCAGCAGCGCCAGGCGGCCGCCGTAGCCAAGGTACAGGACGCGTCGGGGCTTCACGAGCGGCGTGCGCTTGTTGCGCTGCCTGCCGGCTGGTGTTGCTACCGGCTTGGCTTGCCATCTGGGTCTGGTGGCAAAGGCGGTGCAGCGGCGACGCCAGGGTGTTGCTACCTCGCCGCTTGGGGCCGTGTTTGGCCGTCCGTACCCGCGCTCACGCCCCTCCTACCGCCTGGCCCCCCCCCGGCCGTGGATTCGCGGATTCTCTTACCAAACCCCCCCGGCGCGCGCTCCGCAGACTCCGACTGGCGGGGGAGCTGGTCCGTCGGGTGGTCACGGCAATGGCGGCGGTCAGGGCGCGGAGGGTGGCCCGGTGGTGCCGCTGACGTGGGAGGAGCTGCGCATGGCGGCGGAGGCGGGATTCGACGAGCTGCTGAAGCAGCAGGAGCTGCAGGTGCGGCCCCGCGGGGATGGGCACGGGGATGGGGGTACGGCAGAACGGGGGAGACAACGGAGATGCGCCAGCGTCCGCACTGGCGGACGTATCCTTCGTCGAGATACATCAGTTGGAAAGCGACTCCACACCTAGTGGAAAGCGACTCCACACCTACCACGTCCTCTTGCTCGGAGGCATAAAACCATAAGCGCAAGGGGTCGCGGAGCACTCGTGTGTAGTGCGGCGCTAGTGTAATGCGGTCGAGCCGACCCGACCCGACCCGACCCACATCACATGCTGCAGGCCGAGCAGCGCGCCAACGAGGAGCCGGCCTCTCGCACTGCGAGGCACCGGACGCCGCACAAGAGCCCATTCCGGGGGGCACCAGGTGCGGTCGAGCCGTAGCGGCGTGTGTATGTGTTTTAAGTGTGTATTGCAACATGGAACCGGTTACTCGACGTGGCAGGGGGCGAAAAGTTGGCGGCGTCTCATTTTTGCGCCCACGGGATACGGTAGTGTGAGGTTCGGTGTAGGGATTGCCGTGGTAAGGGCACTGCGGTTTTTGGCAGGGTCCTCTTCAAGGCCGACCTGGCTTTATGCATCCCCGGTCCCTCCCGAATCCTGCGCGGCGCAAACCCCCTCGTCGGCCCGCGCCTGTCCTGGGCTCCATTCCGGCCTTGCCTGCACCTGCAACCTGCCGCCACCCCCTCGTCACCACCGCCCCCCTCCTGCCTGCCTGGCTGCCTGCCGCGGGCCTCACCACAGCTCACCCGCAGGAGACCATCCAGGTCGCCCTGGTGCCCACACAGCAGTTCACCGGCCTGGCGGCGGCACCGAGCGCGGCGGGGAGCCCCCGGACGCCGTCGCACCACAGCACCAGCGCGGCGGACGCAGCCGCAGCCGCCGCCGCTGCCGCGGCCGCGGCGCTGCGCAACAGCTACAAATTCAGTGACGCGCCCGGCTGGATGAGTCCCTCCGCAGCAGGAGCTGCAGCCCCTCCTGCCAGTTGGCCTCAGCAGCAGCAGCACGGCGCGGGAGGCGGTGACTGCGGCGGTGCCGGGGATGCACAGGGGTACGGCCATGACCCGCGGCTTCAGCGCGCCGCCGATACCGGCACTCACAGCGTAGGTACGGGCGGCGACGGGGACCCGGCAGGTGTGTTGTACCCTCCGCTGGCTGGGGACATGCCCGGGCGGGGCAGCTGGGCGGACGGCTTTGTGGGGCGGACCGGAGACAGCCACGCCGGTGCCGGCGGGGGCAGCGTCGGGGGAAGTTTAGGGTTTAGGGGTGACGGCGGGGGCAGCGTCGCCAGCTCTGGCGGGCTGCGTCGCGGCGTGACGTCGATGGCGCGGCACCGCGCGGCGCCAGTGGACCCCTCAGCCCTGGACCTGCCGGCGGCCGAGGAGGACCCATGGGTCATGCCACCTCCAGATGGTCCGGACGGCAGCGCAGCCGACGCCGGCGGGTCGCGGTCGCCTCGTGGCTCGGGGCAGCGGATGCCGCTACCCGGGCCTTACGACTCGCCGTCGCAGCAGCAGTGGCAGACCCCGCAGCCGGGACAGGGCGGCCGGGCTGGCGGGCAGCCGCGGCTGGCCGTTCCGACGGACCCGTTGGAAGCTAGCCTGCAGTCGGACGGCACGCTGGCGGCGCTGCAGCAGGCGGACGGCTTCAGGCTGTCGTCCCCGCGGCCCTCTGCTCAGCAGTATACACAGCCGCAGGAGCAGTATACACAACAGCAGCAGCTGCACCCGCATCAAGCTTCCCAGTCATCACAGTCATCACAGTCCCGGTCCCAGGACTACCCCGGTGCCAACCATCATTCGCCGCCGCCGCCGCTGCCACAGCAGCAGCAGCAGCCACCGCCTGCAAAGAGCGATCAGCGGCAGGCGCGGCGGGGCTGGGGCGTACCCGCGCAGCAGCAGCCACAGTCGTCCTCCTCCGACCAGCCCCAGCAGCACTACGGCGACACGCCGGCGGAGCCGCCACCGCCGCCATGGGCGCTTGTGAACTCGGACGAGGCGGCGGCTGCAGCGGCGGCGGCGGGGCCCGCGTGGGGACCGGAGGCTGGAGAAGGCGGTCCGGCCGCTGCGCCGGCGTATGAGTTTTCCAACAGCTTACCCCCACAGGCGCGCTCGCCAGCGGCGATACGGCACAGCGTCGGCGTGGGCGACAGCGGCGGGCCGGAGATGTGGTCGCGGGAGTCGGTGATGTTGCAGGCGCCGCCACCGCAGCACGTGGCGGCGCCGCCGGGCCTGTCGTACAGCCAGACAGGCCCCCCCCTGGACGCTCAGATGTACTCCTCGCCGCCGCCGCCGCAGGGCCTGCCGCCGCGGGTCGAGGAGGACGCGGCCTGGCCGCCGCAGGGCCTGCCGCCGGGCCCCCGTGTGGACCTGAGCGCCGACCTGGTCCGCTTCTCATCGCCTCCCGGACCGAGTCAGGTGTCCTCTGACGTGTCTGCTGAGACGTCCCCGTCCCCGCCACAGCCGGGACAGCAACAGCCGCAGCAGCAGCGGCACCGGCTTTCCAGCGTCTCGTACGATCAACGGCCGCCGGCTGATTCGGATGCCGAGTCGCCACAGCCTATGGTCGATGCTGGTGTGGGCAGCCCGAGGGGACCGGGTGCGGCGGCTGGGGAGCCTGGTGCGCCGGGTGGTGGCTCCGCCGCGCAAAGCTCGGCAGCGATGGCCGCGGGCACACCGCCGGAGGCGTCGCTGCTGCTGCAGCACCACCCCGCGCGCACCCAATCCGACGCCGCTGGCGCGCGGGATAGCGTGAGGTCCGTGCAGCACCCAGCCGGCACCCAGTCCAATGACGCTTTCGAGCCGCAGCCGCAACCACAGCCACTGACGGCCTCCCAGCAGCAGCAGCAGCTCCTCCAGGGCCCGCTGCTGCCCCCGATAGCGCCGGCCCGGCCGCCGTCGCGGCACTCCTCAGCAGCGGCCTCCATCCAACAAGCCGCCCCCGCAGCGGTGCCGCTTCCGCCACTGACCACCCCCAGCCAGCCAGCAGCCTCGGCCTCGGACCCAGCCACCAGCACGGCGCCGCCACAGCCACAGGCCCCGCAGCCGCAGCCGCCACAGCCACAGCCGGCGTACCGAGGGCCATCGCCGCCGGCGTCACCCCCCCGCACCGCCACTTCCACCTCCCAGCGCTTCCACCGCCAGCACTCCGCCTCCAACCTGCAGGCTTCCGGCCTGCCAGCCGGCGCCATACCGCTCCGCCCTTACTCAGAGGACGGCCAAGGCGCTCGTGCCGCCGAGGCCGCGGCGAGGGACGGGGCCCGCGCCTCCGCGCCCCCCGCCGCAACCCGTTCGCCGCCGCCGTCGTGTCGTGCGGCGATGCCTTCTTCTCCTCCCCAACAGCAGCACCAGCAGCAGCCTGCTGTGGCGCAGCCGCCGGCTCTGGTGCCCCAGCAGCAGCAGCAGCCTCCGAAGGCGGCGGCGGCGGTGCCGCCTCCGCCGCCACTGGCGGTTGTTGCTGTCGAGGAGTTCTCACCGCCAGCGGCCATGCCCGCGAGTCCGCGGATGCCCGGGATCGCGTCCGTGACTCCGGCCTCGCCGAGCCGCTTCGCAGCGCCGCCTCCGGCAGGAGCAGCGCCCTGGCAGCAGCCGCAGCAGCCGCAGCCCTCCGCGCCTGTGCATGCAAGCCACGCAGCGCCTGGCTCCTTTGGCCCTTTGGCTCGTACGAGCGCCGCCGGACCCATCCAGCCGCAGCCTCACGGCATCGCGCCACATGGGCCTTACGCGCCCGCCGCGGCAGCCGCAGCCTCTCCCGCTGCGTCACCCGTGCGGCACTCCCGGACTGAAACACCCCTGGTGTCCGCCAGGGCCTCTGCCGCTGGTCGCAGTACGGCAGGTCTGGGCGCGGTGTACGACCCGCCGGTAGTAGCTGAAGAGCCGAGTGAGGAGGGGCCGCTAGCGGGCGGCGGCGTCCTCGGCGGGGAGTACGTGGGCGAGGATGGGGACATGGAGATGGAGGCGGAGGTGGAGGTGGAGGGCGGCGATGAGGAGGCGGAGGTGGAGATGGACGTTGACGGAGGTGACGGAGATGACGGCTTTGCGCAGGGGCATGGCTCCTCGCGGGGACTGAACTCCTCGCTGGGCCGGCCGCCGGGCACTGCGGAGGGTGCCAGCGTGTTGACGGGCAGCCACATCTCCGCACGCCCCTGGTCGGGCCCCAGTGCGGGTCCGGGCTCCCGACTGGGTGGCTCCGGCTACCAGACCTCCTTGCTGGACGACTCGGTCTCCAGCTTCGACTTCAGGCAGCGCTCTGCCGCCGCCTCGCGGCCCGCCTCGGCCTCCTCCTGCGTGCCCGCCTCGCCATCGCAGCTGCTGTACCCCTCGACGGCGCAGCGAAACCAGCAGCAGCCGGAGCAGCAGCAGCAGCAAGTGGCGCAGCAGCAGCAAGTGGCGCAGCAGCAGCAAGTGGCGCAGCACCAGCATGCGCTGCCTGCGGGTGTACTGGCTGGGGGGTTGGGGAGTGCGGCGGGCAAGGCGCCGCAGCAGGCGGGACACCCCGTGCCGCCAGCGCAGGGACAGGCGCAGCTGAGGCTGAGCCAGGGGCAGGGCGCGGGGCAGGGCAGCATGCCAGCATACGGCCCGACCCATGGGTCGGCAGCGGCGAGCCACGGCCTGCGCGGCGGCCCTGGAAACGTCACCGCCGGGCCGAACGCCTTCCAGGTGCTGCAGCGGCCGGCCGGCGGCCGCAACCTGTACGGCGCTGGTGACGATGGTGACGGCGACGGCCAGCCGTTCACCGAAGAGGCAGTGGACGAGCCCGACGAGCATTCCCCGGGTGTGGGTGCGGGTAGCGGGTACGACGGGTACGGCATCGCGCCCGTCGGACCCTCTGGGCTGCTGGTGCAGGCTCCGACCGGACAGGCCCCGCCTTACCAGCCCCCGGGCGGCTCCGAAACCAATGCTGCTCCGGCGGCGCCGGCTGCTCCTTCGGAGACGGATCTTGACGATCTCATGCGAGAGATCAACGAGCTGTCGGCGCTGCGTAAGGCCCTCAAAGCCGAGTTCGAGGTCATGGGTCACGGTGAAGCGGTGGCGGGTCTGCGCACCCTGACGACCAACTATGTTCTGCCACCCGCGGCCGACGATGGCGACAGCGCCGTGCCGCCTTTGCTACTGCCGCCGCAGCAGCCACCGCCGCAGCCCGCAGCTGCTGCGCCGCTGCTGCAGTGGGGCATGCCTGGCCAGCCCACTGCGGCTGCGGCTGCCGCTGTCGGGCCGATGCCCCCAACGCAGCTCCCGACTGCCGTGCCTCAGTACCCCGAACTCCGACCTCCGCAGCAGCAGGCGCCCCTGTACGATCAGCAGTACCAGCAGCAGCAAGCGCCCCTGTACGACCAGCAGTACCAGCAGCAGCAGGTGCCCCTGTACGAGCAACCCACGCAACCGCCCTACACACAGATGCACCCGCACCTCCAACAGCACCCACAGCAGGCCCCGCAGCACCACCAGCACCCACAACAGCCTCCGCAGGCAATGTTGCAGTGGACGCCGGCCGCCACACAACAGCACCAGCAGCTGGCGGCGGCAGGTGTGGCCACCCAGCCGCGGCCCTCGCCCCCCGTCACACTGGCATCCACGGACCAAATGCCCTTCGTGGGGCTCGGCGGCCCTTGGGAGCCCCAGCACCCAGCCGCTGCAGCAGCGCCACCGGATGCCCAAGGGCTTTCCTTCGCCTTCGCGCCCCCTCCGCACAGCGGCGGGGACCTGCTCGGACCGCTGCCAGTAGCGCCGCCGGTGCTGCCCACGCCACCGCCGCCACAGCAACTGCAGCAGCAGGCGGTCGGTGCCGGTCTGCAGTGGACGATACCAGCCATCGGCGGCGCTGCCGCCGGAGGCAGCCCAGCTGGGGCCCGGTCGCCGCCGCGGGGCGCCCGTGTCAGCGGCGGGGGGGGCAGTTCCGCCGCCTATCCCTCGCCGCCGAGCGCCAACTCGACCCCCCGCAAGGCGGTTGTCCAGCAGCTCAAGCGAGCGGCGGGGGCCGGAAGCTACGCCGTGCCAGCAGGTAAGCGTTCCCCACTACCGTACCGGCGTGACCATGAATGATCATCCGGGGGTGGAGGTGAGGTGGGAGGGAAGGCAAAGGAGGGAGAGTGGATCCGGGAGGGAAGGCAAGGGAGGGAGAGTGGGTCGGGGAGGCGGGTCATCGTGGCCAGCCATTCATGGATAATGGACGCTCTCCGAAACAAGGCGGACGACCACTGAAACCAAACCGCACCCGTACAGTTCTCACCATAGAAACGTCCGAAGTAAGGAACTAACACCCTCGCCCCTTCCCCACCACCACCACCATCACCCCGCGGCTGCGCTGCAGCCGTGGACAGCCCCTCCGGCAGCGACCCCCGCGGAGCCACCCGGAGCGCCGCCGCGCACCCCGCGGGCGCCACCGGCTCCTTCAGCGGCGGCCGGGGTGGGGCCGCAGCACCCGCCGGCGCCGCCACGGAGCGACCGCTGGTGAACGAAGGCAGCTACGCGAGTGCCGCGGTGCAGGTCAGTGCGGTCGTGCTGCTGAGACACGGCCACCTGCTGCTCCGCGTTTCCACCATTCCTATGGACCCGGGCAGCTGGCGCGGTGTTGTCCCAGCGAATCGATCGTAGGAGTGACTTACTGGCCTAACGATGATACCGCTGATCCAACCGCCGACCGTTGACGCAGGCCCGGGACCGAGCGGAGAAGGAGCGAGCCGCCCGGGAGGCCCTGCAGGCCGAAACCGCCGCCGCCAAGGCCGCCCTGGTCCAGCGCAGCAAGTCCGAACGCGCCGCTGGGTCGATGCAGTCGCCGGCGGCTGGAGGGAAGGAGGCATCGCCGCTAGGGCTTAAGGCTCCGTCGGCGATTGGGTCGTACGTACGGCACCCGTCGCCTGCGCGGCCTCCGGCGCGGGCTGGGGCGGCGGGGCGCAGCGGCGGCAGCCAGCATGACGCGGAGGGCGACTTGAACACGCCGGGGTCTGAGGCCAGCGGCTGGGGCACACCGGTGCGGACGATAAGGGTTGGAGGGTTTTTAGGGTTTGGCGCTTTAGGGTTTGGGGCATTAGGGTTTTGGGGCATTAGGGTTTGGGGCATTAGGGTTGGGGCGTTTAGGGTTGGGGGCTTGCGGATTAGGCTACTGGTGCCATTCCGCGGATGGTGCCTGGGAGTGAAGTTGCGGGCCTAAGTGAGGATGTGGATAGACTACCCAGCCACCCAATAACAGCGGAACCCAATGAAACCCACCAACCTGCTCATCCTGCTGCCCCTGCCTGCTCCCTCTCCCCCCCGGCCCCCAGGACGCTCCCGCCGGGGCCAAGCCGGCCTGGGGTACACCCACCAGCTCCCGCCCCTCCCGTATCCCCACGCCGCCGCGCGCCCGGGACGCCCCCGCCGCCAAGCCGGCCGCCGCCGCCGCCGCGGCCAAACCGCCGCCGCCACCCCCGCCGCCGCCGCCGGTCCCCGCCCGGGAGGACTCTTTCGACAGCGACCTCGACTTCCTGGAGCGAGCCTCCGACACATCCGACACCGAAACTGACTCGCCGGAGGCGTACGGCATCTACTCCAAGCCGCCGCCGCAGCCCCGGCGGGAGGCCTTCGCCTCGCCGTCCTCCGCCTCCGCCACCGCAGCCTACCGGGAGCGGCTGGCGGACGTGCGACCCCACCCGCTGCGGATACCCTCCTCCGGAGCAGCTACGCCCATGGGCGGTGCCAGCACCGCCAGCACCGTGGCCAGCCGGGCGGTGCCGACTGGGCGGGTGCCCGGCGGCGGTGCGGGCCCCGGGGGCCCGGGCGCACGTAACGGCCCCGGCAAGCCCGCCACACCGTTCACCGCCGCGATTCGGGAGCTGATGGGCTTGCCAGGTAACCGCACCGAGTTGACCTGTACGATCCGATGTCTGTTCGCTGCTGCCCTCCCCTGCAGCCCTCCCCGTCGCCATTCCTCGCCATCTCCGAACCCTTGTTACGTGGCCCCCTCACGTCTCTCGACATCACGGCCGGTCCGGTCCGCCGTGTACGACTGTGGCTGCAGGCTCTGCCCCCCTGGAGCAGTCCCGCGCCGCCGCCGGCCAGCAGGTGGACGCGCGAGGCCAGTGGCCCTCCCGCCTGACTGACGAGGAGGACAAGCTGCTGGCGTCGCTGCAGCGGCTGGACTCGGACATGCTGCGGAGGGTGCGTGGGGGCGGGGGGGGGGGCGGCCGCAGCGCTACAGGGAGGGGCCTAGGGCCCGGTGGCGTCGAAAGGAAAACCCGTGTACGGAAGGAAAGACCCCGTTTGGAACATACGTCTGGACGTAGGGCCCGGGAGGGGGCTGTTTTCGCGATCTAGAAAGGCGTCAGCTTGCGGGTGGTGTTGGTTGGGGTGGGATGGGGTGGAGAGGAAACCAGCGAACCGGTGAATTGGTTACCGGTGCCTAGCGCGCACGTCATCTGGTACCCGTTCCTGATCGCACACCCTCACGCGCGTGCCGTTCTTGCGTTGCGTCACCCAAAGGGCCTTATGGCGGCGGGCATCCTCAACGACCAGCAGCAACAGCCGCACGGCCCCGGCCAGAACGGCGGTGGCGCCGCCAAGGGCCCTGCGGCCAAGGGCACCCCGGCGGGGCCGGCGGCCAAGGGTGCAGCGGCGGCTGGGGCGAACAAGACCCGCGTTGGTGCCGCAGCCGCTGGTGGCGGCGGTAGGGGCGCAGGCGGCGGTGCCTCCCACCTGAACAACTCCATGCAGCAGGACCAGCTGCGGGAGAGCCTGGACCGGCTGGACTTGCGGCTGGGGGCGCTAAGGAGGAAGATGGAGGGTAGGCGCGGGAGCATGTTTGGTGATGGGGGCAGACACTGATGGGGGCAGACATTAATGAGGGCAGACACTGATGGGGGCAGACACTGAAGGGGGCAGACATTAATGAGGGCAGACGAAGCACTCGTGACACTAGCCGTCGGGGAACACGAAGTCCCATCGCCGCATTACCACGACCTGACATCCACGTAGCCACCTGGTTCGGTTTGTGTCCGTTGACACCCCAGCCTTCCGCCCCTGCGCCCGCTCCTTCGCAGACCGGGCCTGCACGCTGGGCATGCCCTCCGCCGCCGAACCGACGCCGAGCTCGGGACCGCCGCCGGCTGCCAAGCGCGACGCCACTCCCACCTCGGACGACCGCCGCGGCCCCCCCGGCACGCTCGCCAAGTCGCGCACCCCAACGCCAAACAAGGCCAAGGCCAATCGCGACCAGCGGCAGCAGCAGCTGAGTGCAGTGCAGGGGCCCACACCACAACCCGCGCGCGCCCCGGCAGCGTCGACGCCGCCCAAGCCCGCATCCGCGCCCGTCATGGGCACTCTGGGCGCTGGCGGCTCCGCAGCATTAGAATCGCAGATGCAGCAAATGCAGCAGCATCAGCAGCACCAGCAGCAATACAATCCCTCGGCAGTCGCCGGGGGCGCGGGCGGGATGGGGGGACAGCCCATGGGCATGCCCCCGCGCGCGCCCCCCGTCAAGGCGCCCGCCAGCGCCCCCACGGGCCCGGCGGCTGCCAACGCGGCTCTGCAACAGCAGCAGCAGCAAATGGTGGCAGGGACGCCGGGCATGCCGTACGGCATGTCGCCTGGGACGATGCCGTACGGCGCGATGCCGAACGGCGGTGGTGGTATGTTTCCTCAACAGCAGCAGGGTAACGGATTTGCCCAGCAGGCGGCGGCGGGCGGCGTGCAGCAGCAGCCGCAGGTCGCGTATGTCGCCGCCATGATGCCCAACGGCCAGATGGCGTACGTCCCGCAGTACGTCAGCTCCGGCGGCTCCGGGGGGTTCTCTGGGTTCTTCCCTGGGCCGCAGGGGATGATGGTGGGCCAGCCGCAGCAGCAACAGATGATGCAGATGCAGCCCGGGTTGGTGTTTGCTGGGGTGGCTCAGCAACAGCAGCAGCAGCAGCCATACCCCCAGCAGGGCGGCGGCCCCGTCATGGCTTGGGGCGCTGGCCCCCAGGCGCCGCAGCACACCTCGCCCGGGACGCCGTACGGCGCGGCGTCGCCGCCGCAACAGCAGCAACAGCAGTACGGCAATGGCGGCGGCGGCGCCGGTGGCCCCAGGCTGTACTCTTTCGACAGGGGGAGCTCCGCAACGGGGAACTCTTCGGCGTACGGTGCCGTACAGGACATGACCGGCAATGGTGCAGGCGGAGGTGGAGGCGGTCACGTGTCCTCTGCCCAGCAGCAGAACCAGCAGCAGCAGCAGGCGATGCCCACGCTGCCGTACGCCATGGGCCCGCCGCCGAGCGGTCCCATGCCGCACTACCACAGCTCCGTCATGCGCAGCCGCAGCATCGGCAGCCGAGACGGCGAGGCGGTGGCGGCGGCGGCGGCCGCAGCGGGCCTGGGGCCCTCCTTTGTCGCCCATCACCAAAACCAGCAGCAGCAGGGCCAGAACCACGCCTACAACAGCCCGCACCAGCAACCGGTGTATGACCAGCAGCCGGCCGCGGCGCAGCAGGCCTGGGAATCGCACCCCCAGCAACCCCCCTCGCAGCCCCATCCCGTTCAGATGCAGTCTTTCGGGCCCAATGGGAGCTCCAGGGGCGTGGGGGCAGCGGGCGGCTGGGGGCTCGGAGGTCCAGGGGGGGGCAGCAACGGCTCTGTGGGCGGGGACGCTGGCGTCATCAAGGCCGTCAACTTGGGGCTGCTGCTGTCCTAGCCGCAGCACGCACATATTAGTATTTTGGCATGTCACATGGCTACATACTTCCGTTGGCATGCCGGAGCCAGGGCAAAAGGGGTTCTCTCTGAACGGATGAGCGCAACGAACCGAGTTATGGGTGCGACCACCGGTATTGGGAGGTCTGCTGCTGGCATACCAGTGCAGAGGGGGTGACCGGCGGGTTCGACTTTCGCGTTGGGTTGCGCGTCGGCCGCTGGACCAGGCCGCGGGCCGGACCGGGCCGTGTGGTCGGCGGATGGTAGGGGCGAGAGGGTTGCTGCCTCTTTGTGCGGGATTTCATTGTGGCTGCTGCACACAGCCCCTTGTACGATAGGGCCGCCGCCAGCAGCAGCGGTGCCCCGCCCGTGCTGTCTTGCTGACGGGCGACATTAGCTCCAGGGGCGGGTGGGTAAGACGCCCGATTATGGGATCCCGCGCATGCTAGGACGTCGCTGCGGGTCTAGGAAGGTTTAGGTTTGACAGCGTGGGGGGTTGCGAGGAAAACCCGTGTACAAACGAGAAGCTTGGGGGAGGAGGAATCTTGGCTGTACACTCGCGCCCGCCCGTCACCCAGTTGTTTTTGCTGCAATCGTAAATACGGTACTGCATGAAGAGCCGTTGCTGTGGACGTGGCCAAGTGGCCGCGTGTGTGTCGCGCTGCTGCTGCTGCGGGGTGGGGTAGGTGGGGAGAGTACCAGTGCCGCACTGTGAATCCGCCTGCGAGCCTGGCTGGGGAAGCTAACGTTTGCTTAGAAGGATGCCGCAATTCAGCGTCCCAATCTGCCTGATGTAACGGGATGTGAGCTCGACCGTGAACAAATTTGTTCGCAGCAACATGGCCATCACACGTAACAAGTACTATATTTATTACATTTATTTTACACGGACAGCGGTCCAGCTCCCTGCCGTCGTCGTCGTCGTCATAAACCGCATTCGTGGACTAGACCTACATCCTGGGGTAGCCCCCAGCCCCCAAGGCTATCCAGCCGTCCAGGCGCTGCTGCCACGATAACGCCTGCAGGCCACGTGACGCCGCCTCCAGTGCGCCGCTGCTGGCCGCCGCACACACCCACGTCCGGCCGTGGTGCTTCTCCAGGCGCGTCAGGAAGGGCGCGACCGCCAACACGGCCATCAGCTCCTGCTCATAGCCCCTGGCGGTACGGCAGACCACCGCACACCATCCTCCGGGCCGCACCTTGTCGAATATGCCCCGCAGCACCTCCATGCACGCCCTCGGTCCTGGCGTGTGGCTTTGCTTGGTGCTGTCGTTGCCCCGGTGCCACCAATCAATCGTGCCCACAGGCGCCTCTTCCAGGCTCACCATCGCGGTGATAGCCTGCAGCCGGGGCCAGTCCTTCAGGGCGCACTGCAGGCTGAGCATGGAGCCGATGTAACCTGAGACCCCCAGCTGCTGCGGCAGCCGGCCCGAGGACCCTCCCAGCTGTGCGCCCAGCAGGGTAATGAGCTTCATCAGGCTGCTGAAGTCGTTGCTGCCGTGGGCGTGCAGCAGCAGCCGGGTCGCCGGCGCGATGCTGCGCAGGAAGAGCAGCAGCGTGGTGGATGCCTTGAAGCCCGCCAGGGTGGCGTGCACCTGCAGAGTGTGCTTGGACGCAAAAGACTCCAGGAAGGACATCGCTGAGACCGTGCTGGCAGGTTTGGGCAGCACGTCGGGCGGGAAGCTGAGCTCGTCCACGGTGACACGGCGCACGTGGGCCACCTCCTCAAAGTACTGGACGAGCTGCGCCAAACACGTGGGCGAGGGCACCTTGCCCAGCGCCAGCACACCGTCCTGCAACCCCAGCTCCACCGTGCCGCTGTAGCATTCCCGGTGGACTAAGCGCACCAAATCCAGTAGTACCTCGGCAGTCAAAGGCTGACGACTGGACCCGCTGTGGACTTCCGGCAGCCCTAATTTGTCACATGTCAGGCGAAGCACCTGTAAGCCAGGGGGAAGGCTGATGGGCAGGCTGGTCGGTTTCTCGTGTGTGAATGGGAAAGTCATTAGGTGCGAGAAGCGGCTGACCCCCGGGATTGTTAGCACGGCCAGGTTGGTCAGGTGCTGCAGGCCACAGGGTGGCTCGGAGTCACGGCCGAGGCGCACCAGGCTCACACCGCTGGGGCCCAGCCCCGCAGCCACGTCCGGCGTGGAGTCGAAGTCGGGGCCGGAGCTGAGGTCGAGCCGCGTCAGGCCTTGTAGCTGTACGATGCCAGTGTTGTCGTACATGGCAGCCGGCAGGGTCAGCCGAAGCAGCCGGGCCGCCTGCGCCAGCGCGGTGTAGACCTCTGTGGCCTGGCCAAGTGGCATTGTCAACTTGCCGTCCAGACACAGATGCTCCATGTTTGGCAGCAAGCCGACAAGGGCGCTGATGCGTTTGGGGGACAGGAACAACGGGCTGCGGTGGCAATCGCTGCTGCTCCTGCTGCGGGTGTTCGCGCTGTCTTCATCGTCCTGCAGTCACTGCCCTCGTCCTCGTCACGGTCACCGCTGATAAAGAAACCCTCCTCGTATTCGAGCACCAGAGCGGTCAGACGAAAGGACTGGATGCTGGTCAGCTGTCCAGCCTCAACTGCAACCCAGAATACGTGCCAGAAAGCATTGGAGCGGCTGCCGGGCGAAATCCAAGCTGTTACGGTGAGGCTGCTGCATCGAGGCCAGATAAGTCGCAGCCGCTCCAGAGCAGCTGCCAGCTTGCGCTGACAGGCCCATTCCGAGGCGTTTTCCATGTCGTAAGAAATCCTTGCCGAACTCACGTGTGCGTCCACCATTTGCCGCGAGCGACGATTGACTTGACGTAGGATTGACTTGCATTTATGGGGCAAGCCGCTGAGGAAACCCGCCTGAGCCCGGTCATCGGTCTGGCTGACGGCATCCAAAAGGTCTCGCGCGCTGTCGGTGGGTTGTCCACAGTCGCTATCGCTGGATCTCATCGCAGGAGATTAGCTCCACGGCTATGGATGATGCTACACACGAACGCTAGGCTTCCCCATCCCAAGGATGTAGAGGACGCTATAACAGCTGAAACAAAGCGGGTGGAGCATCAAAACATGCATGGTCAGATAAGTAACAACGCGGGGATGCCTAAAGCAAAGCAATCACATTATCGAGGGCTGCGCTCGGCCCCCAGATGAGGATCCGTTAAGTAACCTAGTCGAACGAGTCAACAACCTTGGACATCATTGCTGACTTGTTGGAGAGTAATGTAATGAGGGGAATGCTGGTGCATCAGGGTTTGTGCGGGGCGCAGCGGCGGCAGCCGCATGACGTGGAGGGCGACTTGAACACGCCGGGGTCTGAGGCCAGCAGCTGGGGCGCACTGGTGCGGACGATAAGGGTTGGAGGCATTAGGGTTGGAGTCTTTTTAGGGTTTGGCCTTTGGCGCTTTAGGGTTTGGGGCATTAGGGTTTGGGGCATTAGGGTTGGGGCCTTTAGGGTTCGGGGCTTTAGGGTTTGGGGCTTGCGGATGAGGATACTGGTGCCATTCCGCGGATGGAGCCTGGGAGGGAAGATGCGGTCCGGAGCGAGGATGTGGATAGGCGCTCGACTACCCAGCCACCCACTAACAACGAAAACCAACGAAACCCACCAACCTGCTCATCTTGCTGCCCCTGCCTGCTCCCTCTCCCCCATGGCCTCCAGGACCCTCCCGCGCTGGCCCCCAGGCGCCGCAGCACACTTCGCCCGGGACGCCGTACGGCGCGGCGTCGCCGCAGCAACAGCAGCAGCCACAGCAGTACGGCAATGGCGGCGGCGGCGCCGGTGGCCCCAGGCTGTACTCCTTCGACAGGGGGAGCTCCGCAACGGGCAACTCTTTGGCGTACGGTGCCGTACAGGACGTGACCGGCAATGGTGCAGGGCGGCCACGTGTCCGCTGCCCAGCAGCAGAACCAGCAGCAGCAGCAGGCGATGCCCACTCTGCCGTACGCCATGGGCCCGCCGCCGAGCGGTCCCATGCCGCACTACCACAGCTCCGTCATGCGCAGCCGCAGCATCGGCAGCCGAGACGGCGAGGCGGTGGCGGCGGCGGCGGCGGCGGCCGCGGCGGGCCTGGGCCCCTCCTTTGTCGCCCATCACCAAAACCAGCAGCAGCAGCAGCAGGGCCAGAGCCACACCTACAACAGCCCGCACCAGCAACCGGTGTACGACCAGCAGCCGGCCGCGGCGCAGCAGGCCTGGGAGTCGCACCCCCAGCAACCCCCCTCGCAGCCCCATCCCGTTCAAATGCAGTCGTTCGGGCCCAATGGGAGCTCCAGGGCCGTGGGGGCAGCGGGCGGCTGAGGGCTCGGAGGTCCAGGGGGGGCCGGCAACGGCTCTGTGGGCGGGGACGCTGGCGTCATCAAAGCCGTCAACTTGGGGCTGCTGCTGTCCTAGCCCAACACGCACATATTAGTATTTTGGCATGTCACATGGCTACATACTTACGTTGACATGCCGGAGCCAGAGCAAAAGGGGTTCTCTCCGAATGGATGAGCGCAACGAACCGAGTTATGGGTGCGACTACCGGTATTGGGAGGTCTGCTGCTGGCATACCAGTGCAGGGGGGGTGACCGGGGGGGATCGACTTTCGCGTTGGGTTGCGCGTCGGCCGCTGGACCAGGCCGCGGGCCGGACCGGGCCGTGTGGTCGGCGGATGGTAGGGGCGAGAGGGTTGCTGCCTCTTTGTGCGGGATTTCATTGTGGCTGCTGCACACAGCCCCTTGTACGATAGGGCCGCCGCCAGCAGCAGCGGTGCCCCGCCCGTGCTGTCTTGCTGACGGGCGACATTAGCTCCAGGGCCGGGTGAGTAAGGCGCCCGATTATGGGATCCCGCGCATGCTAGGACGTCGCTGCGGGTCGCGGAGGGTCTGGGTTTGGAAGCTTGGAGGGTTGCGAGGAAAACCCGTGTACGAAAGAGAAGCTTGGGGGAGGAGGAATCTTGGCTGTACACTCGCGCCCGCCCGTCACTCAGCTGTTTTGCTGCAATCGTAAATACGGTACTGCGTGAAGAGCCGTTGCTTTGGACGTGGCCAAGTGGGGTAGGTGTGGAGAGTACCAGTGCCGCACTGTGAATCCGCCTGCGAGCCTGGCTGGGGAAGCTAACATTTGTTTAGAAGGATGCCGCACTTCAGCGTCCCAATCTGCCTGATGTAACGGGCTATGAGCTCGACCGTGAGCTAATTTGCTCGCAGCAACATGGCCATCACACGTAACAAGTTCGCAGCAACATCATCATCACACGGGTGCCGACAATGTCTGGAAGTTCCTACACAGGTATGGTGCCTCCTGACACCCCAAGCAGTATAGGCGAAAATGCCACCTGCGCACTTTCAACCCTTTCACTCTGACCCACGCACCCAGCCCAAACGCGTGACTTCGTGAAACGGAAACCCAGCCCAAACACGCAAAATAGCCCTCGTTCAATTTTCCTATCCATACACAGCAACACAGGCCTTCATGCCTTCATCCCATATCATGCCTTCATCCCATAACAACGAACGGGTGCTGGCTGCTGCTCTGTATGCCTACGGCCTGTCAACTTGGTGTTCTGGTGGTTTGCCTTTGTTTCGGTGCATGTCGGTATTTGTTTCCTCCGTCTTGTTCAGTGTCAGGCGATGCGCCCGATGGTTCTACCTATTGGTCTGGAACCCACTGTAATCGTTACAACAACGAACCAAAAATCAACAACAACGACCAACCCGCTTCCAGAAGCATTTGCTGCGCTGCAGCTAGGGTGCCCATCCAATACATCTGACAGCGGTCCAGCTCCCTGCCGTCGTTGTCGTCGTCGTCATAAACCGCATTCGTGGACTAGACCTACACCCTGGGGTAGCCCCCAGCCCCCAAGGCTATCCAGCCGTCCAGGGCGCTGCTGCCACGATAACGCCTGCAGGCCACGTGACGCCGCCTCCAGTGCGCCGCTGCTGGCCGCCGCACACACCCACGTCCGGCCGTGGTGCTTCTCCAGCCGCGTCAGGAAGGGCGCGACCGCCAACTCTTCCATCATGTCCTGCTCATAGTACCCGACGGCCTCCTGCTCCTCATAGTGCCCGATAGCACAGCTGGGCACCGCACACCATCCTCCCGGCCGCACCTTGTCGAATATGACCCGCAGTACCTTCGCGTACCTTTCTAACCTGTCAAAGTACAGCTCGTCCAGGCTCGGCGGCGCCTTTTCCAGGCTCACCATCGCGGTGATAGCCTGCAGCCGGGGCCAGTCCTTCAGGGCGCACCGCAGGCCATGCACGGAGTAGCCGATGCGACCTGAGACCACCAGCTGCTGCGGCAGCCGGCCCGAGGACCCGCCCAGCTCTGCACCCAGCTTGTCAATAAGCACCTCCAGCAGGGTGCGGCCGTTACAGCTGCCGTGGGCGTGCAGCAGCAGCCGGGTCGCCGGCGCGACGCTGCGCAGGAAGAGCAGCAGCGTGTCGGAGGCCTCGCCCGCGAGGGCGGTGTACACCTGCAGCGTGTGCTTGGACGCAAAAGACTCCAGGAAGGATATCTGTGAGGACGTGGTCAGCACGTCGCGCGGGAAGCTGAGCTCGTCCACGGTGACACGGCGCACGTGGGCCACCTCCTCAAAGTACTGGACGAGCTGCGCCAAACACGTGGGCGAGGGCACCTTGCCCAGCGCCAGCACACCGTCCTGCAACCCCAGCTCCAACTTGCCGCCGTACGCCGGCACATAGGCCGCACCAACGGGGGCGTGCAAGACCCCTCCTGGCGGCACGTTCCCGTAGATACATGTCAGGCAAAGCACCTGTAGGCCAGGGGGCAGGCTGGTGGGCAGGCTGGCCAAGTTGTGGTAGGGCGGGAAGAGGCTGACCCCCGGGATTGTTAGCACGGCCAGGTTGGGCAGGTGCAGCAGGCCACAGGGTGGCTCGGAGTCACGGCCGAGGCACACCAGGCTCACACCGCTTGGCCCCAGCCCCGCAGCCAAGTGTGGCATGGAGGCGCCGGAGCTTAGGTTGAGCTGTTTAAGGCCTTGTAGCTGTGAGCTGAGGTCGAGCTGCGTCAGGCCTTGTAGCTGTACGATGCCAACGCTGTTGTACATGGCAGCCGGCAGGGTCAGCCGCCGCAGCCGGGCCACCTGCGCCAGTTCGGTGTAGACCTCTGTGCCCTGGCTACGTGGCGCTGACCAATCGCCGATCAGATGCAGGTGCTCCACGTTTGGCAGCAGGCCGACAAGCACGCTGATGCGGCCTTTGGGGGACAGGTATAGCGAGTCCTCATCACCGTCAATGCTCGGGTCGTAATCTTCGTCGTCGCGTGTGTAGGGGGCGCATCTGCTGTAATCCCAAATGGCCAAAAAAAGGCAGGACTTGATGCTGGTCAGCTGTCCAGCCTTAACCGCGACCCGGAACGGGTACCAAAAATCAGTCGAGCTGGTGCTGGGCGAAACAAGAGCTGTTAGGGCGAGGCTGCTGCATCGAGGCCAGAGAATTTGCAGGCGCTCAAGAGCAGCTTGCAGCTCGCGCTGCCAGGCATATTCCCATGTGTTGCAATAAAAGCTTGCCGACCTCACGTGTGCGTCAACCATTTGCCGCATGCGATGATTGACTTCACGTAGGACGCGCTTGTCGGGAATGCCGCTGAGGAAAACCGCCTGAGCCCGGTCATCGGTCTGGCTGACGGCATCCAAAAGATCTCGCGTGCTGCCGGTGGGTTGCGCACAGGGGCTGTCGCTAGTGCTCATCCCAGGGGGTTAGTTCCACGGCTATGAACGGTGCTACGCACGAAAGCTAGGCTTCAGACGTTGGGGTGCCCACGGATGTATGGGATGCTCATGACAGCTGAAAACAAAGCGGAACGCGCACCACAACATGTGTGTCAGATGAGTTACAATGCGGGGGAATCTGAAACGAAGCAATCGTTATCACGGGCTGCGCTCGGCCCTCAGATGAGGGTCCGTTCAGGTAACCTTGTTGAACGAGTAACAACCTTGGACATCGTTCTGACATTTGGAGGATAATGTAATGATGATGGCGGGAATGCTGTTGCATCAGCACCTGCACCGCATACCGTGTCGTCGTCGTCAGCCGGGCGGAGCCTAATCTGTCATCGTTTTGTGCGGCATGACTCATGTAACACGATCACAGCATCTGGGGCGCTTGGGCGCGCTTCGCAGGATTCCTTCTATAAAGTTTGAGTTTATAGTAGCTAATCTCTTATTTTTACCGCGCTTCCATTGCATCGGCAGCTAGCATCGCAGCGAACGCGTCATTTCGCTGTCGAGGGGGCGGTCGAACGCACCTTCGAAGAGTACGTAGATAGACAATCGGCCAGCGTCGGCCAAATTTACACTATAACCAAGCACCGATTCGCCTCCTGTGTTCGTTCGGTATGCGTATAGAATCGACCCTGTAGGAACACGCCTCCTGCACCCGTGGCACAGCTGCATCACACAGCTTCCATCCACGACTTCTGCTGCTTCTAGTTATATCTCCTGGTCTTTGCCAAATTACCTAAAGCCCGCGCTCCAGGACTGGGGCCCCGCATGTCACCTGGTACGGCAAGCCCACGCACAAACATATCACATAGCCTCCATCCCTTGCATGCGGGCCGCTAGATGGGTAAATTTTGATAGCTTCCCGTATAGAAGAAACCCATACCGGGGACGTCCTAGTGCGCCTCTACCAGCTAACTGAATCATCCAGTCCCCATTCCCTGTCTAAGCCGCCTAACTCTTTCTTGCAGATCGAAGACCATGAGCCTGCCTCCGTCCAATCACCACCTGCGTTTCCGGCCTGCCTTCAGTGAACGCTCGTCCACACAGCGTTTCAGAAAATAGCTATCTTCGCCACAGTAAAACACAAACAACGTTTATCTTACCACACTGCCTGACCGCCAAGCGACAGGGTGTGGCAGCCCGGCTCCCGAGCCTCACCTACTGCCGTATGCGCACAACCCACCACCTCCGCCTCCTCACCAGTTGAACCTTTCCTGGTCGTCGTCATCAGAGTCCCCTCCCTCGCCCTCCCACCACTTCCGGCCCCCGGCAGCCGCACCGCGGCCGCCAGCACCTACGCCTCCGGCGGCGGGTCGTGCGTACCCGCCGTAGCCGCTGCCGCTGCCAGCCGCACCGCTGCTGTTGCGAGCCGCACCCGCGCTGTTACCGCTGCTGCTTCGCGTGCTGCCGCTGCCATTCGCCGCGCTCGCCGCCGCCGGCGCGGGTCGGGCGGCGCCTGGGCGAGCGCCGCCGTACGATCCATAGCTGCCGTATCCTGCGCGCGGGGCCGCCGTAAGGGGAGGGACGGAGAACAAGTGTGAGGAAAGGCAAGAACAGGACTTCGCGTAACCGCACCGTTTCGCCGCGCCCTGCCAAGGATGGCCACCTGATCTTGCGAGGGAGCACCAGGATGCGAAGCACGCGCGTGTGCTGTAGGGACACAGAGGTGCGCGGGTGCCATCACATGCGTCCGGACACACGGCATCGGCCGCGGCATCAACCCGGCTTACACCCGCGTCTGAGTACACGAGTGTGTGTACACCCATGTGTGCTTCGACGGCGCACCCGCCAACATGCTAGGACGCACACCCGCCAACATGTGCTAAGACGCACCGCCAAAGGGCCCACCCGCGGCAGCGCCAGCTGCGCCACCACCGGTCGCGGATCGAGCCCTGGAGGCTGCCCCTGTTGCACCTGACGGCGCCGCCCCGCCGGGCCGCTGGAAGAAGAAGGGGTCCACTCCCGTGTAAAAGCCGCCGCTGTAGCGCGACCCGCCGCTGTACCAGTTGCTGCCGTACGGCTGCGATGCGGCGGACGAGCTGCCGTACCGGCTCGACGGCGGCTGCTCCGCGTCGAGCAGCTGGTCGACCTTCCGACGCCGGGTCTTGTCGGAGAGCTCCTCGTGGGCCTGGCGGTAGGGGAGTGTAGTGGAGCCGGACGGGGGGAAGCGACAATATGGGCCTTATGTGTTTTGACCGACTTCGTATGGTCGGTCAAAAGAGCACGGCCAGAGAGGCTGTTTTGACTAGCATGGAGCCTTTGTCCCGCTGGACGTGCGTGCACAAATGAGATCGGCAGCGCACCGTTACATGAGAATGTGCGGCTACAGAGCTTACAGGCGGTCACAAAAGGACCACGTGCACACGGCGCGAGCCAAGCGCCCACACGCTGCACCACGTGTGCGCTCACCCGCGTTCGTCACGTGGCCTCGCCGGGGCCGACCTCACCAGCTACCGCGTACCCCAACCCAACATACACGTGCCCTCCCCCTTTCCGACTCAAATCGGCAGCCTTGGCCGCCCTACCCCTTTCAACCCTGCTATCACTCACCTGGTTGATGAAGTTGAACAGCCACGAGGCCTCCTCCCGCACCCGCGCCTCCAGCTCGCTGCTGCCCGCTAGGGTCCCGCTGTACGGCGCCGCGCCAGCCTGCCCGGGCAGCACCAGCGCCAGCCGCACGGCGGCCATGGCCTTGTCCGGGTGGTGCTTGAGCGCCAGCCGCCGGTAGGCCTTCCGGACGTCCTCCTCACTGCGGCGAGGGAGGCGAGAAGACCCGGGTACACGATATAGGAAACGGAGGGCAGCAACGAGTAGGGGCCCCCTCGGGGAGCCCCCGGGAGGGAGGGCGGGGGAGCAGCCGGGCGGCGGAGGTGGAGCCATTGGTGGAGGCGGCGTTGCCCCCATAATGGAGAAATACAGCAGTCCCATGCACCCACCGACCCACCTGCAGTTGTTGGCCAGGCCCAGCAGCTTGTAGTGGTGCGGGGTCTTCTGCCAGGACACCGCGGAGCGGGCCTCCGCCAGGCGTTCCTATTTAGGCGATAGGATGGAGAGGCTTAGGAGGAGGGTTCCGGGAAGTTGGCACGAGGAGGTTAGGTTTGGGGGTAAAATAATATATCCGCGAATCCACGTTATGGGGCCGGCCGGCAGGCCAGCATCAGTTCCAAAGGAGGCCTAACGAGGTGTGCGCGTCACCACCGTCAGCTCTGCCACTCGTTCGCCCATCCGCCTGACGCCTGATCCTCGAATGGAAGCCCTGCCCGCCCGCCCCCCTGCCTGCGCGCCGCCGCCCACCTTGTACGCACTCAGCTCCTCCGCCGCTGGCCCCGTCCCGCCGGTCTGCGCGCTCAGCTTGGTCAGCGGCTCCAGCAGCCCCTGGGCATTCTCCGGGCGCCGAAGCTCCACCATGAGGGCTGCGGCGGCGCAGTGAGGGGGAGCGACGGCAGCAGGGCAGTCAGCACGTGGACGGGTGAGGCGGATGGGACCGCAGCAGGGCAGTCAGCACGTGGAGGGGTGAGCAGAGCGACGGCAGCGTAGAGCTGCGACGGAGGCAAACACATCCCGGTAACGGTGCGGTGCCCTACCCTGGGCGCGTTGCCCTCCCTTGACCCCCGCCACCGCTCCTTTGTGGGCTTACCCTCCCCGCCCCCCGTAGGTCATTACCGTAACCACTTCCAGCACATCCGGGCAGCCCCCTCCGAGCCCCCTACGCCCAAAATCCTAACGCCCACACGCCACCTACAAGCTAGCCGCACGCTGGCCTTGTAGTAGGATGGGTCCAGCGCCCGCGCCCGCCCGCAGTCCGCCGCTGCGTCCGCCAGCTGCCCCAGTCCGGCGTACGCGGCTGCGCGGTTGGCGTGCAGCAGCGCCGCGAAGGCGGGGCAGCAGCCGCCAGCCAGGGCGCGGGAGTAGAGGTCGGCGGCGTCCGTGTGGCGGCCGGCTTTGATGGCGGAGTTGCCTTCCTCCTGAGGGCCGGGGCAGGGGTTGCAGGAGATGAACTGAGGGGTTGCAGGAGATGAACTGAGGGGTTGCAGGAGATGAACTGAGGGGTTGCAGGAGATGAATTGAGGGGTTGCAGGAGATGAACTGAGGGGTTGCAGGAGATGAACTGAGGGGTTGCAGGAGATGAATTGAGGGGTTGAAGGAGATGAACTGAGGGGTTGCAGGAGATGAACTGAGGGGTTGCAGGAGATGAATTGAGGGGTTGAAGGAGATGAACTGAGGGGTTGAAGGAGATTGTCGAAGGAGAGGAACTGAGGAGAGGAACTGAGGGGTTGCGGATTACCGGTCGCTGAGGTTCGGACCCTCGAGACCGCTCCCTCCTCCATCGAACCCCAACCAGGCCCCTTCCGAGCCCACCTTGAGCTTCAGCTGCTGCTGCATGCTCTCCGCCAGCTCCGCGAGCACACCCGCCGGCGGCACCGTCACGTGCGCCGAGGTGGCGTAAACCGCCGCCGCCGCCCCCGAGGCCACCTCCAGGATGTCGGTGGAGCGCGCGACGTCGCCCCCGGGCCCGCTGGCGGCCTCCAGCGACAGCTGCAGCTCCCGGCAGGTGGTCAGCGCCTCCTGCGGCCAGCCAGGCAGCGGGCGCCAGGACTTAAAATGGGGTCCCGCCAAGTGGGAAGGAGTGCGGTGGTGACTTGCTGCAGGACTCAATGACCCAGGACTTAACACCCAGGGCTCAGCGGCTCAGGGGTTCACGACTCAGGGCAAAACACGTCGATACCACCCGACGCCCCTGAATTTGCCCCCCCCCACTTTATAGAGCCTCCTGCATATCAAGTACTCAAGCTCCGGACCTTCTGCTCCTCGTCTGTCAGTTCACGGGTCTGCTGTCGATCGCCCGCGGCCCCCTCCTCTCTCGCGGAGCCGGCCCTCCTCCCACCATCCCGCCTCACCTGCAGGTCCCCTCGGAAGTACCGCGCCTGCACGGTCAGCCACAGCCGCCACGACGCCGCCCGCTGCGCCAGCGGCACCTCGGGGTGCGGCGCCACCAGGGTCAGCGCTTCGCGACAGGAGCCCAGCCGCAGCGCCAGCACCGCCCGCGCGGCAGCCACCACGTCGCAGTAGGCCACCTGGGGGGTATGAAGGGGAGGGAGAGGGGAGAGCAGGGTTGCTGGGGAAACCCATGTACGACAGAAAACCGTTTAGGAGAGAGCAAGGTGGGGGCAGGGCGGAAATGGGGCGGAGGAAACGGGGATTCTCGAGATTGCGTGTTGCTAGTTGTTGCTGCTGCTTCCGTCAGCTCCGGCCCCCGCCCACTGTTTTTTTCGCATCCACGGGTCTTCCTCGACACCCCGCACCCACCTGGTCCCGTATGGCGGCCAGCTTGTCTGCTGCCTCCTGCATCTTGTCTCGAGCGCCATTTGCGACGGCGGCCACCGCGGCGGCTGTCGCAGCGCGGGCCCTGCGCGGACATGATCCGGCAAGCAGGTCAGCAACAGCAGCGGCAGCAAGAACAGCGTCGTAGAGGACCTGAACTGATTTCTACATCTGAACCCAAAGACAGTGCCGACGCCGACGCATTACTACCGGCGTCTGGGTCGACCCACGGGCCTCTTCACCAGCCCCCTGCTACTCCGGTCGCACCTGGCGCCCAGGTCCACCACCTCGTTGAGCTTCTTGAGCATGTCCTGCACCACCGGGCCCGCACCAGCACCCGTCCGTTAGCTAGAAACCGCCGCCGTCAGCAGCATCAGCAGCGGTAGCGACAGCAAGAGCACTACGTTGGATTGGCAGCAGCATCGGCGGCCCCAACAGCAGCGCCAGCGGGCATGCGAACCCCAACACGGGGCTAGGGGTTCAGCTAGGTCGGCAAGGAGCGCCTTATGGCAGCTAGGTCGTCGGCCGTCCTGCTACTCCGGCTGTCCGCTTCGCCCAGGTGCTTCCCGAAACCCACCCGCTCCATCGGCCCCTCGCGACTCTAGGCTACCCGGTCTACCTGGTAGTGCGAGGAGGAGGCGGAGCACCTGTCCATGGCAGCATCAATGATGCGGTGCGCCGCCGCGAAGTCACCCAGCCTGGGGCGAGAGGCGTGTGCGTGTGTGGGGGGGGAGAAGCAGTGAACCGTTTGAGGAAGGACAAATACTGGCTGGAGATCACAAAAACAATATCCCAGCCAGGCAGCCGACGCATTAAGACCCTTCGCGGCCGCGCGAGCCGTGCCGTTGTTGCGCACCTGCAGTGGCACGTGGCTGCTCGTGACGCCGCCCGCATGAACTTGGGGTCCAGCGTCATGGCCCGCAGCGCATCGTCCAGGGCGGACTGCGGCTTGCTGGTCATCAGCCGCGCGCCCGACCTGTTGCTGTACAGCACCGCGATCTCCGTCTTGAGGGTGGGGAACAGCTGCTGCAGCTTGTCGCGCGACAGCGGCAGCGTCGGCAGCTGCTGCTCCAGCAGCTCGATCGCCTCCGTGTACCATCGCTCCGCAGCCCTACAGCACGCGCAGCACGGCCATGCGCGAGAGTTAGACCTCTCTCGCCCTCCCTGGACCTGCCCGCCGGCAGCTGGGGAATGGCGCTGGACCCTGCCCGAGCTGCGCTGGCGCTCACCTGAAGTCGCTCTGCTCGTACTTTTGGTTGCCGAGCTGCTTCTTCTCGTCAGCGTTGCGCTTCAGCCGTGTGGCCTGCGGTGACAAGGCGCGAAGGACCATTAGCGAGGTATGCGCGGGCCACCTTGACCTGAAGCCAGACGTGTCTGGGCACAGCCGGCGTCCCTGGCCGCGCCCACTAGCCACCTGTCTTGAGCTCTGTGCCCTACTCCCAGGACACCTCCGGCGTCACTCGCTTCAACAGCGCAACCCAAATCGACTCAGACGTCAAGGTCCTCACTCCGCGCCATGCGCATACGCATCCAGACACGGGAGCGCGAACGGGCTGCTCTACGCAGCAGCCTCGCCGCTGGCCGTCTGCCTGCTGCTTGACCTCCCTCCCGCTTGAACCCATGCAAGCACCTGCGGTGCAGTCGCGTCCGCGCCTTGGTCCGCGGTCGAGGCCTGCTGCTGCGACTGGGGCTGCTGCGAAGGCACGGACGCATTGGCGGCGGCAGCCGACCGCTCAGACAGCCCTCCGGATGAGACCGCCGGCGCTGCTGCTGCGGCCGCCGCCGCCATTGAGGACGAGGACGAGGACGCGCCCCCGCCGCTGGGGCGCCCCGCTTCCGCCTGTGTGGCGGAGCGGCCCTTGCGCGGAGTGATTTTTGCACGCGCTCTCCCACCGGCCCTGCAGTGGTTTACGCCAGTGGCCCAAAGGCGGACGCGGGCGGGATGAGCTGCGCAGAAATGGAAGCAGAACGACCACTGACCCACGGGTCGCAGGGCGCCCACTCACCTCCCGGGCGTGATGCCGCCGCCAAGGCCGGGCCCCGCCGCTGCTGCGGCGTCCGCAGCCCCGCCGCTGGATCCCACCGTGAACTTCAGTGGCTCGTTGCCCGCCGCGCCCCCCGCGGGCACAGCCACGCGCGGCACGTTTGTCCAACCGGATGAGGAGGACGCCGTCGGTTGTGGTGGTGGTTGGTGGTTGGCGGAGACGGGTGTCGTCGACATGGGGGACGGCCCGCCCGACATGTACGAAGACGCCGCTGCCCCCGAGGCCGAGACGCCGCTCTGGGATCTCATCCCAGCGGACGTCGCTGACGACGCGGCGGCAGCGGCCGCCGACGCCGCCTGCGGTTGCATCGTCACGCCGAACGTGAAGGGCAAAGACGTGGCGCTGCCGCCGCTGCTGGGCCGAGTGGCCGCACCCCCTGCGCCGTTGCTCAAGGTACTGAAGGGAACGGACCCAAAGCCCATGCCCCCCGACGATGTCGCTTGCGCTCCACCTTCACTCTTTCCAGAGGCTCTAAAGACAAAAGACCCCGGCTGCGCGTGTTGCTGCTGCACCGGCGCTGCCGTTGGGGCGGTTGACGACACCGGCTGGGCGCCCAGGGCAGCCGCAACCGGGCCAGATACCGCGGCTGCGCCTCCGCTGGAGGCGGTCGTTGCCGCGGCGCTACCGTCCCCGCAGCTGCCACTAGCACTGCCGCCGCTGCTGACCCCGCCAAACACGAACGGAACAGATGCAGCGACAGCCGCGCCCGCGACCGGCGCACCACCAAAGCTGCTGCCGCTCCCTGCCGCTACACCCCCGGTGCTTGCGGCGCGTGCTGCGGCCCCCCGCGCCGCCCCCGCCTGCGGGTCCTCGAGCTTCAGCCCCCCGATCATACACGCCACCGCCGCAGCCAGCCCTGGCGCCCCGTCTGATGCCGACCCAGATGCGCCAACCTTGGCGCCCAAAACGCCCTGCCGCAGCAGCATCTCGAGGACGGACCGCATGGCAGGGCTGGTGTCCCCGGCTGCAAGGGCTGCTACCATTG
This sequence comes from Yamagishiella unicocca, assembly GCA_003116995.1. Taxonomy (NCBI): domain Eukaryota; kingdom Viridiplantae; phylum Chlorophyta; class Chlorophyceae; order Chlamydomonadales; family Volvocaceae; genus Yamagishiella; species Yamagishiella unicocca. The sequence continues at coordinate 293,718 of BDSL01000053.1, forward strand.
CCTCCGCGGCCGCAGCCGGATTTGCGTCCTTGTTCCCGGCCCTGGCCGCCAGGGCCGCGGCCGCGGCCTCGCGCGTCCGTCGCGCCATGTTCTCTAGCTGCTCTGCCACGGCAGCCAGGATATCCGGGGAGGTGCAAGCCGCCTCGGCGGGCGCGGAGGCAACCGCAGCGGCGCTCGCTGCAGCCAGGCCGAGCGCCGCGGCCGTCGTCGCCGCGGCTGAGGTGGGCCCCTCGAACGGCTGGCGTGCTGGGGCTGCTGCCCCAGGCGGAGCCGCCGGCGGCATGGGGCCTTCGGCCACTGGGGCAAAAGTGCTGCCGCCAACGCCAACGCCGCTGCTGTCAGTGGAGATGCGGGCCGCCTTGGGGGCGTTGTCCTTAGCAGGCTGGCAGTCGTTTCCTGCCTGACTAGACGACCCGCTAGAGCCACCGGCTAGCCCGCCGGTCAAACTGGAACCTATATCAGGAACCTTTTTGCCGGCTGCTGCCGCGACAGCTGGGGCCGTCGCCTGAAGTCCTACGGATGGGAAGGCAGGGGCGTTTGCGCCTTGTGGCGCAACGCCTGTAGGGGCACCTGTGGCTGACGTGGCCGACACGCCGGCGTTTCGGTTGTGGTTGTTATTACTGTTGACGTGGCTGCTGTTGGATCCAGACGACGCGGACGAGAAAGCTGCGGACGCCGTAGAGAACATGTCTTGCACCTCACGTGCGCCCGGGATCTGGATCTGGATCGGAAACCTAAGCCCATTGGCATTGGCATTGCTTCCAGCGGCTGGCGCAGCCGCAGCTGTAGCGCCGGGGGCAGCTGCCTGCGGCGCAGCGCCGCCGGAACTTCCGTCTGCAGCGGGCGCGGGCTCGGATGGGACAGGGACGGGCCCAGCCGCGCCTGCCGGGTTGCCGAGGACTGAGAAGCGCGCTGGCTGAGGGAAGATGGGCGACGGCGCTACCTGCGGGCCGCGGGGATGTAGGGTGCGTGGTAGCTTGGTGTTTCCGAGGGCTTCCAGGGAACCAGGGCCGCCCGCCGCGCGCCGTGGCCATTCGAACGCACCGGCTGCTGCACACCGAGGCAGCATCGGGTTCGCATCGGCCCATGAACGCATATCCTTTTGCGGCTGAATGTTTGCGTATTGACTCCACTATGCTAGGCCTACGCCTTCCTCCGCTATCCTCTACCCATTAAGCCGCGCATGTGCCCCTGGGCTGTAGTAGATCGCTTCCTGACCCCCTAGCTGTCGCGGGATCCCACCTCTGGCACGAAGGCCGTAAAGCCCTGGAAAGGTGCCGGGCTGAGGGAGGCCGCTGCCGAGGGTCCCGTGCCGCCAAGGGACGCGCTTCCACCGTTGCGCGCGGCCTGCGGGTAAGAGTACAAAGAGCAGCACGAATGGACGTAAGATGACGTAGAACTTGACCATGAAAACGGACCAGCAACCCTGCCACTCCTCCTGGCTACTCCTAGTCCATCGACCTGACCACCCCCGCCAACCTGGCGGTCCCCTCCCAGCCTGGAGGCCCAAATGACACGTCCCGGGCAGCCGGGCGCACCTGGCCCCCCATAGCGCCTCCGAGGAGCGGCGAGATGAGGAAGACGTTGGAGGCGCCGGACACGGCCGAGGAGGCCACGGAGCCCTGGCCAGGGGAAGACCAGGCGAACGGAAACGGTGTCAGGGTCAGCAGCCTATAGCAGGCCCTCTCCTTCGCATGGGCATGGCTACACATAAGGCTTTCCGACCGCCCGACACCGCGGCAACACCTCATCGCCTACAGCGGGAGAACCCGTTTGAGGCAGCAGCAGCTGAAGGCGCGCATACCACCGGCCACACCTGTGGGGTGATGTCCATAGGTGACGGACCGCCCATCGAAACCGACCGCGTTGCGAGCTTCTGGTATGTGTTGTCGTCTATGGGTGTCATTGCTATGGGTGAGAAGGGCATTGCGGAGCCTGTCGAGGCAGGGCCCATCGGAGCTGCGGCTAGGAGCGGAGATGTGCCGTTCTTGTACTTGCTGGCCCGCATCCGGCCCCCGCGTGGCGTCCGGAGCCCAACTGGCTGACGATCTGCGATACCTGTGAGGACGTAAATGATGATGATGCGTAAGAAGGGGGAATTCGTTTGTGTTCGTTTTCCTTTGTAGGAAGTGATGAGGATGAGGACGGATTGAGGGCAGCTGTGGGGGATGGGATGGGCGAGGTTGGGCAACTGTGCGCAGATGTGCGCGGGGGGGGGCTCCGAATGCGCGTGTTGATGTCACATAGGGAACTAGGATCAGCGTGTTCTCGTTGCCTCACGACGGTACGGATGATGTCGACTTGCCCACCACCCCAAGTATCCGTTGGCATCGGCAATGCACACATAGCACGGCGACACCTTGCAGTCATCCCGCCGAGCAACCATCTGCAGCTTACCAACGGCGCCAACATCGAAGATCGGCAGCTGTCCCGCTGTGGCTACCCCACCGGGCGCCTGTGGCTCCCGCGGCGTTAGCCCTGGCACCTGCCCAGTTAGTCCCGCAGCAGAGGCCGCTGAAACAGCACCCAGGTTATCCTGGGCTCCACCCTCACGGCACCCTACCAGTTGCGGGACAGCAGCAGCGGCACCTCCTGTGCTCATAGCGGCTGCAGTTTGCTGAGGCGCTGCAGACCATGTGGGCTGCTTGCCATCCGGCGCCTCTAAAGTCGGCTGTCCGAAGGGTTTCGACACGTGAGGGCACAGTTAACCATGCGGACACACTGCTAGAAATGTTGGGATTGATATCCTATGCCCGTGTAAGTGGCAACGTATCCGGTAACGACTCGATGGTCGAAGCTAGGCGGCACGCCGCAACGCGCCGGGCTGCTGCAATTGACCATACGACGGCTGCCATGAGTCTATGATTCCAAATAGAGCTTCACATGTTGCAATATAAGCGCAGGGTAACACCCCCCCTCGATCTCCCGCCGACGCCTATGCTGTCGCTTACCGCAACATGACCAACCGGGGGCCCACCAGCACCGGAAGGACGTTGTGGAATCTTTGAAGAAACTACTCCAGTGCGCACACGAGCTGCTCCTTTCCGACCAGGGCTGGGACCATCAGTTCCCAAAACAAAAGTGGCTGTGGCACCAGGCTGCGGCTGCGCTCCTGTCAAAACATCGGACTGACCGGCGGACTTCATTCTGGCCGGTATCGACCAGCAATAGCTGCTGTCGGCCGGCAAGCTCGAGGTGTAATATTCAAAAAACAAGGGCCGCAGCCCTGTACCAGCTGGGATAAGTGCCGGATTCACCTAACATCTCCACAAGTCCATATGTGCTGATGTCTTTTGAAGACTCATACAGGCTTGAGAGTGAATTTGGGCGTTGTGGGCCGGCATCCACTTAAACGGCAGTAAGCAATAACAGTGCGAGTTTGGTACACAGAGCAGCACTATCACATATCGTAGACCATAAGCTCTAACTGCAACACGCATGGTGGCGGCCTGTTCAATATTGAATGTACGGCAGTTTCGACGGCATAGCGCGTAAGCGATTTTACGGCCTTACGTTAAAGACCTGCATGGATGACTCTCCAACCAATACCCCAGATGTCTAGACCAGATTCCGGGTAGGAACGTCATGGGGAAGCACCATAACTTACTGTCGTACGGGGTTGAGAAAGGCTAACGAGCCGACTTTTACAGCACGCCAGACCCGCTCTGTCACATCGTATCCATATAACCCAGCGGATTGCTCTGGACCTTAGGCATGGATCTGGTCGTCGGAGATGGAGTTTACCATGCAACAATACACGCAGCCATCGCGAGTAATCCTATGTTATCTAAAGGGTATACTGATACCATGTGTCGCCACCTGCAGCAGCAACAACAGATCCATCAATTGCACGCTTAGATCGCACTAAACCCCGTTGCGCGCGTAAGGGTCACGCATTGGGAAGCGCAGCGAATGTTGCGCTTCGCACTTACGCCACCATGTACGGCACTTTGCGCGTCAGGACCTTAAATAGTTAAGCGAGCAAGGCAGCCGGGACAGCTCAAAGTCTGGGTCGACTGTAGATCGCAGCTAGCGTCATTGACTCTTGGAACGAGGGTATTACCTGATCGTTTGGCCGCCAGTGTTGGACATCATCATAGATTTAAATGTGGGACATTAATATACGTATAAATCCCCACTGCAGATGACAACTGTTATCGCCATCTCGTTGCAGAGCTGCAAAGTTCCGCGCTGGCACGCACATCCCAGGATCATGATTTCGTGCCAGCCGATGTTCCGATCCATACACGATTCCGAGGAGGCTCATGGGGCACGAGGTACAAGGTAAAGTTCATCCATGGGAGTTACATCTTCTTAGGAAACAGCGCCTAACGCTATGCCTTCATCCTGACACGCGGCATTGACACCTCTCGCAATCATGGCAACGCCATTCCACGTATGCTGGGCAAAACAACGGCCATCTCCGCTCAACATCATCGGTCAGGTCTCACCAACTCTCGCTTCACTCTTATGCATCTACTATACGTACCTCGAGGTCGAGATCAACAAGTTGACATATTCACACAGTCAACTTCATGTGTTTTGTCTTGTTCAGTCATTCATCATGCGTCCAATCGCATCTCTCAATCGCACATCCGAGTAAGCTTCCTATATACGTTTGCAAAACACCATACATACGTACCTCACGATCACTTATGCGCCAATGCATTGCAATGCATAACACTCAGGAACACTCGCATGTTGCCCTGCCATTGTAGGCCTAGTGCCAACTGATACTACCTATCCTGGGGTGGAATCAATTTGCTTCACCGCAATATTACGTCAAATGTCTGCTACAGTCAGAGCTACCAGGAGCTACATGGGCAGCGCTATGTCAATGTCGACTTAGACGTCTATATTAAACCTGATTATACGCACAGTCACGCAACTACTTGTCGTCGACGAACTTCCCGCTGCCCTCATTTATGGCGGCGACCAGAAGAAAAAGGATGAACACTACAAGCCCAAACTCGGTTTCGCGAAGTGCAAGTCCGGTCTCTGTACGGCGGGAGGGACAAAAGGTGCAATGAAGAAATTAGGGCTGATGCAGGCCGATGCAGGCCGGCAGAGTAAGGCAAACCATTCATCCATACACGCGCGCGCCGAATGATTTCACCACGCGCGCCCCCCGCAACAAAGATCGTGAGAATCGTAACGATTCAGTACTCCGCGTCTTACCGATGTCAAACTGAGCCAGGGCGCCCTTGCCGGTTACAGCCTCGCCGATGAGAGAGAAGGCGAAGCCCAGCTGCGCCATGCGACCCACGAACAGCTCGTTCTCCTTGGTGAAGCCGAAGCCCTGAACGCCGAAGAAGCGCTTGGGGTCAAGCAGCGTGATACGGGGGTCCTGGAGGGGTCCCGAGGGGCGTTCCTGAATATCCTCCTGTTCCTCGGGCACGAATGTCTGGCTGGTGGGAAGCACAGCGGCGACGAGGTTGAAGGCGATGAGGCCGATGACCAGGCCATCCACCTCAAAACCGTTGAAGCCAGTCTCGTAGCCAAACTGCGCCAGAGCGCCCTTGCTGGTCAGGACCTCTCCGATCAGGGATGAGGCGAATCCAAGCATTGCCAGCCGGCCCACAAATAGCTCGTTAGTCTTGGTGAAGCCCAGCTTGATCGGGAACTGCTTGCCGTTCACAGCAGGCGCAGGCAGGCCGGTCGCCTGCTTGAAACGCTCGGTGTCGCTCTTCTTTGTCGCGAACTGCGTTCAACAAAACCAATCACGAATGCAAGATTACCGGAGGCGTCCATGTTTGTACTGACTGTAACGGGCAGGCATGGAGCGACACGCGTTCCAATCGACGGTTGAAAGGGGATCAATGGCTCCGGCTGCATACCTTTGGCACAGCCTTGATCTGAGCAGCTTCAACGCGCACAGCGCTCATGCGGGTGCCGCGAGACGAGGCGAACTTAAGAGACATCATTTTCCGACTGGCGTGCGAAAAGTAGTGACAGGGGAGGGATTACCGATGCAGAACTCGGTAAGGCGTCGAAAAGTTTTAACTGAACAATTAACATGCAGCGTATTTATTGGCACTGATGGCCCTGGCATGGCAACGAGTGGCGGGAACCGTTCGCCGTACTTCGGCGTTTGTGGTCGCTTTTTCCACCAACGGAAACTCCTCGTACGGAAGTAGAAGGTGGACAAGCGCTCGACGGCAATATGATAGCACGATCTATGCAGCGATGTACGCACCAGCTTAGCACTTACGACGTGACGCAGGGCACCACACGCAAATATCGTCTTCTCGTCAACTGCAATGCGGAAGACTGTCTGATGACCCACCCTTTGCGGCACGCTACATCTCCAAATACGATAATTATTGGCAATGAAGCGCAAATAAGGCGCAAGTACAATGCAGTGTTGCTGGGTAACATTGGTAACATTGCCTCTGTAGTCGAGGTGCGTCGCTCACGCCGCTGTGCGTCGTTTACACCGTGCATCGTTTTGCGTATGTTCGCTGAAGACGAGTGGAGTGGAACTACGCTGGCGTGACCCTGCGGTCGCTGCTCCCCTCGTCCAAACGTCGCCCGAACTGCACCCGAACCATCGGCGGGCCTTTTGACACCCTATGGCACAGCAACGTGGTCCATATGATGTTCTGGACTTCATGGCTTGTGAGGACGCCCGCCTTTGTCGGCGGACTGCCAGGGACTGTCCCTGACTAACCCTGTATACCGGTATGGCCGACAAGGCAGTGGAGCGTGCGTCGGTCTCCTTCCGTTGCGCATCATCGCTTATAACACGGGCCTTGGTGGACGCTAAATATGCTTCGTGCATCTGTAGTGCACTTCTCCCCTATGCCGATGGGGCAGTATGGGGCCTGGATCGCTTCTGAATAGAATGCATTTCCGTCCTTACTGCTCGCGAAAACAGCCTGCGCTGACAAGAAGTACGCCGAAGAAATGACGGATAGTGCCCTTCGGTGGAGACTACATCTTACATTACAGTCGTCACCTGTCATTTCATCATGCATGTGAATGTCCTCCGCATGTTCAACAGAATGAGCATGGCATGTGATGCGGAGGTTGGGAAGCGATTGAGTGACCAATCCCACAAGACGCTACACATCGCCATGCAGCTGGGGATGGAGCCAGCTGGCGGCAACTCGCTCGACCACTTCGCTCCATCTCGGTGACTCAAAAGGCAGGAGCAAAATCAGGGAGCTTAAGCCCACCAGTTGCTGTACAGCAGATACACAATGCAGGGTATTGGTACTATTATGGCACAGGTGCGCAAACTCAAGGAAGCGAAGCGCGAGTACGGCACGGTACGACACAAACCCCGCAGCCTGAGATGCGACACGCACGCATGCCTGGCAACAATCCGGGGCGTCGTGTCGTACCTCGCAAAGCGCCCAATGACGGCGGCAAAACAAGCAAAAAATGCGACGCAGCAGTTGGCAAAATAATAAAGCGGACGCTGGCTGTAAAACTGCAAAAATGGTAGCCGCCGATGGCGGTCACGATTGTGGGGCGCCCGCACACAGACGACGCTACGACAGTTCGCGAGACCGGGTACGGTCCAGGGCCCTTCGTATACCCGGCCTCGTCCGTCCGTCAGTCGATAACCCTATGGATAGCCCGATGGTTCCCAAAATAATCGCCTACACTGGTCCTTTATCCGTCCGCCCGGAGGGCCTTTGCAGCCATTGCAGGCCTCGTGTGGACCACCCCTCATCCACACCTCATCCACACCTCTCCCTCGCTCTCTACCCTCTCCTTCCGCTCTCCTTTGCTCTCATTCCGGTTACACCTCAGCTCCTGGAGCCGAGTTCCCTACCCCCGTCCCGGCTGACGTGTCAGGCCATCAGGCCAGCAGATCCCATCAGACGCCATCAGGCACTGGCGCCGCCAGGAGCCGGCATGGGTGCGTTGGAGCCGGAGCCCTCCGAGCCGTCCTGGTAGGCGCCCGGCGCGCCCTTCATGAGCGCGCAGTATACAGTCGACGACACCGCCACGCCCACGAACCACGCGCAGTCGTACAGCTGGGAAAAGATGGTGGGCAGGCCGGAGACCAGGCCGATGGTGGCCAGGAAGCCGGGCATGGTGGGCAAGATGCCAATGAGGATGGCCCACAGTGCTGCAGTGTTCCAACCGTCCTGCGGGGCGGGGCGGGTGATGGTTGTGGTAGTTGTGGCGGTTGTGGTGGTTGTGATTGTGGCGGTGGATCAGGGTGATTGACAGGGGCGGTGTAGTCGGGGTGACGTGGCATTCATTGGGACGGACCTGTCGCCCACCGCCCCCCGAACCACTTCTCGGCGCACTACTGCTCACAAAGCCCACCGCTCCCGCTCCATTTTCCAGCAGGCCCACCTTGTACCAGTATATGGATTTGCTGCCCTTCGCGTACAACGAGTCGATGTCCAGATTGCGGTTGCGGACCAGGAAGTAGTCGGACATGACGATGCCGATAACAGGACCCAACAGCGCCGAGTAGCCTGAATAGGAAACCATGGCGTCGGGGCACTTTAGGGTTTTGTCGGGGTATAGTCGAATGGCCGTCTAGCTGCTAGGTCGTGGGCACAGGGCCAGGTCGTCAGGCTGCGGGGTCGGGACACCGCCAGTCCCTGACCTCCCAGCCAAGGGTTCGGGTTTGCGTGCCCCATAAGGAACCCAAAAACATGCCGTACGACACCCGCACGACAACCCACCGATGAGCCACGTGTTCACAAAGCCATGCGTGGACGAGACCAGCTTCCAGGGCATCATCACCAGACCCAGCAGCGCGGTGAGGAGACCGCCGGCCTGCAAGAAGAGAGGAAGGGCGGCGGCAGGAGGGGCAGGAGGGCTCGGTGCACAGTGGTAGAAGCGGTGGGGCAAGGCAGGGGCATCACGGCAGGAGGGGGAGGAGGGCGGAGGAGAGGGTTTGTGTTAACAGCACCGGTACACGGCCGGCCGCCCACCCACCCACCCACTTACCTCGAAGGAAATGAACTTGGGCGCGCAGTTGACGAATGCGTTGGCGGGCGCCACCACGTTTGCGGCGATGTTGGTGGTAAGGGTGGCCCACATAAGGCCTGCGGGAGGGGGGGGAGCAGTGACGGGGAGCAGGGGCGGTGGGGGCCCACAGTCAATAAGCCAAGCATCGAGATCACGTAGGTAGGATTAAACAAACCACACCGCGCGCCGTTGCAAACCCCTCCCCAGCTGCACGATCCGTCATTCCTCCTCCCCCCCACGCTTTCCGGTGACCGGTAACCGGTGACCCTGTCTATCGCTCTATCCCCGCCCGCCGCCCCCGCCGAACCACTCACCGAAGAGCGAGACGCAGATGGGCACCACGCCCTCCATGCGGCCCAGCAGCTGCACCGGGTCGATGATGGCCTCACCGTAAATGACCACGGTGGCGGAGGTGACGGCGAGGCCGAGGAACGTGAAGAGCGCCATGAAGAGAGGCAGCCCGATGGCCTGACCCATTACCTGTACGGCGGGGGAGTGAGGGGAAAGGGGCGAGACGTGGGAGGAGGGAGGAGGTTGCAGGCAGAGTGGGGGAAGGTCAAAGAGGAGGGGAAGCCCCGGTGTGGAGGGGTTCGTGGGTTCGTTTGATAGTGCCCGCCAGCGCGCGCACCTGATCCTTCTGGCTCTTAGCAAATCGGGTGAAATCGGGGATGTTGAGCGACAGTGTGGCCCAGTAGCCGACGTTGGCGGTGACGGCGGGCCAGAACACGTTCCAGAACTGGCCCGCCTGCGCCGCGGGGAGGGGATGGGAGGAGGAGAGCAGCTGAGGAGGGCAGCTCGCGGCGCATACGCTACTGGGACAAACGCTACTGCGCTCTCTGCTAGTCTTTCCACTGGCCCTAATGGCGGCATCATTCCCCTTTCGTACAGCACACACGCCCCGACTCGCGGGTCGCAACAACATCAGCACAAACACGCAGACCGATGCATCCCATCCGACACCCCAGGGCCCCGAGCTCCAGGGAGGAGCCGCGTATGTCCGGGGAGGGCGCACCTTTGCCATGCCCGGACCGAACTGCGAGGGGGTGGACAGCATGGGTCCGAAGCCGCCCGCGCCGGTGACGGCCCAGCCCATGAGCGCGAGCGATAGGCCGATGAGGATGGGCGCAGAGTACTTCTCCAGGATGCGGATGGACTCCATGCCGCGGAGGACGATCCAAACCTGCGCGGGGGATGTCGCGACCAAATGTAGGCAGCGGGACTCAAACCGGGGACCTGCCGCTCGGGCTGAAGGCGTGAACCTCTTGCCGCCACCCGCCACCCACCTGCGCCACCCAGAACACCAGGAAGCACGCCAGCTCGGGCAGCGAGATGCCCAGCCAGGCCACCACCGGGCCCGCCACGGTGCCGCCCGTCACCGCCATCAGCATTTGGAAGATGGAGGAGCCGCCGATCCAGGTCTGAATGCCGAACCAGCCGCATGCCACGAAGGCTCGGGACAGAGAGGGCAGGTTGGCTCCCTGGGGCAGCAGGGGGGATTTCGAGGAAGACCCGTGGATGCGCGAAAAAAGCCGTTATGAACAGACGTTTTGAGATACATGCTGGAGAACTGGCAGGAGGGGGGAGGGGAGGGGGAGGACGGGGTTGCTGGTTGGGCGGCAGAGGCATGCCCACTTGCCCAGCCAGCACTTGGACTACCGAGAGGTACAGGGCTTCGCGCGTCCCTTGGCTGCAGCAACAGCCTGTCGTACCTTGATGCCGAAACTTGCCCGTGCCAGCACGGGGAACGGCACGCCGTACTTGGTGCCGGGGTGGGCGTTGAGGACCATGGGCACTAGCGTGATGAGGTTACCGAAGAAGACGGTCAGGATGCCCTGCCACCAGGACATGCCTGCAGTCGGGCGTTTGGGAGTGGGGAACAAGTTGGAGAAGGCTGGAGCGTACTGGGTTGTCAGGTAATGTGTGCCGGAGCAGGCGGTCTCTCCCGGCTGGTTTAACGCTGAGGTGGTACCCCGCGGTGCCGTGCTCCGAAACCCAGCCAGGGCACGCTCGAGGAAACAGCCCCACCCAGCCATCTGGCCACAACCACCACTCTCCGCCGGCCTCAGGACGTACCCAGGTCAACTAGGCTTGCAGCTAGGTAGTATGTCGTAATGGAGATGACGAGCGTGATCCAGAACGTGGCGAAATCAGTGGTATCGAAGGTGCGCTTGTCCAAAGTGGTAGGGGAGAAGTCCTCGTTGAAAAGGGAAGGGTCGGGGTTCACAGGCGGGCGGGCCACGATGGGATCCTCAAAAATTCCCAGTCCCGCGCGCAGCGGCGCGGGCGTCGAGCGCGGCACCGTTTGTCCCGGCTTTGGGAATGTCTGATGAAGCTGCCTAGATCGTAGCTTGGGTGCCGCGAACAGCATCGAAGGCACCGTCGCGCGCGACGCCATGACAGGCCCAACGCCCGGCCGTGTAGACATTTCCGGACGAAGCATCATTTTGGTATAAACCTGACAGGTGGCAGCGACAGAAACGCTCTAACAATGATTCCTCGAACACAGTCGTTAGTGTTGCGGTCGGATGCCTTCGCGCTGCTGCCAGACTGTAACGCGCTGCTGATCAGAGAGCCCAATTAGCATGTAAATGTTATTGGCCCCTTTCCAAGTTGAAATCCAGGCCACGCGACTAGAACGGCTGGGCTGATTGAGGTGCCTTGGGAAGTGACAATGGCATAACCCCTACGCGCTAGCAGCTAATATACAGAGCAGCTTGCACACATGCAGGGCACGAAGTGTGACATGATTTGCCATGCTCTACAATTGTACGAACGGCGGTAACTTGGCGAATCCTGTCACTTCCTCACTTGTTTCGATCACGACATTGAAGAACACCCTGGTAGCGTTGTTCTCCAAACCCGCCGTCGGAGATCTGACACTGCCGCTCGTTACCACTGCTCGGTTCCACGACGACGCCTAGGCTCGCCTACTTTCTCTCGGTCGCTTTCTTGGTTCCTAAACTTACATTAGCCAGCTGGTCTGTGCAGATCTCGGTGTGGCGTAGCGCACAAAGGGGACTTTCTTGAAGGATATCGTGAACGGTAGGGGATGCGCAAGGCACACGCTCACAGCCATCTCCTATGTAACGCCACCGTTCGTTTGCTGAGTTGTAACGGTTGTTTGCGCCTGTTAGCACTGGTTAATGCAAGACGGGCCTAAATACGTGTCGCTTTGCCGACCCATGCGTTGCACCCCCAAAGCACCAGGGCGCGTGTGGGGCGCCCGTTTAAGTGAGCGTTTTTATTTGCATAAACGTGCGCCTGATATGCCTGCAGGGACCGCCTTACTTGCCCAAGCACCTTCCTTCACTTTCATCAGCACATCGCCTGCGCTTAGCGCCACCACCGGGTCACGCTGGCGGGGGTTCGAACGACCCCACGCTCTTCAGATCAGCGATTCCTTGGATTGGACCGGAGCGCCGAGTCGCGCTCCCGGCATGGAAGGGGGTCAAGCCCGCAATCGTCGGAAATAAGTCGCAGGAGCACACGAAGTACCAGGGAACCACAGCGCCGGCCACAACGACAACCATGGCTGCTGCTTTGACAATCTCGGGCCGAGGCTTCAATCCTTTTGGTCGCGCCTGGGCCGCCTACGAGCGGGCGCTCCATCGGAGTCCAGTGCTCACGCAAGCCGCTTCCTCAGCCCTCCTGTGGGGTCTTGGAGATGGTGAGTTAGCCTGTCCGTAACCTTCCTAGCAAAAAGACTGTCTGTTTGGAGGGCTTAGTTACTGCGATTCGTGCTCCTGTGTTCCTAAACGTTTACATGTTCTTCGCCCCTCGTGCTGGTGCTCAGCCATGGCTCAACGCATCGAGACGCGCGGCCGCCGCGGCGTCGATGCGCGTCGAGTTGCGCTGACGGCCGCCTTCGGCGGCGCCCTCATCGGTCCCGCCGGCCACGGCTGGTACCTGATGTTGGACCAGCTAGTGCTGCGGATGGGGCTGGCCTGCAGCACCAAATCCGTGCTGCTCAAGGTGAGTGTATAGATCGGAGTGATAGGCGGTACGGCACACGGCGGGCGCAGGAAGGATGGGCGGCTTGCTCGCAAGGTGAAAGGATGCGGTTTACCGTAAACCACTTGCAGACTGCCACAAGATAGCTCCTGCCCTGGGGCTTCCTAAGAGCCAAGCTCGTCCAACTTGCCCGCGCTCGTCCACCCCAGGTCGCCGTGGACAACCTGCTCTACTCGCCCTGCTACGTGCTAGCGTTCTTCGCCTACGGCTGCCTGGCCATTGACGGCATAAGCCCCGCAGCGTTCATGGACAAGATGCAACGTGAGCTGCTACCCACCATGCTGGCGGAGGCCTTGGTGTGGCCGCCCTACATGGCTGCCGTGTTTAGTCGTGTGCCCGTGCAGCACCAGCTGCTGGCGGTCAACGTGGCCACGCTCTTCGACGTCTGCTTCCTCAGCTGGGCGAGGAACCGACACCCAGATTGCGAAAAGCAGGACCAACCCCAACAAAATCAGATGCTGCAGGGGGGTGTCGCAACGCAGCAGGCTGCAGAGAAAAAAGGAGATTCCAAGGCGGTCAGTGGCGCCGCAAGGCGGAAGCAATTGCAGGAGGAATTTCAGCAGCAGCAGCAGCTTCCTCCACCGCGCACCGCCGGCGAGGCGAGGCGGCGCGAGCTGGCGTCGTGCCTTTGGGACACGGCGCCCGAGCCCAGCCTGGGACGAATGGCTCTCATGGCCGCGAGCACAACCTGCAGCACTGGCGGCGGCATGATGGCCAGGTGCTCCTCGTCGGGAGGCGCAGCGGCCTGTGCCTCGCATTAGGCGGCCAGTAGTAAGGCGGAGGCTGCGGCGCGGCTCCGACGGCGCCGTTGATGGCTTCTCAGCAGCGGCAGGATGATAACCCGCCTCCATTGGGTTCAGAAGACCCAGGGGGCTTTAGTTGCCAGTTGCCTGGCGGTAGGTTGCGCAACTAACCGTACGGCAAGGGAGGGTACGGCGCCGCGCACGCCTGCCGCTTCCCCTTCCTGCACTTCACGTGGTGGTGGCGGCGGCGCCCTACGCTCTGCTGTCGTACACGAGCTCTCAGTTTCGACGTGAGGAAGTCAAGTCTCCCTTCTGATGTCATCCGCGATCCGTTTGGGGTTGAGGTGGGCGCGAGAAGTGCGTACGGGGTGTGTCGTGCTGTAGCTGAGCTGGGGGAAGGTGTCTGGTTGGAGAACGGGGACAATGAGTAAGATACGCTGTACGGTCACGTGTTGCCGTAATATTGCAGTGCGCTACTGTCGAGGAGGGAGGGCGGGAGCAGTCCGTTGGGTGAGGTGAGACGCGGCCGCTCATGCCTGTCTGCCTGCCTGCCTGGCGTACCCATTCGCGCACATGCATTTGTATCATTTAATTTATACAAGGATACGCCGCCGTTGCATGTTCAGGCCCTAGTATGCAGGGTAGGGCGCGGCCTGCTGTATTGCGCGAGATTTGAGTTGTGGCGGTGAGGTCCTTGCGCGCGTCGGCCTTGAGGGAGTCAACGCTGCTGTTAATCCCGTTGTGAAGATCATCATATCGTACGGTAATCACCTCGTAAGGTGTGCCCGAGGGTTTCGAGGCGTCTGCGAGGTTTGGCTTGTGAGTGCCGTTGGTGGTTGGTAGTTGTACGAGAGCTGTGTGCCGTTGTCCCGGCGCGCAGCGGGCGTGTTTGGGAGCAATGTATCCAAGCTTTAAAACTTGGAGGGATAGGCGTTTTGTGAGAATGTTTTTGGACTGTCAGGAGAGTGTGCTGTGTGCTGCTTGGCCTTCTGGCTGTTTTTCGCCTCAGGGCTCGTGAATGGTGAGCTGTCCAGGACAATCCTTACATGGCACAAGTTTATCCATCTTTTTGAATTTCAGGTTCAACTGACTATCTTTCGTGTGGGCCGTTTTCAGGCGCCCATCGGTCTGCTGAGCCCTGCTGAACCGTGTTGAGGAATGAACGACCTGGCTGGCATTCGACAGGGCTCACTGCCGCTCGAGGCGTGTACCGTGTGCTGATTTCATGTGGTTCTGTACGGCATTGCACGAGATGATACTCTCAGTCGGGAGCGCTTGTCCTAGGTGTCGGTACGTCTGTTTTGTGCGCGTTACAGGATCCATGGTAGGTGCCCGCAAACCTAACTCAGGCCGTTCGTTTCCACGGTTGTTTGCGTTGTGTCCTGCCATACGTGGGCCAAAAAATCGTAGCAGTAGTCCGTAGCTTTGCTTTCGTTTGCGCCATAGGCTTGCTATCAAATGTGTTGACAGCCCGCGGCCAACTTTTCAGGTTTATGTCAGGCAGGAAGGCAACCTTCGCCATTGCTTCACAGGTTTTTGCCATTGCTTCGCACATGTGCCTATCCGTGTAATAGACCCGAGATGGATCCCCGTGTACATAATACTTGACGAGTACGGGTTCATCTGCAGACGCCAGGGTTTCAGGCGCCATCCATATCTGCACTCCCACGTGACACGGAGGGCGCGACAACGGCCATCGGTTGACCGACATACAAGGATGTGAGGAACTGAGGATGGACACGACGTCTTGCGAGGATTGATTACAGCTGAGAAACCCCTAGGGGTCCTACTGCTGGTACACGGGCAGCGACACACGTGGCAGTGGGTCTTCTATAGGGCAAGCCACGAGCAGCCGCACCGTCAGCCTGCCCGTGAACCTGGCGGTCCCCCTACCAACCATGCCCCCGTAATCTTTCCCTGGGAGAGTCCTACCATGGGGACAGTTCACATTCATTCCGTCATGTTGGGTTAGTCATTCATCTGGTCCTGACATATCTAGACTAGAGTAACGCACAAGAAACGGCATCAGAAAGTCAAAGACGGGCGGTCGTCGGCTCCCCATGTGAGCGCTGCCAGGGTGCCTCCGAGCATCTTCCCACAGCGCCCACGGAGCATCGGACGAGCCGCCCGCAGCCGCAACCCCCCAGCAACCGAGCTTCTACCGTCCAATCAACAGGCGCGCCACGGTTGCAGCCGGGCAGCAGCGCAAGCCTCCCGTATGCGGAAAGAATCACTCTCCAGACGCGACAGCCCTGCACGGCATCACTCAACACGAAGTGCGCAACGCAAACTTCTGGGGAAACACATACACACACATACACACACGCGTGCACAACACAGAGCGAAGAAAAAGGGCAACCGCAACGCGTCGATTGGTGGTGTTAAGGCTGGCGAAATGGCCCGCCGCGCCGTACAAGTACTGACCCGGGGTCACCACTCACAACGACAAAACGCAGGATGCGCGTGGTGCTGCGCCTCACCGCGAACGACATCTTGTGTGCCCCGCCCCGGCTGGGGCTTTAGAAAGCCCCTCCTCGCCCTTCCAGCAGGGCCCCATCCGGGTCCCTTCCTCCGTCCGCGCCCTCCCGGCACCCGCGCACATGTGTATCGCAACCAACGCAACCAACTCAAAACTCAAAGTGGATGAACTGGAATCAGAAAGCAGTGGGTCACTCTCGCACTCTTAAGCTCACTAACGCACAAATACCACGACACCGACACAAAAAAGCGCACCGACATATCTCCTGGCTTGTCACGGAACTCGCCGCTTGACCCCCGCCGCGTCGTCGGATGGATGGATGGATAGCTGGGAAGCGCAGCGCCGCATTCGCGGAAGCGGCCCATCTCTTCTCCTCCCCTCCACATAGCCAGGCCAGCTGGCTCGATGCGCACGCTCTGCGCCTTACTAACCGCAACAAACCACCGCCTGCGCTGCCCAAGCCAGGCCACGGGCACCACGAGGCCGTGCAGCTGAACGTTCGTCCGATAAAAACTCTACAAGTGATCATTCCGTTACCCTGGCCCCTAGTCGCCGCTTCTGATGCTACACCTGCCGCTACTGCTGCTGCGCAAAAACACGGCCCCCCGCATCTCCTATCGTGTAAGTGCCTGCACCCCGTTCTTCTTCGCAGTCGCCAGCCGACGTACTTCGCTTCGACCACCCAGCAGGGACCCCTCAACTCCCCAGCTATAGCCAAGAGGGAGCCTGGTTTTGGGGCGCGGCTCCCTCTTACCGCCATAGAACCGCAATCCGCGGCTTCGGAGCCCTGTGGTTGCGGTGCGCACCAGGGACGTGCACAATCGCGCGCCGCGCCGCTGCCAGTAGCGCCGCCGCCACCCACCCATCCATGGCATGTCGGTAGTGCCTAGTAGCGCCAGCCTACAGCGGCTGGTCGTGCGGCAGCCGCCGCCGCGGCTGCTGCTGCGGCAACGGCTTGCCGTCCCGGTACGCCTGCAGCGCCGCCGTAGCGGTGGCCACCCAATCGTCCTGGGAGCGGGCCCACGACAAGAAGCAAGCGTCCTGATCGACGAAAGGGGAGGGGAGGAGGGGAGGGGAGTTAGATGCTGCAGGGTTGGAGCGGGGAAGGTCGCGAGGCAAGGGCCTCGGCACGCTTGAGGGATTACTGCGGCCCCAATTCCCCAACCACACAGCCCCATGCAAATCTGCGGTAGGAGGCACTCCAATCTGCCGCACTTGCATTGAACCCCAAACCACGGCTCTGTGAGCCGTCTTGCCGCTCGTGCCGTTGCCTTATTCCCCACCACCAGGCAAGCCATCCTCCCCACACCTCCCAAGTGGGCGCCGGCCGTTCCCAAGGCTTCCGCCTCCTCGCAGCTGCAGACCTGACCGTGTCCCCAACGCAAGTGACCCCTGCTTCCAGGCCCGTTCCGTGCCGTTAATCAGCCACATAATCGCGGCCCTCTGACAAGCCCTTCATCCTCGATCCTGAGCGCCCCGTGCCTCCGGGCTTTCTTGTCCCCACACACAGAGCCTGCTCCATCCCTAACGCAGCGCCTGCCCGCCGGCCAAGACTACCATCCAGGCAATCCCCAAACACGTAGCATGCCCAATACCACCCAACACCACGCGAGCAAGACTCGTTCCCGCCATGGACCACGAGGAACCCAGTTCCCCTCCTCAGCCCAACCCCCTCCAAGGCCTGCGCCTGCCCTCCCTCCCTCCAGACTCACAATCAGCGTCATGCCGTTAACGGCCAGCAGCTGATGCTCTACCGGGATGCGGGTGAAGTTGAAGGCCTGGAAGAGCGGCCACACCGCAAGCTCCGCCGTGAAGGTGGGGAGGAAGTCCTGGTGAAGGGGCGGGCGGGTCAGGAGCGGGGAGTCAGCGCAAGGACCCAGTCCAGGACGTAAGGGAGGTACGGATATGGTGCAACCCGAACTCCTTGCTTCCACAAACACACGTACGTCTCGACGTCCCTCAACGCTACGCCTTCCACACAGTTTTCCCGAGGTACATAAATCGCAACGCTTGGGTGCTTCTGCATGGAAAAATCCAAGCGTCTGGCAGCAGACGGTGCGTGCGAGCCCAACATGGTTCGATTATGATTGCCTCCCAGCCAACTTCTCCAGTCCGTGCGCGATCCCTGTGCTTGGTGCTACCTGCCGCCCTTTCCTGACCCGCGTCACATACCTGAGTGATCTTGTGCTTGAAGCCCTCCAGCCCAGACCGGTCGATCAGTGCGCAACCCCACGCATAGAAGGCCACCACGTAGAGGGGGCCCATGATGGCCGTGTCAGCAATCAGCTTGGCGGCCAAGAAGGCGGGAGAGCCGGCCGGCAGTAGCCGGCCACAAACGATGTCCAAATTGTGGTACCAAAAGTGCCCAACAGGCCCCATAAATGCAGCCCCGAAGGCTGCGGTGCAGGCTATGCGGCGGGCATCAAGTTCGGTCAGGCGCCGTTGCTCGACAAGTCTGCGAAGCATATGTTGCCGCGAGCAAGTGCAAGAAGGTGACCAGGGCGTTGCGTTTGCAATTATCGATTCGACATATTCTAATTCGCACCTTTGCGCAAGAACATCGCCAGCGCCCCAGAGAAGACAGGACGTTGCCATTTGGGTCATGACCGGGCGTCGGCTGAGCTGTCGCTCATATGCACCCCAAATCCTGTTCATCCGCGCATTCAAGCTAATACCCTTCATGATGGCTTAAGGCGCGACGGACAAGACCGTTGTGAGCACCCCCAGGGAGGAGGCCTCAAATCAGCCGGCCGTAACTGCGGAGTCTGCCGCGCCTACAAAGGTCAGAGTTGCAGGTAACCAATACGACTTGTCTACTGTCGTCGTCGGGTGCAGGCTCGCAAGGAAATACAGGTCGACTATTTTGTGGTGCGGCGGCTCCGGCTGGTATTGAGCCCAAGAATTAACAGTGAGCAACGAGAGATGCCAGAACTAAAGTTGCCTGGAATTTTGGATGTGGCGGCCATCACCGGACTGGCTTCAACAAGAGGGCGCTGTCGTACGTGTCGTGCGGGCTGCGAGCAGCCATTTTTTTGCACCATGCTTGCCTGCACCTATCATGCGGGCGTTGGGGATTGAGTGGAATTCCCATGAATGAGGGTTATGCTACGAAGGCGCTTGAGTCACGCAATCGGCCTATCCCTATCGACGCTGCTTTAGCTGCAGCACAAAAGCTGTAAAACAACCATCAACTTCAGTGCGTGCCTAGGTAGTCCTGCAGTGGCAGATTCCTCAGGGTCCCGCGCTTTCGTGTTGCGCGGAAGCGCAGCGGGTGCCCGACCCGATCATCAGGCACAATGAAGCTCACGCGCATACAAGCTTTGACTGAGCTAGGGCTTGATGAAGTGAGCAGCTCAGAACCTGGGGTTTCGCGCCGATCTACCTGCTTGTTTCGGGCATGACGCGAGACACTGGCGAGCAGCTCGCAGACTTGCTTATTCGTTTCCTAGGGCAAACCGCTTGCAAGCTGTGGGCTGCTCCTGTCCGAGCTGTGCTTCACATCTGCACACTGCTGCATGAGCTGTGTGCGTTGCGCGATCTATGGCCTCAGGGAGCATCGGAAGACGACATTAAAAAGGCATACAAGAAGCTCGCTCTGCAATGGTGCGGGATTGGCACGGGTTGCTCCTGGAACCTGCTGTCCCGGGCCGACGTCCTCAGTTTTGCCTTTACCAACCCCTCTTAGCACTCGCACATGCACCGGGCCTTGCACACGGCCTTCATAGTAGTTGCTTGCATGTCGGGGGCCTCATTAGGGGAAGACAATTACCGGGAAGCATTTTGCCGGTACGCTTGCGGTTGTGGCGCCCTGCGTCCGCCAATCTACCCCCGATGACCCTGCCTGCTCCTGATGCAGGCACCCCGACAAGAACCAAGACAAGGATGTGGCGACTGCACGATTCCAGGCGAGCGCTTGGAATACGTCAATGGGCGACAGCAGCAGCAGCAGACAACCTTGCAGCAAAGACGCGGCGCAGGGGCAAAGGAGGGGAACAGCAAGAGGCGATGAATGTTAGCAAGTAGAGCCTGGCGGTCGCAAACCGGTCGTCGTCCCTGTGTACGGGTACACACAGGATTGCGCCATGCAAGGCCGAAAGGGCACGAGAGCGATGCCACGCCTTAGTCAAGCACCCCAAACCGGGCATCCGACCCCAGCCAAACCACCGTTTCCATCCATTATTGGGAGAACCACCCATTCCACCCTTACTAGCCAGGATTACAGAGCCCACCCTTATTTGCGAGAACCCCCGGTCACGCCTTCCCACACGCCGCCCACGCGTGCACGTGCGGAATCCTCGGCGGTCAACCACCCTCCAGCCGCACAGTGGACGTCCTACCCAACCGCACTGTGCCAACCCAATCGCAGCAAAGACACATCCATTAACCCCCGTCCCCTCGGATTTCTCTTATCAAGTTCCCCTCCCCTCGCACCCTTCGCGTGCCTAGATGATTTCCGCCTCCTACGCCCGGCTCTCCGCGCGGAACCACCCTGGCGACGACGACGACCTGGACGATTTGGATCCGGACGACATTTTTGACGAGGATGACTTCGAAGAATTTGCGGACATCATGCGGTCAGAGTTCTTCTACCGCATGTACGACACCCGGGGCTTGTTGATGCGGGCGGGGGAGGGTCCCGGTGGTGGTGGGTCTGCTTGCCGAGGCAGCCGCTTCCGTCCTTTCCGGCGCCACCCCGCAGGTTCTTTGGCGGCATGGGTATGGGCAACGGTGGCCGCGGGCGTCGCGGCGGCGGCGGCGGCGGCATCCACGTCTTTTTCAACTCTGGCGGCATGGGCATGGGCATGGGGGGTATGGGATTTGGATTCCCGGGAGGCGGCATGGGTGGCAGGGCCCGCAGCGGGTCGCGACCTGGGCCGCGGCGCGGCGGCGGCGGCGGCCCGGGGCCTAGAGGTGAGAGCGAGTCGTTGCGGCCAGGGAGGGGCCCCAGCGCGATAGCGGGATTGTACGACAGCCTATGTTTGGACCCCGTAAATAAAAAAGTTTTAGGGTTTTCGCCGTTGGCCGCAGCGCACATAGAACGGCTCCTCCTCCATCTGAACTCCACCGTGGCCGCTGGCCTGCGCCGTCCAGCAGCGGTTCGAATGCGTATGACCCACATCCGCTTTCGTCTGGATCCTCGGGTTACTGTACCCGGATCTACTGAGCCACCCTGGTGTTGAGGATGCCGCCCCCGACTACCGGATGCTGCTGTTGTGTTCAGGCGGCCGCGGCGGGTCGTTCTACACGTTGGATAGCGACTCGGAATACGACGACGACGATTCCGGTGGGTACAGGTTGGGCAGAGGAGCGCCCAAGGGGAGAGGCTCGTCCGGCAAATGCCGAACGCACGGCCTCCCGTGCTAACTGACAAACCGATCCAACCGTTGTCGCAACCGCAGGCAGTTACAGCACCGTTGATGACGAGGACGAGGCTCAGGCATATTGGGAGCAGCAGCAGCAGGCGCGGGGGCCGAAGCCCTCGAAGGACGAGCGCAAGCGCCGTGCGCGCGAGGTGGGGCGCGGTGGCGTACCCGGGGGCTGGGGACCGAGGTACTAGGCTGCGGTGAGGGTGATTGGGGTAGTGGCGGGGGGGGAGGGTTACAGCAGCGAGGAGGATGATCGCGAGCGGGAACGTAAGCCGAGGGGCGAGAGGGAGGAACACGTCAGGCGCGGTGGCTGATGCAGGGCGCGCGTGCGCCCTTGGCAACGTGCATTACACGGCAGCCCTGTCGTACTCGTACCCCACCAGCGGGTAGTGCCGCGGGTAGCGACCTACCTCGACTCCGTCGCCAGCCCGCCGGGTCCCCGGCAGTCCTCTGGCCGGCTGGCCTAGCATCCCCATCCCAACCCGACCCTCCCCGCCCCCTAGGCTGGCGACTTCTTCAACCGCTCGGAGGAAAGCCGCCGTGCCGCCGCCGCCGCCGCGCCCGACCCGGGGCTGATGAAATTCGCCGGGCAGCAGCTGCCCCGGCCCACCAACCCCGGTGGAGTGCGCAATGACAGCTCGCTGCGTGTTTCCCTAGACCCCAAGAAGCGAGCCAACACGTGGCTCGACAAGGGGCAGATACGGTGGGGCCGGGGAGGAGGGGAGCAGAGACGTCTAGGACGAGGAACGGAGGGGGGGGAGAGAAGGGTCCTGCCGAGTGGGGAATGGCAGAAGGCGCTGTTGCCGGGGCGGTTGCGAAGGCAAATCGGCTCACATGAGTCATGTTTCGTTGCACGGCACCTTATCGCTACATCAGTACCACTGGAGCGCACGTATTGTGCTAGGGGCGGGTTACTGGAAGGCGCGCCTGAGGGGCACATGTGCTCTCTCCCCTTAGCAAGGTGGTCTGCCGATTAGTGCCTCAGCAAGCTTTTCCAAAGTCAGGCCCCGTGGGTAGCTCTCAACAAGGCCCATCTGGCCCCGGGTGCAGCACACCGCACCTGGCGCAAGGCGGTCCTCATGAAGCGTCAAGAGACCCGAATGGAAGCAGGCTGGGGGGGGGCCGGTCGGCGCTGGTTCGCGGACCTGGGAGCGCCTGGGAGCTCAGCGCCCCTAGCGCCGCTCTCAGGTCACTGCCCCCACCATCAGCTCAGCGCCCCTAGCGCCGCTCTCAGGTCACTGCCCCCACCGTCAGCTCAGCGCCCCTAGCGCCGCTCTCACGTCACTGCCCCCACCGTCTGAAACAAAATAACTGCATCCCACGAGCCGGTTGCGCAATATGCATTCATTGAAGCGCTGGCACCGCGTTGGCCGCTCGTAAAGCCCGGGTAGCTGCCATGCCTCGACGCGCGTGCTGGGCATGAGGAGCCCTCCGCTTAGATAGCCGCCGGCTTGGACCGGGCGACGCCACGACTTCACACCCCCTCACACTCGCCGCCCCCACACACCCGTCCACGTCGCTGGGCTGGTCTAGAATATGTTTCCAAATGTCGTTCCGCGTAAGCAAACGCCTAAACGCCCGCCCGCACATCGCCGCGGCAGGTTTGAGGTCGAGTACAAGCGTGCCGCCGAGCCGCCCTCCGCCCCCTGGACCTCGTTGTCCTCCGACACCACCGCCACCTTCGACGTGGCGGGACTAGTACCGGGCACCAAATACGTGTTCCGAGGCCGCGCTGGGGCCTGGGCGCTGGGGCCTGACGGCAAGGAGGTGGTGCTGCAGGTGTGTGGGGGCGGCCCCTCGAGATCGGGGGGTTGTATAAAAACCGTATGGGGGGGGAGGTGAGGGTGAGGACGCAGTGAGGGGTACTGCGAAGTTGTTTCATGCTGAAGGGATCGGCAGGGCTGCCTGCGTTGTGTTTTCTGTTTGGAGGTACGCCGAATTACCTGCTACCTGATTCTACGCACTGGTAGGTGGCGTGTAGAGGGCATTTGTGGACGGTTGTCGGTTGCCCAGGCTTGGCATCCCGCCGCCACACTTCCCTGCCTCCGTTGTGAACCTTACAAATTGCCGCCGCCCGCAGTGGGGCAAGCATTCGGAGGAGAGCACCTTTGCAACCACGGGCAAGGCGCCTGCGGACGCCCCATCCTCGTCTGCTGCGCCCGGCGGCGCAGCCTTATCAGCGGCCGGCGGAGCCGCAGCATCAGGCTCCGGAACCGCTGGGACAAGCGGTACGGCAACGGCAGGCCCCGCCTCCGCAGCCGGACCCAGCGGGGCCGCAGCAGCTGGCGCGGCATCGGACGCAGCAGCGGCGGCGACGGCGACGGAGGGGGGCCCGTCGGCCAGCGGGGCCGCCGGCGGCGCCGCAGCCGCTGACGGTCAGGGGAAGAGCAAGAGGAAGAAGGGCAAGGGCGGGAAGGGCAAGGGCGGCAAGGCGGACGAAGTCGGTGACGGCAGCAGCAACGCGGAAGGCGAGCGGGCGGCGGAGCAGGTGAGCTTCTCTCTCCTTGTTCCCCTTCCTGCGGCCCGCAACCCGCAACCCGTACTGACTTGGCTGTCTCTGTTGATGTTGGCGTAGGAGCGGCAACGGCAGGCCGAGGCGCGGCGCCTGGAGGAGGAGCGGCAGCGGGTCGCGGCGGCTGAGGAGAAGCGGCGGGCCGAGGCGGAGAAGGAGGCTGCGATGCGCGCCGCCATGGAAGCTGCGGCGACGGAATACGAGCAGTCGGTTCGGAAGGCGGCCGCTGCCGCTGCAGCTACCGGCTCGAAGGGCGGGAAGAAGGGAGGTGGCGGCGCAGCCGCTGCGGCGGCGTCGAGTGGTGCATCGGGCACCAAGGACGCAAAGCCGGCGGCGGCGACGTCCCCAGCCAACCGGCAGCAGCCACAGCAGCAACAACAGCCGGCTAAAGCTCAAGCGCATCCGCAGAAAGCGGCCCAGGGGTCTGCGCCGACTCCTGCGGGCGCCGCGGGCGGCTCGCCGGCCGCTGCGGGCGTGAGGCTGTCGGCGGCGCCGCCGCCACTGTCGCAGTTCCGTCCTGGCGGCGGCAAAGCAATGCCGCATCCCTACCCGCAGCCTCACCCAGGGGCGAGGACTGCATCACACCCGGCGGCGCCCACGACTGATGCCGCAGACGGCGGCGGCGCTTCCCGCTTCGTACGCCCCGCAGCGCAGCCGCCACCACCGCCGGTGGGGGCTGCGGCCGGCAGGGGCCGCGCCGTCGGCGCTGGTGTAGCAGCGCCGATGGGTGGCCGCGGACGCGGCGGCCCGGCCCCTCTCGGCTCTCGGGGGGCGTCGGAGAGGCAGATGATGGTGCGTTTGTTTTTCCGGCTGCTGGGAAGTGGGATGCGGGTTGCGGGTTGTGGTGCAGCGTAGCGAAGGCTCGAGGTCCGACGTCGTGCGCCAGGACTGAGTGCATGTCGTACTGGGCCCATGTCGCCGCATTCGACCCACCCAACCACCCACCGAAGGCCGACATACGACCTCCGTCTTATAGTTTCCTCAGCAAGTTTTCCGGCATGCATCTCCAAACGTCGGTCCTAAACGGTTTTTCTTTCGTAAACGGGTTTTTCCCTTGCAACCCATACATCCACTCACCCACCACTCCGCCCCCGCTGCGCCCGCAGGAGGACCTGGAATTGGAGATGGCCATCGCTGCCAGCCTCCGGACCGCTGAGCAGGAGGGCCTCTCAAACCTCATCGACAGGGACGCCCTGGCAGCCATCAACGCAGCGAACGCCGGCGGCGGCGCCGCCACCGCACTGTACGCGAGCAGGTTGGTGCGGTCCGTGACGGCGCCGCCGCCGCCGCCGCCACCGTCGGCGTTCGAGCACTTTCCGACACTGCCGCTGACGGCCAAGCCCGGTCCGGCGGCGCCCATGACGATGCCGCAGTACGCGCCACCGAGCGCAGCCGCCATGAGAATACTGGTCCCCATGGCAGATGGACTCCCCCGCGGGGCTCCTCAGACGGCTTCAGCTCCAATTGCCCGTGCATCTCCAGTTGCCCGTGCAGTTCCGGAAGCGGTCAGGCCGATATCACAGCAGCAGCAGCAGCGCGCTCCTGCCAGCAGCGCGCCGTCAGCCCCCGTAGCTGCTGCCGCCGCCGCCGCCGCACAGTTCGCCGCTAACGCGATGGCGCCGCTGTCGTCGTCCAATGTCCCGAAAGCTTACCCCCTCACGGCGCCGCTGTACGGCAGCGCGACAGCTGATCCATCCACGGCTGGTTTCGGGGCATCTGCACCGATGGCACCCCGCAACCTCCAGGCCGCACCACCGGTATCATTGCCGTACGCTTTGCCCGTCTCCTCGCCCACGGCTCCGGCCGCCACTGTCACCACTGCCGTACCACGCCCCTCCGTCGCCGCCGCTTCGGCGGCGCCGCCGCCGTACTACTCGCACCCCATCCTGGCGGCAGCCCTGGCGCAACGGTCTGCACCCTCCGCTGGCCCTGCGGCCACCAGCCTGCCCCAGTCGCAGCACGTGCACGAGCAAGTCAGCCAGGCGGCGGCGCAGGGGCCATCGGCCTACGCTCATTTGGCGGGGCCGGGGGCTGCTCAAGTCGGGCTTAACGCGGGACTGGCCGCAGCTTTTGGCAGCCAGTTGGGTTTCGGGGCCGGGCTGCCCGGCGGCGTCGTTGCGCAGCAGGCGTCCGCGGCAGCCGGTGGCCACCTGCCACCGCCGGGGCCTCCCAGCAGGCTCTTGGACGCCGGAGTCACGCTCGGTAGCAGCAGCGGCGGCGGTGTGAGCAGCTTCGCCAGCCCTGGGGGTACCCCCTCCTGGAGCGTCGGCCCCGCCGGTGTAGGTCATGCCGCCGCCGCCCCGCCGGCGACCTCCGCGGCCACAATGAACGCATCGTCGCCGCGTGTTGTCGGCGTGCGCAGCTCCGTACCGTCGTACGGTACGTCTGGCGCGTCGTACACGTGGCAGCCCTTTGCTTCCGCAGCGGGATTGGGCACCTCGGCGGCACCGCCCGGCGCGAGTGCTGCGGCAGCGGACTCCTCCGCTGCCGCTGCCGCTGTCACGTCGCCGAGCAGGCAAAGTGGGTTGGGGGGGGGCACGTCACTTACCGGCGCGGAGCTCAGCGGAGCCCAGGCCTCGTGGTCGCATCCCATTGCTGCTGGCGGCATAGGCGGCTTGGACGCAGCCGGCGGCTCTGCCATTTGGCGCAACGACAATGGTACCGACGCCTCGAGCGGCGTGTACGGCAGCGGTTCCGGAGCTGCCGCCCTCGGGAACAACGGCTTCACTGGCGGCGGGGGGGGTTATGGCAGCGCGGGGCCTTACCTGGGAAGCCAGCCGGGCACCACTACAGGCGTTGTGAACGGTGGAAACACTGCCCTGCGGCCAGTGCTGCCTTCCACCGCCAACACGCCGTTTGGCAGCTCCATGGATAGTCCTTTGAACATGGGGGGCCAAGGGCCGTCCATGCCTCCCCTCCCGAGGAACCTCCTGACGGGGACTGTCCAAGCACAGCAGCAGCAGCCGCAGCAGCCGCAGCATTACCAGCAGCAGCAAGTGCAACAGCAGCAGCCGTACCAGCAGCGCTACAAGCATCACCAACAGCAAGCGCAGGATCAACAGCAACAGCAGCAACAACAACAGCAACAACAACAACAGCAACATCAGGCGCAGCAGTTGCAGGCACAGCAGGCGCAATACCAGCAGCATGCACAGCATTCGCTGCGGCAGGCGCAGCAGCAATACCAGCAGCAGCAGGCACAACAACAACAGCAGCAGCAATACCAGCAGCATTACCAGCAGCAAACACAACAACAGCAGCTGCTGCAGGACCTGGCGGCGGCGGGGGTGTCGCTCGGAGGCTACGGTGGAGTGATGGGAGCAGGCATCGGCTCCACGCCCGTCCAAGGGCGCGTGTTGGGCGCGGCCTCAGCAGCGTCCAGCGCCGTCGGTGGAATGGGCGGTGCCCTTGGCGGGCCAGCAACAGCGGGTGCCGCCGGTGGTGCGGGAAGCCCGTCCCGTGCCGACAAAGCCACTGCAGCCGACGGCGCGACGAACGGCTGGACGACGTCCAACGACCCGCTGCTGTCGTACGGCATGTACGGCAATTTGTCGTATTCCACGGTGCCGTCTGCGCAGCCGGCGGCGGGGTTTGCGGGTTCCGGCTGGCCTGGGGCGGTGGGTGATGGCCGGAGCTCGGGGGCGTCGGCGTATCAGGCTGCTCTGGCCGCTGCTACTGCGGCCACCGCGGGCCAGGGCCAGCATGAACGGCCGCTCGGGCGCTAGCAAGTGTAGTGCAAAAATAATACGCACTGTGACCTTGGGCGTGCTGCCGCACGCATGCCGCACGCATGCGACGACACGGTGGGGTTGGCGCCCTGATTGGAGCGAGAGATAGGTTGCGGGGCTGATGGCTGGAAGCGTTTAGCGGAACGACTTCCGAAGTTGTGCTGCTTTGGTTGGGGCCATGCTCGGTGTGCCGGGAGGGTTGCAAGGGGACGTGCTGCGAGGGACGCCCGATTACGGCATCCCTTAGATGTGTGTGGTGTCTTAGGCGGGGATGTCAGCAGCCACCGTTTGTGTGGGGCGACTGCAATCCAGACCGGAAAACTGTTGTCTACATAATTATATGTGCGTTGATTTTACCGACACATTGTTAAACCGAGGAGAAAGGCGGGCTGCATTTGTATTCGCGGGCGCAGCAAGCCAGCCGTGTGAAAGCGGGGCGCAGGGATTGAGCGCAGGTCGAGGTAGGAAAGGCGCCTCCCCAAACCACGTGGCCGCATCCTAGCGGAATGTCCCGCAACCGAACTTAAGCGCCCGGCAGCGGCCGCATCCTCTCGACCGACCCTAATGGGAACGGCAGCAGGGATTGGCATCATTAGCTGGTAAGCGCGTCGCGTTATTGCCTAAGGCCATGTCGGGAGCCTGGAAAACGTGTTCTTGTTTGGCGTGTTTGGCTGGGCATAAGCAGCGCTGCTGCGGCTCCGCCAACTCTGTAAGGAGATTGGCTGCGCTCTCGCGAGTGCATGGCATGCGATGGCATGGCATTGCGCAAAGGGATGGTGTGCGGGTGTTGCACCAGTCAGGCAAAGAAGGAATCCATGCGAGGTCAGGCTGTGTGTCGCGGGCAGCATGTATTTGAAGCGAAGAGACCAGTACGGGCATTCCTCCTGTTATCGCTCTACTGGACGGCACTTCTCAAGAGGAAGCACGTCGCCGCGGGGGCCAAGCTGACAAGCTGCATGGCTGTACACTGGAGCCAGCAGGTGCAGGAAACAGCACATCGTCTAGGACACCGTATCGTTGCAAGAGCTTACAAGCCAACTGCAAGACCCAGTTTCCGGTAGGCAGAACGGAAACGGCTGGCCCCGTCGCTTGATCCTCGAGAGCTGCATTGAGGGTCCACTATGGCTATCAGCAGAGTGGCGCCAAGCCTCAGCTCTGGCCCCCGAATGCACCAAAATGGAGGAACTGTGAGGGGTGGGCAGGCGCCGGACAGGAGGTCAAGAACTCAAACATTGGGTTAGTATTTTGGTAAACTACGCCTCCAAAGCAGCAATCGGGTCCATCTGGGCAGATCTGGGTTAATAAGTCTAAGCCTGCCCGGGCCCTCGGTGCGGGAGGGGCTGCTCGTAAGTTGCTTAGTCTGCTGGCAGCTACTATTTGTCCCCACGGCGTCGCATCGTGTCTAGGCATATAGCATTGTTGCGAAGCCATCATCCGCAAGCAGCAACCCACCTGAGAAATGCGGTTTTGGAAATTGAGTACCAGCTCGCTCAAGCGTCCAAGCTCCTTGAGGACTTCATTTTTTTCCGTCTCGGCCCTGTCGCTCACGCTGTTGGCCTCGTATGTAAGGTTCGCCACCTCCTGACGGCACGACCAGAACGAGATATTTTAACGGAGTGCAGAGACGCGTGACGGGTAGCCTCAATCCATCTGACTTTTATACTTACTGCTTCTATTGAACGGGCACGTGGGATCAACTGGGCGCTGAAGAAGCCCTGCAGGTCGCTCAACACGCTGGTGACTTCGGGAAGGATGAACGAGTCGCCGTCACCGGCACCGCTGGGCTCCGCATGAGGGTTGCCACTGGTATCATCATGATGACCAGGTAGGACTGCCTCGCTCTGGTGGAGGACCGCACGAGGCGAGTCAGCACCCGTCGTGAAGTCCATTATCGAGAAGGGCGTGAGTAATTTCAGAAAGGGCTATCGACAGTTAAAATCACCCTAGACAACTCCAATAAATTAACTGGTATGCTGACAGGCTTGACTCAGTTTGCTGGCCTAGAAAAATGCTTCCCTCCAATTTGAGCAACGGTGTCGTATAAGCTACCGACCTCAATCATGCATGTGCGCCCTGCAACTGAATTGTTGCGTATCGGGATCTGTCGTTGTCAAAGATAAAAAAGTTGTCAACAATTCGCTGAACTCGTTGTCATGTTCGTCAAGGATTCACGACGCGGATGTTTCGAATTCCGTCAACAAAGCTGGGTTCCTCTTGGTGACATCAGCAAATGAGTCAGCCAAACCCTCTGTTTTACGTGGCAGGGTTAATTTATGCGTTGTGGTAGGGCCATGTGGTGTCTGTTCCTTGGTTGGCATGAATCGCGAACGATTTAACTACTGCCGATAAGTAAAGTAAACAGCGGTATCCAGATGGTCTGCTTGCATGGGCGGCGCGCGGCGGAGTTGCTGCTAGTACTGTCTAGTACTTTACTGGGTAGGATGCGTGCCTATGATACCCTACATATGATTCCGGTACCAAGGGAGATCAACCCTTTCCAGGGGCACAAGGCCAGGGTATAATTTGCTTGTACGCTATTAGCCTTTTAGAGTTCTCTCTGGGCAGGGTTGCATCGGTGTCGGTGGTGAAAACATGAGCCGCGAAGCGGCCGCGAAGGGGTCTGCAACCTGATGCAACACGATACTGTAGCTTTCTCGTTTTTTTCGGTTGCATTAGCCATGATCAACTCCATTCGTTCTACGAGTTCCCCAATTATTAGGTAGCTGCATTGTTATGCATGGGAAAGCCAGCTGCTGTCATGTCCGGGTCCGGGGGAGGTGAAATGCTCCAGACCCCTGCCCTGGGCTGCTACGGACTGCTCCGAGTCTGGTCGAGTTTGCTTTGACTTAGGTAGGCTAGGGGGCGAATTTGGGGACAGGACAGTGGGATCACTCTTGCTAAAAGATTTGGTATGTATTCGCAACTCGCGGCAAGTCGGACAATCCCCTAAACCCGTACGAACTATCCCGAAGCGGTACCCGTCTCACGGAGCCGCCCTTCCTGGTAATACATCCTCATCACAAATGCAATCTAAGGGGTAGACTATACGCTTCATCTGGTTATTGATGGCCACTATATCGTCAGGCCAAGTGAGGAAGACATTAGAAACGATTTAAAATTCCCTGTGATGGAATTGTTCGGCATTGTAGTTATCGTAGTATCCTAGAAGATAGCTCTTAGCCACGGTCCTCGTAAAAGATAGATCATAGCTTGTAAAGCCGTGTTGTCGTGGCAATCTTCACACGCTAGCGCCAAGGCCATCATGCACCGAATCCAGTTAATCATGGCGTATTTTGTCCTCGTTATGATTATTTTACTTACGGATGCGGGCACGGCAAGCGGTAACCCGGACATAGAGCGCACAAAGCTCGATGTCAGCCGCTTGTGGCAGCGGTCCACCCATCGCATGGCTACAGTGGAGGTCAATAAAGCTGCGGTCGGCAGTATACTTGCCCCGCTGCTAAGCTACCAGTTCCTGCTGCCGATGGCGCAGCTTCGGGCAGGTCTCGGTTACGCGGGAGCGAGGACGAGGTTGCGCCGCTTTGTCCGTGATCTGCTGCGTGGCCAAAAGCCCATCAAAATCGGCGCTGTAGGCGGCAGGTGCGCTGGGTAAAATGGATTGGCTTGGGTGGAACCCAGTGCCTTGCGCATCCTGACGGCTGCCGTTCTGCGGCACACGCAGCCATGCCCTCGCAACTCGTCGGCCGCGACCCTCGCAAAGGTCAATGAAATTATGAAAAATCCACGCACCATGAAGTGCAAATGTTGGCCGCCTGTGCTGCAGTACCACAATGCAGGGTGCGAATACCGCAGTACAGGGTGGACATTTGTACGCCAGTGCTTCCCGCTGATGTCTGCTACCCTCCCTGCCCCCGGGCCTGCACCCCCAAAATGCACAGCGTCACCTGGGGCCAAGGGACGAGCAATTGCACCACCCACGGCTGGTTTAGCGTTTTGGGTCGCTGGCTGGTGAGACAGCCCTTTGGGGTGCGTGTGTGTGCGTGTGCTCGTAATTGCGGCGAATGGCGGCCCACTTAGGCCCTCGATCAGCTCAACTCGCTCCGCCATTGTCCTAGCCAGCCCTTTCCCCGTAAAGACGGGCCCCTACTTTCATCACCCCTCGTCCCTACCCGCCCATGTCCTGTCCCCTAGGTGGACGGCTTTCCGGGAGTTGACGTAACGGCGCGCAACGGGGCCGTACCCGCTACGCCCGCGTCGTACATGGTCATGTGCGTGGACCTGTCGGTGGATCCAGACGTGGATCTCGTCTTGGTCGAATACCAGCTGAACGACGGTAGGGTCTGCGGAGGGCCATTTGGGGGGAGGGATTATCGTGACTATATCAGCACAATTTCTGGTAGCTATGAATCCCGGGTCTGGCAATGCAGGGGTTGCGCAAGCTACACGCCTTCGCCCTGACCCGTTGCTGAGGGAGTACGGCAACCCTTTGCACCCCTCCCCCCCGATCCCGACCCACTTCAAACCCAACCCCAAGGCATCGAGGACAAGTTGTTTGAAAACAGTATCGTCATGGTGATGGAGCGGCTGTTGAGGCGGCTGCTTGCCTTCCCCGGCAAGCCCGCCGTGGTGCTGATGCAGGCGCGTGCTCTCCGAGACACATCTGGCGGATGTGTCAGTAGGGCTGATCTGAGATGTGGGTCGGTGTGTCAAGAGCGGGACTGTGACCGTACAATGATTTTACTGTAGGAGCCGTTGACTTAATCAATGGCAGGAGAGTGAACTCATAAGCGCCCAAGCGGTGGCGATGCGGCTTGTATGTCAAGAATGTGATTTGGGTTGGCATGCGAGGTTCCCTGTAGACCCAGGGACTGACTAACTGGGCAACCGATGCTGTATGGTAGGGCAGGGGGATCCGCCAGGTTATCATTCTCCGCTGTCCCCCGCGCCTCCTCGCGCCCGCAGGTGCCCTCACACGGCATGTCTCAAGACCCACCCGTCCGGCGCTTCTACGAGACGATGGAGGACCTTGAGGGTGCGCTGGCGCGCCTGGGGTATGAGCGGCGGAGAGAGTTTAACGGGTGAATCGACCAACGAGGCACTGTGTATTACCAGCTGGGGGATTACCGGTGTGGGCGGGAGGGGGCAGGGCTCGACGCTGCGATGACGCAACCACGAGGCTTGGGGATGAGGTGGCGAGGGAAGGTGGTGACGGCGGGGTGGGTGCTATTGTACGTCCGGCAGCTAGCGCTCCGTGCTCCACCCCTGGTTTGCGCCGTAGGCGGCATTGGGTTTCGGAGCACCTCGTCCTGCGTCCACACCCATGGAGGAAGGGAGAGGGTCTCAGGGTGCCGGAATAGTCCTCGGGACCGCCACCATGCAAGTCGCAGCCCGCCTGACCCGCAGGCTCCCTGGCGCAGTACTACGACGTGCAGTACTTGTCACTGCGTACGGCGCTGTACCAGCTGGCGGCGGTCGACCGGGCCGACGGGTTCCGCTGGGACCAGCTGTTTGTGGACCACCATCCGGTGAGAGGCTCCAGGGATGGAGGGGCACAACAAGGTGGTGGGAGCATGCGTCTGCCGGCTGCCAGCCTCTCCTCCCCTTTGTACGCCACCGAAGGGGATGGTCGCGTGGCTGTCCGCGGTCGCTACAATGCAGTGAAAAAAGCCTTGATGCCATCGCGTTGCGCCGCGCACTCCCAGCACCAATTAGATGCCGCGCTAACCTTATCACTCGTACCCTCACTCGCTTCCTCTTGGCGACTGGTCTCGGAGCCGCAGGGTGACGCGGGCAACCGGATAATGGCCGATCTGGTGGCGTATTTGATCCAAGAGACGGCGCTGGATCTGCTGCTGGATCCTTTTGGATCCAACGAGGAGCGGCTGCTCACCCGGCCCCTGCCAGAGCCGATGTACAAGGGTGAGGTTCTGAGCGCTGTCAATCGGGTAGTTGGCCAAGGGCGTGTGTGGGGCCGGGGTGGGGAGGGGGAGAGGCTGGCGAGCGTCCCGGAGTGTGTGCCCTGGACCATTCCATACAACCCACAAACAACTGAGTCGTATCTTGCAACTACCACAACCGCCGCAACCGAACGCGCGCAGGCAATGCATCGCCTGCGTCGTCCATGTGCATCCACGGTGACCAGTTCCGGAACGCCGTGGTTACGGCCGAGGGCTTCGAATACGTTAACGAGGGCACCGTAGAGAAGCCGCGCTGGGGCTTCGTGGCCAACACCACCGGCTCCACGCTGGTGGTACGGCTGGACACCAGGCGGACACCTCAGCACAGCAGCGAGCAGGTGGTGCTGTTCTTCCACCACCTCAAGTCGTATGAGCACATGGGCACCGCGAGGTTCAGGTAAGAGCCGATTACGCCGGGCGAGAGGGCCCGTGTTGGGGGCAGTTGTTGGTGCGCGTTTGTGGGGCCTGGAGCACCCTGAGGGGCAGCCCGTGGTGCTTTGCTACCGGTTTCAGGGCTGCTTCAGAGCTACAAGCTCCGATCCCACCGAAGGCTGCTTACCGCTTCCGCCCTCCCTCCTCCGTCCCCGGAACAACACCTCACCCACCCGCCTGGCGCCCTGGCCCTGCATTCCTGGTGCCCGGTGCCTGACGGCTGCACCGTGTTGCGTGCTGTGATTGGCGGTGGTGGTGGCCACGATGGTGCGTTGTGCAGCTGCAAATCCGGCTGCACGTGTCCCGAGGTGGAGGTCGACGCGCACAGCCCCCGGCACGTGTCTCAGGTGAGCGTCGTTGCGCGAGGCGTCACCGCCACCGGTGGCCTGGCAGGGGTTTAGGCCCTAAGGCCGTGCCTGCGGCGAGCTAAGCGACCATCGCGGGGCAGCTGCACAGCAATGCGTATCCGCCGTCTTGCGTTTGTGCCGCCCCTGCCCCTGCATCCGCGCTCTTCGTTGCCCCCCCAAGGGGCTGCGCGCAGGGCCAAACCTTCCACCGGCGTGACGCAACGCTCCCCTGGCCCTTCCCTCCCTGGCCCTTCCCCCTGTGCAGACATACCAGGCCAGGCTCCCGGTCAGCCAGAGCGAGGAGTGTGAGGTGACCATTACTGTGGTGGAACGCACCGCCAGCGGCGAGCACAAGTTCAAGGTAGGAGGCAGAGTGGGAGGACGGAGTGGGCGCGGGGTTGCGAGGAAATCCCGTGGACGAGTAAAGAGCAATATGTAAGGGAGCTGGCACAGTCGTTCGGGCCTTACGCATACAGCAGCCAATGCGCCTTTGCTCTAGTAGATGTATTAGCGGCTCCCCGAGCGGAGAAGGTTCGATCCCATGACGTGGGCGATGCTCGTCCGGGACGAGCGCAACCCGTCTCGCCCTCCCTAGAACGCCACATGTTCGCCCGAAGGACGCCGCTGCGCTGTGCTGCGCGACCCCACGGTGACCTTTCCTACCAAACGCTAACATATTAGCTTTCCCTTCCTGCCCTCCCTGGACGGCGTGCTCCACGTTTTCCAGGTCTCGGGCGTGGTAATTTCGGAAACGCCTGACTCTGCCGTCGTGGTGGATCACATGGGGGACGCCGAGGGGTTACTACCGGACACGGTGGCTTCTAAGGACGAAGTGTTCACCAGGAGGCGGCGGTGAGGAGGAGCAGCAGCAACAGCATATGGATGGTGAGCAGCAGCGCCGTGTAAAGGTGCTGCTCGGGCGATCAGCCAGTCACGGCTTCCGGCAACACTGCCGCGGCGACGGTGGCGAGCGAGGAGAGTGGCGTCCGGAGCCCAGGCGCCGAGCCATGTCTGCGGCGTGGGCACACAATTCTGTATGTCGAGCCAGGCCCTAGCTACACGCATCGTTAATTGAGAATCTCCCTTGGCTCCAGGGATGGACGGACCGCTGGCGGGCGTGACGCCCATATATGCCCATGTCCTCGCCAAACGCAACCAGCTTGGGGGGGCTGCGCTCTCCTTCGTGGATCGGCTTTTTGCGTATACAGCCTATGTGGCCTCGTGTTGACGTGCCTGCAGGGTAGTCTTTCAGCGAGCAGCGCGGCTGGGACTTGGTGGCTTACCAATGACGCGCCCTTGATTGACGGGCCAGGAGCGAGGTTTATGATTTTTGGGTTGGCAGTGAGGACTATTCTTATTGAGTCGCAACGGCAACACCTCCGCCTGATCCGCAGAGGATTCATGGGTCGGCAGCACCCGTGTCAGCGCGCAGGGATTGCTGGCAAAGCCCCCCAGACGTAGTGCGCTGCTTGTGTCCAATGAGCTGCAACGGTTGCATTCGACGAGTGAGCTGCAGTCGGTTTGCTGTGGGCTGCGCTGTCTGCGTGCGTTCAGCCAGCGTGTTTGCGCGGAGTGTGTCAGCGATGGCGCCCTCGCGTAACACAACTGCCGTCGGTTACTCCCAATTCAGGACGGTAGCATGATTGCTTTTACAAGCGGGCAGGCCTTTGCCCGCTCCTGGCGCTAGGGAGCCCTCGAGGGTGCTTGCCTCGGGACGATAATACATCCTCCCAGGTCTACATTTGAGGGGCAAAACTTGCTGCACAGACACCATCCAGCTGTCATCTTCTGTTCCGGGAACACACCTTGTCGATACACCAACACGTCCTCTCCATAGGCCCCCAGCCGCAAGCACTCTTCGGCTCCGGCCCGGCCCATCATCCCGACCCGTGGTTCCCTCCGATGACCCTGGAACCCACTCTCGTGCCTGAAGCAATCTATGCCAGAGTAAGCATAACGCAATCACGAGACGTCACGACCTGCCCGTTCCACGCAGTTTCTGATTGCTCGCGGCCTAGGCTTCACAGCAGCGCCAAACCACCATACCAACCAAACGGCGATGCCGGAGCTGCCTATGTGCACCCCGCCAGCTGCTGGCTGGCCAGCCATGCCGCTGTGGGGACGCAACCGCCAGGGGCGGCATGCAGCAGCCGCTGCGGCCAAGCCCACACACCCTTGGATGCGAAGCTTGCGGTGAGCCAATGTACATCTTGGCCAGCTGGCTGCTGCGGCTAAGCTGAGGCTCACGCAGCAGAAGGGCTGGCAACGGCAGGGGCGGCGTTGGCTTTGCGCGCATCCAAGCAGGCAAGCAGCGGGCTGGCCTGCCCGTCCAGCAGCGCGCTGATCCCCATGTCTCGTACGCTTATGCTCTCCACCAAACCCATCGGCCCTGAGTCTAGTTGCATGATCAGCTCGCGGTATACTGTTGCGTCGTCCAGCTCGCCCCAGCGAGCCAGGTCCGCCAGGCCGATTCGCTGGCCATGGAAGAAGGCCGCCAGCGGGGCGATGGGGTATTTTTCCGCTAAACGTAAGCTGGATTTGATTAGCAATGATAGCGTGCTCTGGGGTGGTTGCCGCTGGTGTCCCTGCTGCGACGCGGCTGTGCTGGCGGACGCTTCCGCCACCAGCTGCGACAGATGGTCCGCTTCCCTCACAGCGCGATGCCCAAGCGGTGGGTTCGCTGCGTCATTAGCGACAAGGTTCCATCCTACTAGCACGTTGGTGGCCTGGAGGAATGCCGCTACGTCGGGCCGTCCGGTCGCTGATGCAAGGCTGTTCTTGACCCGAAAGCTTATCGGGACGGCACTTGAGCCATCTTTTGATTCGGAGACTTCAGCTCTAAGCGAATCCTCAAGCTGAGCTGCCTTAACGTTGCCGATGCACTGATAGACAATTGTTAGCGGGCTGCTAGTTAGTGCGTCATGAAAGCGCAATCCCTGAGCATGTGCTCGCACTTTGCGCAGCATTGTGGTGATCAACGCGATGTTTCAGGTAGGAGCTTAAGCATGGCGCGAACTGATTCCTGTAAGTGTGCCTAGAGTAGACGTAACAACAAGATCAATATGTCTATGATTCAAGTACACTTTGGCCTCCTAGGCTTACGACTGCTTCGCATTGGGTAACCAGGCTCCTTGCGACGCATGGCAAAAGCGTTGGAAACCAGCTTCCGAGTTCCGACGCACTCTAATGAATATGCACACTCAGTTATGCTCGTAAGATAAGCACAGGACGCATAGGGTGTGCCCCTGCGCTGTCCATAGGTCCGTGGGTCCAGTGCACACGGTGTAAAGGACTTTCGCGACGCACTGTAAGGACCGTGGGGAAGCCCTATCTTCCAAAGCGAAACGCACCTCAGGTATCGACGGCTTCATATTCACGGAACGGAAACAGCATGGGACACTGAGGGGCCAGGTCGTGCTGTGCGCGGGCCTGCGCATGCACCTGGATGCACCTAGGTGCTGACATGAGTGCTTGGGGCTTGCAGGACGCTAGCCTTTCTTGTAAACATGTTCCCAGCATGCACAGCGTCCGACACCCGACACCAGATTGGTAAGGTTTACTGGATGCACGAGCACGGAACAGGAATGGTTAGCACCCAAATTGACCCAAGCTATATGACAGCGAATACCGAGGTAATGATCAAGCTAACCTGTCCTGAGAGCACGGGTTGGCAAGGGTTAGCTAGCGGGTACCGCCTTCGAGTCAGTACTGACCGGCCAGAAAGGGCCAGAACCATTGTGCCCTGAGTAATGCGTTATGGAGATGCGGATGCCACTGACGCTCTGAGACTGCGGGAAGGTGGAGCTTGTTGATGTTGATCAACGGTTGATGTTGCTGGTTTCAACAGAGCTTACCTGTTTATATGTATAGGGGGCCCCTGGCACGGGCGACGGCCTGGCCCAACTTCCCTCCGTGGGTACCATGGGAAATTGGGTATGTAGGGGTATGTTGCCACGCACGGCTCGCTGCGGCTGGCTGGCCTCAGCCCTGTCCTCTTTCCCA
The DNA here is from genome assembly GCA_003116995.1 of Yamagishiella unicocca. Classification (NCBI taxonomy): domain Eukaryota; kingdom Viridiplantae; phylum Chlorophyta; class Chlorophyceae; order Chlamydomonadales; family Volvocaceae; genus Yamagishiella; species Yamagishiella unicocca. The sequence goes on from BDSL01000053.1 coordinate 332,199, forward strand.
AAAGCAATAGGGTATGCTGAGTTGTGATGTCACGCCTTGCCACGTCACGGCAAATGGACGGCAAGCGTCACCCCCCACCCCTAAAAGCTATAAAACCTCTTAGGGCTTGCCGTGACCTGCAAATGGCAAACGGTTGTGACCCTCGCGCGAAATAATTATAAACAGGGACGAGATCTGTTACATAGGCAGGGCCGTGAAGCAGACGTAAAGCATGCCTCTAGAGGTGGCCAGTACCGGTAGCCGTAACACCTGAACGGACTTTTTGGCCTGGCCGCTGGGGCCCCACATTTCTTCCTCCCACATCAATATAAGCGGCGACAAAACCTGTCTACCGGTACCGTATTGTGTTTCACCTTGGATTGCATGTGGGCGTTTCAGCAGGGATTTGCAGCCTTCGATGCGGAAGCTGTTGGTGTAAAGTAGGTTTTGAGAGGTTAAATAGGTTGGAAAGCTAAATAGGTTGGGAAGCAGTAGAGGTAAGCGAAGGTACTACGATACGGGCGGACTATGCATGGCTCGGCGGCATCGGTTGGGCGACTGTAGGCACTTGCAATGCGACATGCAGCCAACGAACGCTTTGTCGCAAAGAGCTCAGCGCCTCCGCGTCGCCGCGCGCGACGCCTCCATCCCTCCGTCCCCAGCTCCCCACCATGCTGAATCTGGCCCGCGACAGAAAATTAAAATTTTCGTTTGGATTACTGATTCGGTCGACACAGTGGTTATGCACGGTGTATAGCTATAATAGCTTGTTCCCGTTGTTATGGAGGTCAGTAATACAATATCGTCGCCGTACATGGCGATTCTCCTGATACGGGTGAATCCCGAGAAAGTGGAGAAGGAGTGTCCAATTGCCTTAGGTGTTAGCACAACCAATTGAAGCGACTTTGCTTTATGTAACAAATAATAAAAAGTGCAAACGCTGCGACACCTAGCTTTCGAAATTGGTAGCACGCTTGCAAAGCGGCGCCTGCGAGTACCATTCATCACCGGCCCTATACGCTTGTTCGTCATTGGAAAAGGTGCCGACTTCAGACAAGTGAATTACGGAGCCGCCAGATGCGTGGGGACCGTAGCGTCTTCAAGCACAAATATCTGAGGGCGCAGGACTAGCCGTGGTCCTCTGGTGATGGCAGAGGCGCCTAACAAGGCGAGGTCAATTCCATACATGCTCGCCGGACTCCTTAGCTGCTTCAGGAGCACGGATGGACACGCTGAGTCGAAGGAGCTGGCTCCCGAATCCGCGTCTGGCCATGGCCGCCGGGATCAAGCCGGGCCGCTCTCTTTCTCAAAGCTGCGTCCTCTGGTTGCATGCAACTGCAGCAGTAGCAGCGGCTCAGTGGCTGCGCTGAACGGCGTAGCTGGTGCTGGTGAGGCATGCTGCAAGCCAAATTGGACATTGTCGCAAACCTGCACACCGTCCACTTCAGCACCTACACATACAACGACGCAAGACTCAAAGGATGGGTTATCGTCCCCCATCTACACCGTTGGTGCGGGTCCCGAGCTGCTTGCCAGCTGTTGCAGTAACGTTGGTGCAAACCTGCCGGCAATAAGCACATTTCCAAGCGTCGGCGGCCAGACAGTTGATGTAAAAGGTCGCACACCAACACCAGCTATGTTGCTGTCATTGCGACAGCTGCACATGGCGCTGACGCCCGTAGACTACACGCAGCAGCAGTCGCCCTTTTCAACTGACTCCCCCAGTGGCGGTGCCAGGCTCACCAGCGTGGACTTCATTGGGCTTGGGTTTGGCGATCTAACCACCAGCGAGTCATCAGGGCCTGTCAGCATGTCGGGTCTTCACCCGCAACTGCGTTTTATGAACGCATGCAAGCTCGGAGACGAGGTTCAGGATCTGCAACTGCTGGGCCGGTGAGTATCCTGCGGGGACAAAGTTGCAGTAAGGATCCTGGCGGTGGCCGCACACGAGCCAATCACCATATTTGTGGGTGCGGTGATGACATGCGTGCTGTGCTAAGGAATGGGCACTGTCAGCCACTTCATGGCAGGGAACGCAAGCCAAGCCATGGACCCTCTTCTTACACGTTGTTCCCCATCCTTGGTACAGGGGCGGTTACGGCATGGTCATGACGGGCAACTGGAAACAGGAGGGTCGCGTTGCTGTCAAGGTGCTGCTGAGCGACGAGGACAAGTGGATGGAATCGTGCTACAAGGAAGCGGTGGGTGGCTCCTCGGCTCCTTAGCCCCAGACACCGCTGTTGGCTGACGGTGCTGGCGCCGTTCCATTCCATCCCAAGAACACGACTCCTGTGCTATGTCTGCTCTCCACTGCTATCATTGAAGGTCGTGCGCGTTGCTTGCCGCAGGTGCTGAGCAAGATGTTGGCGCACCCCAACACCTTGCAGGTGGGCTAGGTGATAGTTGGCAAGGTTTCTCACACTTCTCGTGTGTGCGTGATTCGATTAAATACTTGTGACTGGGGCCACAGCCTCACTGCGCGGGCGGCGTATGTGCTAGCTTCCTGGAGTGCCGCCCAAGTGCTATGGGCTACCGGACAGCAGTATCGCGTCCCTGGCAGAATGTACCCACCATCGGTGACATTTCGCCCCGCATGGCTTGACGGTGAGTGTATTGATCCCAAGCCGTGAATGTATTGCCTCTTTACCCGCAGACGTACGACTTCCAAGTGGCTGTCCTCACAACCGCCGACGTGGCCAGGGCGAAGGCAAGCTGGGAGCAGCAGCAACGGCTCCAAAACCAGGCGCAGGACCCGCTGTCATGTTCAGCCACGCGCCTGCCGTTTGTTGACGCGCGCGCTGACAGCTTTGAGCTGCTTCCGCCGCTCCATGGCGGCCACTCGGACGTGGCAGGGATGCCCAGGTGCGTCTCCCTGCACGCATGTTAGTGAGCTCCTTGCAGCCGCGATGGGTCCTGCACGTGAGCCATGGCGCTCGAGAGTGTCAAGGCGACGCCGTAAGATCCACTATGGGCCGCTCGGGTTGTTACGACCCACGGGTCGGCCCGTGGTGCGGCTGAACCCATAAGCCCTAACTTTCGCCCCCTTTGAATTTGAACCGACCCGCAGGACGGCCGGATCGCCAACATCCATCGACATGTGGCAAGTGCTGTTCATGCTCGGCGCACGGCCTGGCCAGTTTGTGACCCTCATCATCATGGTAGGCCTCTTGGGTTGTCAATGGAGGATTTGGAAGTCGTTGCTGGCTCGGCTTTGATTCGTAAACATTACGCCGTACTTGCCCTATGCTTATGTGCCCTTTTGATACGGGCGAAGACCGGGCCTGGGCTCTCAATTTTTGCAATGTTCAATTACCCGTACGTGGCGTATGGCGGCACGTGGTGGGGTATGACTCAATTCTCCGCTCCGGGTTCTGTCCGATGCTGCAGGAATACGCTGAGGTCGGAACCCTTCAGCGTGCCATCGCCGCGGGTGCCTTCAGGTGCGCGCGTTGCAATGACAGCATGCCGTAATGTGGGAGCCTGCTTCAGCGTCGGTGGCACTAGGCACTCTTGGCATTTTGAGGGGGCCGAATTCATCGCTTCCCTCTCGAATCCAAGGCTCCACCAGTGCAAAGTCTGCAGCAATCAACCATTCGGCACGCAGCCTCAACGATACACGGCGGGATCGCTGCCGGTTGTGTGCCAAGAACCTGCCGCTACGTTGTTCTTGCACGTTGCGTATGGTAACCTAGCTTCGCTTGTTCCTTCCTCGCCCGTAGGGAAAGCGCCCGTCTCAGCAAGTGGGCTGCACTGCGCTCCCTGCTGGTAACTGCCAAGGAGATCGCCGGCGGAATGTGTCTGCTGCACAGCTACAAGATTATCCACGGCGACCTTTCGGGTGGGTTGTTGGGCGGGCTGGAATCCATGTCTCGACAGTTTTGCGCCCGTTCCCGATTGAGCCGCGTCGCAGTAGGCGTGAAATTCGTGCTCAAGCAACTGACCATTGCCTGCAACCAGGGATTCCCGATGATCGCTTTATATCAAGGCAGTCACACACCGGATCCAGCTGATTACTTCGGATACTAATTTAAAAAACAGCTGTATTGGGATCAGCCATGCATTTACGTGCCCAGCTGTTTTCTTTATTAGTATCCGAAGTAATCAGCTGGAGCCGCGGTGTGACTGTCTTGATATACATGGCAGACCCAGCCGAGGTGGCGGCGCGCCTGCGCTCCCACCAGGACGGGGGCGCCGTGTCAGCCCAACCTCGTGACATCGCGACGGCAGACAGCAAGGCTTGGGCGGCTTATAAATATATATATTGTTTAGGGTTTTATGCGATGGACCAGCACTAGATCTTCTATGTCGGTGGCACATGACACTTTGGCGCAACTGGAGGAATGGTGATGCGTTCACCGTGGTGATCTCTCCAGTTGCGCCAAAGTGTCATGTGCCACCGACATACAAGATCTAGTGCCGGTCCATCGCATGTCATGGTCTCTGGATTCTCATTAGCAAATGAAATGACACATATATATGGCAGCTCAGATGCGGCGGCAAGCCAGCCCGGCGGGGTGTGGGTGACAGGCGTGGGCGCTTCAGGCAACGTTACCGATGCCCCAAGGGCGGCCCGGGAGCATGGTATGGAAGACCAAATCTTTCATTGCCTGGAAATCGGCTGCAGTGGGGAGGAGCGGTGCTCACGGCGCCACGGGCAGACGGGCACGGCAGGCAGATCCGCGACTTGGAATCCGTGGTACCACTCAAGGCTCTGTGCGTGCCCACCAGGGGCCTAGGCGGCAACGAGACACGGCTAGCGGCGCAGGCGGTGGCGGTAGGGGCCAACCTGGAACAGCTGAAAAGGGCCAGGTTGGCCCCTACTGCCAGCGCCACCGCCTGCGCCGCTAGCCGTGTCTCATTGCCGCCTAGGCCCCTGGTGGGCACGCACAGAGCCTTGAGTGGTACCACGGATTCCAAGTCGCGGATCTGCCTGCCGTGCCCGTCTACCCGTGGCGCCGTGAGCACCGCTCCTCCCCACTGCAGCCGATTTCCAGGCAGTGAAAAGATTTGGTCTTCCATACCATGCTCCCGGGCCGCCCTTGTACTCCATGTGGCTATATATATAGCCACATGGCAACGCGTTGTGGGTCAAGCTCAGGGATGCCGAAGCAGTGCGTATACTGGTCAACGGAATCACCAAGACCATGTTGTTCACCACAAAACGAGCAGGTGGAGCAAGGGCCAAATTACCGTCATTGATCTACCAGTGGAGCTCTCACTGGCCATTTCCCGATACCTCAAGTACACCACAAAACGAGCAGGTGGAGCAAGGGCCAAATTACCGTCATTGATCTACCAGTGGAGCTCTCACTGGCCATTTCCCGATACCTCGAGTACTTGAGGTATCGGGACATGGCCAGTGAGAGCTCCACTGGTAGATCAATGACGGTAATTTGGCCCTTGCTCCACCTGCTCGTTTTGTGGTGAACAACATGGTCTTGGTGATTCCGTTGACCAGTATACGCACTGCTTCGGCACCCCTGAGCTTGGCCCACAACGCGTTGCCATGTGGCTATATATGCTGCAAATGCTATGTATATATAGTTCCCTAGCTGCTGCAAATGCTATGTATATATAGTTCCCTAGCTGCTGCAAATGCAGCCACGCTGACTTCCTCGCTCCTCTCCTCCCTGCCCATGTGCCTCCCTCGACAGCAACGAACGTCATGCTGCGGTGCTCCCGGATCGACAAACGAGGCTTCGTCGCCAAGGTGGGACGGTTGCCAGGCAGCGTCATGCATTCGTGCCCATACGGCAGGGACGTGTCCTTTTTCGAGTTTCCTTGTACACATATGTGTGCACACCTGCACACCGTTACAATATTATGAACCCGCAGTCGCCGCAGCGGCCCCGCGTCCCGCGCTAGCTTCTCTGTAAGTTCCCACGGCTCCGCCACCGTCTCGCCACTTTCTTCCCTCCAACCCACCCACACCCAATCCCTAACCTATCAACTGATCTGCATTGCGCTCTCATCGCTCCCTCATCACACGGCAGGTGGCCGACTTCGGGCTCAGCAAGGTGACCCTGTCCGGTGTGGCCCGCACCGACGACTGGGCGGGCCAGGCCCAGTACCTCGCACCGGAGTGCCTGGACTACGAGGCGCGCCTCGCATCCGACGTCTTCGCGTTCGGCGTGCTGCTCTACGAGCTGGCATCCGGACGGAAGGCGTTTTGCGAGTACCAGCCCGCCCAGATCTTTGCCGGCCGCCTCACGGGCGACCTGCTGCTCCACTGGCCGGCGGACGCGCCCACGGAACTGAGGGCGCTGGCGGAGCGATGCATGCTGCAGGACCCCGAGGCGCGACCTTCCTTTCGGGAGGTGGTGGACGACCTGCGCCGACAGGTAGACGCGACTTGCGGTCTCGGGGCGCTCATCTCGTCGCTGCCTTGCCCTCGGCCATGCCCTTCCGCGACTGAGATTGAGCCTAACGGATGGCACCGGTAACAGCTACGCTGTCTGTACTACGGATGTGCTCTGGATGCCTGTTTGTTTTACTGTTATCATTATCATTTGGCTCTACGTTTGTTTGCCCTACCGCAATATAGGACATGGAGGCCAAATCGCAGCACCGCCAGCACACGCTGCGCCGTCGCTACACCGCGGACGGGCTTACGGCGGCTGCGGCGCTCGCAGCAGCAGGCGCCAACCGGGCGCCGTCGCCGCTGGGGCCGCACCGCATGGCTACGGCGGGCCACCCTGGTAGTAGCGCGCTGTCGGCTGCGGCGGAGACGGCGGCGTTCGTGGCCACGCCGCTATGCGTTCCGTCTTTGGGTGGCACACCGCACGCGCAGCACGGGAGCTCCGGCTTCAGCGACGCGCCGCTGCGGCACAGCTTCACCACCGGCTCGTCGGGCCTAGGGGTTGTCGCGGCGGCTGCGGGTGCCGGTGCCGGCTGCGACTTTACCGGTGTGGGGCTGCACAGCGTTTCGAGCCGCGGACTGGGCTGCCATAGCAGCGAAACGAGCGGGAAGGTGCACTTGGTGGCGTGCGCCAACTCCGCGCTGATGGCTTGTGAGAAGGCTGCGCAGCTGGAGCCGATAACTTCGGGCGAGGTGCACGTGCTGTCGGACATGAGTGCTGCCGGTAGGGGTGCTGCCGCCCCTCCGACCGAGGAGGCGCCTCTCTGCCTGCTGGTAGCGGCGTGACCGCGCTAGTCGAAGAAGAAATTTTCCGCCGTCACTCCTGCCCTGACGACGAGCGACCGATGGTGACCTTGGAGGTCGTGGTACTAGTAGAAGTACGACCGAAGTGAACAATCTAATATTGCGCAATGAACGAAGAACACGCACTTGGTAAGCCGTTCGGTAATGCCCTTCGCCGGTACTGCGAGGTTTTTCGTAGCTTTCTGGAAGCCAATTGTCGCCAGTGACGGTCAGGACCAAGTGTTTGCCTAGCCGGGCCGGTTCACCGGTGCCGGTGGCAAACCGGACCATCATTGCCGCCATGCGCACGCTGCCGAGTTCGGATCCGGTGGCTCTTTTGACCAACTCACATACCAGTTTTGCAAGCCTGGCTAACGGGGGCGAGCGCGCGCGCCTTCTCGACATTGCGGACATCGGTACGTTGCTTCTGTACCTTTCGTCGGTGTTTTTGTGCAGTTTGCAGTGCGCACCAGCTAGGTTTTGGACGGAGCATTGCGCGGCGGCAGGTATTCGAGCGATGAGGTTAAAGGGTCGTCGGCAGCGTAAAGCGGCTCTCGTACATCGTGACGTGTTGCGATCTGTCCTGCTCGTGGTGCTAGCGCCGGCGGTGTGCGAAATATACCATTAGGCCGAACGAAGATGTTTTCGGGAGGCTCCAGGGGAGTTCATGGCTACTCGAAACTCCTCAAATGTGTGATTTTGAATGCATCTCTGCACGTGGGGCGCCTTCTGGCCACCTGTTCGAGGCGTCGGGTGCCCGCGAGGTATGGTTTGTCTTGCGCATGGCCCCTTCCACGGCGTCCAGCAAGCGCTCCCTCGTGATCGTGGTGGTGTGGGCATGGTGAAAACCCACGTCTGTTAATGGCCATCTGGTTGTTTGTTTTCCCGTCTTTCATCGGTTTCAGTTTTGCGGTTGATGGCGGGCGACGGGACGAGTCCGTTACTCCGTACCCAGTCCCAGCCCTATCCCCCCGTCTGCATAGCCGACGTTTTGCGGCTGTTGTTTGGGCAGTGCAACCAGGGTAGGTCCACAGCTGCGGCTGTGACTGCGCCCCTGTAGGAAGGTCTCATGCTCTCTTTTTGTCTCCGTTTGTGTAGATGTCTCCCTTTATATGTTCCTACACAATGGTTCCCTTCGTTTGCGATTTATGTAGGGAATGTGGTTCTCACTGAGTTGTTGTAATCGTTACAGTGGGCTCCAGACCTGAAAAGGTAGAGCCATCGGGCGCATCGCCTGACACTGAAAAAGACAAGGAAAGCAGAGAAAACCGACGGTTCCGAAAGACAAACCACCCAGAGCCTCACAACCGAGAGCCCAGAGGAAACAGCAAGCACCAATACACAGGGGGAGGTTGCGCTGATGGCTCCCCTGCACATGGCCCATGCATCCCAAGCAGACCCCCGAATGGAGAGACAGCAGCACGCCTCGGCAACACTGAGTTGTGCTGTTTTAGGCTCCTCTTGTCCGCGTGGATACTTCATGCCCCATCCGCGTAACGGCAATGAGAGCGGTTGTGTGTTTGGCTTCCGAGCATAATCGAGCTATCGTATGTGCCATTTTCGAGGCGCCGTTTGACGGAAATAGCGCTTCTCGGGTTTCAATGTTTTGGGCTGTGTGGGTATCAAGCTTTTGTCAGGGCGATGTGGTGTCGTGGTGTCTCCGTTGGGCACGAAGGCAAAGAGTACTTGTTGTTTTTCGTTGGTGTTGGGGCTTCTGCGAGCTCTCATCTGGTCGCTTACGACATGCCGTTTTGAAGCAGGAGGAAGAAGAGGCAGACAGTTTGGCTTGCGTTGGCGATTCCCTGATTTTTCTTCGGGTCTTGTGTTTAGGGCTGTGGTCGGTTTTGGGTGAGCTAAGCTCTCGACTGATTCAGCATGCATAGCATTGCAGGTTCCTCACTGCGCTCTTGTATTTTGGTTGAAGACACAGTTTCAACCAAAGCAAGCTTTATCTGGATCCTTGTCCGATCCGCCCGTTTTGCACTGTTTTGCACTGCAGCATCTTGTAAACTGCGATTTGCTGCTGGTGCCTGTTTCGAAATTATCCCCGCCCCCGAGGCGTGCAGGCCCTTCCAGCTGGAGTGGCGGACCGGCGCAGGTCTGCAGCCGATGCCCGGCAACCGGTTTGTGGCGTACAGGACGGTGGCTGGCGGGCATCAGCAGTCGGCCTAGCAACGATGCTGCCAATGGGAGCTATACTCTCGGTCCTGATCAATCGACCCAGCCGCTCCCCAGACAATGGACCGCAGCCTATCAGACAGTAATCGGACAGGCAACGGACGGTGGAGTGAGCGGAGTGATGGTGCGCAAGAGACTGGGGACGACAGAGACCGCACGCTGAAGCGCGTAGGCGGTGGTTCCATCGTGTCCCTGTCCCTGGCAGCCACACAAATCGTTTCCAAGTCAGGCAATTGGCATCAGACAATGACGATATAGAGAGGAGAGCAATAACGGACATCCCAACCGCGTGGAGGCGTGGGACGAGAGGGATCGATGCATTATCTACATGCTACGCTTTACATAGACCTTCGCACACCGTGCATGATGCATCAGGCGTCGTGAAGCTACCAGACAAGGGTGCGTTATGCAAAAGGGTGTGCCAATCAAAAACGCAAAAGGAAGGGGGGTGTGCGTATGACCCCTGTGGTTCTCCGTCAAACCAGGCGCATATCCTGTGGGCCTTCAGTCCTCCATGTCTGCTGCCTTCGCCGACACCTACTCGGCGCTACCGCTTGTGATGATGTCTTGGCCCCTGATGTACCGCCGTGACGTGTCTTGCGGCGTACGGCATTCCTGTACCCAGCACGCGCGATGATCGGCGAAGCGTACGGAAACGGCAAGCTGGGTCACGAGCGGTCCAAGATAAGATATCCTCAAGCCCAGCCGAGCCCAAGATAAGGAGAGGGCCCCATGTCCGTGGGCTTACCATTCGAGAGCCGGGACTGAACCCAGCAGGACCCAGCAGATGCCCCGAAGGGCGAAAGCACATAAACGCACCCATGCCCAAACAGCAGCCACGACGCGACAGCCACAGCTAACTGACTCACGGCTGCCAGGACACCACAAAACGAAACACCCCGCATAAAACAGCATGGGAAGGGTCACAACAAAAAAACCCGTGGAAAGCAGCCCAAGGTCCCCCTCGCCCTCTGTTTTCCCTTAGTGCCGACCCACGGTGCTCATGCAGTAGTCCTATACTGTGTCCTTCGGGGCATCTGGGGGGTACAATGGTCGTATACTGTACCCCGTGCCAAGACGGCCGGAGCCTGCGGGACCAAAAGCAGAAGGCCAGTCAGCAAGTGGCAGGGGGAAGAACCCAGAACGGCCACAATTGCTGTGCTGGCGGGAAATTGGCAATGTTAACGCGGACTGTCAGGCCCGGAATAGTTGGAAAGATTAGTCCAGTAAGAGCCTATTTCCACTTAAGGTTTAGAACGCGATTTTGGTCTAAATCCTGCTCAAGTGGAAATATAGAAGGCTTAGTGGCAGTTTAGCCGACTTAGCGCCAAATAGTTAAGGCTGGCCCGTTCTCCACGTAGCACGGTTCCGCGTTTTAGAAGTAATTTTGACATAAGAACGTTTCATACAAAATGGTAGTATCAGCGCCTCGAAACTGGAGAGAAAATTATAGTACTTGGTCCCGGCCAAGTACTTTTTTTGCGAGCGGGGCTTTAGAGCTGACATAGCCCACGTAGTTGCTTTTCACCAGAGCACTTTGAAATCCTTCCTTTCAACATATTTACCACTCTTTAGGCAAATTAGCGGGAGGGATTGTGCACCTCCAATTCCCGCCGGCGATCATGCTGCGGAACCCTGGCGTAGCCCTACGCCAAGGCGCGACTGGTTCAGCCAACCTTGTGCGCATGCGACAGCCAAGCCAGCAAGCCAAAGAGCTGGAACTATTAAGGGAGTTGTTGGATGTCACCGTGGGCCAGACTATGCTGATGCTGATGTGGCGTGTCATGACCGTGTTAGTTCCCAGCCTTTTTGGCCGTGTTCCCGCCCTTGCGAGTTGTCCGGACACATTGAAGAGTTCTTATCCGTCATACTAAGGGATTCTGTGGGGATGTAAGGCGGGAACACGGCCATGACCGGCTAGCCGGTCATTCTTGGGAACACGGCCATGGCCGGGTGGCCGGTCGAGTTGCTTACTGGCAGCCACCGCCGCCAGGAAGCGGCGGCGATTAGTATCATTTGGCATCTTTGATGATTGCTGTACCCAAATCTATAAAGCTTGTAAAGAAACGAGTCAGTTTATACGTCCCGAAGATGCTCGTGCGCGTCGGCGCCTTAAATAACATCTACAATCCCACACCTGGAAATGCACTACGATTTTGTGATAGTTTAGTCCGACTTAAAAATTTTTAAACTCCTTAAATAAAATCAAGTGGAAATAGGCTCTAAGGCGCAGAAAAGCCAAGGCGCGCTGGCTCGGCGCGGCTTGGCTATTATGTCTAGAATTCCATGCCCGTCCATGTTGCAGGATTGGCGTGCCCATGTCCGTGGCCTCACCATGTTTCAGAAGTGTGAATTTAGTAATGTTGTTTGGTATAGTGCGAGGTTGGCACGCGTAACACAACCACGCCTATGAGCAGAATACCCACGTGGGACTGATCCCATGCGCAGCAGAAGCATTCTGGTGCCCGCACTCATGGCTGTAGTCGTAATAGGCATAGATCCAAGCGCCCAATCATGACCAGCCTCGCAGAATAGATATTCGGATAAAAATTCTGCTTTCACCTTAAGCAAACTAAGCGGCTTTGCTGTCAATAATGGGTCCCTGCCTTCTAATACCCCACGCATTACCAGAAGACGGTATACCCAATAACTGCAGCTGCGAAATATGTAATCAAGGCTGTCCTCTTGCAAGCAATGGAACCATTCTGCACTTTGCCGAGCACCAACTATATCAGGAATTTTCTCGTCCACAAACCGTACTGTAAGCGCAGGTACAAGGACCAACTGACTAGAGCTGCCTTGGCCCTCGGTGACAGTTGTAGGTGTCACAGAAATTTGATGACATGCCATGTCTATATCCCGAAGGCGTATCGCAACAACTGTACGTGATCGCCTACCCCCCATTGTAATGCCCATTGCAAAGGAAGCCATCAAGCTAACTTCTCTTATACTGTCTGCATCTACGAAATTATGAGCATTGCGGGCTTCTGCCATTGTAATGCCAGCAACCTGCTTTACGACCATGCCATATTGACGCTTTAGCACATTCATTGTTCGACGTGTGTCAACAGCATACACCAAACGTGGATCACCTAATGCCATTGTCACATTACGAGTGCGACCAAAGTAAGCATTTCCAACCTCACATGCATTTGACACCAGCACCCTAAACTGACTATACGAGGACACCTTTGGGCGGGTGCTCAAAAGGTACTCTAGCCATGAAGCACGTGTGGGAGGCCATGCCATTGCAGACAGGTCTGGAATGGCCGTGCCCTTCTTCCCATAGAGAGAGCCCACAAATATACGCCATGCACGCTGTTTATTTTTCACCCCTACTAAGGTGTTCGAGGAGAAGAGACCCTCAATGTGAGAAAGCAGAACCGCGCTTAGGGGAGGAATCCCATCCCTATCAAGTCTGGCCTCGAGCTCATATCCAGCACATGCATCCTCTAGTACTGCAGAAACACGGTCCCCTACACTAATAACAGCCTCAGCACTAATCGCTGTCCCCAGCACACCTTTAACAACACAACTGCCCCTAGGCAGTGGGTCTGCAAGTGGGTCTGTCATCATAATATTGTCCTCATCACCAGCATCCTCGGATTCTTCACCAGCCGAAGCGACCTCTTTACCTGGAACCAATGAAAATTTGCCATGTACAACATCAATACAGTGAAGAATACAGGCCAAGTATGTCTTGAGTACAATAAACAAAAATGCATGTAGCAATGGTCTCCCAGGAATTATACAATACAATATTGCGTCCATCATGTACAGCACTCATACGGTGAATTGCAATCCTATTACACAACAGATTCTTACCATCAGAGTGTATCATGTCCTCATCTGTCGAAGTGTCAGCAACTAAAATTGGATTACAGGGCATACCTGAATAGAACACCATACATAAAATAAGGGACTGCAATTAGTAACAAGGTCCCTCCATATATATATGAGGATCATGCTGCCTAACAAATGAATAGATATCACTGATATTACTGTTATACTTCTTCACAGGTACAAGTAAAGAACCCTTTCAATTCCTTGCTACAATGTAGGCAATGCAGTATGGTGCCGTAAAACCCTGCACATATCTTACAGTATGGTAAGGGCTTGCTATTGGAGACCTTGCCCTGCCTACTTTTATGCAACCCAATATGATGTACCATAGAAAATACAATACAGTAACCAGCCAGTGCACAAAATCGACTCACAAATTTAACCCTTCTAATTACTATACATACAAAATGCCTTCCACTGCCCACCTTCCACGAGATTAGAGCCTCCTAATGGCGGGAACATGTTGGCCACAGATGTCTGCTCGTGGTCAGCCAAGCTCCAGAGTTGACGCGGAGGTGCAAAGTTGCTGTCCATGCGAGCACCGGCGGCAGGGCGCTTAACACCAGCAGTACTGCGTAGCCGTGTGTCAACTGCCCCTCCAAGGTTCGACAATCCAACATTGGAGGCATCACTGTCAGAGCGATCAGCCACACGCCGCTTCATGCCAGCAATTGGACGTGCCAAGGTGGCAGGCGCAGCCGGGATAATACGAACTGAAGCAGGCGGCTTGAATTCCTCTTCTCGTGACTGCTGCTGCTGCTGAGGGGCTCGCACATGCACCAATGTGGGCGTTGCTCCAAACGGAAATCCAAGGCCCTCAGGAGCACTCGCCAAACGTGCAAGATCTGGATACTGTATCAATGGAGAATAACGGCTGGGTACTGTAAATTTTCCAGCCGCACCTGTGGTACATGCCGATACAGATCATATGCCCATTAAAATGACAATAATGATTGCTATGTACAGAACCTGCTTGCTGCAAGACATACTAGCTCAACACACATGTTCTAGATAGAACTCAGATTCTCTTCCACTAGCTGTGTGGTACACATATGTTACAGCAAATAATACATTCATACATTATTAACCCTCTATATACATTCACACTGCTTCTTAAAAACACAGCTTAGGATCTAAGCTTGCAAGCATGGTCCAAGATTTGAAACACTTACCGTTGCAATCAGCAATCTCTGCACCCATGGTACCATCAGCAGCACGTCTGTTGTCGGTTGACGCAGTGACAGCGTGACTGTAGTAGCGCCCCATCTCCAGCATGCAACGGTCAGCCCGAGCCGTCGCAGCTGCACATTGGGATGTTGTGGTGATACAGTGTAAATACACAGCAATCATTCACATAATCAAATATTAAATATGCGATAGAGAACTCCGTGTCAGCAGATATACACTTTATTACATAAACAATCCAGTACTGCCTATACTCCTGCACTTATCATCTACACCTACCATAAAAAAAACAAATATAGGAACATTACAATTAATTCATGAAGCAAATAAACTTAAATAGCCACGTCATCCAGCTACCATACCAAGATGCTCGTTGTAAGCTACTTCCCGCCGTTGCTGTGCCACAGCACTGTTGTCCATAACACCTGCACATTTGTGGGATGTCGTCATGGTCAAGAGAATGGCAGCCAGAAGAGGATCAATAACAATCTGTGCTGCATGGCTTACGAACAACCAAATGTATGGCATATACAAAGCATACCGACAAGGCTCAATCTAAGTTGCAAGCATAAAACTAGTCAGCTCATTTTCAGTATACTGACCCATTTCAACTTACCCACTACTGCCCAATACACACATCCATCATTCCACTACTATGTTACTTCCTTGCCAATCAATACTTACAGTGTGCAGGAGAGCTGAAAGCAAAGGCTCCACCACCATCAAAGGCAGCAGCAGGGTGACCATCATAGCGCCCCATATCAGGCATGACCTGGTCAGCCGCAGCCAACGCCGCTGCACATAATGGGGCATTGTTCATATATATCAGTACACATACACAATATATTTTTAAAATTAACTGGCATTTACATACATAAACCGCAGGTCCAACCAAGAAAAAGAGGCTTGGCATGCATTCCCGGGACTTCCAACCTAACAAAGAACATATTATATAACTGTGACCGTACCTATGGGGGCATCGTATGCTGCACGTTGATGTTCCAGTGGAGCACAACCGTTGGCCATGATGCCTGTGGATCAAGGACATAATCATGAAAGTACAGCTTAAATAGGGTATGATGTGGGCATGCATGGCGAACCCCCCCAAGCCACACTAACAACTCAGACACCATATGCATATGTGATGACAAACCTGATGGATCCATTGCTGCAACACCGACCCTGCTTCCACTCTCCCCACCACCACCACCACCTGCAGCGGATAATGATGGTGCAGCCACACCACCTGCATACACAGAGCAACTCAATATTCACATAATGAATTCGATGTGGTCAGGATACAATCTAGACGTGCATTCAGCTTAACTTAATGATCGGAACAAATGATTGATCCCTTTCTTTTTATAAGCATGCTACTAATCTGCCAAGGTACACCTATCTACAGGACAGCACCAAAACAACGCACCTCTTCCACCAATCTTCTCTGTAGCCAGGCTGAGGATCACATCACAGCACTGTGTAACTGGAATGCAGCCGCTCCAGTCATGGGCAAATCGCAGCTGTGCTCCTTTAAGGTCAACACCATAGAAATGGCCATTGCTCATAAACAGCACAACACAGTTCGAAAGGGGAAGAGCTAGCGTTTGCCTGTCCTCTTGACGAATGCTGGACTTCAGTTCAGCACTGTGGCGCTCCTCAAAGGCTGCTTTCCACTCAACAGACGGCAAGATGGTGGCTTTCAGTGAGCTATGTGCGCACGACCTGAAGGACACATTCTCAGGTGGTGCTTCAAGCACTACTAGTGAAATGTCACTTCCCATCAGGCTGTCCAAAGTGAGCTTGATAGTGTCTGCTGACAGGAAGTCATCTGCAATGCCAAACTCGCCCTTCAGGTACATGATGCTGTTGCGCACGGTCTCCATATCTTCCTTAAGCCCAGGTACAAACGGGGAAGCAGCAGCCATTTTCTCCAGCTCAAACAGTGCAGCCAAATGTGACGACATGGACTCCTGCCGTAAAGCCAGTCCACCATCAGCCGCACTGGCCTTGAGGGAATCCTACAAGCAATAATAATATGTGAAGAAATAAGTTCACCAACCATGATTACATACAGCGGTTTCCTTGTGGCTCCCATCGATCTGTCCCGGCCCCTAGGCCTCACCATGTCAATCTATCTGGATTCTTGAGTTACGTTAATGTTAATCTATCATGGGTAACGACAACTCATTTCCGTATGTTTCATGGCCTCCCAGCAGGAGCAAGGCAAAGATGGAATCAATGCCCCGGCTCGGATGAGCAAACACCCTACCCTCGTTCGATACGCACTTTCGAATGATATCCATGTATGCTAAATCATGTTACTATGCTAAGCATTGCTCTGGCCTACCATAACGGGGGCACGTCGACTGGTGTCAATGAAGGAGGCATCTCGGACCGGCGTGAGCGTGGTGCAATTCTGGACACTGATGCATTAATATAGGCCCCTGGACCGAAGTTTCCTAACCTTGTGTAATGACCATCCCCGCTATTGCCAGTGTGGTAAAGCACTATGGCCCAAGAATAAAGGCCAGACGCACACGAAAGCCAGATTCTAACACCCTCCCATCATGCACGGCTCAGCCATTTCATAATTTCAGCTACAAAGTTCTTACCTCCACCTTCAGGAATGCCTCGGATCCAGCGGCATGTGCAACGCCATTCACAAAGGCCGACAACAATGCCGCTATCAGACCACATGCGTGGTGCTTGGCGTCCACGTTCAGTAGAGATACGGCCGGGTACTCCGCCAGAAAAGCGACGATCCAGCCGGACATCCCCGCTCCAATGCCGTGGCCAGAAACAGCCCGCGCGAATAGATTCGCCTTCTGAATGTTGGCAGTCCGAACTGCCAGGACTCCCTGTAAGGAACACAACCCGCTTAACGTTTGCAGAGGCACTGCGCAAGCATCACTTACAACGGCGGCCGGCCAGCACAATATCGGCAGCATCCAAACCTTCGCTGCCAGCAGCATATTACTTTCGTATCAAATAACTTACCGCCTCGCACTCATCCTTGAACTCAATGACGGCACTGCAGCAAGCCGAACTTCCACGACTTGCGAACAACTTCTTGGTCTCCTTCACCAGGCCCAGCAATGCCAGGCCGGTGGCTTCTATGAGACGAGATCGGCACGAAAGCGCTACCGCAACACTACGGTGGAAATATCCCTGCTCATTGTAACCATCAGTCCCAACACTCCGCGTAGGAAACAGCTTTTTCCACATTCCTGAGATCTTGAAATTCTATTAAAACGATACAAGCTATAACATGCTCTCCAAGTTACCGAACATATCACAACACTTCCTGCCGTACTTCGCAAGTACAGCATGAAGCAGCCTCCTGCACATTCCACTACAGATACAATGCACGGAATTACACACAGCATTTACAGGAATTACAGACTAGGCTGGCTGAGCAGCAAATGCCCTTTCAATTTCCACCGGCACGGATCCTTTCGCTACCATTCATCCATTGCTCTACAGATACTATACCTATATGCTACAAGCCCGACGAACAAACGCAGAAGAAACACTGTCTTAACTTTTCGCGGCCTCACACCTTCCACTTTTCCCTTAACTTTCCCCGCACTCCTCACTCCTTACACTTTTTCCTTAACTTTCCCCGCCACACATCAATGACTTTCACTCACCGCCCAATATCCAGGTCTCACTCAAAAAGGCGGGCTTCATTAGCACACTCTTTTGTAAGGTCGCTTGGAAATATTGTATGCTCCAAAAGGTATGTCGACAAGGTACCCAGCAATGGAAGTGAAGGACGTAGGAAGTGTCGGTGATGCGAAATGCTCCTATGGATGTTGTTACCTGCGCCGGAGGCAGCAGAAAGTATTGGTATAAGAACAGAGATCAGTGCAAGCCTGTGGCGAGTAGGAACGTCAGTATAGGAGAACTGTGTTGGCCACTTTTTACCCATGCAGGAGTGAGAACATTTTGCCTGTACAATGGACCCTGCGGGCGTATGGAATTCTTATGCTATGTGTGATTTATTATACACTTCAATCTACGAAGCGAGAAGGACCTGATGGCCGCCTGCTGATACGCGCGCGAAGTTAAGACAAATAGGCAACAAAGCCGAGTCCTGAATACTGACGTTCAGTAGCGAGTTTACAGTCCTGAGTCTTTCGTCCTAAACCTTGAGTCCTGTGTCCTGAGTCTGAGTCCTGAGTCTGAGTCCTGAGTCTGTGTCCTGAGTCTGAGTCCTGGGTCCTGAGTCTGAGTCCTGAGTCCTCTGTCCTGTCCGCATTGTTACTACGCTACCTACATTTCCTGTCGATCTTTGATTGCACAATACCAAGGATCGTGTGCTTAATCTAAAAAGCTTTTGGCTACAGCGCATAATTAATCAAACCCGAAAGCCACGTGTCGCCATTGCCATGCTCTGCGCCTTGGCCGGAAGACCTACATCTTCAACAACAAAGGGACGCTGCGTCGCTACCTTCTGCCGCATGCAGACTGTACTTCCCAAACAATGTAACAATTGAGCGTTCTTTCCGCGCCACATCTCTTTCGTGCGCCTCTCTTTTCGTTGTCCACACCGCAAACCAAACATCTACAGTACTCGAGCAGCTGCATATACTTCCCAATTCTACCATTTCCGAACATTGTTCTATAGGGCACGCCTCTTTCACGAACTCCTTCGTGATCTAGTTTTGGAAGGCATCTGGCTCTCGTATACGAGCGGCTACTACCCAATGTACCTATGTACGGCCGTTAGGGTAAGCGCATGCATACCTCGCCAGTGCACGGCACAACTCTTGTTACTCATCCTTTGCTGTATCTCCTCTCTTGCGCGGGGCCTAACGTCCGCTGACGCTCTCCTGGACTACGTCAGCCAGGCAGTTCAATCCTACCGAGTCCCGACCATTCCTTAGACGTTTATGCCAATTAGTTAATGATAATGCGTAGGGTTCAATGTGCAATTTAGCGACGGGCACCCAAGCGCAATGCGGCTATGCTGAGGGTAAAGCTTGCCCTGCCGTTTGAGCACGCAGCCGCCGTGGTCGACCAGAAATGCAGTTCTACATCATGGCGGTCTTGGCATGTCATTATTCCGGAATATATCTGCAGCGAAAACGTTTCTCTCGCTTCATGGTTTCTCTTCTGGCTCTGCTTGCGGTTGCCTTCGCACCAGCTACTGGTCAAATGCAAGCGGAGGTGCCTGTATCAACACCCGAGGAGCTCCGCAATGCTTTGGAGGCTGGTGCGACCAGGGTGGCAATTATGAAGAACATGAACTTCAACCCGGAAAATTGGCCGGATCCGCCAGTGGTCATTACGAAATCGGTTACAATAGTTTCTCCTTACCGCTGCAAGCTGGACTTCTGCGGCAGCAAAGGCGCACCTGCTCGCCCTCTTATAATCGTGAACGAAACCGGGTGCGTTGACAATTGTCTTGTGCGGGACTAATGCGAAGGTATGCGTCTGTTAATGTGTCAGCATTGGTTCAATACGGGCTGAAGGCTGATGGTTCTGCTTCCTTGGAAGATACGGTCCGAGCTTTGACGGTTCCTCGCACAAAAACACGAAACTTGCATTGGTATGAAAGCCAGATGCCTGAGGGCGCCTGCGTCAACGTGCGACCGCCGTTTTCTCTTGCAACGTCCCCTAACCGCCTCTCAGCCTGTCGGGCTCGCAGCTAGGCGTCGCTGTTAGCGGAGGGGCAGCGAATTGTCCCCACCCCCAAACCCAAACTGCGCAATCGCCCAACGTCTAAGTCTGTTGCGGAATTCTCCACAGCCGCTGAAATGCTGATTGCGCACATTCTGGACCTTATTTGAGTGAGGTTTGATGCGCGACTCAGGTTTCCAAGCGGCCGTCCAGCTATTTTGTGGGAAGGAGGGCGCCGCGCTGTATCTTACCCCGGCACTTGCTCGATGGGTTGGGGTTGTTATTGCGCAGCGGGTGGGTTGTTATTGCGCAGCGGGTCGCGGCGCTCCGGAACATGCCCTGACCCAACTCACGCAGCCCGACTCGCACCATTATCTTCACCACCGGCAGCGCTCCCTCCCGGGCCCCGAGCCAGTTCACACAATCTACCATCACCCCACCCCGCCCCGCCACTGCCCCCACGTCCTCAACCCACCTTGTCCCACCGCGCCCCGCTCTCAACCAACCCGCCCGCCCAACCACCGCAGGAGCCTGCTGCTTCAGCGGGTCTTCCTGCGTAATTTTCTCCCCGCCGCGCCCCAGAACCTCTCGGGCTTGGGACCGGTGCCGGCGCTACTGAGCAACGGGGGCCTCATCTCTTTCAGGTGAGTGCTTGACTGCAGAGCCTGTCGTGTAGGTTCGGGATGGGGGAGCCACGACGCAACGTGTGCTGGAGACAGACACCGCAACCCCGGACGTCAACAGAAGCCGGGCCACCAGGACGGGACATCAATAGCTTCAGCCCACCCCCCCCCGCCAGCAAGCCAGCTAACGCCCTGCCCGCTCCCGCTCCTCGCCAGGATCGTCGTCTTCCACTTCCTGCCGTCCGTCACGTGGGCCTTCGACGCCCCACTCGCGGAGAGCTTCTGGGCACAGGCCAGGTCCAGCATCATGACTAATATGTACGACGGGACGCCGCTGCGACTGGACGAGCCGGCGCTGTACCTGCTCAAATACACCACGCGCCGGTGCGTCCATCAGGTCGCTCGTCCAGGGGCTCATAGGAATGGCGGGCGAGCAGCCTGCTGGCTCCGTCCTTTTTTGGGGGCGCGGTTACAGAAAAGAACCAGTAACTCGACATGGGAAGTGTAGCTGGGGGGAGCCGGGTCCGCGTAGAAGCCCCCCTTGCTGATGCCGTCGCCGGCCGGCCTGCTAACGCCGTAGGTACTCCATTGAGACGTGCTACTCGCCCGTTGATTTGAACGCATGTTATGCGGACGACGACGAGGACACGACCCTGGTGTACTGCCTCTTCACCTTGGCCGATTCGCTCCGAAACCCGTACGTCCGCTACATCCGCGTCTTCCACGACGTCGGCGTCGACCGCACGGCGTACACGCGCTTCAAGCCCGTCACCGTGACTCAGCCCAAGTCGTACAGCGCCTGCCCCGGCGCGCGGCCCTCGCTCAACATGGACGGCATCCTGCACGGCGTCGCCGTGCGAGACGCGGTGGAGTTCCGCGGCTTCAGGTTCAAGGACTCCCTCCCCACCAACTACACCACCTGGCCGCCCTCCCTGCCGCTGCTGCTGAGCCTGTTCGACGTTGACGGTCCGGGCTCCGTGACGATTGCGGACTCGGTCATCGAGGTGCCGGACCTACCGCCGGTGGTCAGCATGCTGCGAGGCCTGCCGTCCTGTTGCTACGCGAACCCGGCGCTCCCAAACTTGCAGCCCGCCGTGGAGACCTGGCCATCGCCCGAGGAGCTCGCCAGGGCCACCGCTGTGTCGCAGCAGACCGTGCCGGACAACGAGGCCGCCGGCGGCGGCGGAACTATTTTCACGGCCTGGGGACAGCCGAAAGGCGCCGCCGCGGGCGGCGGCAACGGCGGCGGCAGCGGCTCCAGGTCGGACTCACGTGGGACGCTGCCTGGCTTCACCATCACCAAGTGGGTCCTGCCGAAGAACTCCTGGATGCAGTACTCGACCGGCAGGTTGTACGACGTCCTCAGCACGCCCGCTGCCGCCAAGTGGGCCTTTGACAATGTGACGGTGCAGCAGGCGAATGGCGTGAACTCGCGGGCGCTGTGCTTTGGCGCCGCGCTGGAGCAGGGCTCGGTGCAGCGCAGCGGGATTGCCTTCGTGGCAGACGACGGGCAGCTGCGGGCGGCGCTGGCGCGCGGCGCGCGGTACATTCAGGTGTGGGGTGGGGTGGGGGATGGGGGATGGGCTTCGAGGAAGCCCCGTGGATGCCCGATGGGGCGGGGTGGGGGATGGGGTGGAGTGGGATGGGGTGGGATTCGGAACGCGGAGGGGACGGCATGATGTAAGCTGGCGACGGTGCCGCCGCACATCCGCGGGGACGGCACCGCGTGGTTACGGTTTTGCGTGGTGATCACAATCAGCTGACACGACCCTTGGGTCTTCGCTGTGCCGCCGTCCTTCCCTGTCGGTTAAGGTGGTTGCGGACATCAAGCTAAACCCCGTCAACTGGCCCATCGGCAACGCCGTCGTTTCGGTCGACTCGGGGTAAGTGGTGTGGTTCCGGAGTGGGGCCTGCGAAGTGACCCCGCTGACCCCTCCCTCGACCACCACCTCCTACCGGCGTGGCGGCGACCACCCGGCGCGGCTCTCCTCGCTTGCGCCTGGTTACTCCTCATTCCCCTCTCACCAGCGCCCTCCCCTCCCCTTCCCCTCCCCTCGCTTCCCCTCCCCTCCCCTCCCTCGCCACACAAACACACACAAGCGCACACAAACACGCACAAACACACACAAACGCACACAAACACACACAAACGCACACAAACACGCACAAACACACACAAACGCACACAAACACGCACAAACACACACAAACATACACAAACCCACAAACACATCCCCTTCCCGCCCCCCGCAGCATGGTGGAGGTGCGAGGCTGCCACCCGGTTGCCGGGCAGCGCTTCACGATCGACCTGTCGGACCTCATGAGCGTCATCCGGGTGAAGGGCCGCCTGGTGTTCGAGGGCGACCTGCGCTTCACGGGAGTGGGCTGGTCGGTGCTGCCCCAGTCCGCGCTGGTTCCGGTGGTCACGGGCGCAGTGGACATGTCGCTGCTGGGGGCCCTGCTGCTGGCGCCCAACACGGGGGGAGGCGTGGGGTTGGTGGAGCTGGAGGTGAGGCCAGGGGCTGGCTGGTGGGGCGCTGCCGGTCACCTCCCCGGCCCCCTTACACAGTTCTCCAGCATGCATCTCAAAACGTCTGTCCTGAACGGTTTTTTCTGGCATCCACGGGTCTTCCTCGAACCCCTACTGCGGTCCTTTTTTGCGTCCCCCCTACACTGCGGCTCCACCCCCACCCCTCACCCCGCATCCCATCCCACTGCCGAGTGTCCACAACGTTTCCCCAGCTAGTGCGCTAGTTCGCGTCACGAGTTTTGTTTCCTTCATGTGCGTCTGTTGTCTGTCCTTCCGTGCACCGGTTTGCTCTCCACACTCCGCAGACCGGCCTTCCCCGTCGCTTAGCCTTCGCATACGATCATCACCTGCACCCCCCCGCTCGCCCCCCCCGCCCAACCCGTGGATCGCGGATACATTTTCACCCCCCACCCACCCGCCCCCCGCCCGCTCCAACTGCGCCCCTTTCCACGTCGAGTAACCGGGTTTGTTTTGTACCCCCCACCCCGGACCCCAGGGCGTCCTTATCGACGGAGAGTTCACCCCCTCCAGTGCTCTGCGGCCTGTCGACCTACTCGATGTGGTGAAGATCAGCCAGACAGCCGTCACCTCGCTCGCCCTCAACGTCACCTTACGCTCCACCAGCCTCATCCTAGGCGTGTGGTCCTTCTCCGAGAACGCCACCCAGGCCGGCAACTGGGCTTTCATCCAGACTGAAGTCAGCTGGGACTCCAAGCACGGAACCGACGGCGGCTTGGAGGACGGCGGCGGCGACGACAACGGCTTGCTGAAGATACTCATCCCGTCAATTATCGGCGGCGTGTTGCTGGTGGCGCTGGTGGTGGTGGCAGTTCTGTACGTGCGCTGTCGAAAGCGAGGCGCGTGTGCGCTTTCGAAGCTGGGGATGGCGTCGGCTGGCCAAGGCAATCACAAGAGCTTCAGGTCGTTGTGCGGCCCGAATGCTGCGAGCCAGGTGGCTCCCTCCCAGAAGGAAGGCGACGCGGCGGCGGCGCTGGAGGCGGTGCTTCAGGCCGCCACCAAGATGCTCACCAGCACCGCCGGCAGCAACACCTCCGTCTCCGGAACCAAGACGGACATGTCGGGCATGGCGGCGGCGGCGGTGGCGATGGCGGCGCTGGGGCGCGTGAGGTCGGAGCAAGGGCTGGGGATGCTGCGCCAGGGTGCGGCAGCGAGGGAGAAGCCGGGGGAGCAGCCGGCGCCAACGTCTCGCGTGACAGGTCGCCCGGACGCGGCCGCCGCCGCCGCCGCCCTGGAGGGCAGGTGGGTCGTGGGGGTGTGTGTATGGGCGGGGGCGGGGGTATCAGCGAATCCGCGAATTCACGGCCGACAAACCAGGGGCGGTGAAGGGGGTGGTCCAGCGGTGTGTGGGCGTTGCGTGTGTGTGGGGGGGATGGCTGGGTGGGGCTGGTGTCGCCGGCGGGACGGATCCAGAGGGGCGGCTACGAGGCACCTGAAAGAGGCGCCGCTGACGACGACCTGGCCGCAGCGCAGCCTTCGCACTGGCCTGGCCCTCCGGCTGACGCACTGTCTCCCAACCACGCCGCAGCCATCACGGTGGTCCGCCCTATCCGGGTTTCCGATCATACCCCCCGCCTGGCTGCGCCCCTCCCTCTCGCTGCCCCCATCTGGGTTACTGCCAGCGCGGCTGACCTCCCTCTCCCCGCCCCGTGTGACGTGTCCCCTCCCGCCCCGTGTCCCCCGCCCGCCCAGGGACCGGGGGCCGCTGAGCGACATCAACGCAGCAAAGTGCGCCATGGTGGCGGGCCGCCCTGCGGCAACACATGGTGCGGAATAGCGGGGGGAATCTGGGGGGGTACATGGTGGAATCTGGGGGAACCAGGGGGGATCGGGGGCATTTGGGACGCCTGCTGGGCCGTGTGAGCCGATGGGCGCACCAGCGGCGGGAATTACGTGCGCCAGCGAAGTGGTGCGAAGGCACCCAGCGGGGCGGTGGAGGTGGGGGGCGGGGAGGAGCTGGCGGCCGTGCAAGGCGGTGTCATCGTGAGCTCGCTTCCTAGGGTGCCAAACAACTCGGTATTCGCCCTTTTGAGGGCTCCTTCGCCCGTGGTCAACGCCACACTGACCTTATCAGCGCCGCCATGCCGCCTAACCGCCTCAACGCGCAACCGCCTAACCGCAGATGTCGCCTCGCCGATCGAGGACCTGGTGCTGCAGTCCGTGCTGGGCGAGGGCTCGTACGGCAGGGTGTACCGCGCGCTCTGGCGCGGTACGACGGTGGCTGTGAAGGTGCGGCTCTCCCCTCTCCGTCTCTTCGTCTTCCCCCTAGCGAGCCCCGCCCCAGGCCAACTCCACCGCCCCCCCGGTCCCTCACCGCCTTCCTCTCGCCCCCCGCTCCGTCAGCTGACCGCCTCGCGCTCGCCGCCCCATGCCCCTACTCGCCGCTCCTCTCTTCTGGACCACCACTTTCATCGCCCTTGGTTTGTCGGCCGTGGATTCGCGGATTATCCTTCACCCCCTTGCCCGGCCTCACTTCCGCTGCCCATTCGGCCCGCGCCGCCCCGCCGCCACCTCCTCACTTGCCGCCCTCTCGACACCCTCCCCCCTCCCCGCCCCCGGGGTCCTCCTCGGCCATTCCTGGAAACCCCCCTCCCCCGCCCCCACTCGGCCCGGACACCCTGCCCGCCAGGTCATTCTGCTGCCCGCCCACATGAGCGGCCGTGAGCGTCACGAGCGCATGGCGGTGATGGAGGCGGCTATCTCCTCGTCACTGTCGCACCCCAACATCGTGCAGGTGGGGGCGGCGCTGAAGCGGTTCCTGCGGGAGGGGGTGACGAAAGCCGTTTGGGGGGGGGGCGCGGGGTTTAAGGAGAATCCGCGGGTCCACGGCCGACCGGTTGGGGGGGTATGCGAGGAGAGCCGTGGGTCGGCGCATGGAGAGACGTGGGACCAATGGAGACGAGGTGAAGGTGTGGGACCAATGGGCACGAGGTAAAGGTACGGGGACGAGGTGAAGGTGTGGGACCAATGGGCACGAGGTAAAGGTACGGGGACGAGGTGAAGGTGTGGGACACTCGTCTCGGGGAGTGGGGAGGAGCCTGTGTCTGGTGGCAGGAGGGTCCGAGGTTCCAACGGCGGATAGACCAACCGGGTGGTCGGCCGTCCTCGGTGCGAGACGGGACGGCGGTGGTGCGGTGCACGCATGCTCAGCAGCGGAGCCCGCAGGAGCGGTGACGACCCACGGCCTGGCCGGCACCGCCTCTCCAACCCACCTCTCCCCCCCCGGTCGCCGCGCAGACCTTCACGTTTGGCGTCGAGTGTGTGGAGGGGGCCAAGGCGCGAGCGGCGGGCTTGCGACGCGGGTGAGGTCAGGGGTGAGGTCAGGGGTCAGGGGGTTGGCTGCTGGTAATGTGGGTCTTAGTGCTGTGTGCGGGTGCGCAGCAGCCCTCTTAACGCCCCCAGCCATTGCCCCCACCATCGCACCCACCATCGCCCCCCACCATCCCCCGCCCACAACGGCCTGCTCGCCCCCTCTTCCTCCCCCAGCCCCCGCGGCAACAGCGTCCTGCGCGACGCCTCCAGCGGCACCGTGGATGAGGGGACTGTGGCCGTCGGGCCGGGGCCGGCTGGTCAGATGGGCGGTGCCGTGGACTGCGAGGACGACATCGTGGGCTGGGAGGTGAGCGCAGCACCCGCCCCCACACGCGCCTCTGTCCCGTTATCACCACCATCATCATCATCACCTAGGCGCGAGCCCTTCCGCCCCTAGACACGCCTCCGCCCCGTCATCATCACGATCATCACCTAGGCGCGCGCTGTCCCAGTGCAGGGAGCCCAAAGGGCGCCGGGCTGCTCCTGCTCCCGTCCTCCCCCCTCCCTCCCAGCCCGCCCTTCGTCCTGCTCTGCCTCTCCTGCGGCCCTGCTTCTTGGCCCCCGCACCACCACCGCCGCACCACCGCCTCACTCCCCTGCCCCTCCTCCTCCGCCAGCTATTAGCCGGTTAGCCGTCGTACTACGGAGTACCCGTGTCGTGTAACCGGGTCCTTACGCCCCTCCGCCGCAGATGCGCCCCCTCCAGCTATTCTACCCATGTCGTGTAACCGGGTCCTCACGCCGCCCCTCCGCAGATCCGCCTGGTCCAGGAGTACTGCGACCTGGGCAGCTTGCGTGACAAGCTGAACACGCGGGCCTTCTTCCGGCCTGCTCCCGCAGCGGCCGGCGCGGTTCCAGTGCCCCCCCCGCTGCTGCCCAGCCCCTCCGAGGGAACCGGCTACACCACTACCGACGAGGAGCGGCAGGCGTCGCTCTGCTCCGTCGCGTCCCCCCAGCTGGCGTCGACATCGCCCGCCGGCACCCCGGGGCCCAGCTCAACGCAAGAAGCCGGCGGAGGTGGAGATGGGGGCGGAGGCTGGGTTGTGGACCTGGCAGCGGTGCTGGACACCGCAATCGACGTGGCGCGCGCCGTTTCGCACCTGCACCGCGAGGGCATCGTGCATGCGGACCTGAAGCCGCGCAACGTGCTGCTCAAGGGATCCACCACCGACCCACGGGGCTTCGTGGCCAAGGTGCGGCGGACGGAGGCGGTGGCGGAGGGGGAGTGGAGGCAGGGCGTCCTCCCGAGTGCCCGCCAGCCCGCTTGGCCGCCGAGGGTGGCAGCCGGTCGCGGGTTGTCAGTGTGGTCGTGCTGGCTCGGTTTCCCTCCACCCCGTGAACGCAACAGCCGTTCCGTCGTTCCGTTCCTCCAGGAAACCGAAGGCGGAAGTCGTCCGCAGATTTCCGGTAGCGAAAGAAAGTTGTCCAGCATGCAAAGACCAGACGCGTGTCCCACGACTGTTCGCCGGCCTTTTCGCCGCCTTCTCCCATGTCGTTTGCACGTGTTCCTCCCCTCCCGTTCCTCCCCTGGACAAAAGCAATCCCCAGTGCCCCTCCTCCTCACTTGCTCCCTCATGGGCGAGGGTGCGGACCCCTCTCCCGCTAACCCACCAACCAACCACCCGCCATCCAACCACCAGCCATCATCCAACTCGTACCAACCCCCCCCCCCCCGCCGCACCCGCGCCACCCCAGGTGGCGGACTTCGGGCTGTCCATGCGGCTGGACGTGCACGAGACTCACGTCAGCAACGCCTATCACGGGGTAGGTCGCGAGGCGCCCGGCGCTGAGGAGATGTGGGAAGCGGAGCCGTTGCGGCGCGAGGGGAGGTGGTGACGGCAGCCGGCAGCACCACCGGCTTTCCTCAACCCCGCATGCACACACGCTTAAACCGGATTGCTAGTCTCCGCTTGCTCTCCCGGCTCGGCCTCACAAACAAATACGCACACATCGCGCTCAGTCTCCTTCGCGGCTCAGCTCAGCATATTTTTATAAAACACATACGCGCACCCCCCATCCCCACCACAGACTCTGGCCTACATGGCGCCTGAGACGTTGCTCAACGGCCACGTGTCCCGGCCAAGTGACGTGTACGGATTCGGGATCCTGCTGTACGAGCTGTACACGGGCGACACGGCCTTCCGTGGGGTCCCGAAGGTACGGCACACTCGCCCGGGACGGCAGGGAGGGGAGGGGCGGGGTGGGGAGTGGTGGAGCAGAGCGGCATGACGGGTGGGAGGGAGGGATGGCTGGCAGGGATGACGGAGGGGAGGGGGTGAGGCTGAGTCGGGCGGGGAGGGCGAGAGCGAAGGCGCTAGCAGGCTCTGCAGCACACTGCGGTGCCAACTGAGTCCGCTGATTAGGACCCCGGGTGAGACCGCCCATCTAAACCAACACTGCCCACCGGCCCCTGTATGCCCCGTAACCCCCCGCTGTGCCATGTCACCCAACCTCGTCCCCCACCTGCACCCGCCCGCCTCAGGCGCTCATCGGTCACGCTATCACCAAGGAAAACTTGCGACCAGTCTTCCCGGCCGCTCTCGGCGCGCCGTTCGAGTATCAGCTGCTGGCGTGCCGCTGCTGGGAGAGCAACCCGGAGATCAGGTACTACTGGCTGGCTCCCGACCGATCCCCTCCTCTTCTTGCCGGCGTTGTCCGTCGGATCACAACGACTGTCCGAACCAATCCCCAAAAGAAACCAAACCAAAAGTACCCTTTCAACCGACGATCTACGACCTACAACGCATAATTGTTCTCGTTGTTGTTGTTGTTACGACCCACAGGCCCGAGTTCGACTTCATCCTCGAGGACCTGAAGCGCATGCGGCTGCGGCTGTGCGCCATCACCGCTGACCTGAGCAGCGTGGCCACGGGGGCCAACATGGGCGGTGTGTCGCGATTCGGTGAGGGCGGCGCGGACCGCTGGGGGCTGCCAAACCTGGCGCAACCCACATCGCAACAGGTGGGTGGCTGGCTGGGCGGGTGGCTGGGCGGGTGGCTGGGCGGGTGGCTGGGCGGGTGGCTGGGCGGGTGGCTGGGCGCCAGGTTACGAGCCAAGCTGCAAACCCCTCTTTGGACATGTAGTAGGCGCGCGTGAGTGCGCGTGTCTCTATGTGTGTGTGTAGATTTACCGCAAGGCTCGACGGAAAGCGAACAAACCCGGACGGTGGTCCGGTGTATTACCGGCTGGATAGCTTCCCGTTCCCTCTCCCTCTCCAACCCTGTTGCCCCGCACCACATCCTGCCCAGTTCCGTCCCAACCCCGCTGACCACCCCTCGTCCAACAAGCCCGCTGACCATTCGTCGCCCAACCCCGCTTTGACGCCACGGCTGCCGTGGCCTCGCCTCCGCACCCCCGCTGCCACCCCGGCCGCAGGGGAACCATTTCGTGATGAGGGGCCACCCGGGCGGCGCCGGCGGCGGCGGCTACACCGACGACCGCACCCTGTCCGCCTCCAACTCCGTGTCGCTGAGTGCCGCCAGCGCCACCGTGGGCCCAACAGCCTCCGCCGCCGCGCTTGTGGGGGTCGCCCGGCAGCTCATACACGCCTCCCGGGCGAACCTGCGATCTCCGCAGTACCCGGCTGGCGTGGATGCTCCAGGGGTGGACGAGGAGGCCGCGGATGCGATCAGGTCGCTGTAGCCGGCCTGCCAGGACGGGGCAGGCAGACCGGCAGCGGCCGTGGGGGACCCTTCCCTGGAGCGGTTGAGCGCCCATGTCCACATCGCGCCCACCCCCAAACACCCGCGTTCTAGCCGCCCAGCCCAGCCTGCTCTGCGATGTTTCGGAGCCATGCAGTGCAAGCCACACAGCCGGCTGGCGTGCCCGGCACTGCGGCAATGCGCATGTCTTGCTGTGTTAGGGCTTGCATGCGTAGTAGCGTGGGTTTGGGGAGGCGGGGAGAGACGGTGAGGAGGCGGGAGAGGGAGGAGGGGCGAACGGAGGCCTTATGCCCGTCTGGTGATTTGCGTTGCGCTGGAGGCCTTATGAATTGGGCGCGCGGGGCCTTATTACGCGCCGGGATTGGACGGGCGTGGGCACCGAGGTGAGAAGTCTGCTGCTACGCCCGCCGTCGTTGCCCCCTTGTTTTAGGTGGGGTGGGGTTTACACAATGCAAGGCAGGGTCACATATAATTAGTTGCTTACGACGTGTTTTCTGATGTGCTGCGTTGCTTACGGTCGCGGCCACATCTTTGGCAGGTCGTGCTTCCAGCTCGTTTTGTCTCGAGAGCAAGCAAGTCCCAGCAGCTTGTTGTTAAACGAGATGAGTGATATGGGACGCCAGGGATGATAGTGGTAACAAAAGGAGCACCGGAAGTAGGTCGCCACACGCTTGGGGAGTGAACATATGGAGGACACGGCATGGATGGGTCGCGTGTCCTTCCGGCGTGCGACAATGGCGCCAAGGAAAACCGGCGTGTGTCCTCGCAAGATGCTGGATCGTTATATTGATGTGCCACCGGCAGCAGTAGTGTTTGCTGTGTTTCTGGGTAACAACCCCTCCAGCATTGATGGCAGTGATGGGTCGAGGTGTGGGGGTTGCGGAGAAATGGGCATCGAAACACACGCACGATGCCGGAGAGGGATGGGAGCGCAATGGGCGGGCTGCCTGGCCGCGCATCCGGCGTGCGCTTTCCCCACCCTCACCCCACCCCAGGCGTTTCTTCGCAGGCCCCCCTTTTGCGAGAATTGTGTTGGCCTCAATCCCGCGGTGTGGCGTCCCGGAGTATTGCGTCCATGTTTTCGAGGCCACGGCGCGATGCGGATCGTGGTTTCGGTGCTCGCAGCATGTTAGCTAGCGACGCCGTGCCATGTGTTTGACGCGCAGTAAGACGTGGCCGTTGTTGGTTGCTTATTGCGAAAAGATATTTCCTTGGCGGTGCCGGATTAGGACCCGCGAAATGTCCTATCTTTACGCCGGCACTATCTACGTTTGGGTAATCGTGTATGCCGACCACTGCGTCTTCGCATAGCCGCGTCCGCCTCGACTCGGCGCATGCTGAATCGATGTCGGGAGAGTAGGTATATGACACGGGGTCGCGTTTGCTGGCGTGCGCTGTGTGTGAAGCGATGCTGCATCCTAATTGCGAATGGAACGCGTGCGAACTCAAGGTACGATTGCACTGAGACACATTGTGACCGCCGCACACCGGCGCGTGTTTGCGTGGATTTAGAAGTCGGATGCCATTGCTGCTTTTGTTGTAGACGCGCAATTAACTATATATGTTGTCGGTGCAGTAAAACGTTTGCTATCGATGTCGTGCTGCAGCTTTACGCAGTAAAACTATGTACCCGTAAGGGGATGAATTAGTACATCAGTCTGGCGATGTTAAACTACGAAAGCAGTTTACCCACTGCTCCCGGCAGTCCAGCCTGGAGAAGCAGGGGCCCTTATTGTTCTCACTGTGCCTTTACTTTGCCGGCTGCCACGGCCCGGTTGGGGAGTGGCCTCGCAATGCTGCACAAAATACGATTTGGATGCGCAGCCTGTGTCCTCAGGTCGAGGCCTTCTACTAGTTTGCGTACAGAGTGAAGCAAACAGCTACCCTTTGGAGAAGAACAGAAGATACGCGAGAGTTGGTCGTCACAACGGGGGCCCTATGCACAAGAGGGGCGCGATTTAGGCGAGGCCCAGATTCGCAGAGACAAGGACCACGCCGTTATCTTCGGCGGTGGCGGTGTTGAAGATTCGGACATTCCTGACCCTAAGAGGAAGGCACAGCTCGCGGACAGCTTGGGATTGGGCGCGTAAAACCGAGGCGGTTCGCAGGTAATTCTATCTCTTACGGTTTACAGACCGCGTTCTTGACCGGTTCAGTTCTCCCACCCGTTCAACAAGGATTTCCTGGTCCAGGAGCTGGGAACACGAAACCCGGACCTCACCTCGGTGGAGAATGCACTGCGGCGGCTCCTACGTGAGAAGCGCAAATAGATGACATCCATGATGCTTTTATGCGTGTTATTTTGCTTCTTTCAGGGCGTGTCTAGAAGCATTGTCTGGGCGTGTCTGGAAGCTTTGTCATCGGGGGGAAGCAGTAGGTGTTGATGTGGGAAGCAATGTGTCGGCGGGGCACGGCGTCTCCGGCCGGTCCTGGAGTCCTGGGGTGTGGACGTATGTATGGGGCAGGGGGCTAGATGTCCACAACTGCAGCTTGCGTGTGGCTGTGGGCGGCCGCAGACGAATTCGGATGCAACTGAGTAACGTACGAGGGGGAGAAGTACCGTGGAACATCACGACGGGTCGTGCTGGTGGAAAGGAGCGCAGATGTTGTCGTAATGTTGTCGCAGCACAGTACGACCACATCTACGCTCCTTGTTGCATTGTCAGTCATAGCAAAGCGTTAACCGCCAGTCGGTAAACTCTTGGCGCAGTTCCAAAAAGCATGCAAAGAGCTGCTGGGGAGTTCAGTAGCTTTCTTTTATTCCCCGTGACTTGGCTTTTTGTGCGCCCCTTGACGGAAGTCCGTTGTGGGTGGACGTTGGCCGTTCAAAAATGTACTGTTAATGTCAATGTCAATACCCTTGATAATCATCATCACCATCGAGATTAACCGTTTGGGCCGCCGCCGCAGCTGCTGCTCGAGCAGCTTATTCAAACGTCAGTAGGTGGACCAGTCGCCAGCGCCTCAATGCCAACGTCCCTGTGAGGGACACGTAAGGATACTGTCGTTCGCCCCGCCCCGCACCCTCACGTCCATACAGGGCGACCAATGGCGCGCTCCAAGCTGCGCGGGCGTGACCGCGCAGGGAATGGCTGTCTGCAGGCAAAGGCCTGAACGCTGCAATTAGCTGTTCTCTGGAGGCGGAGTTCACAGGGATGTCACAGATCTGACCGTTACTCACCGCAAGAGCTGCGCACACGCGTGCATTCCACCAGTTGAGGGCACGTACTGTCTGTTCTAGCCAAGCGCGCGCAAAATAATCACCATGACGACGGGTGACCGCGTTACACCCGCGTTAGCTCGCGTTGCGGCTCGATTGTGGCGTATGGCCACTTTTCCCTTCACCAACGGAACGCATGTCCTAACGCACACCGCCAACCCAACCCGGCCAACAAGGAACGGACGCGTTTCTGAGCATATAGAGAATGCATATTGATAGTTTTAAGCCAATGCCTTAGCCCCTCGGGGCAATTGCTGTACTGTTCACTCGCTCGTCCGTCACTCGTTTGTCCCCTGTTCACTCGCTCGTTCCCTGTTCACTCGCTCGTCCCCTCTGAATGTGGCGGTCGCGTGATTCCCATATGAATCCTTTCAAGTCTCTCGCGGCGCTCCCTTGGCTCTTGCGGGAAAGCGCCGCGAGAGAGCACGGTCGTCGTGTCCGCCGTCGGGGATGGAAATGTCATAATACCATGTAAGTAATATATCAGTCGCGCGATCGTTGTAGAGTCAGTTTCCGAGTGAAAGCATTTGTGTACGAGCTGAGAGAATTCAACGGTATCGTGGTTGGTTGAAACGCTGACTCAGAGAACATGTTCATTTTCCCAATCCGGAGGCGAGGGATTGGAGGGATGGAGAGCAGACGTATGTATATATTTGTGCGTGTGTGTGTGTGCGTATGGCCCTCGCCGCCGGTCCCCGTCGCTAGCAGGCGCTGCAGCACACTGCGGTGCCAACTGAGTCCGCTGATTAGGACCAAGGGTGAGACCGCCCATCTGAACCCACACTGCCCACCGGCCCCTGTATGCCCCGTAACCTCCCGCTGTGCCATGTCACCCAACCTCGTCCCCCACCTGCACCCGCCCGCCTCAGGCGCTCATCGGTCACGCTATCACCAAGGAAAACTTGCGACCAGTCTTTCCGGCCGCTCTGGGTGTGCGGTTCAAGTACCAGCTGCTGGCGTGCCGCTGCTGGGAGAGCGACCCGGAGATCAGGTACTAGTGGCTGGCTCCCGACCGATCCCTCCTCTTCTTGCCGGCGTTGTCCGTCGGATCACAACGACTGACCGAATCAATCCCCAAAGAAACCAAACCAAAAGTACCCTTTCAACCGACGATCTACGACCTACAACGCATATTTGTTGTTGTTGTTGTTGTTGTTGTCGCTGCATCACTATTCTCAGCTATGCACGTTTCATTAGGAACTGGTTCAGTAGGAACTTCACGTCATCAGGGGTTCATCCGCCTGCTTCTCGGATACAAATCCGGTGGATCCATTTCCCGAACGTAACGCCGAGCCGCAGCGACCTCGACGCGTCGGGCTGTCGGGCCGTCGTACCCGTACGGCACGCCAGCATACCCGGGAGGCGATGCATGACGTGTGCGGTACGCGCCATTGCCCCCTGCCCATTGCTCGCGGGAACCTCGTGGGTAAGGATGCACCGGTGGCGGCGAGAACCGGCCGCCGGCGACGGCGCCGCCGCCGTCCCCCGTGTACGGCCCGTACCGCTCTGGGCTGCTGTACACTGCGTCGTAGAACTGCCGGCGATAGGGTATTGGAGACAAGCGGCGGCTCCTGGCGTAGGGGGCAGGGCCTTCCAGCCCCAAAACCTCCGCCAGGCCCAGTTCGTATGCCGTCTCGATGATCCAGAGGATGCGCTCCGTATCATCGTACGGCGGAATGTGTATCGCCTCCGGGGGTCCCGATGCCGCGCCCGGCTGGCGGGCGGCCTGTGAGGGGACGCCGTGACATGAAGGGGCGCGATCGGAGATGGGCGCACTGATTGGAAAGCAGTTATAACGACGAATAACGACAATTGGGCATTGGATGCCGCCCTGCCCCGTTCCCTGCCCGCCCTGCCCCGCCCCACCCCGCCCTTTTCCTGGCATCCACGGGTCTTCCTCGAAGCCCCGCCCTGCCCTACCCCGCCCCCTGCCCTGCCCCGCCCTGCCTGCGGTCCATGCCGGGGCGGCGAGCCGCGAGTGGGGCTCCGGCGAGTGCCCACCGACAAAACCTGTGGCATGAAGTGGGGGTATGAGAAGACACCCGTGGATGGGTGGGGTGGCGAGAAGACCCGATAACACATGGGAAACACGATGCGTGTGGTGAGGCGCTTGGAGTACTGGGTCTGGGCTGTGGACGCCAAGACCACCAAGTTCCTGGTTTCCCGTCCTTCATGCACGGCGGACATCTTACCGTGCGCCCACCCTGGAGTCTGAACATAAAACCCGTTTCCACCCCCCTCGCCGCCCACGCCGGCCCAGGCGCCCGCCCAGGGCCCCACCTGCTGCATGACCGCCATTGTGGCTTCAGGCGCGCCGCCGCGCGCCGCATCGCCCCCTGCCGCCGCCGCCGCCGCCGCCGCCGCCGCCGCCGCCACATCTGCCGCCGTCGTCTGCTGCTCCGCCGCCTCCAACGCACGTTGCCGCATGACCTTCAGGACGTCCTACGCAACGACAACAGCATATCACCAGCGACCGCGGCAGCAGCCGGGGCAGCCGAGGCCATTTCGGTCGGGTGGCTGTACGACCGGCGCCCCCCTCCCGCCCTCTAAACAACCTCACAGTTCGAGCAAATTCCCGCAGAGCTCGAGGCGCTCGTCCCGGACTAAATATTCAAACATGCTCGCGACAGCTGGCCCACCTCCGTGGGGCTGACGTGCTCGTAGTACTTGGCGACGCGGTAATGCGGCGGCGTCTTGACGAACATGCCCGGGCTGCTCAGTCGGCGCAGGTCTGCAGGCGGGTGTGGCAGCAGGCGCGTGTGGTCAGCGCACACAGCGGGGTCAGCCGAGTGGCATCACACCGTAAGCATCCCCGCCAAAAACAACAGCAACACCGACAGCAACGCCGTCCTCTCGGCGACCTCCTCCACGTCTCCATCGACGGCATTCCGGCTCCAAAACCAAGGACACCGATCGACTCACTGCGCCTCTGGCGCTGCTCCTCTGGCCCAATCTCCTCCGGCCCGCTGCCTCCGTCCTGTTCCACCGACTCCGCCGCCGCCGACGCGTCCAGCGCCGCCGCCACACTGCGCGCCGCCGCCGCCGCCGCCTGTCCACGACCGCCGCCGCCACCGCCACGGGCAGGCGGCGCCGTGCCAGGTCGCACGGGTACGGTGCTGCGCCGGATCGCCGCCTGCGCACGATCCGGACTGGATCCGTATCCCGGATTCGGTGACCGCATGGCGCCGGTGATGGGGTTGATGTCGGGGTTCGGGGGCCCGTCCGGCGGCCTCATGTCACCTGCGGGTGGGTTCAAGGAAGGCCCGTGGATGCCAGGAATTACCGTTTAGGACAGACGGGTGGGGGAGCCGGCAGGTGGGGCAGGCGAGAAGATCCCCCGGTTACATGACGGGTGGGGTTGCGAGGAAAACCGATGGGGGGTGGGGGTGGTCGTCGTCAGTAATCACAAACGTCACCGGTACCAGATGGTGCCAGCAGCAGCGTCAACAGGAGCCTCCGAGCCTATCTAGCCGCCCAGCGGAAGGCCGGGTGCACATGCCGTCGGGAGGTGGTACCGCAAGAAACGCGCGGCGCATTGCTGTGTGTGGTTTGCGAGTCGTGGACGCAGCCAGGCGACAACGTATCCGGTGCTCGTGCTGGTGTGGCTTGTTGTTTTGCTGGTGTGGTGACAACAGCTGCAACACGCTGGGCGCAACAGTTGTGTGCACCACTGCCCGCCCCGTCCCAGGCCAGGCCACCCACTCCTGCGCCTCCCCCCGGGGGGTGTCGAGTAGCGCGGTGCGACTGTGACCGCCTCCCGCTGCAGCGGCGGCTCGGTGGATTGGACCCGTGGGCCGGACTGTGGGGGCGAAGGAGGGAAGCAGGAAGGGAGGCAGGGAGGGCGACTCGGCAGCGGCGAGGGTCGCGACATGTCGGCATTGGGTTTCGGAGCGTGGGTGAACTGTCTATCTGGGGTAGGGAACCCAGCAGCAGACCCAGAGCGTCAGGAGAGCATCCCAACGCCGACACTACCATGGTTACACCAAAACCTGACCGCTCTCTCCCGACCAACCCCTCCACGTTTTTTGAACACACACACACACATTCCCCGTTCCGGCGCACCGACGGAATGGAGAAGCTTGGAGCAACCCCCAACGCTCAAACCCCGCCCTCTGCTCGCTCCCTCACCCGGTAAGTCTCGCCCCCCTGGCCGCCGCCGCCCGGCCGCCGCATCTCCCGCAGCTCGTCCAGCTCGCCGGGGCAATAGTACGACACGTCGTACACGTAGCCCTCCAGGTCTCGCATGATCCTGGAGTCGCGTGGGGCGGGGGACGAAGCCGCTGACTTGCAGTTATCGGCACGGCAGTTTGTCGTTAGCAGCAAGGCAGCTTTGTCGTTAGCAGCAAGGCAGCTCTTAGCTGAAGCCGCACCCAGCCCACCTCCCAACACCAAAAGAAAGTCTTCGCCCAAAATGCGGTCCCCTTTACGGGACAGGTGGCTACCCTACCCCTGGAAATTGCGACCTGCAACTGCCCAACTGCCCAGCTCACTTGTGCGCCGCGTTGAATATCTGCGCATGCTTGGCTGGTGACGTGGCGTACGGCGAGACGCGCAGGTTGAGGTCAATGGCCCCCGTGGGCTGGCCCCCCGTGTTGAAGGTGTGGTCCAGGGCCCGCAGCGCCAGGCCGTACGTGTCGTCCGGTAGGTTAACCACCTGGCGGTTGGAGGGTTAGGGGTTTGACGGTTGGCGGAGGGAGTCTTAGCCTGGGCCTCCTCCCCTGCGGCTCTGGCCCCATGCACTGCTGTCCTCCCCTGCCCGACCGCCAGGTTCTCTCATCTCGTGCACCTGCCGCACCCGGTTCTGCACTCCCCCCCCGCACGCGTACCTATGGGCTTCACAATAACCCATCGCGGACTTCAATCATGCATCCGTCCACCCATTCAGGCATGTGCTTACGTCAGTCCTTCCGCTCCGCTCCGCTCCGTCCCTCAACCCCGCAACGCACCTGCCCCACATATGCGGCGTATGCGTCAGCAATGCTACGCCGCAGCCCCTTCCTGACAACATGATGGCCACCGAACAACGCGCGGTAGCGCCCAGATACCTGGGCGAGGAGGTTACAACAATAAGTGTGTGTTGGGTGTTTGGGTAGTTGGGTGGTTGGGTGGTTGGGTGGTTGGGGTTGGGGTGGTTGGGGTGGTTTGTGGTTGTCGGCGTGTGATGTTGGCCTCCGTGCCGCGACGCCGCGGCCTCGAAACGGTTGTAAAAATGAGCAATGGCGCCCGGTGATGGAATCAATATCAAACCGCCGGTCGTACCTCGTCCAACGCCCGAGACGATTTGTCTTGTCGCAGACGGCTCTGGGCTCCCTTCAGGTGGCTGCGGGTGGGCCGGTCGTAGGGGTCTCGAAGCCCGGCGATGCCGCCGCGGCCGTCAGTCGGCGGGTCATACGAGGCGCCATTATTCAGGTACTGGGCCGACGGGTCCATCGCCCTCCGCGCTGCTCCTGCTGCCATGCTCTGGCTTGTGTCAATGCTGTCGTACAAGCCGCCGCGGCCGGGTCGGCCCCCAGGGCCACGACGGGAAGGGCCGGCGATGCCGACGGTTCCATCATCTCGCGCGCCATTATTGTCGTAATTGGCGTTGCTTTGTCCGCCAGCGGGGAAGCTGCCTCGCGAAGGTGGATGTGTTGGGGATGACAAGGCCGGCATGGCTGATGGCCTGGTTCGTCAGTTGTCCTCCTCGCATAAGGCTGTGTATAGTTCTTCCAAAGTCGATAAATTTCCAGGATGCTGCTTATGCGCAACTGCGCGCAAGAGCATCAAGATGTTCGCCGTTCGCCGACGCCACAACCCTCGGCGTCAACAGCCTAAGAGGCCGGCCGGAATTTTAGTAGGACGTATATGGCCGATACACGCTCTATTTACAGCAACATAATGCATGCCTTGCCTTCGTTTCGCTGTTGGCATGTGGTTCCGAACTTGCGATGGCTAAGCGCACTGCCCTTAATGTCTTACGTGGCGCGCACTACACACTAGAAAATTAGTAGAAATTACTGAGTGAATCCAATGTGTCCCTCAAATGGTAGAGAAGTCTTGGTAGCCTGTAACCGACATGTATACGGCACTGTGCATGCATAGTCTGACGCCCGAACGTGCAAGCTGCAAGGTGCAACTCGCAGCATGAGTTTACGACATAATCGTCATATGATGTGTGTTTACACCTTAGGTGTGACTTTCTAGCCATGCACAGCGGTCCGTCATGGCAGCACTTCCCGTTGCACCAACGCGGCGAAAACTGCAACTCGGAATGTCTGAAAAGTCTTTAAATGACGATTTCCATGCCCCAATGTTTACCAGATGGAACTAGCCTAGCTTACTGCAGAAGGCGTGCCCGCCTCTACGCACATCCCCTAAAACCTTACAACACACCATATAGCCATCCGCAGGTGGAATTATTCAGCAAACGAGTGCTGATTAGATTGTCATTTTGCTGGAGACCTCCAAGGATCCCAGCGGGAGGCCAAACTGGCACCTACCCGTACCTCCTTCCACATTGGGCCTTACGTGCTCGTAACAAACACCAATTCAACGCATCCTTGTCCATCGGTGACTACGGCTGGTATGACAGGACTCTTAAGCTGTCAATTTGGGGTTTCCAAGTTTGCTTCGGTCTGCATTGCAGTACGAGGAGCACCTGTCGTACAGCATTGAGCAGCACCAACCATCGAATTCGATTCATTGAGCAGCACCAGCCATCGCATTCGATTCCGGTATTGCGGATGCCAGTAAACCTTAAAGCCATAACATCGGACGCATCCATTGCAACTCAACGTCTCCGGCTGTCATACAACACGCCATTTTAATTTAGTGATGCACTTTCACGACAATGTGCTTGTTCCACCGCTTACGCCTTGCTCACAACGTACATAGCAGTGAATGCGCGGACTTGTCGCTCCAGCTAACGTGGTCTGAAGCGCGGGTCGGCTTGCGTCGCGGCGCACAGGAGGCGGTCGAACGCTGATGTATGTAGTTGATCCTAGATCTTGCGCATATCCTGTTCGAGTTGGGAGGCTTTAAGCCACTGCGGCTACTGTGTCAACGAAACATCGCAGCGGCTCTATCTTGGACATTCATCGCTCGTTTTGCCTCCAGAGGTCCACACGTTACCAATTTACAGCAGACCGCCTGTCCACTATCTCCCGCGGCAGCGTTAGGGGCAGCCGTTGCAGGGGATTGTACGATAGCGCGGGCGTCATGGCCTCCATTGCGATTGAGGATCATTGGGTCAGCAACTGCAGCGGGAGCAGCAGTAACGGGGTCAGCGGCCAAGGTGCTCAGTCACCCGCCCGGCCCCAAGCTAACGCTGGCTGGGTCGCGTCGCAGTGTGATTGGCGGCGGAGCGATGGCCAGTGCGTTATGGACCTACAGCCGCGTTCCCCAACCCCATCCACGCCCTTAGCTCCCGCTCCCCGCATCGAATCCAGCAGCAGTAGCAGTAATACAAATTACGGAGGCAGCAGCCATCTCTCTGGCACTGCTGGTGGCGACGATGTCAGCCGCTATAACCATGAGGAATGGCCCATTTCTCCAGAGGCCGCCGCTCCACCCGCGTGGCAATCAACAACGAAGCCACAGCCGCTGCAGCAGCCAGGGGCCCTCCTCATCCGGCGACGACGCTGCCATGCACCGAGGCGGACGCGCTCCCAACACCGCCTCGTGTGCGATGGAGGGCGAGGCTCTGACGGGGCAGCAGCAGGATGGGGACCACCGAGTGCGGCGGACCTGCTGCGTCTCCTGGCGCTGATGCTCATGGCGGCGTGCGCTGCTCAGCAGGCAACGGTGGCCGCGGCGCAGAGCTCTTCCAGCTCGGCCATCCCGGCAGCAACACAGGAGAGCGAAGCCTGTGAGACGCCCTCGCGGCTGTCTTATCCCACGATGACTGCCCTGGGCTGCCAGCGCTTCGAGAAGGTGGGTTAGGGTTTAGGCGAAAATAATGCTTTGCTCGCCGCTGCTTCCCGGGGTGGGGAGGGTTCGCGCCTTGCATGCATGCTTAGCGGCGTGTTCCTCTCTCTCTCTCTCTCTTGGCTACTTGCTACTTCAGAGGGAAAATGAGAGCACCGTGAAGGGCACAGGGCACACATGCAGCGCGCACGCCCAGGCGCCCTGCTGCGATCGCAGTGTGTGAGGGCGTGGAGGCCAGGTTGGTCGACCTTGGCCTTGGTTGGCCCTCGAATGCTGACCGCATCTTCACATCGTTCAAAACACCACGTCGACGGAGGCCCCCCCATTCCCTCCTCCTGTTTCCGCCCTTCCCCGGACCGCTTCCCACAAACCACCGCCACCACCGCCCGCCACCACCGCCCGCCACCACCGCCACCACCGCCCGCCACCACCGCCCGCCACCACCGCCCACCACCACCACCCACCACCACCCACCACCAGATGTGCATCGACCAGCAGCAGTTCATCACCTACGACCCCAAGTACAACCCGCGGCTGACCGTCACGAAGGCACCCTCCTTCGACGTCAAAGACGTCGTGTACAACTGGCCAAACCCCTGGGGTGCGTGGGTGTGCTGCGCTGGCTACCCGCGCGCGTCTGATTTAAATTCCGTGTGTATCCGTGGATATCATTTCCTAACTTTGGGTGACGTCATTTGTTGTTCGGTCGTTGCGCTGTTTCAGTCCCGCTCACCACCGCCGGCTGCGTGCCGTCTTGTTGTTTCACAGCTCGCGCGGAACGTCGCCTCACACACACACATGTTACAAGCACAGCAGCGTGTTGATATCCGCATCTCGTCCCTGCCACCACGCTGCCACCACATCCTCGTGCTGACACCACAACCTCGTGCTGCCACCACATCCTCGCGCTGCCACGACATCCTCGTACAGGCAACGGCGACAAGTTCGAAAACGGTCGCGACCTCCATGTGCCGCGCGTCGTGATCCGGGTCAACACCAGCGAGGAGGCGTCCCCCGACCTGCAGCAGCCGGTC
Source organism: Yamagishiella unicocca (assembly GCA_003116995.1). Taxonomy (NCBI): domain Eukaryota; kingdom Viridiplantae; phylum Chlorophyta; class Chlorophyceae; order Chlamydomonadales; family Volvocaceae; genus Yamagishiella; species Yamagishiella unicocca. Next base: position 374,454 of record BDSL01000053.1, read on the forward strand.
TTCAGCCGCTGCACGAGCCCCTTGGTGCTGTGGCAGAGGCGAGTGGGGCGTGGTGTTCGGAAGGAAAGGGAAACCTCGCTCACAGTCAAAACGGCAAAGCGAGCGCATACCTGCGTGCGTGTGGCGCGGTGTATGTGTCTGTGTGTGCGTGTGGCGCGGTGTATGTGTCTGTGTGTGTGTGTGTGTCGCGGTGTCTGTGTCTGTGTGTGTGCGTGTGCGTGTGCGTGTGCGCGCATGGTGTATGGCTGTTGGGGTGGGGCGGGGCGGCGAAGGGCGAGGCGGCGTGCGTTGCTTGCCAGCCGCAGGACGTGCCTGCCTTCGTTAGCGGCTGAGTCAGCATGTACACGTGGACGAAGCCTGCTGCAGGGCCATCCGTGACGACGCCAACGCAGGTGGATGTTCAACGTTGGCGAGGTGTACGAAACGTCGTACATACGAATGTACGACGAGTACGTCAATGGTATGATCGACCCGCGCATGACGCTGGTGGTTGCGACGCCGCACGGCCTGCGGCTGCCGCGCTTCATGCGCGTCTTCTTCGCATCCCTGTTCAAACCCGAGGTCAGTCTCTGACGAGCCATGTGCCTACCTAGGCGTTAGGTCGCTGACGAGCCATGTGCCTACCTAGGCGTTAGGTCGCTGACGAGCCATGTGCCTACCTAGGCGTTAGGTCGCTGACGAGCCATGTGCCTACCTAGGCGTTAGGTCGCTGACGAGCCATGTGCCTACCTAGGCGTTAGGCCGCTCCTGCTGCCACCAGCAAGTGGTGGCTGCAGCGATGCCTGCTGCATGTAAGCTGCTCGATCGGTTGCTGCCGCCGCGCCTGCTGCTCCGCCTTGCTGCTCTCGAACTCTACCTTTTCCTGCTCGTACACCGGCTGCTGCTGCTGCTGCTGCTCCACTTGCTGCTGCGACGGCGGCGCCACGTCGACCGGTTGCGCGATGTTTCAAATCCTGCTTCACGATTCCACTGCTGGTCCCGCCATTGGACGCGCCCGCCGTCCGTGCACACATGGTCCCATCCACTCGACCTGCAGGTCACTACGCTGGCGGACTTCTCCGACCGCCGCCCGAACGTGCTGGAGCCGAGCAACTCAACAGCAGAGGGCTGGCACGTCCGGTGGGTGGCTGCGTGCGCGGCGGGCGTGGCTTTGGTACCGCTAGAAAGGTGTATCGATCATATGGACGTGGTTGGGGTGGGATGTGGCTGGGCTGGGCTTCGTTCTGGGTAAGACAACGCGTCTTGGGATGCGGGTTAGGGTGAAGCGTAGCTGCTGCGTACGAACCGCCCTGTGTAGATCCGTCGAGAGACCGAACTCGGCGGCACCACGCTGGCGGGAACCCCATCGCCATCCGGCATGTGCGGCCTTGCTTGGTGCCCAGCCGCTGTAGGCGTACGTGGGTGATGCGTGTAGAAGCGTGCGTGTGATGAGCAGTCGCTGCGGTCGCAACTGCGCAGGTGCTTTCAGACTGTGCACATGTGTAAAATCAAGAACCGAAAGGTAGGTCAGAGACGACAGCGTGCGCGAGTGCGGTGCGTTCGACTGGTGGATTTGCCCCAGCCCCCCCACCTCTTCATTCGTCTGCTAACGATAAGGATCTGTCCGGAACCTATCCCGCTTTATGCTATGAGCTACAACGCTCCTCCCTGGAGCTTCACCTGCGTGTCGGGCTGCCCGCTGCACCCGAGGCCCTGGCGCCGCTTCCTTCGCCGCTTCCCTTCTCGTTTCTCTTCACACCCCCATTTATCCCGGCTATCCCCCCTCCCCCGGCATTGCCTTCGACAATCGGCAGCGCACGCACCCCACCGACCCTGCGTGATCGATGCCCCTGCATACTGACATGCAGGAGGATGGCCTGTGTGCGGCAGGCGAGCACCTGCTGCAGCACTATGCCGACCGGCTGCCCCCCGTGAACCCCCTGTTCGACCCGGTGATCGACCAGGACGCACTCAAGGTAGGTGCGCTGCTGCTGCTGAAGCCGCTGACTTCTGGCTGGGCAATGCCCGACAAGTGTCCGTGTGAATAATTTACCGCGCTCTAAGCCGCGATGCTCCATGGATGGTATTGAAAAGTAGGGAAAAAAGAAAAAGGAGGCTGAACCCCAGCCTCAACGGGTGTGTGTATCCATTTATTACGCAAGTCGTAAAGCAAATAAAATACTTCGCGCGCCTCGCTGGCCTTGCGTGGTTTGCTCAGGTGGTGTTTGCGTCCCGCCCCAACGCCACCGGTCGCTCGCTCCTCAACGAGGCCGAGCTGCTCGCGGACTGCAATGCACTGGACCCGGTGGCGGAGCTGGGGCCCTCGGGCGGCTTCGAGGGGCGCTACCGGAGGGTCAAGTGCGTGGGCCACGTGTTCGGCCGCGACCTGCTGTACGACATGTCGTTGGCCAAGGTGCGTGGGGTGGTTGCTCTTTACGAGATACCGGTGCACACGTACATATCTTGTGCGTTCTGAACGTAAGCATTTTCCCTTTGTACCTTCGTACGTGGGGCCCCATGAGCGGACTTCCACTATGCCCCATTACGCAAGCAGACGTGGTTTTGCAGTACAGCGCGCATGCCGTGTTAGTTGCGTACGAAAAGCACATGATGGCGGCTCAATAGACGGTAGCTAGGCATCTGTTGCTGAACAATGATGTTATTCACATTGTCATGCATAGCTCATAAGGGCAGCCCTAGCGGCTGTTGCGGTTGGAATTCGAAACGCTCGGTTGTCAGTCGCGACCGGTCGTCACGCCGATCTAGCTATTTGGCCTATAGCCAACACGGGCACCAGCGTCGCCGTCCCCTTGTTTGCTTGGCTGCCCTCGCAGCCTGCAGCTCCCATCTAGCAACATGCGTACTGCTATTGCAGAAAGTACTCGTGCCACGCCCCGCGCAGACTATCGACGTGCTGGTGGCAACACATGGAGCCGCTGGGTACCACTCTTTCTACATGTCCCGTGGGTCGTCCCTCGTGGAGTTGATACCATTCAGGTTCTCCTCGATGTGGGTGAACCTGTACTACGCCAAGATGCTTGAGTACGAGAAGAAGGTATGTCGGGCACTGCAGCAAGCAAGTCATGGATGTCGTCTGATGTGGTTTGTAAGTGTATGCCTGGGCGGGCTGGGGCGGTATGTCTGCTGCCGGATGCATGCACGGGCTGCAAGCGGTCCGCGAGCTGTTCATCCAACCAGTCAACGCAGCAACGTGTCCTACCCGGGCACGGAGTTTCGCTGCTGCAAAGTCGCAACCTACTCCTCATCCTCCCTCCTTCCACCTCCCCTCCCGCCCCCTCCCGCCCGTCTGTCCTAAACGTTTTTCCTTTCGTACACGGATTTTCCTTCCACCTCCCCTCTCTCCCTCCTTCCCTCCACCTGCCCTTGCCCTGCCTGCAACTCCCTCCCCGCCCCCAGGTGTTCTATTGGTCCATCTGGATTGCGAACTCCACCCACTCCCACCCATCAGCCTTCCAAGAGTCCGCCGTGTTCCGAAAGGAATACGAATACCGCGAGCACCACATGACAATGCCGTGGGCGCCCCTCAAGCAACACCTCGTGGAAATACTCCGGGTGAGGCTCACAGCACAGATACACGCTGCATGCATCCGGTAGCTCGCCCACGACTGGGTGTCTTTTTCACGTAGTATGCGTGACGCATGGGTCCCCCTACCTGCCTACCTGCCTACCTGCCTGCCTGTCTGTCTTGCACGCAGTTGGGGGGCAAGGCGATGTCGTACAAGGCGGCCTACCTGGCGGGCAAGCACGCCATCGAAGATAATCTGCGGCCCGTTGCCAACCGGCCCGATATTGAGCGAGCTGGGTGGAAGCACTACAGGCCGCGCGGAGATGAATGACGTCGATGAGGGCGGCGGGTCGCATTGCTACTAGGAGTTGGCGCACGTACGACAACTGACGCGGGCGTACCGTACATTGGCAGACATCGGAACAGAGTCGCGGGCGGAATCGTATCGTACATTGAGGAACATCGAGCTGTGATCGCAATTTATGGTGTGATTATTGCGTTTCGAGTACATTTTGTGACGGTGACTTAAACACAGTACTGCAAGTGTTGGTAGACCCTTTCGGACAAAACGATGATGGATTGCTGGATATGCGTTTCACGCCGCACACGGTGGATCGACTACATGGACAGGGGCGATAACTGCGGAGGCGCAAGGACGTTGGCAAAAGAGTCTAAGCAAGTTGTGGTGATAAGGCAAGGTCTAATTGTGGACACTACATGTTGTCGCTAGCACCCAGCTTTGGGCTGTGGGCCCTTGTGAATTTTGAACCCCAGGGCCATGCTCAATGGGTATTGACTTCGGCCTACGCAGTGTTGCCTAATCCTAGTTGTGTTGCACGCATACACTGGGCAGTATCCGTGTATAGTTGATGCTTAGACACGTTCCCGAGAAAACGTTAACCTCAGATCAAGCATGTTACACAGCGCCAACCAGGAACACCAATAACTATAATGCTGATGTCTACACTGTCAAGGACTCGAAAGTTCAATGGAGTCTTGAAGGAAATGCAGATAGACAATGCTAACTGGGCAATACAGCTAGGCCTGTAACCGTTACAACAACAGCTAGGCAAAACAGCTAGGCAACGCAGGCTGCAAGGGGCTGTCCAAGTCATGTAGGATCTATCTGCACAGCAGGTGGATCGCACATAACTGCAATCCAATGCGGAAGTCGCTGGCTTGGTTTAACTCAGCTCCCACCCATGTGGCGCCGTCCCAAAGCCTCCCTGCAGCCCCAGCACTAACACCTCCCGGACCGACGCCCGCCACTTATAGGCTAACCCACCACCACTCAGCGACGTCAGCCCATCGCTATCACAACCAGGCCAGGCCCGAGCCGCCCCTACGCCACCTTGCCCTTCCCCGCTCCCCCCTGCCCCTCGCCCTTCCCTGCAGACCCGCCCTTCCCGTCCATCTGCGGCTGCTGCTCCCTCCCAGCTGCTGCCGATGCCGATGCCACGCGGGCATCGCTGCCGGCAGCTCGGCCCCGGGGGGATGAAGCGCCCCGGCTGCCGCTGCTGCTGCTGCCGCCCAAGGCTGATCGCCGTGCCGCGCGACTGCTGCTGCTGCGCTTCTCCAGCATGGTCAGGAGCGTGGTCAGGAAGTTGCGGAAGGCCATGTATGCGAAGGTCACACCCACGACACACACGCCTCGCATTCCGCGCAGGTCCGAGCCCTGTGAGTGATCATCCATCATTCAACATCATCAGGAGGGGGCAAGGGATGCATGGACTTGAGCGTCCTCACAAGCACGAGCCACACCAAAATGATGGACTTCTATGGACTCAATTCACAGCGGTGCAACCGGCAACAGGATCTGCGAGCATAGCTGGTTGCTGGACGGACACCAACATGCCCAGCAAACTGCGTATGATAGATGAATACATAAAGAGTTGCGCTGCCATGGCCGCCGTACGGTGATGACGAGATCGAGCGAGGCTGATCCTACACATAGACGTGGACAAGCGCTTTCTGCGCTCCGTTCCTCACCAGCGCACAGATGGTACCAGCGTAGTGAGAATTGGACGGCGTTTGCTGGCGTCGCATAAACGCTTTACATCGCACGGCCTATACCGCGCACGGCAGCAGGTAGGCCAGCGAGCCGCCGCTTGCCTTGGCGCATGGCCGCCTGCTCGCTCCGCCGCACATTACCCTAGCTAGCACCCTACCTGGTCCTCGTTCTCTAGCCAGCCCTCCGCGCTGAGGAAGGCGGGGTACGCACGCCACGCCACGCCGGCGCCGATTGCAAACTGCAACACCTGCGAGGGCGATAAGAGGAGCGCCGCCTCCCCGCTTCAGCAAACATTCGGACCGACTTCGTATCCAATTTAGCCAAGGCTAGGATAACCGCAGCAGCTCAAAAGGGTACTGCCAGGCGGGTGGGTTAAATATACATACGACCGGCCGCGGACCAGATAAGGGTGCGAGAGCGAGCGATCGGGACGGCGTGCGGGGTGGCCGATGGATCAATACCCCCTTCACGCCCGCTGCCGGCACGGCGCCCGCCCGCCCCCTTGGCCACCCTTGCCGGACCCGCAACTACTCCGCCAGAGGTTAGATAGCTCTTGGGCAGCTAGCGTTAGCCACCACGCTTGTCCGCCCCTGCCTGCGCCAAGCGGATGCGAACCCACCTGCAGCGTAAAGAGGAGCGGGTAGAGCAGCAGCAGCTGGCCGCTGCCTCCGGAGCTTTCCCCGGCGACGACGTCCATAGCGCTGTCGCGGCCCAGCGCGATACGTGTGTACATGCGGCGGCGCTGGTAGCGGTTCTGAACGAACATGACGGCAGCCTGGAAGACGCTCCACACGAGGAAGGACCTGAAGAAGAGGTGGACGGCTGCAGGGGCGGGGGCGGAGGGAGGGAGGAACGGAGGCAGGTAGCTGGCGTGGGAGCTGGCCCGGCAGGGAGATGCTGCCGTGCATGTGGAAGGCGCGGGGGATGGGAGGCAGTTGCAGGTTTGCATCACGGCGGCATGAGAACTCCTCGGGAGATGTGTATTGCCGGGTGGGGTACGGAAGGCCTAGATCGTCGTGGCTGCGGCTCCGCGCCGCAGCGCCTGTTGCCTCGTGAAAGATGAAACCCTCAAGGCTCGTGCTTCAAGGCCCTTGCTAAACCGCAGCCCCCCCCCCACACACACATCTGACGCGTACTCGCGCTCAGCTAGCTCGGCCGCCCAGACATTTAACGTCCAGCCATACATGGATCCTAGCTACGACTCCAGCAGTGTCCTCACCTGGACTGGTTATGGGCAGCCCCAGCATCGCCAGCGACGCAGCCGCCGACCAGTAGTGGTGCTGCATCCACCAGGTCTTGATCCGGGAGCCGTTGACGTACAGCACGTTCTCGCGCAGGGCCATGGCCAGGTAGAAGTACGACAGCCAGGCCAGGTACAACTGCACCCCTGCCGTGTGGTGTCGTACGTATGGGGGGGGGGATCGTGTGGTGTGGTGAATGCCGGGGGGCTGATGAGGGACGGCGGGTGAGGTGGCGCGGGAGAGGGACGGTGCCGCAGTAGTATTGGGGCCTCCGGCAGCAGATAAGAGCCCACGTGGATCGCGCATGGATCGCGCATGGATCGCGCATGGATCGCGCATGGATCTCGCACCAGCTCCCTACGCTGCCAGCTACACAGCAGCGCTAGACGTGCGCTGACTGGGTCGATCGCCGTGATCCAAGCCCTCAGAAATCCGGAACCCCGCCAACCTTCGCGGTAACCTATGTATGTGGCGTCATCCCGGACGACTGCGCCCTCGCAGCCACCCGGCGCAACCCGGCACGCCCACGCAGCCTCCAGCAGTCCCAACAGCCTGCCAGCGCACCTCCCCAATAATTTTGGTTTCACTTCTCCCTCGTGTGGCAAATACACGTTCCATACCCTACCCCGCCCTCCCACGGACATGCGCATTCCCCACATTCCCAACCGCACTCAACCACCCAACCGCCTGTCAGCAGCCGCTACAGAACTGCCCATCCGACCGTCAGCACGGCAGCCACCCAACCGCGCGCACCCAACCCCCTGCCTCACCCGTCAGCAACCACGGCGTGAGTGTCCCCGTGCCGAAGGTCACCCCCTGGTGCCTGTCTGCCCAGCTCATGCCCACCACCAGCGACAGGGGCCCCAGCAGCATCACCGCCGCCGAGGTGTCTCTGAAGTGGTGGTACTCCTCCCGTATGCCCTGTAGGCCGCCGGGGGCAAGAAGGAGGAAGAGGACGGGTAGATGGATGGATGGAGGAGGCGGGGCTAGACGAGGAGAACAGCGCGACAGGAGTGGGGTGGCACCGAGGGCTGCCGGCGTGGATGGGTAGGCTAGATGGGCAGGTTAGATGGGCAGGTTAGATGGGTGTGTAAGCGTGGACGGAGGACCAAGCGCGTTACGGCAGGGGTCGTCTTACCCCAAACCCACCTCTCTTCTGCGTGCCTTCCGTACGATCCCCGGCCCTCACGCACCCTGCCTACGCAAGTCCTTCCTCTTCCTGCCACCCGCACCTGACTGACGTCACGCCTCAACGCCACTATGTTGATCTTGTCGCCCAGCAGCAGCCGCAGCAGCCAGGGGTTCCGCGGCTTGCAGAACTTGCGGCTGCGGGCGGGCTCGCGGGGCGGCCGGGGGGAACGTGTGTGTTTGAAACCAACAACCAACGCACTGAAGGCACGCGCCGCCGACGCAGGCGAGCAAAAGACGAGCTCGGATCGCCGAAACCAAACCTTCGCTGGGCTCGTGCCGATAAGCATGCCACGATAGTCGCTGGAAACTGCGCAACGACTGCTACTGCCAGCAGTCCCCGCCCCTCCCTGGCATCTCGTGCGTGTATCGCTAGCTTGCCCCTTTGCCCGCTTGCGCCCCAACTCATCCCTCCCGGAGGTAGCACTCACAGGTCACCTCCCGGCCCCAATCCGGTCATGACATTGCGGGCATCCTTGAGGATAGCGCCCACCGCCTCCGCCTCGCCGCGGCTGCCCAGAGCGCGGGCCTGTTTCTCGGCGGTGGCAATCGTCTGCATAAGAGACTTAATCTGCGGGGGGGGAGGTAGAAGTTCTGAGACTGAAAACTTGGGACTGGCGGCACGCGTTTCCTAACGGCAGGGACTAGGAGGCAGGGCGTAAGGTGGAAGCCGCGGTTTAGGTGCTCAGCGTCCATAAAACACACACATGTGAATTCAATATGGTATCCTTTGATCAAGTATACGAAGTGTCTCACCTCGACAGCCAGCGCATCGCTCTCGCCAACTATCCGGTTGCAGTAAGTCAAAGCACGGCTGCTCAGCGCGCGACTGCATCACGTGTGTGCGCAAAATATATGTTAGAAACGCGCCATCCTGTGATCGCGTCATGAAAGCATTTCCCAACACATTAACGCATACCATCGCACGAGGACCTGTTCTGCCTCCGCTGCAAGCGCTTCTTTTTCCTACACGAATAATAACAGGCATCGCGTTAATTCACGGCGACAATTTGCTGGTTTGCAGACCGGAATGCCGACAGCTGTGAGAGCTGACCTCCATAGCCCTGAGCCTTGCCTATCCTTTCAGTAATGTGCCTGGGAATTAGGTGGTCTGGGTCGGGCGTCCACGACAAGACGCCTGCGCAAGGCTGGTGATCCGTACACCGACGTTGGACCAGGTTGGACGCGAAACGGCCTGGAGAAACCTTGGGCCTCCTTGGGCCCAGAACATGCCTTCAGGACATGGCGTCCCGTGTGAGAAGGGAGTTATCGCTGCCTATGCTTCCTTGCATCAGCGGTCTAGCGATTTGTCCGAACCCACAGCGTAACTGAGCCGTGTCGTACCCAAGGCGCGTGCCGGAACAGCTGCAAGCCTGCAACCCTGCTGCTATGCCAGACTGATCATGGATCCCCCAAGAATGGCACCCGCATCAGCAGGCCAAGGATGCATCAAAGTTCGTCGCAACGGTTGCAAAGGTTGACCGGTTCGTAACGGTTAATTGAGGGGCCGCTGGTTTACGAGCATCCTGGCCAACCAACCGCTCGCGATCCCTGGGACCATCACCATCGCGTCGTGTGTATGCGGAACTCCTCTCCCCTGGCTTTCCACGCACTGTCGTACGACCACTGCCGAAGTAGGCACTATGGAGCCCACTAACGATTACTACTACTGTGATCAGGCGCAGCGCTCCCACGAGTCCAGACCGGTCCATTCTCGCCCGCTGAAACAGCTCGGCCGCGCTGCCGGCCACGTCAGTGTGAATGTGGCACCCCACGACAACTTCGAAACACGAGTTGCAAGGCGGTAACAGGAACGCGGCTTTCGAGTGCATGGAATGGCCGGGCGCATGGGGCCCCCCGTCGGTTTTCCTTGCTTTCCTTGTCTCTTTCAGTGTCAGGCGATGCGCCCGATGGCTCTACCTTTTAAGGTCTGGAGCCCACTGTAACAAGTACGACAACCACTACTGGCCAATGCTGTCTTTCCGGAACTCAGGATTGTGTTCTCTTGTTATACCCTGGTGGCATCAAGGCTGCGGCTGCACCAAAACAGAATGCAAATGCGTGCACATAACACAGCTCATGAGCACTGTCTTATGTGACAGCTGTGTGTAATGCTTTGGGCTGCCCACGCTGGGGATGCAAGCACGAAACCAAGTCCCCTCGACAACGTTGTTGTGACGGTTACAGTGGGCCCCAGACCAAAAGGTAGAACCATCGGGCACATCGCCTGACACTGAGGAACACGTATTTACATTCTCATATTATGCTATTGCTATATACTTGGCGGCACCACGGGTGGTACTTAGCGTTAGGAAGCCCGACTACAAGGGTCGCCGCATTAGCATTCCGTACTTCCTACTTAATCGCTCGCGCCACGACATGGACGAGACAGTACTGCCTCCTCACAACGCCGGAAGACAGCGCAGCTGGATCCTAGATCCGCCCAATTGAATAAAATGCCACGCCCAAGGCAGTAGCAGGCCCCCGACGGCCGTAGCGCGCCGCCGCTACAACTGGCACGGCCAGGACGCTGACTCAACGGGACACCACGGGGTTCATCCCGATTGACCGCCAAGCCACTCGGCCAGACCATGTTTTGAGATGCGGGGCCACAAACCGCAAGCCCCCCGGGAAATTACGACCAAAACGGTACATTACCTCTTATCTCAAAGTGCTCGCCTGGAGTGCGCGAGCCGGCAGGTTGGGCCTCTTACTTCATCCCGCGAAGGGCCAGTCTCGTGCCCCGGCAGACAGCCCTTGCCTTGCCTTTCCGCTGCTGCCCCTTTATTCAGTACGCCGCACGTTGCGGGCCGACTCAACCAGCGTGAACTCACGCTGGCAGGGAGGGCCCGCAACGTACGCGACGAACACCGCCTCAACATTGCCTGACAGGCTGCGCAGCCATTGGGCGCACCAATAAACGCAGTCACTCCGCAGACACGTGCTATGGAGCAACCATTATGCCGTGCCGTACCGGGGAGCGGCAGCAGAGCGTTAGCACGGCTCCGGTGCCGGCCAAATACGCCTAGAAGGGCTGCTGTAGCTGCCACACCCTGCATGAATGGGGCTGTAGCTGCCACCCTGGTCGAGGCGATGGCGGCTCCGTGTCATCATCAAATCCCCACGGATGGTTCCGCCCCGAAACCCTTTCCGCTCCATCTACAACCAATGCATTTGGCAATGTGAGCCCGGGCGCACAGTTGGCAATCCACCCCGCCGACGGGCATCGCTAATTCGACTCCCATTCCGACGGACTGACAGGTGGCCTCCTCATCCGCAAAACAACCGGCGATGGTGATAGCATGCGCAGTTTAGCATGGAGGCCTCGCCCCGCCTCCCACCTGCATCCTACAGAGCCACGGCCGAAGAGCAGCGCGAGCGAATCAGACCCACAGCAGCAGGAGAACAATTGGTTCAGGCCCCCCTGACTTTGAAAGGCGGCCCAAGCAACCCCTCACTCGAGCCACTGCACAATAAGGAAACATGCAGCAGGGGAGACGCGCGACCGCTGGCGACCAACAACCCGTCCAGTCGTACACCAGGGAATTCTACGAAAAAACCCGTTGATCAACCCATCCCTCACCCAAAGCCACAGCACGAAACTAGGAGAGCAAAGTTAAACAACACGTAGCCAGCTAGCAGATAACAAATCTCGGCCGCAGCGAGCCGCTGCGGCTGCGGTGCGGGAGACGTGGGTTTACGCCGATCTGACGACCCTGCAGGCATCCGAACGGCCCGCGTGTGCACAGGGCTTTCTCCTTTGACGGACACGACCCCCGATCAGCAAATGTGCAGTGAGCAGCTCTACCCGAGTGGCTTGAGAAACACACGGAGTCTCCTCGTTCCTTTGGGCAGCCCACACGTTGCCAGGGCGGGGCCGCCTACACGTGCGCCGCACCTGGCATCCCTTCGCGCGCATTAAACCGGCGGGTCGACAGCCGCCCCGCAAATCCTCAAACCCACACATCGCAAAAATGGCTGCTGCCGCATTAGATATTACGCAACGAATTGCGTGCACGATATTACGTACGCGAGCAGCATCAGCAGTCGTGGGCGCAATAGCACATGGGCGCATGCCATGCAGGAGCCTGTCACGACGCACCGCGCCAGCCCAAGTACTTGGGAAGGGGGATGCGCAATAGAAACAACATGCGCGAATGCATGGACATACGTACAATAATCCTCGTCCGCGGCTCGACTATGGACGTCGTATCGGACACACCGCGGCCCCCGTCCCCCGACAGCTTGCATGGCGGCTCCGCAGCAATGCACCCCTCCCTGGAGTCCGGCGCTCAGCCGCTTCTTCCCCCCCCATCGTCACGGAAGCGCGTCACAACCCCCCATCATCGTCACGGAAGCGCGCCATGTCAGATGACCGCGGCAGACGCAACAGCCGGGCAGACACGCGGTGTGCGCGGGCACGAGCTGCAGAGCGGCCTGCATAAGGCCCTGCCGACGCGCCTGCCCGGAAGGGTGTTGCTGTCGCAGGTCACCGCCCCTCAACACGTCTGGCCTCATCCCTTGCTGAGGTGCCACCCAAGCGGCATAGCTCGTAGCCCGAGCGGTCATGCGCGCCTGTGACGCACACGTGCGTCCCATTGAGACCCGTAATCAGCACCGGCTCGACTCCGCCAACGTCGCAACTAACTGTCGACTACCGTCCCGCAAGAGCTGCGCAAGCCGGCCACCGGCGGCAGGACCAGGCTGGCCCGCTGATGCCCGTCGGGCTCTGCGGCTCGACATGGAGCTGGATCCTGGATCCATAGCTACTACCGCGCGCCAGGCGTGCCGCTCCCTTGCGGCGGGTCGGCTGCAGCCCAAGGCGAGATTTCCGGGCTGACCGCCGCCGCTGCATTCGCCGGCGAGGCGGGTCTGTGGCGGGAGTCGGTTGGCGTGGGCGTGCCTGTCGTTGCGTTGTTCATGGCGTTGTTCATGGCTTGGGCGAACAAGGGCCCCGCCGGCACTTGCGTCAGCGCGCTCTCGTCGGGCCCGCCCAGCGGCAGGGGCGGCAGCGGCGCCGCAGTCGTCGTTCCGGAACGGTACACCGCCAGCATCTCCTGCAGCCGCTGCACCACCTGGCTGCTGTGCAGCCGGTTGTGGGGCTGCTTCTGCAGGCAGCGGTGCGCCAGCTTGCGGTAGTCCACCGGGCAGGCAGCAGGGAAGTCCGGGAAGTCGGGCTGGACGGGAGGAGGAGCGGCAGGGCAAGGGGCAAGGTGTTTCGTCGTCGACAACACACGCACGCGTGGGGCGTTTGGGGTGGTTAAAAGTTCTCGACCTTGCCACCGGCAAGTGGGCCCCCTCCCTGCTTACTTCCGGCAGGTGGGGCCCTCCCTAGGAACCTGCTAGGCGCCCCATCTCATCTCCAGGACACAAGTCAGTGTTCCACCAGTGGCTACCACCACCCCGGTGCTTCCTCCACCACCACCACCCCGGTGCTTCCTCCACCACCACCACCCCGGTGCTTCCTCCCCCCCGCGAAAGGCCCACCTGATACCGAGGTTCCCCAGTGGCTGTGCGGGTTCCCGCGAGCCTGCCGTGGTAGAGCTCCCACAGCATGACGCCGAGAGAGAAGACTGTCGGGGGCGACAGGTCGAGGGAGGGCGGGGGCGACAGGTCGAGGGAGGGCGGGGGCGACAGGTCAAGGGAGGGCGGCGGAGCACGGTCGAGAGTGATCAAGATCGTGCACCAAGGGCAACGAGGAAGTCACAGCACGCCCAGTCAGTGGGCGACATGCCGGCGGCCATCCACCGAGTGTCGGGCGTTGACCTATAAACCGAACACCACCCGCTAGCCCCCCGACCGCTATCAGCACTCACCGTCAGCGGCGTACCCCAGTTGACCCTGTGAGCGGGCGTGGCGGGTGATGGGTGGGATGTTCAGCAGCTAGTGGTGGTCGCAGGCGAGAAGGACGTTCGTGGTGCTACTGGGAAAAAACGAATGCTCGCGGCTCGGCGGCATTACAGGTACACCGAGCATCAGCGTGGAGTGGCTGCAAGTGCCGTAGTGGACATGAGCCGAATCGGCTCCAAACAGGTGCCACAGGTCGGGGAACGCGGCCCCGCATCGAAGCTGGCGCTCTGGTAACGACGCTGACCCACCCGGAAGCATGTCTCTGGGGCGATGTAATAGAGCGTGCCCAGTCGCAGGTTTGACATATGGGTCTTCTGGATCGGGACCATCACACTCAAGCCGAAGCTGCGAGGAGGTCGGGGGCACACCCACGGCTTAATCCGGACCGGTTAAGTTTCCCCGGCGTGCTCGCGGTCCAGCAGCAAATGGCACAACTCGTAAAACGTTAGGAGCACGGTCCAACGTTCATATGTAAACTCAACCGTGCGTCGCATAGGGATGTGCATCGACATCGCGATGAATGCAAAGTGAGGGAGTAGCAAAGGTTGTGATGAGGTAGGTGAGGGACACCGAGCGCGCGTGCGGTCCAAGGCCGGCAGCGCGCGTGCGGCGCCCTGTCCGATGCGTTCGCTTGGCTCAGGTGACAGCGGAGGAGATTGTGCTGCGCTCCCTGACGCTCCAAAGCCACGACTTAATGCTCCGAGACCACGCTCGCTTACTCTGCCATCTTGACGCGGAAGCCGATGGGTGATGACGCGTCTCGTTTGAGCAGTACGTTGTTGGGATTCAGGTCTGCGGGTTTACGTGGTCAATACAACAGGAATTCGGTACGACGCCAAAAACAGCTGCAAGGGAGGGCGCACAGCTGCTTCATGCACAGCTGCCTCACGCAAAACAGCTGCCTCATCATACTAGCGTGGGACAGGAAGCAGCAGATACGAGAGCTGAACCACTGCCGCGCCCAGAACTTGTCACGTGCTGTCCGCATACAACGCCTGCTGGGTAGCACCCGCCACCCTAGCCCTGTTGCACATCACGCCGCCACCTGCAGAGACATTCCGCCCCACCACCCCATGCATGCATCTCCAAGGGACTGTTATAACCGGTTTTCTCTTTCGTACACGGGTTTTCTTCGTAACGCCCGCCACCCCACACCCGAGCCTCGTGCACTCACCCCCGTGAATAACATTCTTCGAATGCAGGTGTGCGAGCGCCTGGCCCAGCTCCAGCGCCACCTCGCATATCACGGGCTGTTGGGATGCAGGTGGGGTGGTGCGGCATCGGGTCGGTAGGCGCGGCACCAACGTCTCATCCCACGCGTAACAGCCAGTGAACAAGTAACCCCCGCGCATGTGCTAATTTTCCACTGTACGCCGCAGAAACTCAGGGAACACAGGGAACACGCCATGTATCCGAGACGCACCGCTAATCAGCGGGACACCGTGCGATCCATCCGCATGACAACACGCGACCCCGCGGGGACGGAGGGGGCACTCACCATGTTCGGCCCATTGGACGTTTGGAGGTACTGGGACTGGACCAGCTTCCTCAGCGGCCCGCCGTCGCAGTATTCTGCGAGGGAAACGGGCGCGACACATGTTCCTCACACACCAATCACATGAGGGATAAGAAGCTCGGCGCGTACCGTGCACCTCCTTGGCAGGGCAACGACGACCGCCCAGGGTGTGGCCGTTTAGCTGATGCCGGTATGCTGCTGCCTTTGTGCAGACGTGATGTAGAAGATGTGCAAACTGGGTCTGCCCCTGTGCAGCATGCACGTTACTAAGGCTCAAGCCAGGTCTGCCCCTGGGCAGCGTGCCCCTTTCCTTAGCCGCACGCAAACCCACCTTGCACAATATATAACCGCCAGTCCTGCAGCGCATTCAGCACGAGCGGGGTGGTACTTAGCGCAGGGACTGACACGGCATCGATCGATTGGGAGCCGCCAAGACGGCGGATGACATCGCAAACAACCTCGTCCTGCGCCCTTGAGCGACAACTACCGCACCCCATCCCGCCGCTGCAACTGCATCTGCCCCAACAACACGTCACACCCCCGCGGCGCACCGTCCCCTTGCCCCCTTCCACACACGCCCCCACCCACCAGCAGATTCGACAATGTGGAGTTGCGCGCGTTGTTCCCCGCCAGCACCGGTGTGTTGACCGCCCCCAGCGGCTGCACGTCCACTGCGTAGGTGGCCACAATGTTGCGGTGATTAATGCTCTGGCACAGAGCGGCCTCCTGCAGTGCTCGTTTCCGGTTTTCGCTGCTGGCGCTGAAGACGACGGTCTTGACCGCCACCTCCAGCCCCTGCCACTGGCCTGCGCTCGCAGGGGAGGGGAAGGGGCCCGTGGGGTGGTGGATTCAGGCAACCTCACTACACACAAGACAGCGCAACGGGCCCAGGAGCGGCTCCCTGGGACCGCTGTTCCCTTGCCGCAGGGTCCAACCACGGTTCCACGGTTCCAGGGTCCAATGGCACCGCCGCCACCGCTACCGCCCCGCCTGCCCTCCTTTTCGAGGGGTACACTTCGCTGATATGTATGCGGCGTCCGGTGCCAGAACACGCCCCTTCTCCTTTCCTCCGCAGCCTGTCGTGCCCCCGCTCTACCCCCGGCCTCTCAGCCCCGGTCTTGCCGTCGCTCACCTCGGTACACAGTTCCAAAAGCTCCTGATCCTACCACCGACATGATCTGCAGCTGCGTGTCGTTGATGCCCGCCATGATGTCCCGCCGAAGCTCCTCCAGCTCGTCCATCAGGTTGGTCGCCTGGGGGACACGTGAGGGCGTTGGGGGGCGTTGGGGGAAGACGAGTTCGGCGCGGGCGGGCGGGTGTACGACGGTCACCCGGGGGTGCTCAAGCCAGCGCACGTTGGCCTACAGGTGGAATTGTCCAATTCTTGCACGCAATCCAGATCCGGATCTAGATCCAGACCTCCAGATACCACGGCGGCGGCGGCGTGCGCGCACCTGCGTGCTGTTGGCCCTCGCCCCGTCCTTCACGTCGTCGTCGCTGTCCTTGGACCGCTCCACCCTCGTGGCCACGTCAGCAGCCGCGAAGTTGACCGCGTGGCGGTTGGCGCTGGCGGCAGCCGCGCCCTCGTCCAGCTGGCCCGTCACCGCCAGCTGCAGCTGCGCCCTCGATGCCCGGCCCTGGCCGGTGCCCGGCCCCGACGCGGCAGCGTCCCCCGAGGCCATCCCTCCGCTCCTCCCTCCGCTCCTCCCTCCACTCCTCCCTCCGCTCCTGGCTCCGCTCCTGTCGCCACCCCCATCGCCGCTCCCCACCGCCATGATAGCCCCCACCGCCGCCGCCCGAGACGCGAGCAGCAAGTCCATTCCCGCTACAGTCACCGCCATCGTGGATGCATCCCGCCGTGGAGACACGGTCCCGCCGCCGCAGCCGGCCTGCGCTGCCGCCGCCGCCGCCGCGGCCACACCGGTTCCTGTCGTGCGGCTGCCGCTGGTCGCACTGGCGCTGCGGTGCGAGACGGCAGTCGTGCCGCTGCCCACGGAGGCACGGAGGCCGCCGCTCACCACCGCGGCTGTCCCGGCCACCGCCGTCGCGCCGCGGGCTTTGGCAGGTGATACGCCGCTGCTCAGCAAGACATCCGTCGGGTCCAGGTCCCGGAGCTGTGTGGCAGTGTCCAGCGCGGCAACCGGCCCGCCGCCGCCCGGCGTGCGGCGTAACCCCACCTCCGCCGCGATGGGGCAGTTGTCCATGTCGATGCGCACCTCCTCACCGTCCCCGTACTCGGGTATTTGGCGGTTGGGGCGGGTGCTGATGTCCTTTATGAAGTTGCGAATGTTGGAATCCTGGTGCCACTCCGCTGGGCCCTCCTCGTCCGGCGCGTACCCCCCCTGCGCGGCAGAGCGCCCCACGGCGGCAGTCGTTGTTGTTCCGTTTAGTACTGGAAGGCGCAAAGCTGATCACAGAGCCAGCGACGGCGGCGGTGGCCGGCCACCCTCATTTCTTCAGCTGTAACCCTCACCCAACCTGCGTCTGTTTCAAACGGTCTTTTCCTTCGTACACGTGTTTTCCTTGCAACCCAGCGCCCAAACAGACCCCCACTGCTGCCGGCTCCTTTCTGCACGGCAGCTGCTGCCACGTCCCCCCAGTGCTACCCGCTACCAGGACCAGCGTGATCGGCCCCCCACGTGCGAGGCCGCGACCCTCCGGTCATCCGCCCGTCACCCTCGTACCGGCATCGGCATGATCTGCCAGTCCGGATCGTCGCCGTCGAGGCCGTTGAACATGACGCCGTGCGCCTCGGGCCCCATGCCTAGCGCCTCCTTGATTCGCCGCATCTGCAACACCCCCCAGGCCGCAAACAGGTGGAAGGTGGTGTCATGGGCGACCCGGAGAACCCAGGTTCGAGTCGGGCCACACACGCAAGCGATCAGCACGCCGACCCGACCCGAATCGACGGGGTCTGGCGGCTACGCCGCGCCGCACCCCGTCAAGATGACGCAGCCAGACAGCTGCGTCGCGTCCCGAACCTCTGCGCCCTCGCTGCCCTGTTTGAACTGGCCTGCCGAAGACACATCACCACGCGCAGCACCCAACGCCCCGACGAACGCGTCCACAGCAACCTATAGTGCTCGTCGCTCGAGACCCAGCCCTTGCTACCGCGCAGCCCTCGTTGCCTGCGGTCCCTATGGGCCTCCTCCTCCCCTGCCACCAAGCAACCCCGCCCAGAGCGCAGGTGCGCAGGTCAGGCGCCCCCTCACGGCCCGACGGGTTTCCTAGAACCCTCACGGCCCTGCATGCGCGTGTCCCTCCCTCCCTGTAGCGCCCCACGACTGCTGGCTCCGCAGCCTCACCCGCCGCGCTCGCCGCTCCTGGTAGGTCCGGTAGTGCCGGCGGAAATACAAGAATAGCACCACCGATACCGCCAAAATCGCCAACGACGCCACAATCTGGTTGGTGATGGATCGGGGAAGGGGGTTGGCGTCGGCATCCCGAAAGACGGCAAAGCCCCGACTACATGCGAATCGCACCCGCGTTCGCGGGCCTATCCACAGGCATTTCGGCATTGGGGTCATAAGGCCCATCCATCCATCAGCAGGGCCGTACACACATCTTTGCCTGTTTCGAGCCCGACCCAGATCGAGCCGCGCTGGAATTGCGCCCTCCCTCCTCAGGTCGCAATCGATTCCCACGCAGCAGCTCACCTTGACCAAGTTGCTGTCACGCGCTTTGGTTTTGATAATGACCGGCTGAATGTCCAACAGCTTGAGCTGCTGCACTATACAGTCCCATTCGGAGGCGCCCGGAAAGCAATCGGCGCCGACCACCATGTCAGCGGCGTGCGCGGACTCCTCCACGATCATGTCGTACTCGCCCAGCGCCGTATCGCGGGAGAAGAAGGGCGAGCGCGTGGAGGGCAGGCCGGTGGCCACTTTGACCACGTACACCTACGCAGACAGCGGGACGTGAGTCTGGTCAATAATAGGGCATCGCCCAAAACCGCCATGGATGAATGCCTCCCGGACGGAGCTCGTGATCCAGACGTGCCGCAATCCTGCTGCGTGGTCGGCTGTGATGCCTAGACCGCATTGCGCCCCACCCCACAGTCCTTTTAATACCGGTATCCTCCCACCCCACATAGCCACTGCACCTGCTTGTGATGGAGTCCCTTGCACACAGAAAGAGTTGGTGTCGTTGTGGCGATGCTTATCGGCGTAAGGCGCCCGCAAGCCCCCCAGACACCGAACCATCTGTACTCGGCCCCTCCCCGTCTTCTCACACAATCAGAATGCCGCACATCCTTGGCACCCCCCACCCGCCTCTTCCATACGCATCGGTCCGAAAAGTACGCAGGGCGCCAGTGCACTCACCATATCAACCAAGCACTGCTCTTTGGAGTCACGTGATACGTTGTAGCAGAACCGAGGGAGGGGAAAGGCCTGCTGGGCTCCCGGCTCACTCTCCAGCCGCGGCATCGCAACCAGGTCGTCGGCGTTGCGCTTTCCGGTGAACCCGACCCGGCGCCGCTGGACTACGTTTTCAAATGCCACACGTGCGCCGCGCGAGGCACCCAGTAGAAGCATAGTTTGGCCCAGCTCCGTCACGTAATTGAGCATCTCAAGATGTTTGAACGTGAGCTGTACGCCAGGCGACAAATAGACG
Organism: Yamagishiella unicocca; assembly: GCA_003116995.1. NCBI lineage: Eukaryota > Viridiplantae > Chlorophyta > Chlorophyceae > Chlamydomonadales > Volvocaceae > Yamagishiella > Yamagishiella unicocca. The sequence continues at coordinate 394,379 of BDSL01000053.1, forward strand.
CGTGCCGCTAGGCTGGCGAGGTCGAGGGTTATGTAAGTCTTGATGGCTTGAAACGTTTGGTGCGCCACAACCGTGACATTGCGACTGATGGTCAGAGGCCTGCTCCAGTCGTTGCTGTCTAGCCGCAGTGTCTGGATAAGGTAGACAACGCTCACTTCATGTGTGCTCAAGGCAATGTACAGCTCGCGGCTGGTGCCGGCAATGGATTCATTTGACAAAACAGCAGCAGATGACGTATCCAGCAGAAGAAGAAGCCCAGCAAGGAGAAGGCAACGTCTGGGGAAAGGCGCCAAATGAGTGAGCCGTTTAGGTGGAGCTTCCACATTCACCATACGAGAGAATTCCATGGCTCCTCCAGAATGGCATCCTTCCCTGCCAGCACTCCTTAGCACGGCCATTAGCTAGGTGCGGGTCAACACCGTGGTGCGCCACGGACGCGCGAGAAGGCCCCACGCGCCCGGGCAATCATATATCCTATAATCATAATTCACCCAAGGCAAAAACCGGAAATTACGAGCCACAATTTGCTGGAAATGTGAGGAGTGAGAGCCTTCGCAACAATTTATCTGGTAAAAGCTGTGCGCTATTCAGTAACGTTCAGCCATAGTTCAAGCATGCTGTATTGCCAACACGGCAGCCGGTCCACGTGCATTCCTGTTGAACATTCATGGACTGACCGTCGTACCAACAGACTCGCACGTAATCATGACGCGCTCGTGAGGATGGATACCTGGAAAATTCAGTAATGATGCCTAAAAGGAAGTAAACATGCCAAGCTTGCGTACGTTACAGTCACAACGCTCGGGACTGCACACATACCGTGCAAAGCGTCTCCCAACCCGTATCACCGCTGCAATGCCTGTAAATCGTCTAGAGCTTTATGATGACCCGCACAGCGAGTTCAGCGCCAAGGTAAAGGTCGCCATGTTCGCAAAGGGGCTGTCATGGGCGACCCTGGCGGTGCCTTGCGGGAGCACACGCAGCCCCGAGTTTCTGGCTGTCAATCCTCTTGGGAAGATACCCGTTCTCGTCGCGACTTACGAGGATGGCCGGCGAGAGGTATGGCTCCGAAGCCGCTCCATCCTCGCGGCCGTGCGTCTTACGCACTTATACACGCAGTAACTTCCCCTGTACTCCGCGGAAAGGTGGTTTATGAAAGTGAGGTCATCCTGGAATACCTGGAGGATCAGTTTCCGCAGCCCGCGCTGCTGCCATCGGAGCCCCTGGAGCGCAGTAAGGTAGCTCAGGGTCAGCTGGGGCCGGGCTGTGGGGGAGGGGCCACAACCAACTATGTGATACGGCCGCCATCCTACTTGGCATTTTGCCCTTCCTTAAGCGCGATTCCTCGCTGCTCTCACGCAGGTCCCTTCCCATGGCGCGCGAGGCGACACCGCACCCCGCCACGATGTCCCGCCCTTCTCGCGGATCCCCCTCTCATCGGCCGCAGCCCCACTTTCTTACCAAGCCCCCTCTCCCGATACCACCACTTCCCCTCGCCCATCAGGCCCGGCTCATCTCCAGGTACCACGATCTCTACCTGGAGCCTGCGCTGCGACGGCTGTACCCGCAGGTGGCGCCGTCGGCGCGCAACGACCAGGTCGTACAGGTGGGGGCGATGTGGGTCGTACAGGTGGGGGCGATGTGGGTCGTACAGGTGCGGGCGATGTGGGTCGTACAGGTGCGGGCGATGTGGGTCGTACAGGTGCGGGCGATGTGGGTCGTACAGGTGCGGGCGATGTGGGTCGTACAGGTGCGGGCGATGTGGGTCGTACAGGTGGGGGCGATATGGGTCATACAGGTGGGGGCGATAGGGGCTCGCGATGCAGTGCGGTTCTGCGGAAATCACAGAAGTGGCGCTCCGCTACCTGTTGGTAGAGTTGTGCGAGCCGCTGTGCCACGTCGGTTTCGGAGCAGTCTACCTACCTGGGACCTGCCGTCGTCGCATTCTCCTCCGGCTCCCCCCGCCTTGGGCATATCGCCCTTACTGCGACAACCCAACCCAAGTATCAACCAAACCACACCAACCCCGCGCTGTCCGCTCTCCCATCGCTCACCACCTCCCCCAGTTCTCCAGCTAGCGCCCAAAACCGGTTCCGCGAAACGTTTCCTTGCGTTGCGCGGGGTCCTCGCTTCCTGTCGTCTCGCCGTGGCCGATTTAGCTTAGCCGCCAAAGGTCAACTTACGACCGGCTTTAGTATGCATCCAGCATGCATCTCAAAACGTCTGTTCTAAACGGTTTTTCCGGGCATCCACGGGTCTTCCTCGACCCCCCCCCCGTCAGGAGGCTGTCTCCGCCTTCCAGGACCGGCTGGCCGAGCTGGAAGCGCTCCTGCCGCCCAGCACCACCTTTGCAGTCTCCGACACCACTCTATCGCTGGCGGACTGCGGCTACCCGGCGCTCATGCTGTACGCGGAGCTCATACTGCCGGCACTGGGGCGGCCGCCGCTGAGATACGAGGGCCTGCCGAGGCTGCGGCGGTGGCGCGATGCGCTTTGGGGCCACCCGGCGGTGCAGGCGGTGCTGGCGGAGCTGCAGCCCGCGGCGGAGGAGTGGGTGGAGGGGAAGCTGCGGAGCTGACGTGCAGGGGGGGAGTAGGTGGCGCGCGTTGGGTTAGGCATTGGGCATGAGATGGGGGTGGGCGGGTGGATGGGGGTAGACAGGAAGCTGGGACGACGCGCGACTGGGGCGTATTCGCACGGTGTAACCAACCGCGGTGTGCGCAGCTCTCGCGCTGCGTATGTTCTAGCGACCGGCCGCCGCAGCACGGCCTCAGCCAGCTCAACCGCAGGGCCGCAACGAGCCCCCGCCACCAACTTCTCGTCACCTCGCACCAGAGCCCTACCTAATTCCGCCACCTCACCACATCGCTTCGCACTGTGCGCCGGAAGCTACCCCCCGCCGCGCCGCCCTCCCCTCTGCCGGCCCCCTCGGCTCGCGCCCCCGATCCGCCCCTGGCGCCCATCGTCCGCCCCGCCCCGGCCCCCACGAGCACCCGCACCCGCATCTGCAGGCCCCACACCACCCAACAGCAGCTCCAGGGAGGCAGCCAGGGAGCCGCCCCCGCCACCCCCGCCTCCCAACGCCGCGGCCGCACCGGCGCTCCGAAGGCCGCCGCCGCCCATGCCGCCGCCATTGCCACGGGCTTTGCCCTTCCCGCCGCTGAGAATGATTCCCAGCATTGGGTCGTGGGCGGCTGCATCGCCGCAACCCGGGCCGCCGCCAAGGATGCCGCCGGCGGCGGGCAGCGCTGAGAGCCGTGACTGCGATGCCGCGGCCGCGGGGCGCAGCGGCGGGGCTGACGCCGCCGCGACTGAAAGGAAAGCCGGCTTGGCCTTGGCCGTCTGAAATCCCACGATCAGCCCGCGGGGCACTTGAGGGCCAGATGGCCCCGCAGGGCCGCTCCCGCCGAGCGATCCAACAGCGGCGACATCAGCCCGTGGCGTCGCCGCAGCGGCCGCCACTGGGTCGGTCGCACCACCAGCAGCGGCCGCCACTGGGTCGGCCGCACCACCAGCAGCGGCCGCCACTGGGTCGGCCGCACCACCAGCAGCGGCCACCACTGGGTCGGCCGCACCACCAGCAGCGGCCGCCGCCGCCGCGACAACGTTGGCCGCCGTGTTGCCCGCCGGGTCGGCTGCCGTGTCAAGCACATCGGCATCGTCGGCTGGGGGCCCGACTCCGCTGCCTACAGCCCGGGTGACGACTTCGGATGAGTTGTCCGTCGCCGCGCCGGCTGGGTTGCTGGCGGGTATCGCTGGCGGCGGCTCCGTCGCTGCCCCGCTAGCGACTCCGCCGAGGCCCAGCACGAACCCATGCCGCATGGTGGCGTACGACAGGACCATGGGCGAGGCGGATGGTGGGGCTCCTGCGGGTGGGGAGGTGTGGGAGGAGTGTCGCGGGGTGCGGGGTGGTGGTGGTGTGATGGTGAGGTGGTGGTGGTGGGGGGGGGCGACATTGGAGGGAGCTCGGCGGGGCAAGTCCATCGGCATTGGAGGCACCCGGTGCGATGGGCTCGGCATCAAAGGCACCCCAATGACACCCCAACGGGGCCTGCCTGGCCTGCTTCAGCCGCGGCCTCCATCCCTCCCGTTCTGGACGTCGCGTGCGATCAAACCCCTCCACCCACCAAGCTCCAACCCACCTTGGGGTGCAACTGGGCCTGTTACTGCTGCCAGTCCTTGGGGGCCCAACGAAGTGTCCATCGGAGCTCTCGCGGCGGCGGCGCCGTCCGCCCCCTTCCGCCGCTTGGCGCCCCGGTCCTCAAACACCTGGGGAGACAACCGGGGCCGCCACGCATCAGCACACCATGCCCTTGCGTGGCCGGGCGCCCGTACAGTGTAGTGTCGTACCGTCGTACTGTTGTTTTCTTACCTGGAGCGGCGCCATAGCCTGGGCGGCATGCGTCCGCTTGCCGCCGGCTGCCCCCAGAGCCGCTGTTGCCGCGGTCGTCGCCGCCGGCCGCTTCGTCGACATGAGGTCGAAGAAGCTGCGCCGGTCTATGCGAACTCCCACATCCGACTGCGGCCCAGTCCCTGGAGCCGGCCCCGCCTCCTTTCCCCGCTTGCCCGGGCCCCCACCGCCTTGCTGCTTCGGCTGCGGCTCCTCTGCCCTCCCTTGAGCGGCATCTGCCGCCGACTTGGAGGACTGGGCCACCGGGGCCGAACCTGCGTCTTGCTCGTCATACTGTACGGCTATCATATATCCGTACTGCTCCGAGGCCCTGGCCGCGCGCTGCTGCCAGCTGGGGTCTTCCGGGCCCGGAGGAACCTGCTCCAGGTACGGCACTTGCACGTGCTCCTCCCAGCGGCACCGCACCATTTGTGGCAGGGGGACGGGGCCTGCCGCCACCGCCACCGCCGCCGCCGCCGCCGCCGCCGCCACCGCCGCCGCCGCTCCTGCCTTTGGCATTGCAGCAGGGCCTGAGGTGCCGATTGCCGGGCCCGGGTGGCCGACGGTTAGGCCGTCCAGCGGATGCTTCGCCGGCGGCGGGGCCCGCTGCAGCATCTGCCGCAGGCTCCAACTTTGCGTCTCATGAATCTGCTGCTGCTGCTGTGATGTTTGCTGTCCGGCCCCTGCGAACGACGAGCCCTCACCCAAGGGACCCACCATCGCCGCCGCCGCCGCGGCCGCTGGGTTACTCGATGCTGCCGGCGCCGGTTGGGGGGGCCGTAGTGCAGCCGCCAGATTGGGGTGTAGCAGCAGCGCGCGGTCGGCGCCTTCCACCGGCGCTGCCGGCGGCAGGAGCGGCAGCAAGTCGGCGATGGCGTTGTACGACTTGACGCAGTCCAGCAGTAGCTGCAGCGACAGGACCTGGGGTGGGAGGGGGAGGGGAGGGGCGCGGATGTGGGTGGGGTGCACGGGGTGGGGCAGCGTGGAGGGGGGCCAGGTGGCACGTATAGGCAGGGGTCTGACAGTACGAGCAAAATACTTCGTCGTACTACCGTGCGTGAGTCCTTGAGTTCCTCCCTCACGGCACATGTCGCATTACCGACCGGTTGCGTCACAAGCTCCGTCTCCTTGCCGCGCCTCTCCTCTGGACTACCACCTGCACCGCCCTCGGTTTGTCGGCCGTATATTTGCGGATTCTCTTATAAACCCCCCGCTGTGTTGAAAAAACGTTTCCCGCTAGTAACTTTCCCTCTTCCTTGTATGTCGCGTGGACGGGTTTCCTCTGTGACATCCAGCCCTGGAGCCCACCTTGATGCGTGCCAGCATGGCCGCCGCCGTGGTGGCGAAGGGCACGAAGTAGGTGAGCGCCAGCTGCGCAGCCAGCTGGCCAGCAGCCCGGTGCAGGGGGCCCTGAAGGCCGCGGATCAAGGCAGCGGCTGCGACCCAGCAGTAGCAACAGTAGCAGCAGCAGCGGCGGCACCAGCAGAGGCAGGATTTTAGTAGGCGCGGCAGCAGTATCCGGGGGCCCGGAGAATCTGGTATTTTTCGTAGCCAGTGAAGCGGCCCATGCAAGACTGCAGGTCGCCGGCCGCGGGCGGCCCCAGCCTCTGGCTCCCGGAGAGAGGCCCTCCACCCCTTCTCGCCTCGACCGCCATTGTCCTGGACCCTACACGTCACCACCTCGCCTGATCACTCTGTTCGCCCTGATCGCCCTCTCGCCCCTGCCAATCTCCTAAATAACAACCTGCGATGAGCTGGTTGAGCACTGCAGCCGTCGTCTCCTGGGACGGCAATCGGTATGATACCCGCCCGCCTCCGCCACCCCTGCCGGCGCCCTTGCCGCCGGCGCCTCCGCCCGCCGCTGCCGCCGCGCCGCCTCCGAATCCGCCGCCCAGCGGCACCGCCCCCCCTTGCTGCAGCAGCCAGTGCAGGTCCTCCACCAGGGCCGCCAGCTGCAGACCGCGCAGCTGGGACAGGGTGCGACGTACCTGGTGCGTCCGGTCGGGAGCGGGGGCGGGGCCGTTCAGTGAGGTCAGGGGATCGAGTCCGGCAGACAACAAAGGGTTGGTTTTGGGAGGTAGGATTCCGTATCAGTACCCACCTCTTTAAGGTATCGCATAAAGTGTGCCCCCCGGTGCTGGTGTGTGTTTTTGTACAGCAGCCGCTCGAACATGGCCACCTCCGACCACAGGCAGCTGGCCTGCAGGCAGGCCTGCAGGGTTAGGGCAGGGAGACGGGGAGGGGGAGTTACGGGCAGACGGGAGGCGGAAACTCAGGCGGTTGTGGACACCGGTAGGGGAAAAAGGTGTGCAGAAGGGGTCGGCGGCCGTTAGGACCCGTGGGCCGGCAGGCATCTGACGTGACCAGCAAGCGGCGAGCAGAGCGCCCAAAGCGGCCCAACGGACTAAGGGGAGGTAATTTCCCCCCAGGCCCTTAAGCGCTCATCGCCTCAAGCATTTTCCAGACACAAACTCGCGACGTTTCTTCTTAGGGACAGCCGCGAGTGCATCATCCGCTAAACCATTCCTACCTTAAGCACGGGCATGTTTGCTTGTCGAAAGAGCGGCGTCAAGTCACCGTAGCAAGAGAGCTGGACGGTGCGGCGCAAGGGGGCGGGCAGAGACCACATCCGGCCCGCCGCTGCGTCCGAGGCCGCCATGGGCCCCTTCAACCAGGGGATTAAAAAATACTCTCAATAATTCAATGCGCCCATTGTTTGGGAAATCGATTTTCCTGACGTGGGATGGAAGTGCGCTGTCGGTGTTTTCAGTGCAGACTGCGCATGTGAAAATGCAACCATAAGATGGGCGACATCTAATTCGAAGCTACGTGGACTGCAGCACGGATTGTGGCATTTGATGCGCGCATGCATGTCAGCATGTGCCGGTGGCTCTACGGCAACTATTTACAATCCGGCCGAAAGACTCCATCACATAGAGGTCACACGTTTGGAAATGGGCATAGTAGCACCGTGATCAGGCTAGAGCACAGGCCATTAGCTCTGCCTAGTCCTGTAGACTAGACACCTGCTGCGGTCGGTCCTTTATTATAACACCGCAGAACTTCTGGTAGTGGCAGTAGTGCACGTTGTGACCAATGCGGCGGGCGCTGTCACAATTCTTCCCGGCAAGCACGCCAGGGACATCTTGGTTCGCACAGCTGGGCGCTGCCAGCTGCCAGCAGGGAGTCATACGCTCATCAGGAGAGGTTTCCACTAGCTATGGCAGTTCAGCCGACGAGGGGCTCCTCCCGGTGAGGTCAGGGACCGGCATGATTAGCGAATCACGGGACGTCCTGGCGACAGCGCTCCGGACTGCTTTCCCTCCCTTACGACTTGCGCGCATATGGTCTGCTGTCGCCTGACCGATGCGCGCGGTGCTCTGCTCCGCAGGCGCTCGTGAGGGGCATGAGCGGCAAGGGGGCCAAGGGCAAGGGGGCCCCGGCAGCCAAGGCCGCCGCGGCCCCGCCCCCGCCCCCTCCCGCCCCTTCAAAGCCCTACAACCCAGCTCTCGCGAGCGCAGGTGAGCCCCCTCCCCTCCCCCACCTGAGTGCCCAACCTGGGTTTCCTCTGACCCCGTCCACACCCCTGACCCCCGCTGTCGGGGCAGAAGCCACCAACTGCTGAACCGCGGCCCTACCGCCCACTTCACCCCGCTGCCGCACATCGCACTCGCACCTCCCCACACGTGCCACAGTAGACTGCCTAATTTGGCTAGCCTACAGTCCGTAGTCGCATTCTCCCAGCGGCCACCCCATCCTGCCCTCGCGCGGCCGCCCGGAGGCCACCCCATCCTGCCCTCGCGCGGCCGCCCGGAGTCCAAGGAGCGCGTGTGTGGGGTCGTGTGGGGTCGTGCAGGGTCGTGTGGGGTTGCGTAGGGTCGTGATCGTCAGCACTCCAGCGCTCACCCCACACCCCTTTTCCTCCCGCCACCCTCCCCTGCCCCGCACCCAGGCGCCCGCCTACGGCGGCGGCAGCCGGGTCCGGACCCCCTCACGCTCCTGACGCCCCAGCAGCGGGAGCTGGCTGAGCTGCTGGTGCAGCGGCCGCCGCCGCCGCCGCCCGACGAGGCGGAGGCGGCCGCCGCCGCGGTGGCTCCCGATGCGGCTGCGGCCGCTGCGGCTGCTGCTGCGGAAGCGGCGGGGGCGGAGGCGGTGCCCCTGCGCAGCCTGGCGCAGGTGGGGCTCCCACTGGGACGTCGTGATGTGGCGTCGCTGCTGCACCAGTCGCTGAGTGCGGCGGTGGGGCAGAACGTGCACTTCCAGCCCTTCGTCTTCTCAAACATATTCCAGGTGGGCCGCGGGGGGTAAGCTTACGCGTATGCTTTGTTTGTTTTTCTAGGGGTGAGGTTTCGAGGAAGACCCGTGGATGCCAGAAGGGGTGAGGTGGGATGGGTTGGCTCCAGGGACAGCCTCTGGCGCGGTGCGGCGGGGCGCTGATTTTGATGTTGGTGCTGGGGTCGTGAGGGGGAACGGAAAGGCGTTGTTCGTGGGTTTGACGGTCGCCTCCGCCTCCCAAACTGGATCGCCCCCTCCCAGAGTGCCCCCGCCGCCGCCACCTACGTCGCCGCCGCGCTGGAGGGCGGCGCTAACTGGGGCCGGGTGGAGCGCTTCTTCCTGGCGGCGGTGGAGGCGGACAGCATCGTGCGGGGGGTGCGGGTCAAGGTGACGGGCAGGCTGGGTGAGTGCGGGTGGAGCCCCCGGGGAGGAGGCCGGGGGGCTAAGAGCTAAGGGGGGAGGAGGCACGGAGTCAGGTCCGGGGTAGTTGTTATTGTTGTTTGGGCCGCTCTAGGCGCCATGTGGGCCCGGGTAGCAGAAGGGCGGAAGGAGTGCAGGGCTGGAAGGGTGGTTGGGGGTGGAAGGGTGGTGGGGGCGTGAAGGGGGTGCAGGTCGTCCACCTGTCTTCATGCCCGCGTGTCCGCATCATGGCATCATCCCGCGCACTCACTCACTCTTCAGCATGCCCGCCGCACGACGACTGCTAACCTCCTTACCCCCTGCCCCCTTCCTCCCCCCCTCCCTCCCTTGCCCCTCTCCCTCCCTCGCCCCCGCGCCTCCTTCCCTCCTCACTACAGGCCGCAAGGCGGACATGTCCACCAGCAAGGTGTGGGAGTGGGGGGAGATGTCGTTGCGGGCGCTGTCCGACAGACTGGACTACGGAGCGGCGGCGGCCAACACCCGTATGGGGGCACTGGGTGAGTGGCGGGTGGTGGGGATGTGTGTGTATGTGCCTTGGGTACGTAGATCCACAGTAACAACGCCGCAAAACACATACGACGTGCCAGACCGCCGAGGGGATGAGAACCGGGCAGCATTGATGGGGCAGGAGTCATCAGATACCCGGCTTCTCTGCCTGGAGTCATCAGGTACCCGACTTACCTGCCTGGAGTCGAGACAGACGCACCCGCTCTCTTAAGTCTTAACCCCCAAACGGCTGCAGGGGTCAAGGTGTGGATCCGCTACAAGGGAGGGGCAGTCACCGACGTCTTCTTCCCCCCTATGGGCGGCTCGCACCACCGAGCGGCGCCCGCGGCTGGAGCCTTGCCGTCGCTCAGCCTGGACGAGCTGTACGACGCGGCGGTGGCGCGCACGACACGCGTCGCCTTGCCGTACAAATTCTCGTCCGTCGGGTGGTGGGAGCGCCCCGCCGCGGGGCAGCCGCCCGAGAACCGGGTTTCGGAGCTGTTTGTGCCGGATTTCGACCCGCGGGTCGGCGATAGGCTGGACGCATACCTGCGCCGGCGGCGGGAGGAGCGCCGGCGGTTCCGGAGCGCTGCTGAGCGAAGAGCGTACATGGCGACATCTGGCAGGCGAGTTGCGGCCACATGCGGGCGGGTCCGGACGGTGATGGCCGGCTGTGGTTTCGGAGCCACTGACTAGGCGGGGCAGCGACGGAGAGTCCCATAGACACGGACGTAGGAGGCGCAGCGGCTTGGCCGGGGCGGGGCGGGCGCAGGGAGGGGGCCCTGCTCCTTCCATGCCTCGTCGCCAGTGTCAGCTGCCGCCCCTCCCAACGCGCCCGCACATGCTCACGCCTGCTGCCCTGCCGGCCCCTCCTCTCACCCCAACTCACCTCACCTCACTCCTCACCGGGCACTGTCCAATGGCGGCACTGCGGCACTGCGGCAGCCTCCCCTTGTCGACCGCTTCCTGCTAACTTCGGCTCGTGCTCGCGATCGCGCAGATTCCTGGCAAAGCAGCGCCGCATGGCTCGGATGCGGGTTGCAGCCGCAGCAGCGCAGCTTCCGGAAGCTTCTGAGGCCGCAGAGGCGCTGCGTATGGGGCGGCGGCCGAACCGTGTGCTTGGGCGCTTCTGGCTGGAGACGTACGTGCCCGCGCGGCGGATTGCTGCGCTGCTTCGGCACCAGGCGGAGAAGCAGAACGAGGGCACAAAGAAGGCGTTGGATGGTGCGAAGGCGCCGGGGTCACGGACGTGAGGGATGGGGTCATCGGAGCCCGAGCGCGGAGGAGGGTTGGATGGCTGGGTGGACGCGGGCTTACTTTGGTACGGCGTTTGCGGGGTGCATGAAAGTAACATATGGTCTTTGGACGGCCACTTCCACTGGAAATTTACCACTTCTGTAATTGCAACAGCGGATTGACAGGCTTGCCATGGCGTCATAATTAGCTAACAACCTTACCAGGTCAGCGCTAGCTCCCGTGAATCAGGCATCCGTCTCAGCTGTGCTTTACTACAACACAGATCACGTGACCTGATAGATCAAATTGCGTCGCTCGCCCTAGGCTGCATCTTAAGCCGGTGTTCTAGCCCAGGCATGCGGGCCGTTATACGATGTCTTCCTGCTTACGCGGCAAGCTCAGCTGGAACGCAGCTCCTTGACCTTATTGGACGCAATGTTGCTGGGAAATGCTGCACGTTCTTCTCCGTCGCTGTACCAAAGGCTGAGTCTGCCGGCCATTCTGTCTCGTCCAGCCAGCTCATCCTGCTAAACCACCTCGGAACTTTGCCGTCCGTCGCCCGTAATTGGGACAGTCGAACGGTTGAGGCAGAGTTGCGTAATGTGGACGCCGCAAATTCCGCGGAGCTGGAACTTGAGCCCACAGCGGTGCAGCAAGCGCTAGCAAAGGTGTGTTCCTTGCAGCAATTGGATCCCCTGCGATGCACATATGCTACCTACTACATTTGAACCCCGTTTCTTTTCCGTGGCTTTCGCGCGCTCCCAACCCTCGCATCTGCCCTCGGCGACCCCGCCGCAACCCCCGACGCAACGCCCCTGCCTTCCCAAACGCGCTCTTCCGTGCCCTGCAACCGGCCACGATCAACTCCGCGATCCTCCCGTCAGACTTAACTCCTGCCACGCGTCAGCTCCCAATTGCGGCAAGCATCTTGTGCGCGGAAACGCTTAGTCCGCCCTTGACGGCCCTCTGCCATCCGAGCTACCTACGCGTGCCTTATCCCTGCCCCTGTGCCCGCGCCCCACTGCCCCCTGCCCCTGTGCCCGCCCCCCACTGCCTCCGCACCTCTTGCTAATCTCGCCCCCCACTGCCCCCGCACCTCTTGCTAATCTGCCCCTCCCTAGCGCTACGGTGTGTCGCTGGGCGGGGGCGCTGGCCGTCAGAGCGCCACCGCAGCCCTGGCCGCCGTGCTGCCGCCGTCCATCCGGTCCCTGGCGGTCCTGTACGGCGTCCTCGAGTACGACGGCGACATCCCCGCCAGCGTCGGCGCCGCCCGGCAGCTGCTGAAGGAGACCGCCCAGGCGCGACCTCGGGCTCACCCCCTGGACACCGACCTGTCCCCCGTGGCCATCAGCCAGGTGCGTGGGGGGCTCGGCGGGTTTTAGGGTGTAGCGTCGTGCTCCTGGCGTTAAAATGTGCGTAAGACTATTACGATTTCAGCTACCGGGAGAAGTTAGCTTTATGTTTCCATTGCGGCCTGTGGCCTGCCCAAGTACTCCGGATGGCACTTCGCCATTGAGGCACCGGCATCTTGCGGGGCAGATGGCATCCGCTACGGGTCCAGGCGCCAGGTCAAGGCTCCTGACCAATGCAACCCGGACCCCCACCTCCACCCACCCCCGGCCCAGATGAACGAGCTCTTCAACCGCCTGGGCTACATCGGCCGGGCGCCGTACTCGTACGGCAGCGCGCAGCTGATGGCCGTGTGCCTGCGGACGATCCTGGCGGACGTGGACGACGAGGCCAGGCTGAGGCCGCTGCCAAGGTGCGGAGCGAATCGCTCCGGGCGATAGGGACGCGAGGAATGTACGACAGGGATTGTACGACAGGGAGAGCACAGGCAGGGCACACAAACACGCATGATTTTTCGGTGGGCGCGGCTGGTGAAGGGAGACTTGAGCCGTGTGCGCGCCCGTTGGATGACGCCCGTACGGCGGTCGTACGGCGGGTCGTACGGGATCGCAGTGCCACCGAGTGTGAGTGTGGGGCTGGCGGAGGGGTAGCGCGAGTCCGTCGCGTCCGACCCGACCCAACCCAACCCGACGACAACCCCAATGTTTCCCTCCCTAGTCCCCGCGGAGAGGCGAAGGAAACGTATGTGAGCATGAGTGCTCCTCTCCTCCGCCCCCCGCGGCTGCTCCCCCTTCCCTCCCTGTAGCATGGACACGCGGCAGGGCGAGCTCATCCGCTACCTGCGCTCCAGAAGGGCGCCCCCAGGCACTCGCGGCATGCCCGCCGTGCTGGACGTGGACCTCAGCGCCCGAGGAGGTGTCAGCAGGCTGGCGGCAGCCAGGAACATACTGCAGGTGCGCCGGGAGCGTGCGGGCGGCGCATTGCCACCCCAGCCAGCTGCCACACCGCCACAACAGGATTTGCCTCCCTGCCCTGCTTCGGAGCCGTGTGCACCGACGTCCCCCTGGCCTCCATCCGCCCCTGGCCTCCATCCGCCCCTGGCCTCCGCCTTCACACAACCACCCTACTATCCGCCCTGCGCTTCGGCCGCCCTTGCAGCTGCTCCAAAACCACGAGCTGTGCGCCAGCCCCTACGGCGAGCCCGTCGATGTGCTCCGAAGCCTGGGCCACACGGGCCCTGTGCCGCCCACCACTGGCGAGGCGCTTATGCTGGCGGCGGAGCTGCGGGACCGCTGTTTGAGGCCCAAGCCGGTGCATTTGGCGGTGCTGCGCGCGGCGGGGTACGGCACCGGCGCTGCGGCCGCGCCGGCGCCGGAGAGCGTGGCGCACGTCAAGGCGCTGCTGCGGGTGCTGCGCCGCGCCGATACGGACGCAGCCACACCGGCCACGCGCTCCGCGCTGAGGCACCTCACGGACCTGCGGCTGCGCATACCAGCGGCGCCGTACGCCTCGGGTGCGACGGCGGCGGCGGCGGCGTGGGGCAGCCCCGGCGGGCGGGAGGGGTGCACGGTCGGTCCCTGCCCCAGCCAGCTGGAGGTGCGGGCCGCGATCGAGGACCTGCCTCTCTCGGAGTACATGATGGACCGATTGTACGACCTGGTGCGTTGGGGTCCAGGGAGGGGCTGTCGCGGCTCCTGGGGCGGGAGGTTTTTGAGGAAAGCCCGTGGGTCCTGGGGAGGGGGAGGGAACGGCAGGGGTGCCCTTGAGGGGAGTGCTGATTGAGTGGGCGATGGGATGCGACCTTGATGATAGACCGGATAGACCGGTAGCGCACCAGCACAGGGCCGCGCCAGGTCCTTGAAAGGGTAACAGGGTAACACATGGGGTGGACAGTGCGGGAGCCAGGGAGCAGTATGTGTGCAGCGGGTACGATACGGCCCCGCGCGCGGCCGGGGCAGCTAGACAGCTATTCCCTGCCGTCGTCCACTTCCATTTCACCTAATTCCTGACCGGTACCCCCGCACCCCGGCCCCACCCACACACCGGTCGCCTGCCTGCACCGGAGTGCAGGGCTGGTCGGGCCCTATGCCTCCGACCCACGGGTCAGCCCTGGCCCTGGAGGAGTACCTCCAGCAGCAAAAGACCGCCGCGGGCCACACACGGTCCTCTCCACACTCGCTGGGCGCCCCTCCACCGCCTCACGCGGACGTCACGGCTGCTGCTACTGCCGCAACTGCGGCCCGAGTCGGCGGTTTGGCAGGTCAGCATCGACGCCCGGGGCAGCACGGCTCGTACGACAACTATCAGCGGCAGCAGCACTTCGTCTCGCGGCTCGGGGCCAGTCCCGAGGAGGCGCTGACGAAGATCCAGATCCGGGGCATGTTCCCCGGGGCGGTTTCGGAGTGGTATCTGCCGTGCATGTGCCGCGAGGAGGCAGAGCACGTGCTGAGCTCCCTCATGGCGGCGAGGAGGCTGGTTCTGGAGCAGGCCTCCGGGGCGTTGTACGACGAGTACGTGGAGCGATGGTCGGTGGCGGAGGCGGAGGGGGATTGGTGGGGCATGGAGTGGCTGTGGCACTAGGGTGGGGCGACGGGTGGGGCGACGGCGCAGCAAGTGTCGAAAATAGACGTGATTCCGCAGCGTCGGGGTCTTGGTGCGGGGTGTACGGGTGTACCGGATGCGTAATGTGTGACAGGCGGGCACGTACAGTAGCAGTGGCGGCAGCTCCAAATCTGTGTGTGAGCTAGTAATACCGAACGCTCAGATCTCAGGTTGCAGGAGGCGGGTAATGCGGTGTAGTAGCCGGGTGGAGGAGTGAGGAGGAACAGCTGCGGTGTTTGGTGCTATCGGTTTAACGCAGGAGATCATGTAGGAATAAGCGATTGCGGAATGATGTCAGCGGCGGTAGATCGCCAGAAAGCTGGACTGGCTGGCGGGGAATTTCTCGCGGCTTTTAATGCTGGCTGTTAATAAAGCCCCAGCTGCTGGCGGTTAATAAAGCCCCAAAGAGCCCTATCATATCGTTTGGGACGTCCGGCTTTGCTTTTTGGTGTCTGGCATTTTCCGGGAAGGCGCAAGCTGGATCCAGGATTCCGTCAACCGCCCCAAGGGTTATCGAGATGCCCATTTTCCTGCTGCATTAGGCGTCATTCCCGGGGCGTGTGGTTTGGGGCCGGCGTCAAAGCTGGAGCTGCTGGCAGGAAGGGACAAGCCGGAGTTGGCGCTTGGGGCAGGGCGTTCATGCGGCGCAGACAGCCGGCTAACTGCCGAGTGGGGGGCTAACTGCCCGGTGAGACCCGCACAGCGGCCCTTTGCTGGGCCCCACGGCAGCACCTGAACGCTACCGCACGTGAGCCAGGCCGATAAGCGATAACTCCCTTGAAGTCCAAGCTGGTAGCCCGTACATGGAGAGCACCAGTGCTAGACAACGAAGAAGCAAGCCTGATTCCTCAGTGCCTTATCTGAAACCATGAGACCAGAGAACTGGCATGTGTGGAGTGATGAACTGGTGCAGCGGCATAGTTAAGGCGCGCCCGTGCTGAACGACCCATTCTTGTAGATGCGACAAAAAGCCCATCACCCCATCCACCGACAGCACGGGCACGGCCTGAGCTGGCATGGAGGAACATGGGCCTCATCGTCGAACAGAGCGCACAGCAGCCACGGGAGCCGTTCGGTGGACGTGAGTGCACAATGTCTTTAACAATGACAATGCGGATTGGTTTGGCAGCCACACTCAGCGACGCCGTTGGTGCAACCGGTGGGATTTCTGGAAAGGGTGTATCCAAGGGACATACATACAGGGGGGAGCTCACAACAAGGTGTCGGTCCTGCACCTTTTCCCGCAATACTGCAGCGACTTGCAGCGGCTACATGATTGACTATCGCATCGCACTATCCAGGCAAACCAGCAGCACCCAGGCATAACAACGACCTTAACCTAAAGTGCCTCAGATAGACATATGCCCAACAGCGATTCATTTCGCTTCCCCTCCACATTGCATCTCCCTCGCCCACATCACCTTGGTGAGGCCAAGCTGTGCTTTGGGGTATAGCATGGCCTCACCACGTCACCAGCCCGGATTCATAAGGCTGCCAGGTAAGCAATGGCGGGCAATAACGTTAGTAAGCGTTGTGCAAAAGGACACTGAGCAGCATTGGAGGTGACCCGAACGGGCTCTACAAGCGTGCCGCTCTGCATGCCTTAGCTCATGAATAGCGAGAAAGATAACATCAAGTAGAAAAATGCAAACAACTGACACGAACGATGCGTCCCTGCCGATGTACATACTACCAGACTTGGTTACTATCAATGGATTCTGCTCAAGCACCAGAGAAACCTAGTATGGTCCACCAGCCCTTCTTTCACACCAATGGCGCCATTAGCAAAAACAACCGGTTCATACCGAAATACAGAATCGTCACTTAGGATCCATTTGGGTGGCAGGTTGGGTCATGTATGGACCAGACAACAGCGACCGCGTGCATGGTTGTCTGTCACACCGCTCACCACATCCGACCCATGGGCGAAGAACACGAGCCACGGCAATCAGCTGACGGCCGATTAAGGGGCCAAATCTGGCAACCAACATCTGGCTATATCCTCGGCAACTAAGATGCGCAATAAAGACAGTATCAAGGGAAGCAACGCATTAACCTACGCCATTGGCACAAGTCGTTCAAATTAGAGCAGGAATTGACTAGCAGTATCGTGGGAAGGCGCACACTGCACAACACAGCGTCCACCCACAACACAACGCAACCCCGTGAGATTAGTAACCATGAGCAGTACAACCGTACAAGAGATTAACAATCAAGGACACGAAGCATTCAGTCAGCGCGGCTGCAGTATGCACACGTCCGATGGGTGACCATGTGGGCGGCAGTGTGCACACGTCCGGTAGGTGATCGAAACCTGTACCTGGGCATGAGGGGCCGCAGACTTAGGGATGCCCCCTCACTCCCATCTCTCCATACCAGCTCTCCATCACCTCTCCATATCAGCTCTCCTATCAACTGTCCATACAACTCTCCCATCGACTGTTTGTCAGCTCTCCCAGAAGTCCTTCATCATATAAACATCATAAACATCATGTGCGTTGATTGAGCTGCCTCATTTCCCTTCCGATAACATGCATATGTTAGTGTATGTTGGACGGGCCGCCTCATTTCCCTTCCAACAACATGCTCTCCAGCAAGCAGCAGACCCGCTGGCATGATGGCCTTGAAGACGGGTCCGCCAGCAAGCACACTCCAACCAAGGTGGTGAAGCCGGGCGGCATGTTGGCAGGCCACATCAGCAAGTCAGGCGGCAGTGCTGCCGCCTCGTATGGGTCACTCCGCGCCTGCTGTGCCAACCACTCCTGCACGCGAGCCCCCTCAGGACGAGACAGCAGCACCGGCAGCGGTGCACCGAGGGCGAGCTCCCATAGCACCACAGCGAATGCATACACGTCACCCGCGGGGCCGGCCTGGCCATGGCGGACCAGCTCGGGGGCCGAGTATGCGGAGCTGCGCCTGCGGGGGTGCAGTGGGACAGGCAGTCAGCAGGGTACGGCGGTGCTGGAGGCAGGGCCATGGCAGCCCGCGACACCACCCCCGGCTGCACATGAAGCACATGCATGGGCACTCTGGTACCTGGCAGCTCTGCTGTGGCACCGGGTTGTGCTGCGCCAACACCACCCTGCACCTACCTCGCCGGCCCTGAAAGGTGTGTCACCTGCTCGCCACCGCCCAGCCGTCCCGACAGCCCAAAGTCGCAAACCTTGGCCACATAGCCGTACATGTACGGGCCAACACCATCGCCACGGGTCCCCGCCGTACAGCCCCGCACGTTCTTCAGCAGGATGTTGGCCGAGCTGACATCAGCGTGTACAATGGCCCGTCGATGGAGGTGCGCCAGGCCACGTGCCACCTGCAGCGCCAGCGCCAGAACCACACGGAGCTGCAGCTGCCTCTGCTGAGGAAAGGACATGCTGGATGTTGCCACAGCGTCAAGGGAAGCCGGCACAGGGCTGCTCTCAGAGGAAGGCTGCTGCGGGCCGTCGGTGATCTTCCACACACCAGCAGACAGTCCTGCAGCGCCGCTGTCAGCCCCGTGTTGCCTGAGAGGTAGGTCAACTGGTCCCCAACTTGTCGTTTCTTGTGGCGGATCCGCTTGCGAAACCATGCACGCCACCAGTGTCCCCCTCTCCAAGCAGTGCCGCAGGCTGTTTGCGTCGCACAGCTCCTGCACCAGCGTTAGCTTCCACACTTCCAGCTCGGCACCGTTGAAGGTATCGGATCCCCCACGGCCAGAGCTGCACGCCACAGAGGAGCCGCCACCGGCCCTGCCGTATGCTGCGACATTCGAGGTCTCTCCATGGGCCATGGAAGGCAGCAGCACATCCTCCCCCAGGCGCTGCATCATGTAGGTGTATGTGGCCACCACGTTGGGGTGCGACACGGACGAGCTGATGGCAGCTTCCTGGATGGCTCGGCTGGCGTCATGGAAGGCGTGGGAGTCTTGGGGGCTGGAACTGCCCTGCAGGCCATGGCAAGTGGGTAATAGGACACTCAGCCGCGCCCCATGTATCAAGTATGCTTCTCAGTCGTTAAGCATGCGGCACATTGTGGTCAGATGCCAATAAGGCCAATGCATTATAGCCACCGTGCCCACACCCTACCTCAGCGGGCCGCTGCAGCAGCTGGCTCTTGACCGCCACGTCCAGTCCCCGCCACACGCCACGGTGCACCACGCCCTGCGCGCCGCGGCCCAGCTCGCCGCAAATGGTCAGCAACTCCGCCGGGCCACCGGCACCTTCCTGTGGGTCCGCTCCTGAATCACCCGGCTCAGCACCTTCTGCCCCCTTCACGTCCTGGGAGTGGGACATGGCTTCCTCGGGCTCCTGGCTCTCCGCCACACTGCTGCTGCTGTGGTGTGTGAGGCCGCCGGCCGCACCCACACTAACACTGACATTGCCACCCATGAGGAGGTGTCTCCCTGTGGACACATGCATGCGGCATTGGTGCATACTGGCGTACATTATCGTGAGCGCGTGCTCTGTCGTGGTGTCAACCTCAGGGCACGGAGACTGTGGTGTCGCCTTTGAAATCGCTGGTGCTGGCGCTGAGCAGGCTATGGAAGGGGCTGAAGGATTTGATCTCCTGCTGGACGAGGCCGGTGAGGGATTGGACATCAACGTTGTGCGCCCTGCTTCAGGCTTCTCATTACTCTCGATATCCTCGTTAACAACCCAGATGCAAGTCACCATGCCGCTGCAGTTGGGTTTGTTGCGCTCAGTTTCATCAATGGCTGGACAGTGGTTATGCAAACGGACATCGCTGTTTTTGCCCTGGGGACCTGGAACGTCGACAGCCGGTTGCCTCCAGCAGACCTTTATCCAAATGACGGCGATCAAGGCTAGGATGGAGGTTGCCATGACACCACCGATGACGCAGCCAGCTATTATCGCACTGACATCTCCGCGCGGGGGCCCCCCTGGTGATGCCCGCGCTTCTTGCGATAGCGGCTGCGCTGCTCCTACCGTCGTTGGAGCTGGTGGCTGTATCTCCCGGCGCGTGGGTCCTTCCTGTGATGGTGTCGGCGGCGGCGGCAGCGGTGACGTCTCTGAGGGGGCCAGCAATGATGGGAGACGCACGGGCAGCCCCAGCCGCTGTGGCAGCTGCAGCTCCAGCCCCTGTATGACTGGCAGCTGCGAGGTGAACGTGACGTTGCGGCCCTGCAGCCCACACCACCACAGCCGCTCAAAGGTGAGGCTGGTGGTGGGAACAAGAGCCGACTGCGCTGCTGCTACTGCCGATCCCTGTGACAGCACCGATCCCGTCAGCATCATCCCCAGCTGGTCCGCCAGGCCAGAGTCGAGGCTGGTGGCGGTTAAGTTAGCTCCCCACGCCCACACCAGGAGCTCCAACTCCGCCTGTGGTATTACCAGTATTGCGGAATCCAAGAACACGTATGGCAGACCCGTGGGTCGGTTGCTTACATGGACTGGCCTCGGGATATTGCTGGTGCCACTGCCTGTGCTGTTAAGCATGGCTGCTGCTGCCGATGCCGCCGCTGGCCTGTCAAACTCCATGGTCCAGAGGCACGATGTAAAGTTGGTCAGGGCTGGGGACAGGCCCTGGGTGGGCCTAGTGTCCTCCAGCGCATGTAATCGTCTGCGGGGACGACGTGTTGACATGTCGGCACCCTCCCGGGCGGCCAGCTCGCTTGTCTTGCCCATAGTCAGGTGACTGCCTCCTCGGGGCCCAGCACCCTTGCCTTGGCGGCTGCTGCCTGTGCTGCTGTCGGCAACAGCAGTGGAATTAATATCGCTATCGTGGATGGCAGACGTAGTCGTGGTTCTCGCTGTGAGCCGCCTGGAGGTGAGCGGAACCCCTGGGGATGTATCCACCAACACTTGTGGAGCCGATGCTGGACGAGCAGAGGGATTAGGTGAATCTGGGTTCGGAATGATGTACAGCCCTGCCGGAGGGAGACCGGTGAGGATGATGTCACGGACAGTAACTGATGCGTTGTCGGAGGCCAGCACTACGGCACCTGGCAGCTGGCCTACATCCATCACCGTAACTTGCAAAGAGCTGCCTACCAGCGTGCCGGGTGCCACCAAGGAGGCTGCCGACATGTCAAGCCCTAACCGGATCTTCATTTCCGTGAAACTTCCCACAACCATCCAAACGATCGGGCTGATCATCTCTAGTTGCATTGTAAGTTGAGAAGGGAAAGTTGGGTTAAGGAATTCCAGAATCCTCACAGTGTTCAAGCCGACGATCTTGCCGTTCACGCCCTCTGGAACCAGGCGGCAGAGTGGCCGTGGTGATGGCAGCACGGCGCAACCAGCACGACATGGGGTTGTGTCACCGATGGGGGGACTGATGGCAACGAGGGGGGCACCCGGAGGACTGGACTTCTCATCTCGACTACTAGCGGTGCTGTTGGTAAGGTCAGCTCCGATGTCATCGCTGCTGGCACCCATGTCGCTGCTGCCACAGTGGCATCCTTGCACGCTGTCCTCCTTCGTGACCAGGACTTTATCCATCGCCATCCGGCCGGCCCACGTGATGCTGTGAGTGATGAGGAGGGAGGGGCGTCCGCTGGGCGCCTCCACCGCCTGCACGGATCATTGCCACCAGTCACACCATCCCATGTCGAAGGCTATAATGGTGGTAATGCGGCGACATGAAGCTGGGATGGGTGTCACTCGGGGCAGAATCAGTGGTGGCAGCAAACTCACCCCATGCGCTCCATGGCACCCTCCTGGCGTGGCTTCTGAAAGGAAAGGGATCACGCGTGTGCCTAACCAACAGTCTGTTGCGGTAGTGATGCCCGCGGGTAGTGTCCAATGCCACCTAAGGCAACAACACAGCACTAACACGGCTCACAAATGAAGTGCATACACCGTGAGTGTGAAGATACCGCCCATTCACACCCAATCCCAGGGCAACTGCCCCACCTCGGCGGTGAACCCCTCCATGAGGGCGTTCCCCTCATCCACACAAAGATCGGCTAGCAGCTCAGCGGGTGTTGAGCCGCGCCCCACCGAGTCCACGAACCACATCGCCAGCTCCTCACCAGGCAGCTCCACCGTGATAGTGTGCAGCTGCAGGTATTCCAATCGCGCGCCGAACATTTTGCGAGAGAAGGAGAACGTCCACAGGAATAGGCGCAGGAGCCCGAATTGAATTGCTGACTGGGGACCCAGGGGCGGGTTGCGAATTGTCATGTTCATCAGCTGCACCCAAGCGGTTTTAGTGATGGATATGAGGCTGGCGGTGTTGGCTAGATCCAGGACTGTGGCACCATCAGGGGGCCCCCCAATCGAAAGCTGCACTGCGGAGAGTGTGATCGGGGCTGGTGATGCGCCAGGACCAACAAGTGTGATGTCTTGCTGCAAGTAGAGGAAGCAAGGCAGGGCTATACGGTTCAGCTGAGACAGGAGGATCTCTGCCTGGTCGCTCATGGTCCGTATGGTGTCCATCAATTGAGACCCGCTGGACACCTTGTCGGCCATGCAGGGCAATCGCACAGGCGCGTCCGAGCACTCGAGTGTGACGTTGGTGATGGAGGCGGTGGGTGTGGTGAAGCGGTGCACAATCAGAGAGCTGGGTGTGATGGTGAAGTTGGGGGACGGCGACAAGGCGCAGGCAAAGCTCTGGTGCATGGCCAGGGCGGTGCAGCTGGGTGTGGAGATGACCAGGTTGGACAGCTGCAGCGGCGGATGGACAGCAGCCGCATCACCCGCCAGACGGAAGGCGGACAGGGCCAGGAAAGATGCTGCGGGCAGCGCACGGGTCGTGTTGGGCAGTCGTGCCCCCGTGATCCACAGATCGCGTATCACCACGAGGCCGTTGGGCGGCACCTCGAAGACGAGGGATAGTGAGGCCAGGTCGAGGGAAGGCGCTGCGACAGACTGCGCTCCTGTGTGTGCGACCTCATCACCGTTGACGTTCGGATCTAGTGTCGAATCGCTGCCAGATGAATAGGGTCCTACGGGCATCGACCTCACAGCTAGGTATTGCGCCTGCGCCTGCGCCATGTCATCGCAGCCCCAGCCATCGTCGTCACCATCCCCAATATTCAGTCCACACGTCGTGTCAACTTCATCTCCGTCGCCGTGTTCCAAAGCCGCCTGGCCACGCATGACCGTTCGGTCGGGCAGTGTAGCTGGTTTGCCAGGCAACAGCACGAGGCTCGCGTGTACGACACACATCTGGTATTTCAGGCCTGAACTCGATGTCCAAGACGCGCATTCTGGAGCTTGCAGCAGCGCTGTTGGCTGTCTGGCATTGCCAATGGCACCCGGTGGCGACGGAGATGCCGACACAGAATGCAATAACAACTGCACTAGTAGTAGAAGAAGGCGCGACAGACACGTTGGCTGGGTGGGATCATGGAACCCATGACACATGCTGCCCATGGTTGCCCTGCACGGGGAAATGGCGCAAATTATGGGGTAATGAAATGAATAACGGTATTATGTGCGAGGCGTGAGGCTGCCCAACCCCGGCCGTCCGGGCGATAGATCCGGGGCGATGGAGTTGTGGAGGAAATTCTTAAAACGGGGGCAATGGAAACCGTACAGAAAAGGTAACATTTGGGCGCTGCAAGTAAGCAACTGGGAATCGGAAGAAAGAGGAATAAGATGAAAATACTTGAAACAGGATGTTCTGCAGGCAAAGATAGTTCGATAGCGGGCACACGGAGCATCCTTCCTTTGGCCTTTGGCGCCAACTTGCCACGGCATGGAGAACTTGCCACAAGATAGGGAATTAAGTTTGCAGTCATTTTACCTGGCGATCCCAGTCATTTGTTAGTATTACAAGTCACCTTAATTAAATGTATCTGCTCCTGCCATCGAACGCCCCTGAAACGGTCCAAGAATTCAATGTCTTCAGCGCCTGAATCAGATGGCATCAGGGGATTAGCTACACATACCTCTGATAGGATTGTCGCCTCCACTGGTATAAGGATAACATTAATTTTAACGTGTAACAGTGTCAGGCCTGACGGCAGCTTGTGACGGCAGCTAACAAGCACTGTCGTTCACTGGGCTTACCGGCAACCGTCAAGATCCTAGAGAACGAAATCAAAGGGGGGACCAGCACCGACATAATGTTTTCGAAGCCATGCCGGTGCCTTCCGTGGAGTCCGCCACGACAAATCTTATTTGTGGGTATGACATGACTTTTCGCTATAATGAAGCGTGAATGCGGTAAGGCTGTCTATCGCGAATAGACTGCCGTAGTGGTGCGGGTACGGTTACTCGTACGGCGTCCGGTGGCTGGCCGCTGCTTTAGGTCGCAGGCATACCTGTTCTTAGTATCTGCCGCTGCGCTGATAGTACCAAAGGGCCGTGACCCTATGCGGGGGGCGGCGGCCTCCACCCCTTTATGTTTTTTCTTAGCCTTAAAGCCTATTTCCACTTAAGGCTTAGAACGCGATTTTGGTCTAAACCCCGCTCAAGTGGAAATGTAGAAGGTTTAGAGGCAGTTTAGCCGACTTAGCGCCAAATAGTTAAGGCTGGCCCGTACTCCACGTAGCACGGTTCCGCGTTATAGAAATAATTTCGACATAAGAACATTTCATACAAAATGGTAGTATTAGCGCCCCGAAAGTGGAGCGAAAATTATAGTACTTCTGTACTGCCAATCGCCCCAGGGGCCGAGCTCGAGCGGCGCACTACGCCCTGACCCAGTCTGCCGTTTTTGCGCGACTCAGGGTACACGGTCAGTAGAGGATGAATTACACGTCTTGCTTGAATGTCCAGCTTATGCAGAAATGAGGCTTGCGTCAGGAATAAATGCCGATTTAGGGATGAAGACGGTCATGACGAAATCGGTTACGGCGAATTTAGCAAGTTTACTTTATCGAATCGCCACACATAGAAATGACACCTGAAAAGGTGTACACTACGGAAGCCTCTCCGTTGGCAGCATATATAGTTAATATTAATCGTTTTTCTCCCCCATATACTAATGCTTTAGAAGCGCCTCCTGACCGAACGGTTCGTGGGGATATGGACAGGACCTGGGAGGGCCCTACGTCTGTAACATGCTCATGTTCATGCTCAATTGAAGAATTCGTATCCGTCATACTAAGGGATACCGTAAGCTTGGGGTGATTTCTGGTGTTCTGTGGGGACGTAAGGCGGGAACACGGCCATAACCGGGTGGCCGGTCGAGTTGCTAACTGGCAGCCACCGCCGCCAGGAAGCGGCGACGATTAGTATTATTTGGCACCTGTGATGATTGCTTTACCCAAACCTATAAATGTTGTAAAGAAACGAGTCGGTTTATACGTCCCGAAGATGCTCGTGCGCGTCGGGCCGTCGGCGCCTTAAATAACATCTACAATTCCACACCTGGAAATGCACTACGGTTTTGCGATTGTTTAGGGCCAGTTCACATGTGGTAATATTTGGCGAATTTGCGGTGCTCGTCCCAGCGAATTGGTGCGAATTGGTCCGAATTGGTCGCGAACCGAATGGGGGGCCCCCCCCCCCATTGGCAAAAATTGGGAAAATTGGCAAATTCGGCGTATTAGCCCACTTCGCAAATTGGCATTAATTCAGACCCGACATTTACGCTGTTTCTAGTCATTTCCTCCTTAGGGATACCCTGCTTTATCACGGAGGCTTTGGCGCGAGCTTTGCCGCGAGCGTACGCGAACGGTGTAGGATGTTGACTTTTTAAGGCCGAACTTGGTGATATCCTTGTTGTAGGAGGTCAGAAATATATGAAAGGCGTCCTTTGGCTGGTGCTCGCGGGCAGCGGTGCCACTGGAACGGAAGCATTGCCTGCATTGCCACAGCTTTGCCAAAACAAACGCTACCGCTGTGAAGGATGGCAACTCTTACCGTTAATGAAGGGATTCAGAGGGATGGCGAAGTATTATCACCAGATAAGGGCAAACAGACAGCGGGAACGGAGGCTACGCAGGGGGAAAACCGTCTTTCCTTTCCAGCTGCCAACCAGACGCCATATCCCAGCCTTCGAGGGGTTATGAGGCATGCACCAAGTGGTTTATCTGTCAGTGGCGGCACCGGACCCAGTAGGGGGGAGGCGGACCCAGCAGTGGAGGGACTCTGCACATGGAAGCAAGGGTGGCGACAGCGGGAGTGGCGGACCTGGCAGTGGGGCCCTGTGGGGCACTGTACAAGGAAGCATGGGCGGCAGCGTACCCAGCAGTGGGGGCGGCGGACCTGGCAGAGGGGGCAGTGGTAATATATGGCGATACGGGTTTATCTCGACCATTGATACCAACGCACCAATGACTGCAACAGCGCCAACATTAAGAGGATCCCGAGCTGTGGCCAGGCCACCGACCACAGGGGGCCAGAGAGGGGTTAAAAGAACCAGGGCATTGAGAAATAGGCAGCAGGCTCCGCAGCCAGGTGCTGCTGGTTCTGCGTTCTTCAAGTCATGCCCGTCCACATGGGCAGCGGCGGCATGGGCAGCGGCGGCATGGGCCTGCATGGGCAACCAGCGGCATGGGCCTGCATGGGCAGCCAGCGGCGGCACGGGCAGCACGGGCACCTGGCTAAGGCCCTTCCACAGCTCTGTGTTCGCCCACCCGTTGCCCACATCGCGCATGTGCTGTATGCACAGCACGAACTGCCCACGCAAAGCCTGCGCCGCTGCCGGTCTTTTGGCACGGTGCTGACGACCCATGGGTTGCCACACAGCGCTAGCTCCGCGAGCATCCGGCCATTACATTTTATTTAGCCCATTACATTTAATAAAGATTCAATTTAATGGGCGCAATTCTACTGGCGGCGGCGTCGAAAACTGGAGGATCAGCAGCCAAATGGCCGGTGACATCGTCCGCCGCCACATTTTTGCCCACGTATAGGAAAATGTTTGTTACGTTGTGTAGTGTAAAAAGCTATAAGAATAGAGTATATGTAGTTCACCAATTCGCAAACCGTGTTGATTTTGTGCAAAAATACGCATGTGAACACCAATTCGGAAAAGCCCCCGAATTGTCGAGAACCCGAATTACCACATGTGAACTGGCCCTTAGCCCAATTTAAAATTCTTAAACTTCTTAAATAAAATCAAGTGGAAATATCACTACTCTTTACCATTACAACTTATCAATCAGGAACATTCTTCGATCAGGAAGTAGCAACGATGAAGGCGGTGTAAAGAGCTAACGCGGAGAAATATTCGCAGGAAAAGCGTGAGCTTCAGCAGACGAGGGCCCAAAAATGCTGGTCTAGCCTCCGATGTCCTCAGGTAGCAACGCTACCGCAGCTGATCGAGCCTGCGGGCATCCGCATGGAACTACCCGTGGCGTCCGCATGGAACTACAAACTGTCTTCGCGATTATTATATTGGTGGAGGATGACGGCAGCCCGGAGATAGTAACCACCGTAGCCCCCATCATGTCAGCCGGCCATTGATGGTGTTGAGGACGTCATAGTGGACGTCGGTCACACGCTTCCGCTCGTACCCCATTTTCCCGCCTCCAATGCATGGCCTCCCAGGCAGTCTTGCACTATGAAAGGCGGAGGTCGACCATCTTTAACAGCCTCGTGGTAGGTTGTTTTGCCTACACGGGTTGGTTTCCTTTAACCTTGAACATGGTTAGAGGTTGTCACCACAAGAGGCCGACCGGATAACTCGCAAGGCACCTTATCGTGTATGTGGCCAGCTGGGACCCCCATGCGCTAGCGCTCTGCATACTGTTCGCACCGCATGAAGCCAACAGCAATGTGAACACCGCATGAGCCAACATCACGTGTTAAGGGGTCAATATCACGCCTTAAGGACCAACATTAAGGGCCAAAACCACGCATCAAGGGGTCATCATCATGCCTTCAGGGGCCAGTAGCCTTAAAGGGCCAACATCACGCTGTAAGGGGCCAGTAGCCTTAAAGGGGCCAACATCACTCCTAAAGGGCCAGCACCACGCATCAAGGGGTCGTCGTCATGCCTTAAGGGGCCAGTAGCCTTAAGGGGCCGAAATCATGCCTTAAGGGTTCAACAGCATCAGCTGCGCCCTAGCAGTTCCAGTGATAGGTATTAGGCTGGCGGTGTTGGCTAGATCCAGGAATGTGGTACCATCAGGGCCCCCCGAATTGAAAGCTGTTCTGCTGAGAGTGTGATTGGGCCTGGTGATCTGCCAGGAGGATCTCTGGAGGGCCAGGAGGATCTCTGCCTGGTCGCTCATGGAGAGGATCACTGCCATCAGCTGAGACCCGCTGGACACCTTGTCGGCCATGCAGGGCAATCGGACACACACACCCGAGCACTTGAGTGTGATGTTGGTGATGGAGGCGGTGGGTGTGGTGAAGCGGTGCACAATCAGTGAGCAGGGTGTGATGATGAAGTTGGGGGATGGTGACAAGGCGCAGTGAAGCTCTGATGCGTGGCCAGGGTGGCGCAGCTCGGTGTGGAGATGACCAGGTTGGACAGCTGCAGCCGCGGAAGGACAGCACTCATATCACCCACCAGGCAGAAGGCGGACAGGGCCAAAAATGGTGCAGCTGGCAGCACCTGAGTCATGCGCCCGTGATCCGCAGATCGTGTATCACCACGAGGCCGTTGGGCGGCACCTCGAAGACGAGGGATAGTGAGGCCAGGTCGAGGGAAGGCGCTGCGACAGACTGCGCTCCTGTGTGTGCGATCTGATCACCGTTGACGTTTGGATCTAGTGTCGAATCGCTGCCAGATGGATAGGGTCCTACGGGCATCGACCGCACAGCTTGGAATTGTGCCTGCGCCTGCACCATGTCATCACAGCCCCAGCCATCGTCGTCACCATCCCCAATATCCAGTCCACACAAAGTGTCGACTACATTCGGTCGCCGTGTTCCAATGCGGCCTGGCCAACATTAGGTCAGACAGGGCAGCAGGGTGGGAGAAGCCGGAGCAGGTGCTTGGGGCAGGGGGTGCATGGGACCCAGATCTGTGGGCTGGTGGCTCACTGCCGGTTGGGGGCTCACTGCCGGCTGGTGGCTCACTGCCAGGTGGTGACTCACTGCTGCCGGGTAGTAGTTCACTGCTGGCTGGTGGCTTACTGTCGGCTGGTGGCTGACCCAGGTATCCCAAAGTGCGGCCCACAGTTGCACTGTATGTTACTTGCGGGGCAACAGTTGCTCTGCTCCATCGTGGGGCAACACTTGCGGGGCAACAGTTGCTCGGCTTCTGTAACCAGCCACCTCGTGTGAGAGGATACATTGAGCACGGCCGGGAATGCCTAAAGTGGCATGCCATCGTGCTAAGGTGGTGTAGGCTTAGTGGGCCTGATGGCCCAATGTGCGCACCCTATCCCTTCAGCTCCGATTGTGAGCCAGCTACCACCAATTGCATGAGGCCTTAACTATGACAAAGTCATTGCTTTAGCAGCCACCGTTGCCATAGGTGCAACCGCAGGAATTTCCGATAAGGGCGTATCCAAGCGACATACATACGCCGTGGGATCAGCACTGCGTCGGTATTGCATCTTTCCCATCAACTCCGCAGTAGAATGCAGCAGCTGCGCGACTGCCGCACCACATTTCCCCAAAAAACCAGCGTTCGGGTATAACAACGACCTTACATGCCGCAAATCGATGTACACCGCACAGAGGGGTTCACTTCACATCCCCTCCACATTTGACCTACATCACCCACATCCCCTCTTGGAGAGGCGATACTATGCTAAGAGGTGTAGCATGGCCTCAACATGTCACCAGCCCGTATTCATAATGCAGCCACGTAGGATGACAAGCAATGACATAGGTACGTTTGTGCTGCACAACAGGACATTGGGCAGTCCTGGAGGTGGCCAGAACGGACTCCACATGTCCAAGCGTGCCTGTAGCAAGCTACATTTACCTTACACAAATACATATAATAATATGTAATACTAATTACGGCCTATTGCGTTTAGCGGACTTGCGGCCTATGCCACACACGAGTCTGACTGGCGTAATTGGCGTGACTAGCGTAACCGTCGAGGGGCCTCCGAAGGCGGGCCCTACGTGATGGCGTAACGCACAAGGACCCTCCTACGTCGGGCCCTACATGATCATGATCACGATGTCGTACGGACACTCCGGCAGGTGGACCGAGATATAAGCCATCCAGGTGGGGTGTTACGGCCAGACACAACGTACCACGTTACTTAGTGTTCGGAGTTCAAGACTCCGCTGCCACCGTTCTTATCTATAGTATGCGATCGGTCTTCGCCGTCGTTCGGCACGGACCCTTCAGTTCGACCACTACGCTTCCGACCGCCGTCGGCAGGATTCCTACCGCCAAGGTAAGCTTCTGTCGCATGCTTACTACAATTTGGTATCGAGTGTAGCAAGCTACATTTACCTTACACAAATACATATAATAATATGTAATACTAATTACGGCCTATTGCGTTTAGCGGACTTGCGGCCTATGCCACACACGAGTCTGACTGGCGTAATTGGCGTGACTAGCGTAACCGTCGAGGGGCCTCCGAAGGCGGGCCCTACGTGATGGCGTAACGCACAAGGACCCTCCTACGTCGGGCCCTACATGATCATGATCACGATGTCGTACGGACACTCCGGCAGGTGGACCGAGATATAAGCCATCCAGGTGGGGTGTTACGGCCAGACACAACGTACCACGTTACTTAGTGTTCGGAGTTCAAGACTCCGCTGCCACCGTTCTTATCTATAGTATGCGATCGGTCTTCGCCGTCGTTCGGCACGGACCCTTCAGTTCGACCACTACGCTTCCGACCGCCGTCGGCAGGATTCCTACCGCCAAGGTAAGCTTCTGTCGCATGCTTACTACAATTTGGTATCGAGGGTCAGGCTGTAGATCCTCTCCTTAAGGGCGCCGATAGGCTAACCCTGCCTCAATGGCAACAAAGTTATCGACGGCAGATATGCTGCTGTTCAAACAGTTCATGCGCGCCAAGCGTCGCCTGGACAAACGTCGCGCTGAACGCGATGAAAATGTCGAAGAACAACAACAGGAGCAAGCAATAATTAATTCTGCTCCTAATTTTCAAAACAATGCGCCCGCGCAGATGGACGCAGAAGGCGAAAAGGAACAGCCGCCCGCCCCCGCGACCCGGCTTCCCGCCAGGACGCAAGAGCAGGCAGCAGCTGCGGCGCAGGTCGAGGAGGCCATGCGCAACGCAACGCCGAACAAGGTCAAGGCTCTGGAGAACGATGTCGAGGGCCTGAAGACGGCCATCGCCATGGTTCGCAGTGACCACGACGAGATGAGCAGCAAATTGGATATGATATTGCTGCAAATCGCCGCCCTGCAGGATGTAAGGGCCAACGAGGAGCGGGACGCTTCGCTTACGGCACTTATCAGCCAATGGGCCTCCTCCCTAGGCGACATGTTCGACGACGCACGGAGCCAGGAGCTGGTGCTGGAGAAGCTGCAGAAGAGCAACCTCTCTCCACAGCCAACTCTTTCCGACGTCAAGAGGTTGTGGCTAAGCGCTACCGAAGCCAGTTTGCCAGGGCCGAGCACGGCCGCGGCAAACGGCAGCGCGGTGCCCACACCTGTGAAGCTCGCCCGTCATAACGAGGTGAGCCAAAAGCGTATTCCTCACCCACCAAAGTTTTCGGGAAAGAGGGATGCCCACATTACGTGCACGCGGTCTTGGTTCGATTTGCTTATGCAGTACTTCGACTTGATGCGAATGGAACCCTTAGAGCACTTCATATATTGGCTCACGGGCAAAGCACAAGTCTGGGCCACGGACATCTTCGGGATGCACAAAACGGGGACCAAACCGCTAACACGCGAAACTTTGCGTTCGGCGTTTCTCTTGCAATACGGGGACACGCAACGCAACACTTCTATGGCCGCACGCGATCGCTTGCATTCGCACGAGTACGATATGCGGGCGGACGAGCAAGTACCGGAGTACACGCAGCGCTTTTACGATGTCACACGAGAAGCAAAAGACATGAGCGTAAGCGACCAAATTTCCTGGTACGTAAAAGGCTTAGTCCCAGCGTTGCGCGGCCGATGTGCGACTGACGACGAGGGCAAAGACTGGCAGGACCTCGATAAGCTGATCCTGTACGCAGTCGGGCAGGAAGTGCGATGGAAAGCGGCAAAGGACAAGGCTCAACTAGCTGAGCTTAACGCCATCGCTCCATCAAAGCAACACTTCTCTTCAAAAAACAAACGCCCGCCCAACAATTCCCATGGCCGCTCCCAACAGGGCTGGCAAACCGCTGGCGCCAAGCGCTTCAAGTCGGACAACAAGTCAGGCGAGAAGAAGCCGCAGGATGAGCTCAACAGGTGCCGGATTTGCAAGGGCTTCAAAAAGTCCGAGCAATCCTGGTCGGATCACAAGCCCGATTGCTCCCGGAACCTGAAGAACAAGGCCAACAAGGACTTGGCGCGCGCGGCCCGCATGGAATCTGAAATGCAGGAATAGGTCGTTGGCACGCGCAATGGGGCTAGCGAGCAACAGTTGACCAATAGGCCTGACTCGTTAGAAGGAGACGTGTTCGTTCCGCCTGTTTGCGATCCCATTAAATGTGATCGTATGTTCCTTCCCGAAGAATTTCGAAGGGTTGAGAGTGAGCTGGGCCGTCAATTTACATTTGACGCCGCATGTAACAGTTCAGGCGACAACAGTCTCTGTGCGCGATTTGCCTCTCCAACGAATTCGTTCTTTGACACGGATGTCTCAGGCGAGCACGTTTGGATCAATCCCCCATATTCGCACATCAAACAATGGCAACAACATTACTCGCGCTGTAAGCGCAAAGACCCAGAGCACACGTCAGCAGTTTTCGTAGTGCCAAAGTGGTCACAAACAGAACGTGTCATGCGTACAGCAGGCTTTCAGCTGTTGAAAACATACGCAGTGGGTACGAAGCTGTTTACCAAAAAAGGCACGGGCAACACTCGTACGGAAATGCCCGGCATCCCCTGGCCAGTTCAGCTATGGTATGATGCCCCAGCCATTCCAGTCCAGCTCAATAGCGTTGGAAACACGAGTCGTTCTATGATCTTCGATGCTCGTTTATGCCAAACAACCTGCAAGGTGCTTACCGATTCGGGTGCAAATTGCAAAGGTGCTGCAGACGGCTTCATCACTCACGACGCTGTTCGTAATATGTCTCTGTCAATCAGACAGTCCAACACGGCTTCCGTCCGCTTAGCGAACGGTTCCAGCGAGCTCACTGAAGGCTCGATCATTACCACCTTGCGCATTGGTTCTTTCCAGGACACAGTTAAACTACTGGTTCTCAAACAAGGACTACCAGGGGTCGAGGTTATCCTCGCAAACGACTGGTTGGAAAAGCGCAAAGCTCTCATGTGCTGGGCAACACACACGCTTACAGTGCACAAAGCTTCTGGTGGTTCTGCAACTTTGAAACCAGCATTTTGGTCTTCTGTTGATAATGAAGAACACCTTGACGGTGTTGCTATCATGAATTACGTCACCGCTACTCTGTATGCAGCAAGTACGGTAGAAACGATGTCGGCTAAAGCCGCATCAAGGAGGATAGCCAAAGGTGCACGAAGCTACTTGTTGCTTGTGCAAACAGAGCTCGTTGAGGAAGAGTCGGCCCCAGGCACACAACAAAACAGCGCCGATCTCATACTACAAACAACTATGCAAGAGTTGTTAGACGAATACAAGGATGTATTCGAAGAGCTCAAAGGCCTTCCACCATATCGCGAAGTAGGTCACACCATTCCGTTAGTGGATGGTGCGGTACCGCCGGCCAAACGCATGTACCGCTTGACTCAATTGGAACAGCAAGAGGTACGCAAACAAGTCACCGAATTATTGAAGAAAGGTTACATTGAACCTTCAACTTCTCCCTACGGTGCACCAGTGATTTTTGTGGAAAAAGCAAACGGTCAAGGCCTCAGAATGGTCCTTGATTACCGTTCCTTAAACAAACTCACAATCAAACGGCGATACCCGATGCCTAACATCACAGACCTATTCGATCAACTCCAAGGAGCCCAACTGTCCAGCTCCCTGGATTTGCAACAGGGGTACAATCAAATTCGCATCTCAGCAGAAGATGTCGATAAAACGGCCTTTATAGCTCCGGGAATGGGCCAGTTCCAATTTAAGGTCCTATGCTTCGGCCTCACAAACGCCCCTGCAACGTTCCAAGCGGTCATGAATCGAATTTTCGCCGACCACATTGGCAAATTTGTGCTGGTGTACTTGGACGATATATTGGTCTTTAGCAAGACCCCAGCCGAACATGAACAACACCTCCGTGTGGTGTTGTCCTTGTTACGAAAGCACGAGTTCAAGGCAAAAATGTCTAAGTGCCAGTTCAATTGTGCTGAGCTGCACTTTCTGGGCCACATAGTCAGCCGTGAAGGCTTAAAAGTGGACGAGCGCAAGGTCAAAGTCATAAGAGAGTGGCCAGTGCCACCTGACTTATCCAAACTGCGCGCGTTCCTTGGCTTAGCCAATTATTTTAGGAGGTTCATCCAAGGTTATTCCTCCCTTGTGGCCCCGCTCACGTCACTCACCAGTGCGAAGATGCCCTACCATTGGACGGATGCCTGCCAAGCAGCATTCGAGGGCGTGAAGCATGCCTTGACAAATGCACCAGTACTTAAGCTCCCAGAGCTGGATAAGCCTTTCTTAGTCTGGTCTGACGCTTCGATTCATGGCACTGGCGCTGTCCTTCTGCAAGAAGACAGACCAGTAGCCTACACAAGCTCGAAGTTTAACAAAGCTGAGTACAATTACTCAACAACAGATCAGGAATGCCTAGGAACAGTTCTGGCATTGGAGGAATGGCGCTGTTATTTGGAAGGGGCTACTGACGTTACTCTCGTCACAGACCACCAACCACTTGTCTATTTACAGGACCAACAAAGCGCTGATAAACTCTCCCGAAGGCAAGCTCGATGGATGGAACGGTTATCCCGTTTCAATTTCAAATGGGAGTACCGCCCCGGACGGATTAACGTCGCAGACCCTATAAGTCGGGTACATGACGTGGTGCTCAATGTGCTAACGGCTTCGCTTATTGATAGCGACTTGGGACGCCGAATCAAAAACGGGTATGACGGTGATCCCACCCTTAAGGGTACCCAGGTAGCAAAACTGCAGCTCAGGCGCAAAAACGGTTTCTGGTATCATGGATCCCAGATGTACGTGCCTGCCAATGCTGACCTAAGGAAAGACATCCTGCGAGAATATCATGATGTTCCTTACGCTGGCCATCGCGGCATTGACCGCACCAAACAAGCGATCGCACAAACATATTGGTGGCCCGGGCTCGACACTGACGTTAAAGCCTACGTTAAGACTTGCCCCAATTGTCAGCGAAACAAACCAACTAACGCCAAGCCGGGCGGATTGCTGCAGCCGCTTCCCATCCCTTCTGAAGTATGGGAAAGCGTATCAATGGATTTGATAACCCAGCTACCAACAACCCGTAATGGGCATGACGCGATAGTAGTGTTCGTGGACCGGCTAAGCAAAATGACACACTTTGCTTCCACACACACATCCGTCGGAGCTGAAGAGTTAGCACGCCTTTTTGTGGCTACCGTCTTCAGGCAGCACGGCCTTCCCACAAATATTGTGTCGGACCGGGACACACGCTTTACAAGCAACTTTTGGAAGGAAATTTTTCGCCTGCTAGGCACTCACCTCTACATGAGCACAGCCTACCACCCACAAACAGATGGGCAAACTGAACGCATGAATCGTGTTCTTGAGGAGACACTCAGGCACTATATCTCGCCCACTCAGGACGACTGGGACGACCACTTGCCGCTCATCGAGTTTGCTATTAACAACTCGAAGCAGCGCTCTACGGGAGTATCCCCGTTCTACTTAAATGGCGTTAAGCAACCACGTGTGCCGGTTGACTTGCACCTTAAGTCCAAAGTGCCTGCCGCTGACCAGTACCAGACGGTCATGCGAAAGCGTATTAACCACGCTAAACAGTGCCTCCAGGCTGCGCAATCTCAACAAAAACATGATGCCGACCTTTACAGGCGTCCAGTGTGTTATGAGGTTGGAGACGAAGTGCTGCTAAGTACTAAAAACATCAATTTGAAAACCCTTGGTACAAAGAAACTGATGCCAAAGTACATCGGTCCTTATACGGTTGTCGCCAAAGTTGGAGCTTCCGCGGTAAAACTTGAGTTACCTAAGGACTCCCGAATACATCCGGTCTTCCACGTCTCTTTGTTGAAACCCTTCAAAGAGAACGGGACGCGGCAACCACCCCAACCAATACTCGTCGAAGGCGAACCTTATTACATGGTCGAAGGTATTGTCGACCATAGGGACGTTTCACTCCGAGGGGGAAAAGGGAAAACCCGTCGAGAATATCTCGTCAAATGGCAAGGGTACGATTCCGGGCATAACAGTTATGAACCCGAAGACTCCCTACGCCAATCAACTCCCTTGGCTGAAGCACTCGACGAGTACGAACGCAAACTTGCGATAAAGGCCAGGCATCCAAGGCCTGCGGAGATAACCAACCCGGCTAAACGTAAAAGGTAGCTCCCGGGACGGTTCGCTCCAGAGGGGGGGGAGTGTAGCAAGCTACATTTACCTTACACAAATACATATAATAATATGTAATACTAATTACGGCCTATTGCGTTTAGCGGACTTGCGGCCTATGCCACACACGAGTCTGACTGGCGTAATTGGCGTGACTAGCGTAACCGTCGAGGGGCCTCCGAAGGCGGGCCCTACGTGATGGCGTAACGCACAAGGACCCTCCTACGTCGGGCCCTACATGATCATGATCACGATGTCGTACGGACACTCCGGCAGGTGGACCGAGATATAAGCCATCCAGGTGGGGTGTTACGGCCAGACACAACGTACCACGTTACTTAGTGTTCGGAGTTCAAGACTCCGCTGCCACCGTTCTTATCTATAGTATGCGATCGGTCTTCGCCGTCGTTCGGCACGGACCCTTCAGTTCGACCACTACGCTTCCGACCGCCGTCGGCAGGATTCCTACCGCCAAGGTAAGCTTCTGTCGCATGCTTACTACAGTGCCGCTCTGCCTGGTTTAGCTTATAAATAGCGACGAAATTACTAAAAAGCGGAAGCTGCGAATAATTGACACGAACGAAGCGTGCCTGCTAATAACCATATCTACCGATATCGGTATTTGGGTAATGTCCAAGTATTTTACTTCAAGCGTAAAACCCTAAATAGTCCATCAGCCGCCGCTTTCACACAAATGATGTCGATATCAAGGCCAACAAATTCATAACAACATAAAATTACAATCAGTTGGCGGATTGGTTCGTGGATCAGGCAACCGGGATTGTGTGCACGGTTGCCTGTGGCACCACCAACGACATACCAATCCATTCACGAACAACAACGAGCCACACCCATCCGCCC
Source organism: Yamagishiella unicocca (assembly GCA_003116995.1). Lineage (NCBI taxonomy): Eukaryota > Viridiplantae > Chlorophyta > Chlorophyceae > Chlamydomonadales > Volvocaceae > Yamagishiella > Yamagishiella unicocca. The sequence continues at coordinate 431,359 of BDSL01000053.1, forward strand.
CAGCTTTTCAACTGACTGCCGATTAAGGGACCAAATCAGACAACCAACATATGGCTATTCCGCAGCATATAGCAGCCCGATGTTCAGGGCAAACACAATGGTATACAGTACTCGCACGTACACCCCCCCTCTATGGGACTCTAGGCCTTCCAAAGGCGGCCGACGCAGTGAAGATCGTATCGAGGTAAGCAATGCAAAACTCCGCGCAAGTGGTACAAGTTGTTCCATACAGAGCAGGAGCTGGCTGCCAGTATCATGGGCATGAAGGTGCATACTGCCCAAGACAGCGTCCACACAACACATTGGACGGGCCACCTCATTTCCCTTCCAACAACATGCATTCTAACAAGCAGCAGACCCGCTGAGATGATGGCCTCGAAGACGGGTCCGCCAGCAAGCAATCTCCAGCCAGAGCAGTGAAGCCGGGCGGCACGTTGGCAGGCCACACCAGCAAGTCAGGCGGCAGTGCTGCCGCCTCGTATGGGTCACTCCGCGCCGCTCCCACAGCACCACAGCGAATGCATACACGTCACCCGCGGGGCCGGCCCAGCCATGGCGGACCAGCTCGGGGGCCGAGTAAGCGGAACTGCGCCTGCGGGGGTGCAGTGGGACAGGCTGTCAGCGGGGTATGGCGGTGCTGGACGCAGGGCCATGGCAGCCCGTGGCACCAACCCCGGCTGCACATGAAGCACATGCATGGGCACTCTGGTACCTGGCAGCTCTGCTGTGGCACCAGGTTGTGCTGCGCCAACACCACCCTGCACCTACCTCGCCGGCCCTGAAAGGTGTGTCACCTGCTCGCCACTGCCCAGCCGTCCCGACAGCCCAAAGTCGCACACCTTGGCTACATAGCCATACATGTATGGGCCAACACCATCGCCACGGGTCCCCGCCGTACAGCCCCGTACGCTCTTCAGCAGGATGTTGGACGAGCTGACGTCAGCGTGCACAATGGCCCGTCGATGGAGGTGCGCCAGGCCACGTGCCGCCTGCAGCGCCAGCGCCAGAACCACACGGAGCTGCAGCTGCCTCTGCTGAGGGAAGGACATGCTGGATGTTGCCGCCACGTCAAGGGGGGCCGGCACAGGGCTGCTCTCAAAGGAAGGCTGCTGTGGGCCATCAGTGATCTGCCCCATACCAGACAGCCTAGAGGTTCCACTGACACCCTGGTGTTGCATGCTGGCAGGGACAACAGCCTGGCCCAAGCACGCCGGTCCTGGTAGAGGCGCCAACAGTGTCCCCCTCTCCAGGCAGTGCCTGAGGCTGTTTGCATCGCACAGCTCCTGCACCAGCGTCAGCTTCCACACTTCCAGCTCGGCGCCATTGAAGGCATCTGATCCACCACAGACAGAGCTGCACGCCACAGATGAGCCGCCACCAGTCCTGCCGTCTGCTGCGACATTTGAGGTCTCTCCACGGGCCGTGGAAGGCAGCAGCACATCCTCCCCCAGGCGCTGCAGCATGTAGGTGTATGTGGCCACCACATTGGGGTGTGACACGGACGAGCTGATGGCGGCTTCCTGGATGGCTTGGCTGGCATCATGGAAGGCGTGGGAGTCTTGGGAACCGGAACAGCCCTGCAGGTCATGGCAAGTGGGGAATAGCACACTCAGCCGTGCCCCATGTATCCGTATGCTTCTCAGCATGCTGCATATTGTGGTCAGACGCCAATTCTTAATAGCCACCGTGCCCACAGCCTACCTCAGCGGGCCGCTGCAGCAGCTGGCTCTTGACCGCCACGTCCAGTCCCCGCCACACACCTCGGTGCACTACACCCTGCGCGCCGTGGCCCAGCTCGCCGCAAATGGTCAGCAACTCCGCCGGGCCACCGGCACCTTCCTGTGGACCCGCTCCTGAAGCACACCGCTCAGCACCTTCTGCCTCCTTCACGTCCTGGGAGTGGGACATGGCTTCCTCGAGCTCCTGGCCCTCCATCACACTGCCACTCCCATGGTGTGCAGGGCCACCGGCCGCACCAATGCTAACATTGATGTTGCCATCCATGAGCAGGTGTCTCCCTGCGGACACAGTCATGTAGCACTGATGGATACCGGTGTACATCATCGTGAGCGCGCGCTGCGCTGTTGTGTCAACCTCAGGGCCAGGAGACGGTGGTGTTGCCCCTGAAATAGCTGCTGATGTGGGCGCTGAGCAGGTTATGGAAGGGGCTGACGAATCTGAAGGAACTGAAGGATTTGATCTCCTGTTGGACGAGGCCGGCGAGGGATTGGACATCAACATTGTGCACGCTGCTTCCGGCTTTTCATTACTCTTGATATCCTCATTAACAACCCAGATGCAAGTCACCATGCCGCTGCAGTTGGGTTTGTTGCGCTCAGTTTCATCAATGGCTGGACAGTGGTCATGCAAACGGACATCGCTGTTTTTGCCCTTGGGACCTAAGCTGACAGCCAGGTGCCTCGAGCAGACCTTTATCCATATGACGGTGATCAAGGCTAGAATGGAGATTATGAGGACACCACCGATGACGCAGCCAGCTATTATCGCACCAACACCCCTGCGCGGGGCCCCCCCTGGTGATGACCGAGCTTCTTGTGAGAACGCCTGCACTGCTCCTGACGTCGTTGGAGCTGGTGGCCGTATTTCCTGACGCGTGGGCTCTTCCTGAGACGGTGTCGGCGGCGGTGGCGGCGGCGGCGGCGGTGGTGGCGGCAGTGGCGGCAGTGGCGGCAGTGGCGGCAGTGGCGGCAGTGGCGGCGGCGGTGATGTCTCTGAGGGGGCCAGCAATGATGGGAGACGCACGGGCAGCCCCAGCTGCTGTGGCAGCTGCAGCGGCGGCTCCAGCCCCGGTATGACTGGCAGCTGCGAGGTGAATGTGACGTTGCGGCCCTGCAGCCCACACCACCACAGCCGCTCAAAGGAGAGGCTAGTGGTGGGAACAAGAGCCGACTGTGCTGCTGCTACTGCCGATCCCTGTGACAGCACCGATCCTGTCAGCATCATCCCCAGCTGGTCCGCCAGGACGGGGTCGAGGCTGGTGGCGGTTAAGTTAGCTCCCCACGCCCACACCAGGAGCTCCAACTCCGCCTGTGGTACTACCAATGTCACCGAATCCAAGAACACGTATGGCAGACCCGCGGGTCGGTTGCTGCCGGGGACTGGCCTCAGGATAGTGTTGGTGCCGCCGCCTGCACTGTTAAGCGCTGCCACTGCTCCCGCTGCCGCTGCTGGCCTGTCAAATGCCATGGTCCACAGGCACGATGTGAAGTTGGTCAGGGCCGGGGACAGGCCCTGGGTGGGCCTTGTGTCCACCAGCTCATGTAATCGCCTGCCGGAATGACGTGTTGGCATGCCGGAGCCCTCCTGGGCGGCCAGCTCGCTTGTCGTGCCTGCAGTCAGGCCACTGCCTCGGTGCCTTGCGCCATTGCCTTGGCGGCTGCTCCTTGCGCTGCTGTCAGCAACAGCAGTGGCCTTACCATTGCTGTCGGGGCCGTCAGATGTTGGCGTGGCTCTCCCAATGAGTCGCCTGGAGATGAGCGGAACCCCTGGGGATGTTTCCACCAGCACTTGCGACGGGGGTGCTCGATGCGCAGCGGGATTAGGTGGATCTGGGTTCGGAATGATGTACAGCCCTGCCGGAGGGAGACCGGTGAGGATGATGTCACGGATGGTAACTGATGCGTTGTCAGAAGCCAGCACTATGGCACCTGTCACCTGGCCTACATTCATCACTGAAACTTGAGAAGAGCTGCCCACCAATGTGGTGGGCACTGCCAAGAAGGTGGGTGCACGAGAGACTGCCGACTTAGTACCTGACCCCGTCTTTATTTCCATGAAGCTTTCCACAACCATCCAAACAATCGGCATGAACATTGCTCGGCTTGCTGTAAGGTCAGAGGGAGGAATGGGGTAAAAGGAATCAAGAGTTACCACTCTGTCCAAGCTCACGATCATTCCATTCACACCCTCCGGAACTAGGCTGCAGAGTTGCCGTGGCGATGGCAGCAAGGCACAACCAGAACGGCATGGGGTTGTGTCACTGGTGGGGGCACTGCTGGCAGTGAGGGGAGTACCCGGAGGGCTGGACTTCTCATCTCGACTACTAGCGGTGCTGTTGGTAATAAGGCCAGCTCTGATGTCATCGCTGCTGGCACCCATGTCATCGCTGCCACAGTGGCATCCTCGTGCGGTGTCCTCCTTCGTGACCAGGACGTTATCCATCACCATCCGGTCGGACCATGTGGTGCTGTGAGTGATAAGGAGGGAGGGGCGTCCACTGGTCGCCTCCACCACCTGCACACATCATGTCCACGAGTCGCACCATCCCATGTCAAAGGTGAATGTTGGTAATGCGGCGACTTGAACCTGGGATGGGTGTCACCCGGGGCAGAACCAGTGGTGGCAGCAAAGTCACCCCACGCGCTCCATGGCACCCTCCTGGCGTGGCTTCTGAAAGGGATCGTGCGTGCGCCTAACAACAGTCTGTTGCGGTAGTGATGCCCACGGGCAGTGTCCAATGCCACTTAAGGCAACAACACAGCACCAACACAGCTCACAAATGAGGCGAACACCATGATTGTGAAGATACCGCCCATTCACACCCAATCCCAGGGCAACTGCCCTACCTCGGTGGCGATGCCCTCCATGAGGGCCTTCCCCTCATCCACACAAAGGTCGCCTAGCAGCTCAGCAGGTGTTGAGTCGCGCCCCACTGAGTCCACGAACCACATCGCCAGCTCCTCACCAGGCAGTTCCACCGTGATAGTGTGCAGTTGCAGGTATACCAATTGCGCGCCGAACACCTTGCGAGAGAAGGAGAACGTCCACAGGAATAGGCGTAGGAGCCTGAATTTATCTGCTGACGAGGGACCCAGGGGTGGGTTGCGTATTGTCATGTTCATAAGCTGCACCCTAGCAGTTTCAGTGATGGATATGAGGCTGGTGCTGTTGGCTAGGTCCAGGACAGTAGTACCATCAGGGGCGCCCCCAAGTGAAAGCTGCACTATGGAGAGTGTGATTGGGTCTGGTGATGCGCCAGGGCCAACAAGTGTGATGTCTTGCTGCAAGTAGAGGAAGCAAGGCAGGGCTATACGGTTCAGCTGAGCCAGGAGGATCTCTGCCTGGTCGCTCATGGTCCGTATGGTGTCCATCAATTGAGACCCGCTGGACACCTTGTCGGCCATGCAGGGCAATCGCACAGGCGCGCCCGAGCACACGAGTGTGACGTTTGTGATGGAGGCGGTGGGTGTGGTGAAGCGGTGCACAACCAGAGAGCTGGGTGTGATGGTGAAGTTGGGGGACGGCGACAAGGTGCAGGCGAAGCTCTGGTGCATGGCCAGGGTGGTGCAGCTGGGTGTAGAGATGACCAGGTTGGACAGCTGCAGCGGCGGATGGACAACACCGGCACCACCCGCCAGGCGGAAGGCGGAAAGGGCCAGGAAGGACGCGGCTGGCAACACGTGGGTTATGTTGGGCAGTCGTGCCCCCTTGATCTGCAGATCGCGTATCACCACGAGGCCATTTGGTGGCACCTCGAAGACGAGGGATAGTGAGGCCAGGTCGAGGGTAGGCGCTGCGATAGACTGCGCTCCTGTGTGTGTGACCTCATCACTGTTGACGTTTGGATCATCTAGTGTCGAATCGCTGCCAGATGGATAGGGTCCTACGGGCATCGACCTCACAGCTAGGTATTGCGCCTGCCCCTGCACGGTGTCATCGCAGCCCCAGCCATCGTTGTCACCATCCCCAATATCCAGTCCACACAACATGTCGACTTCACCTGCGTCGCCGCGTTCCAGCGGGGCATGGCCACTTATAACCGTTCGGTCGGGCAAGGTAGCTGGTTCGCCAGGCAACAGCACGAGGCTCGCGTGTATGACACACATCTGGTATTTCAGGCCTGAACTCGATGTCCAAGACGCGCATTCTGGAGCTTGCAGCAGCGCTGTTGGCTGTCTGGCACTGCCAATTGCACCCGGCGGCGACGGAGATGCCGACACAGGCTGCAATACTAATTGCACAAGTAGTAGAAGAAGGCGCGGCAGACATGTAGGCCGGGTGGGATCATGGAACCCATGACGCATGCTGCCCATGGTTGCCCTGCACGGGCAAATGGCGCAAGTTATGGGGTAATGAAATGAAGAACGAAATTATGTGCGAGGCGTGAGGCTGCCCCGCCCGGCCGTCCGGGCGATAGATCCGGGGCGATGGAGTTGTGGAGTCAATTCTTAAGCGGGGGCAATGGAAACCGTACAGCAAAGGTAACATTTGTTCGCTGCAAGTAAGCACTCGGGAATCGGAATTTATACTTGAAACGCGATGTTGCGCAGGCAAAGATAGCTCGATAGCGGGCACACAAAGCATCCTTCCTTTGGCCTTTGGCGCCAACTTGCCACGGCATAAAGAACTTGCCACGAGATAGGGAATTACGTTTGCAGTCATTTCACCTGGCGAAGATACCCGGTCATTTGGTAAGTATTACAAGTCACCTTAAATGAATGTATCTGCTCCTGCCATCGAACGCCCCTGAAACGGTCCAATAGTTCAATGTCTTCAGCGCCTGAATCAGATGGCAGCAGGGGCACAGTGCCAAGCCTGACGGGAGCTTGATGACTGCAGCGAATAAGTAGTTTCGTTCACTGGGCCTACGGGCAACCGTCAAGATCGTAGAGAACAAGTTTAAAGGGGGGACCAGCACCGCCATAATGTTTTCGAAGGCATGCTTCCGTGGAGTCCGCGACGACAAATCTTACCGGTATTGTGGATATTACATGAGATATCGAATAAGTGTGAATAAGATAAGGCTGTCTATTGCAGATAGACTGCCGTAGTGGTGCGGGTACGGTCACTCGTACGGCGACCGGTGGCCGCGCTTTAGGTCGCAGGCATGCCTGTTCGTAGTATCCGCCGTTGTGCTGGTAGTACCAAAGAGCCGTGACCCTATGCCGGGGCGGCGGCCTCCTCCCCTTTATGTTTTCTTTTTGCCTTAAAATCACTACCCTTACACCATTACAAAATAATCAATCTCATCAATCTCAGAAGCATTGTTCAATCAGGAAGTAGCAACGATGAAGGCGGCGTAAAGAGCTAACGCGGAGAAATACTCGCAGCAACAGCGGGGCTCGACACGCAGGGCGGCACCCGGCCACACAGGCAGCGGGGCTGCTGGCTGCGCCGGCTGCCAGCCCCACAGCGGCGGTGGCCTGCATGAGCAGCTGGCAGTGAAGCTGTGATGCATGGCCAGGGTGGCGCAGCTGGGTGTGGAGACGACCAGAGACAGCTGCAGTGGCGGATAGACAGCACCGGCACCACCCGCCAGACGGAAGGCGGACAGGGCCAGGAAGGTCGCGGCTGGCAACACGCGGGTCGTGTTGGGCAGTCGTGCCCCCGTGATCCGCAGATCGCGTATCACCACGAGGCCGCTGGGCGGCACCTCGAGGGATAGTGAGGCCAGGTCGAGGGAAGGCGCTGCGACAGACTGCGCTCCTGTGTGTGCGACCTCATCACCTTTGACGTTTGAATCTAGTGTCGAATCGCTGCCAGATGGATAGGGTCCTACGGGCATCGACCTCACAGCTAGGAATTGCGCCTGCGCCTCGTTCATGTCATCACAGCCCCAGCCATCGTTGTCACCATCCCCAATATCCAGTCCATACAAAGTGTTGACTTCACCTCCGTCGCCGTGTTCCAATGCGGCCTGGCCACACATGACCGTTTGGTCAGTCAGGGTAGCAGGATGGGAGAAGCCGGAGCTGGTGCTTGGGACAGGGGGTTCATGGGGCCCGGATCTGCCTGTCATGCCCCAGCGCCGGCATGAACGATTCGCGGGCATTAGTCATGGTTTCGGTGCCGCTCCAGAAACGCGTATCTGAGTGACAGTTGGAGTGAAATATCTCGCCAGTGTGTTGTTAGGTATGGTTCGTTGACACTAAGTAACGGACGCCGTCTTATACCGTCTGGTAACTTTCGGTGTTAGGTGGTAGCTGGCTCACAATCGGAGCTGCAGGGATAAGGTGCGCACATCGGGCCCACAGAGCCTCCGCCGCCTTAGCACGGGCCGGATGCCACGCCTGGCATTCCCGGCCGTGCTCGAAGTACCCTCTCGCACGAGGTGCCCAGTTGCAGACGTGTAACAACAGTGTCGAGCATACCGTAGTTGCCCCCGCAAGCAACAGTGCAGCTGTGGGCCGCGCTTCGGTCGGGAGTCAGGATACCCGGGGCAGACCCCGGAAGAGGTAGCGACTTGCGGTGTTCACATGCCAACGTGTCTACGACCTGGTCAGTTGTAGCCTGAGCGCTAAAGACAGCGCACGCCAGTCAGGCCTGGAGTCGGCCACGACGGTCAACTAGGAAAGCACGAACAGCACGGCCGGGAATAGTGTTACACCTAGTGTCCGCGACGGCCGAAGCCTGCTGTGGGGCATGACATGCCAGCTTGTGGCTCACTGCCGGTTGGTGGCTCAATGCCGGCTGGTGGCTCACTGTCGGCTGGTGGCTGACCCAGGTATCCCTGACTCTCGACCAAAGTGCGGCCCACAGTTGCACTGTTACTTGCGGGGCAACAGTTGCTCGGCTCTGTCGTTACACTTCTGTAACCAGCCACCTCGTGTGAGAGGATACACTGAGCACGGCCGGGAATGCCTAAAGTGGTATGCCGTCTGGCATGCCGTCTTGCTAAGGTGGTGTAGGCTACGTGAGCCTGGTGGCCTATCCCTTCAGCTCCCTACCCCTTCAGCTCCGATTGTGAGCCAGCTACCACTAACTGTCATAAGCTATCAGACAATATAAGGCGAAATCCGTTACTCAGTGTAAGCTGGGGTCCTTACACCTCCTGTCATCCGCGGTTACACCTTTTCACGCTTACAAACAGTGTTAATGCACCATACCTAACAATGCACTCGTGCGACATTTCAATATAACTGTCACACTCCAGATACGCGTTTCTGGGGCGACACCGAAACTATGACTAATGCCATGAATCGACTATTCCGGTGCCAGAGCATGACAGGTGATGCAATTGCATAGTGTGTAAAAACACCCGTCCCCTCATCCCCTGGCCGCGGCTAGGCCCACTGCCGCTGGTGCTGGGCGGGTCGATGGCCGTGTCCATGTCAACACACCCTCACACCAATTACGGAGCAGGCAGCTCTTGTACGTTAGAGCAACCGCCACCACCATAGATGCGTAAAAACGCCCGTCCCTCATCCCCCAATGGCAGGGGTACAACCGACCTTCGCTTCGATGCGCAGGAGCATGGCATGGAGGAACATGGGCCCTCGTCGTAAACAGAGCACGCAGCACCCCCGAGAACTATCTGGTTTACCTGATTGCATGATGCCTTAACAACGACAAAGTCATTACTTCAGCAGCCACCGTTCGTGATGCCATAGTTGCAACCGCTGAAATTTCCGATAAGCGACATACATACACTGTAAAATCAGCACTGCGTCGGTCCTGCATCTTTCCCATCAACTCCGCAGCGAAACACAGCAGCTAAACGACTGCCGCACCAGACTTCCCAGAAATACTAGCGATCGGGTACAACAATGACCTCACATGCCTCGGATAGATGTACGCCGCACAGAGGGGTTCACTTCACATCCCCTCCATATTGAACCTACATCGCCTGCATCCCCTCACGGCGAGGCCATACTGTGCTAAGGGGCGTAGCATGGCCATGTCACCAGTCCGTATTCATAAGGCAGCCACGTAGGATGGCAAGCAATGACATCAGTACGTATGTATTGCGCAACAGGACACTGGGCAGTGTTGGAGGTGGCCAGAATGGACTCCACATGTCCAAGCGTGCCGCTCTGCCTGGTTTTGCCTTATCAAATAGCGACGAATAAGTAAGAAGCGTAAAATGCAAATAATTGACACGAACGAAGCGTCCTGCTGATGCCCGTACTATCGGTATTTGATTAATTATCAATGGGATCTGCTCCAAGCATAAAACCCTAAATGGTCCACCCGCCGCCGCTTTCGCACAAATGGCGTCGATAGCAAAAGCAACCGGTTCATAACAACATAAAATTGCAATTGGTTGGCGGGTTGGGTCGTGGATCAGGCAACAGCGATTGCGTGCATGGTTGCCTGTCGCACCACCAACCACATCCCGATCCACGGGCGAACAACACGAGCCACGCCCATCCGCCCCAGCTTTTTAACTGACTGCCGATTAAGGGACCAAATCAGGCAACCAACATATGGCTATATCCGCAGCATATAGCAACCCGACGTTCGGAGCAAACACAATGGCATACGGTACTCGCACGTACACCCCTCTTTTACGGGACTCTAGCCCTTTCCAAGGCGGCTGACGCAACGAAGACCGTATCGAGGTAAGCAATGCAAAAATCCGCGCAAAGTGGTACAAGTCATTCCATACAGAGCAGGAGCTGGCTGGCAGTACCGTGGGCATAAAGGCGCATGCTGCCCAAGACAGCGTCCACACATAACAAAAATCAGCCCCCTCGAGATAAGTAACCACCAGCAATATAACCGTTCGAGAGGTAAACAATCAATGAGACGAAGCATTTAGTGTGTGGTTGGACGAGCAAACCGCCTCATTTCCCTTCCAACAACATGCATTCTAACAAGCAGCAGACCCGCTGAGATGATGGCCTCGAAGACGGGTCCGCCAGCAAGCACTGTCCAGCCAGGGTGATGAAGCCGTGCGGCACGTCAGCAGGCCACACCAGCAAGTCAGGCGGCAGTGCTGCCGCCTCGTACGGGTCACTCCGCGCCTGCTGCGCCAACCACTCCTGCACGCGCGCCCCCTCAGGGCGAGACAGCAGCGCCGGCAGCGGTGCACCGAGGGCGAGCTCCCACAGCACCACAGCGAACGCGTACACGTCACCTGCGGGGCCGGCCCGGCCGTGGCGGACCAGCTCCGGGGCCGAGTAAGCGGAGCTGCGCCTGGGGGGTGAAGCAGGAGAGACAGTCAGCATGGTACGGCGGTGCTGGAGGCAGGGCCACACATGAAGCACATGCATGGGCACTCTGCCGCGGTTGCCCTGCGCCAACACCACCCGGTGCTCACCTCGCCGGCCCTGAGAGGTGTGTCGCCTGCTCACCACCGCCCAGCCGTCCCGACAGCCCAAAGTCGCAAACTTTGGCCACATAGCCGTACATGTACGGGCCAACACCATCGCCACGGGTCCCCGCCGTACAGCCCCGTACGCTCTTCAGCAGGATGTTGGACGAGCTGACGTCAGCGTGTACGATGGCCCGTCGATGGAGGTGCGCCAGGCCACGTGCCGCCTGCAGTGCCAGCGCCAGAACCACACGGAGCTGCAGCTGCCTCTGCTGAGGGAAGGACATGCTGGATGTTGCCGCCACGTCAAGGGGGGCCGGCACAGGGCTGCTCTCAGAGGAAGGCTGCTGCGGGCCGTCAGTGACCTGCCCCATACCAGACAGCTGGGTGGTTCCGCTGCCGCCCTGGTGTTGCACGCTGGCAGGTACGACAGCCTGGCCCAAGCATGCCAGTCCTGGTGGAGGCGCCACCAGTGTCCCCCTCTCCAAGCAGTGCCGCAGGCTGTTTGCGTCGCACAGCTCCTGCACCAGCGTCAGCTTCCACACTTCCAGCTCGGCACCGTTGAAGGCATCCGATCCCCCACGGCCAGAGCTGCACGCCACAGAGGAGCCGCCACCGGCCCTGCCGTATGCTGCGACATTCGAGGTCTCTCCACGGGCCGTGGAAGGCAGCAGCACATCCTCCCCCAGGCGCTGCAGCATGTAGGTGTATGTGGCCACCACGTTGGGGTGCGACACGGACGAGCTGATGGCGGCTTCCTGGATGGCTTGGCTGGCATCATGGAAGGCGGGGGAATCTTGGGAACCGAAACTGCCCTGCAGGTCACGCGCAAATGGGGAATAGCACACTCAGCCGTGCCCCATGTATCCGTATGCTTCTCAGCATGCGGCATATTGTGGTCAGACGCCAATGCTTAATAGCCATCGTGCGCACAGCCTACCTCAGCGGGCCGCTGCAGCAGCTGGCTCTTGATCGCCACGTCCAGTCCCCGCCACACGCCTCGGTGCACCACGCCCTGCGCGCCGCGGCCCAGCTCGCCGCAAATGGTCAGCAACTCCGCCGGGCTACTGGCACCCTCGTGTGGACCCGCTCCTGCGTCCCCCGGCTCAGCACCTTCTGCCCCCTTCATGTCCGGGGAGTGGAACATGCCTTCCACGGGCTCCTGGCCCTCCATTGCACTGCCGATGCTGTGGCGTGCAGGGCCGCCGGCCGCACCCACACTAACACTGACATTGCCACCCGTGAGGAGGTGTCTCCCGGCGGACACACGCATATGGCGCTGATGCATACCGGCGTACATCATCGTGAGTGCGCGCTGCGCCGTTGTGTCAACCTCAAAACACGGAGACGGCGGTGTCGCCTTTGAAATAGCTGCTGGTGTGGGCGCTGAGCTCATTATGGAGGGGGCTGACGGATCTAAAGGGGCTAAAGGATTCGATCCCCTGCTGGACGAGGCCGGCGAGGGATTGGACATCAACGTTGTGCGCGCTGCTTCCGGCTTTTCATTACTCTTGATATCCTCGTTAACAACCCAGATGCAAGTCACCATGCCGCTGCAGTTGGGTTTGTTGCGCTCAGTTTCATCAACGGCGGAACACTGGTCATGCAAACGGACGTCACTGTTTTTGCCCTTGGGACCTGGGACGTCGACAGCCGGGTGCCTCGAGCAGACCTTTATCCAAATGAAGGTGATCAAGGCTAGAATGGAGATTACGAGGACACCACCGATGACGCAGCCAGCTATTATCGCACCAACACCTCCGCGCGGGGGCCCCCCTGGTGATGCCCGAGCTTCCTGCGAGAACGCCTGCACTGCTCCTAAAGTCGTTGGAGCTGATGGCTGTCTTTCCTGACGCGTGGGTTCTTCCTGAGACGGTGTCGGCGGCGGTGGCGGCGGTGGTGGCGGCAGTGGCGGCAGTGGTGGTGGCGGTGACGTCTCTGAGGGGGCCAGCAATGGTGGGAGACGCACGGGCAACCCCAGCTGCTGCGGCAGCTGCAGCGGCGGCTCCAGCCCGGGTATGACTGGCAGCTGCGAGGTGAATGTGACATCGCGGCCCTGCAGCCCACACCACCACAGCCGCTCAAAGGTGAGGCTGGTGGTGGGAACAAGAGCCGACTGCGCTGCTGCTATCGCCGATCCCTGTGACAGCGCCGATTCCGTCAGCATCATCCCCAGCTGATCCGCCAGGCCGGGGTCGATGCCGGTGGCGGTGAAGCTAGCTCCCCACGCCCACGCCAGGAGCTCCAACTCCGCCTGTGGCACTACCAGTGTCACCGAATCCAAGAACACGTACGGCAGACCCGCGGGTCGGTTGCTGCCGGGGACCGGCCTCGGGATAGTGCTGGTGCCGCCGCCTGTACTGTAAAGCATGGCTGCTCCTGCTGCCGCTGGCCTGTCAAACGCCATGGTCCACAGGCACGATGTGAAGTTGGTCAGGGCTGGAGACAGGCCCTGGGTGGGCCTTGTGTCCACCAGCTCATGTAATCGCCTGCCGGAATGACGTGTTGGCATGTCGGAGTCCTCCCGGGCGGCCAGCTCGCTTGTCGTGCCCACAGTCAGGCCACTGCCTCGGTGCCTTGCGCCGTTGCCTTGGCGGCTGCTCCTTGCGCTGCTGTCGGCAACAGCAGCGGCCTTACCATCGCTGTCGGGGCTGTCAGATGTTGGCGTGGCTCTCCCAATGAGTCGCCTGGAGATGAGCGGAACCCCTGGGGATGTTTCCACCAGCACTAGCGGCGGCGGTACTCGACGAACAGAGGGATTAGGTGGATCTGGGCTCGGAATGATGTACAGCCCTGCCGGAGGGAGACCAGTGAGGATGATGTCACGGATAGTAACTGATGCGTTGTCGGAGGCCAGCACTACGGCACCTGGCAGCTGGCCTACATCCATCACCGTAACTTGAAAAGAGCTGCCTACCAGTGTGGCGGGCACCGCCAAGAATGCGGGCATGCGCAAGGCCGCCGACACGGTAATATCTGTCCGTATCTTTACTGCCGTGAAGCTTCCCACAACCATCCAAACGATCGGGCTGACATGTCCTGCCATTGCTGTAAGTTGAGCTGGAGGAGTGGGGTTCATGGAGTCCAGAGTTACCACGCTGGCCGAGCCCACGATCGTTCCGTTCACACCCTCCGGAACTAGGCGGCAGAGCGGCCGTGGCGATGGCAGCACGGCGCAACCAGCACGACATGGGGTTGTGTCACTGATGGGGGGACTGCTGGGAATGAGGGGAGTACCCGGAGGACTGGACTCCTCATCTCGACTACTAGCGGTGCTGTTGGTAAGGCCAGCTCCGATGTCATCGCTGCTGGCACCCATGTCGCTGCTGCCACAGTGGCATCCTTGCACGGTGTCCTCCTTCGTGACCAGGACGTTATCCATCACCATCCGGCCGGCCCACGTGACGCTGTGAGTGATGAGGAGGGAGGGGTGTCCGCTGGGCGCCTCCACCGCCTGCACGGATCATTGCCACCAGTCACACCATCCCATGTCGAAGGCTAGATTGGTGGTACTGCGGCGACTTGAACCTGGGATAGGCGTCACCCGGGGCAGTGCCGGTGGTGGCAGCAAACTCACCCCACACCCTCCGCGGCACCCTCCCCATGTGACCATTGAAAGAAACCAGGCGTGCAGCTAGCTAACGGTCCGTTGCAGTAGTGACTCCGCCAGGCAACAATACAGCACCAACAAGGCAACAAGTGCATATACAGCACACCCCGTGAGCGTGAACGCCCCGGCAACAATCCCCTCACAGTCCCCTCAAATACCGACCATTGGCACCCGACCCAGGGCAGTTGCCCTACCTGGGCAGCCATGCCCTCCGTGAGGGCGTCCCAGCCGCCCGCACAAAGCTCAGCTAGCAGCTCAGCGGGTGTTGAGTCGCGCCCCACCGAGTCCACGAACCACATCGCCAGCTCCTCGCCAGGCAGCTCCACCGTTACAGTGTGCAGCTGCAGATACACCGTTCGCACACCGAGCACCTTGCGAGAGAAGGCGAACGTCCACAGGAAGAGGCGCAGGATCCCGAGTTCATCCGCTGACGAGAGACCCAGTGGCGGGTTGCGAATTGTCATGTTCATCAGCTGCACCCTAGCGGCTCCAGTGATGAATATTAGGCTGGCGGTGTTGGCTAGATCCAGGACTGTGGTGCCATCAGGGGGGCCCCCAATTGAAAGCTGCACTGCGGAGAGTGTGATTGGGTCTGGTGATGTGCCAGGGTCAACAAGCGTCATGTCTTGCTGCAAGTAGAGGTAGCAAGGCATGGCTATACCGCTCAGCTGGGCCAAGAGGATCTCTGCCTGGTCGCTCATGGAGAGGATCGCTGCCATCAGCTGAGACCCGCTGGACACCTTGTTGGCCATGCAGGGCAATCGCACAGGCACGCCCGAGCACACGAGTGTGACGTTGGTGATGGAGGCGGTGGGTGTGGTGAAGCGGTGCACAATCAGAGAGCTGGGTGTGATGGTGAAGTTGGGGGATGGCGATAAGGCGCAGGCGAAGCTCTGGTGCATGGCCAGGGTGGTGCAGCTGGGTGTGGAGATGACCAGGTTGGACAGCTGCAGCGGCGGATGGACAGCAGCCGCACCACTCGCCAGGCGGAAGGCGGACAGGGCCAGGAAGGACGCGGCTGGCAACACGCGGGTCGTGTTTGGCAGTCGTGCCCTCGTGATCCACAGATCGCGTATCACCACGAGGCCGCTGGGCGGCACCTCGAAGACGAGGGATAGTGAGGCCAGGTCGAGGGTAGGCGCTGCGACAGACTGCGCTCCTGTGTGTGCGGCCTCATCACCGTTGACGTTTGGATCTAGTGTCGAATCGCTGCCAGATGGATAGGGTCCTATGGGCATCGACCTCACAGCTAGGTATTGCGCCTGCACCTGCACCATGTCATCGCAGCCCCAGCCATCGTCGTCACCATCCCCAATATCCAGTCCACACAACGTGTCGACTTCACCTGCGTCGCTGCGTTCCAGCGGGGCATGGCCACTTATAACCGTTCGGTCGGGCAAGGTAGCTGGTTCGCCAGGCAACAGCACGAGGTTCTCGTGTATGACACACATCTGGTATTTCAGGCCTGAACTCGATGTCCAAGACGCGCATTCTGGAGCTTGCAGCAGCGCTGTCGGCTCTCTGGCGTTGCCAATGGCACCCGGCGGCGACGGAGATGCCGACACAGACTGCAAATGGGCACCTAGTAATAATGGTACTAATAGTAGAAGGAAACGTGACAGAGACGTAGGCCGGACGTCACCGAACCCATGATACAGGCCGTCCATAGTCCATAAGTCCCAAATCCAGCAAGCAGGGTTGAAACGTTCCACAATTGCGACGATATCGGCGATGGTCTATTCTGTCTTGGCCAGCAGCTCCGCCCACATCGTGATATTAACGCTTATCTATATCGGCGAAAAGGTGCTGTGTTGCGCGAGAAACATTCTGCGCTCAGTAAACTGCGGTGATGCTCGTGCCTGCAAGTGCTTCCTTGCAACTTCAACCCTAGGCCCTAGGTATTGCTAACAAAGCTAACTCGGTCCGTTGACCAAGCCACGAGCGGCGCGCACAAGCCTAGACCATAAATATCATGTGGCCCAGTTCAGATTAGCGAAAGCTGTATACTTCAAACCTGAATGTCGTCCACTGTACGGGGCTCGTCCAAATGACGCTTTGCGGCCGGCCGGCCGGCTTGCGGCAATTCCTGAAGTGCAGTGAGGCATTCGGCCTAGCAACGTGGGGCACGGCCCGTAGAAAGACGGGTCCGTCTTTTTAGTGAAGCAGGTGATCGTGTTATTTCCGGTTTAGTATGCGTGGAATGGAAGGGCGTGTGGAGGGTGGGATCGCGTGCAGTCCTTGATTTGACTTGACATTAGCATGCAGCGCCACCGGAAATGCCAGCATGATTAGAATACCACCATAAAACCACACAATTTGTCACCTGTGAGTTTGGGGAGCTTCCTGGGGCCAGCGCCGACCCGGTGTCCCCTTGCCTGCACAACTTCTGGCATTAGCCCATTGCTCGTGCGATGGTCGGTGTGCCTGCCGGCGGCCTTGCCCGCCTGGGGGAATCCGCTTGGTGCCACTCGCATGCAGTTGACGGTCGTTTCAATTTTCCGGGCTCGCCTGCAGGGTTTTTGCTCACTCTTTTTGCCGTGGGGGCACGCCCACACATTGCTCGTTCTGGTTGGGGGTCGTTTGCGGTGTCCCATGGGTCGTTTGCGGTGTCCCTGGAGGGCCTGAGCAGGTCCTGCCTCGTGTTCTTCGTTGCCCGCTTGTCCGCCTGCTGTTTGGTGCTTTCTGGTCCTGGGGCTCCTAGTGCTGGCTTGCCTTTTCCAGTGGTGGGCCTTGGGGTGCCCGGGGGTGCTTGGGTTGTCTTTCTTGCCGGGGACCCGCTGTCTTGGGCGCGGCGAGATGTCCTATCCTCTCCGGTGCCTTTTGGGGCATCTTCTGGCTGCTAGCGCTGCCTTCTTGTACGGTGCAGTCTGTTCTGGCCCCCCCCGCTTGGGTTCGGCCTGGCCCGGCCTGCATGTGGTGAGTCCTGGACGTGAACCCCTTTGTTGTCCTGGGTCAACCTGGCTTGAGGACACGGAAACATCTTATTTATACAATGCGAGGCACGTAAGGTATCCGGTCTATATCACGGGGCGGCGTACAAGTTATGCGTGCTGCTTCATCGTGCGTTATTTCGGCCGTCTTTGGCTTTTGCCCCCTCCTGGCCGGTGAGGGCGGGTTCTCTTGCCCAGTGACCTGTGTCTTGGCCTGGCCCGGCCTGGCCCACAGGGCCCGCCTGGTTGCGCTTCCGCGCTTGCAGCCGCTCTGGCTCCCTTGTAACTCTCGCGTTATGCTTATTGAAGTGTCCGGCCTAGAAACGTGGGGCATCTAGGCAGTGTAGACTACTAACCGATGTACCAAACACGGGGTGGCAGCTCGTGTAGTTGCGTCTACTGCAGAAGGAGGAAACGCTGAAGACTAATACCTGGATGACCGAGTATGGGCTGTCAGCCCGACCTACAGGCGCGAGGGAAGGTGGCCGCCCCAAGGTGAACATCTCATTAGATAACTGACCTGACATGGACGAGGGCCCAGCCCCAGGATGTCAGCTTGCGAAATATCCAGTCCTCAAACTACTCTTGCCTCCCCTGCGGGCAGGGGGTCACTTCCCATTCACTGACACTGAGAAGGTCTTTACCCTACATCGTGCGGCTCCACCATCCATTGAGCCTACTTGCGACGGCATCGTCATTGATAGCTGCTGCAGGCATATGTCCCTCCCTGGGCGCAACGCCAACCAACAAGACGATGCAACCCTATGCAAGAAGCTGTCGCATGCTGTGGGCCCTGATAAGTGTACAGCGACATAAGGCTCGTCTGTACGCAGATGCTGCTATGTTACCTAAGCGTGCCAGCGAATTAAGTGTTCCAACCTGGCAAGTCCCTTCCTACCCCACGCCGAGTTGCTCGGAGGTCACCCAAGCACCCAGCCCAGCCCAGGCAGCCCAGCATCTCCTCGTGCCATGGTTCATGCGCTGGCATGCCTACCCACAACGTTGCCATGCCTATCCATAACGCTGCCACGCTGGCCCACATCGCTGGCATGCCGACCCACATCGCTGCCATGCCGACCCACATCACTGCCATGCCGACCCACATCGCTGCCATGCCGACCCACATCGCTGCCATGCCGACCCACATCGCTGCAGGTTCGGCATCATTGGCCAGCCGCCGCTCCGGCATACTTCCTGCCGCATACCTCTCCAATGCATTAGCCCGCAGCAATGTTGTACCAGATCACGCAATACTGCGCCCAGCACCGGCCCTCACCGAACGCGACGCTGCTGCCGCTCGTGGCCAGAAGCGGTTGCTCAGCGCCAGGCGCAGCGGCGCCAGCAGCACCACGTCGAGCACGTGCAGCATCATGGTCAGCAGCACCCAGGCAACCTCACGCCGCCTGAACACCACCTCCACCCCCACGTGCACCCCAGCTTCACGGAGCAGCACCCGCTCCCCTGTACGGCGGTGCACCAGCTGGACCACCACATCAACACTGCTCCCGACGGCCCACCCAGGCCCCTGGCAGGTGATGGTGGCCGCCGGCTCCTTGGCTGCTGCCGCCGCCGCGGCAGCCATGCCGAGCCCCTGCCACGTCGCTTCCCTGACAGGGCCCTCCAAGCCTCTATGCTGTTGCCGAGGCCGCGAGCCCGGCTCCACTGAAGGCGCTCCACCCCCGCTGCTGCGGTCGCGCCGAGCGGGGCGCTGCTGCCTGGAAACCGGCTGTGGCCCCGGGCTTTGTAAGGCAGGTGAGCTCGATAGCTCACCCGCCGGCGATGGCGGAGCCGCCGGGTGGCTCGGCCGGCGGGTTGGTGTAAGCGACCATGCTGAGGCTGCAGCGGCGCCAGCGCCGTCGTCAGCGACGCTATGCGCGGCACCGCGGTGGCGGCTAGGCCCACTGCCGCTGAGTGGGTCGATGGCCGTGTCCATGTCCACGCGGGCCCCACACGAATTAGGGAGCAGGCAGCACTTGTTACAAGACTCATTGTCGACAACCCACACCCGGCGGACGCCGTATGTAAGCGCCGCCGATGCGGGCACTAGGCTGGCCGAGACGTATATTCCCGTCATGGGAACAGCGGGCAAGCTCTGGGAGCCGGCAGCACCTGCAGCTGCGGCTGGCGCCCCAGCCGCCTCCGTCATCCGTACAGCGATAGTCGTGACAGCAGCCTGGGTCCCTTGGTTGTTCACCCCACGCCGCGCGCGCGGCACGTTCTGGTAAGCTATGTCGCGCCATACCCGGGCCTCGAGCTCTACAAACCGAGGGGCTGCTTCCCGCGTGTGTGCGCTTTGCCACTGCTGTGGCCCTCCCGTCATTTGTTGTGGCCCTGCCGACGTGAGGGCAGCCGGCGCAGCTCCACGCACTAACCACATCGTCTGCCACCATTCGCAAATCCTGTTGCCGCTCCTGGTCCGCGCGGCTGCGTTGGTTGCGCCCCCTGGTTCAATGTACGGCAGCTCATGGGCCACACTTGCGGCGTCCGCTGGGAAGTACGGCGTAAAGGGGATGGATATCGTGTCGGCTCCATAAAGCGCAGGAGGGGCCGAGGGCTGGGCGCGAGGAAACGGAACGCGCAACGGCACCTGCGAACGCGGTAGCCGGCCAGCGAAGCGTGATTGGGGGTACCTGATTACGTAAGGGATTACAACCACGCACCTGAGAGAGCTCGTGGAAGGTGCGCGGCGTGGGGGCGTGCTCCGTGCGCGAGCCCCGCTGCCGCTGGCGCTCCATAGCGGAATCCACGCAAGTTCGCCTTGCCTATCCGGCAACCCCACTTGGCAAAGTTACGCCACCGGAGTGCCTCCGCCACACCTGGCCCCAGTGCGCGCCTGGAGGCCTGCACGTCAGCCCGTTTCAACTCCGCTTACACTGTCAGGACAAGGGTTTTTCACGAATGGAAAAGAGTTTGTTTTTTAGCTTTCCGCTAATCACTGTAAATTCTGTGACAGAAACTGGGCCCAAGGCACCGATGCTTGCAATAGCTGTCGCCGTTAGGTGACTCAGGAAGTCAGGGAATCCGCACACATCTCGTCCTTACAGCAGTGGCATCTCATACTGCCCGAAAGTAATGTTTTTTTTGTCCTCCGTTGAAGCCTAACCCGCCGCGGTGGCGTGGGTGGAGTACGGCAGGGCAGAAATCGTCTTTCGGAAGCGTGTGACAGACATCAACATATCATACATCAGCCATTATCCAGGCAGTGGCCCGTTCGTAGCCTATAGTCCTACCTTCAAGGTTACCTTTCACGATCTGAACACCCCCTAGGGGCCCCTACTTACGCAACCTATAACTCTTTACTACGCGGCGCAGTACACTTATTTCAGCAGTTCGACAAACCGTGTATACAAAATGATATACCTGTTGCTGTAAGCTCTTCTTGGACCAGGTCATTCTACTCGATCTCAGCGGACCAACCTTTGACGCGCAGCCAGGCGATGCTATGACACGCCTGTCTGTTTGGATCATATCATCAGCTTGAAGGCAGAGCTTCACAAGCTGGTAGTGGCGCAACGCCAAGATTTTGCCTGAGGGCAAAGAGGAGCTCCACTCGTGCGGGCTAAGCACTAACCATGGGCAAGTGCATCAGCCGGGCGTCCAAAAACAATATGTTTAGCGATGGGGGGTTCGTGAAGACAGCGGCTGCCTTCCCCTGTTCGTGCAATCGGCAGCAGCCTGAAAAGACAGCTGCCGCAAGGTGCTAGCTGAAAGCGCAGCAAAGTGTAGCCGTCGAGGTTGCTTTCAACCCCATTATGCACCAAGGTTGAAAGCGCACACAACCATATGCAGCGTGTTTACTAAACCTTCCAGCCTGAAAGCGCCTGACTCCTCACGGGTGTATGATTTTGCAACGCAGAGTCATGCCGGAAAGCTGTGAAAGAGCGACTGCTAGTGGATATGCTCGGCGGCGTGGTGGACAGTACTGGGGGTGGCTGGAAGGTCCTGATTCTAGACGAGTTCACGACGCGTATACTGTCATCAACTCTTCGCATGTCAGATGTCCTTGACTGCAATGTTTCTGTTGTGGAGGACTTGGCGAAGAAGCGAGAGCCGCTGCAGCAGCCCGCTGTGTATTTCATCCAGCCTAGCCCTCAGAGCATAGCCCGGCTCGTGGAAGACTTCGGGGGCCCAGATGGAACTGCGGGGTCTGGGAAGGGAGGCTCAAAGCAGCTGTATCCTTCGGTGCACGTTTTCTTCTCAAACAAGGTGCCAGCGGAGGCCTTGGAGCAGCTGAAGTCAAACCCACGGTTGGTCAAGTCACTTAAAACGTGTCAGGAGTTCAATCTTGAATTCTTGACCGTCGATTCGCGGACCATGGTGACGGATCACCCGGAGGCAGCCCACCTGTGAGTATTGCAATCCGGGACCAAATGTGTGGAAGTTAAGATGCGTCCTAGTAGGCCGCGGCTGCTTCCTATCGCCATGATCTACGGTACTTGATGAGGTCTCCCGGGCAATCGTGGGCTGCAGTTTGCGCTCCGCTTCACCATGTGGAGTAAACGTCGTGTCTAAGGTGTTAAACACGTTCCATTGCTTGCCCATGGCTTTATCGGCGGGCCTTTTCTTACCTGCCTGGGCACTGTGGTAACCTGGGCACAGTGGTAACAGCCATGCCATTGCTGTGACACCTCCCGCATCTACACCATGGCGTAGCGGGGGATGCGGAACACATTTGCTCTGTCCCGTGACTCCACTAGGCCGACTGGGAAAGGCATGCCATTGCGGTTGTTTAGGGAGTGAACGCTCAACCCTCTTTCTGAACCTCAGATAGCATATCCTGTGTCAGGGCGTCTGACTTTACTCCGTGCTCTTTTCCTGCCGTGGCATGGCGCTCGGCCTGCCCATCATCTGCAGCCCTTGCGGTCACCTCCTCGTCCCGCCCTGTGTTGCGCTCGAACACCAGATTGCTGGGTGACACAAGCGAGAGCAACAAGTCGGCCGCGGCCAAGCAGGTGGACTCGATTGTGTCACGTTTGGCAACTCTTTTTTATGCGCTAAAGGAGTTCCCGTCGGTGAGGTAAGCATACCTGGGCGGAAATATGACGATCCCGGGATGGGCGGAAATATGACGATCCCGGGATGTCGCTCGCTGCGCGGAGCCGCGACGAACAGTACGGGGCAAAAGGCGGAGGGTAGATGTGGCTGCAGTTCGCAGAGGCCTTAAGCTGGTCTGAGGGACGCGACCGTGTAGCGCAACGAAGCCGGGCTGCGCGCCTGACCAAATCCGTTGATTTGCATCCGCAGGTTTAACGCCACGCAGCCGCCGCAGCCGGGGGATCCACCCGGACAGGCCTTCCGCGGGGCGCTTCCTCAGGTGGTAGCCACACGGCTGCTGGACAGGCTTTCGGGCATGCAGCGCGCGGGGCAGCTGCCAAATCGGGTACGCCTTGTTGGCTCACGAGGGAGATGATGGGGCTTCACGACGTTGTACTAGGTTAGAGGGAAGGAACCATGGAAGTGACATGCATGTGGCGGCAACGGCTTTTGGGCAGCGGTGTTTAGTGCGCGTAGACACGCAGCGGCGCATGATCGCCGTGGCGTGGCTACGTCTACATGGGCGTTGCGATTGTTCGGTTTGGGGCCCGACACCAGCGCATGGATTCAAGCGGGCGAAAGCGTCTTTGTATCGACTCCTAGCAGATGCAAGCTCCCTGTTTCACCTGGATGGATTTTTTTCGTTCGTGACCATCAGTTCTATCGCGCTCGCAGGAGACTTGCGACGTGCTCGTACTCGACCGCTCGTACGACGCCGTAGCGCCATTCGTTCACGAATGGTCGTACGAGGCACTGGCGTATGACCTAGTGCACATAGACGGTAACGTGTACAGGTGGGTTCACATGCGTGGCGGGCTTACATAAAACGCACCACCATCCACGGATTGGCCCAGTCCCTCTTTACCACCTGCTTTCTCAGTCCTTCGAACTTTCTGCGGTCGTGCCCGCGCAGGTACGAGGTAGAGAACCAGGGCGGCGGAAAGTCGGACCCCAAAGAGGTCCTGCTTGAGGAAAACGACGAACTGTGGCTGGAGCTGCGGCACATGTTCATTGCCGACGTGTACACCACGCTGCACGACAAATTTAAGGAGTTCCAGTCGAAGAACAAAGCTGCGAAGGCAGCAGGGGGTGAGAACCGGCCTTGGACGAAGGGGCGCGAAGGGTCAGGAAGGGAAGGGTGGGCGGGGTGTCGTTCGGTCGACAGGACGCCAGTTCCAGGTGCTTGTGCCTTCTGGTGCCTTCGGTCAGGATGACCGCACCAAGGTGGTGGAGCTCGGCGACGGGCTAGGGGTGCGTACTGCGACTGTCGTCGCAGCCGGAATGAGGAAGGTCGCTCTCCCTAGTTCAGCCCAGCCCAGCCCCTGTGTCGTTGACCCGTTTCCCCGCAGCTGCACCCCCCAACCCCTCACCCCTTGCTTTCCTCGCATTCACGGGCCTTCCTCGAAACCCAACCCCTCACCCTTCACGGCCCCTCCACTCCACTCCACGTCCAGGCGGCGGCCTCAACAAGGGCGGTGACGCCATGTCCGCCTCGTCCATCCGCCAGCTCATCATTGCGCTGCCGCAGTACCGCGAGCTGCTGGGCCGCCTGGCGCTGCACATCCAGCTCAGCTCGGAGCTCAAGAACGCGACCAATACGCGGTCGCTGACCGACGTGGGCGAGCTGGAGCAGGACATGATCCTGGGCGAGAAGACGTCCAAGGACCTGTTAGCGTTCCTTGCCGGTGCGCGCAGCGGGCGCAGGGGGGGGGTTGCGCAGGGAGGGCAGCAAGGCCAAGTACCCGTGCTGTGAATAGCCTGCGCGGCGGCACGGGGGTGATCTCGTCAATTCACGCCGGGACGGCGAACCCTGGGCGGCACGTCAATTCACGCCGGGACCGCGTACCCTGGGCGGCGCGGGTTACCACGTTTGGGCGGTCCGAGGAGGCAGGCACCGCGCCACGCCAGGCCGCATGTGGCCTGACGGGAGTCAGGGTCGCAGGGTCTGCTCCTTGCTCACGTACAACCCTCCCCTCCCCTTGCCACGGGTGTGCTGCTGCAACGCCGCGTCATGCGATGTCGGGCGGGGTTGGGCCTGGGTGCTGAGGATGTGGGCGCGCCACAGCCTCGATAGCTGCTAGGACGGCAGCCGCCGATGTGGGCCTCACGGACCGGAATGCGGCCCGAAATCATCCGATTATAACCTCTCCCGGAGCCTTATGTATTGCAAAGCACGGCACCTGCCTGTGCCTGAACCCCTGCCTGCGCTGAACCCCCCGACGGCCCATGCCCGGACCCAGAGCGCCAGACCCAAATGGACCCCACCGACAAGCTGCGGCTGCTGGCCTGCTACCTGGCTACGCACCCCGGCAAGCTGGATGTCCCCAAGCGCCTGCAGTGGCAAAAGGTATGGCGTGTGCGCGCTTCCGGGGTGTTGCAGGACCGGCGTGGGACAGGAGCGGCCTCGCTAGACAGGAGCCAGCGGCCGGGGATCTGGCGCCGCCTTGCGCTGCTTTTGAAGATGCTCACGCGCACTGGAGCCTTGCAGCCGCACGGACGGAAGCACACGCACTGGAGCCTTGCAGCCGCACGGACGGAAGCACACGCACTGGAGCCTTGCAGCCGCACGGACGGAAGCACACGCACTGGAGCCCTGCACTCGCACGGACGGAAGCACACGCACTGGAGCCCTGCACTCGCAAGGGAGCCCTGCCCAGCACATGCGCTCCAACCTCGCGCGCGTCCTGCCCGCCGCTGCTGCCTCCCTCCTGGATGTCCCGCCCAGACTGCGGGTCTGACCGGCGAGGATATGGCGGCGGTCTGCGGCGGCCTGGCACGGCTGGGGGTCAAGGTGATGGATACCCGTGAGTGGGGTCGAGGTGTCGGCTCCGCTGGTTGGGTCCCCGGGGCGCTATAGTGGCCCCTTCCGGCCACCTGGCAGGTCGCCAGTGACGGACAGGACAGGGCCAGTTGGGTTGCGGAGACACGGGACCCAAAGTGACGCCATAGAGGTTCGCCGGAGGCCATGCTGTGTATACTGTGGGTGCTTAGTAAAGGTGCAAGGAAGCCGGACACCTCGGGTGACCACCTTACAATCCCCACGTACCCTGCATCTGTTGCCGTTGCTGACCAGCGGCGGCCGAGGGCGGCAAGAGCGGGTTCTTTGGCGGCGCCGGGAAGAAGAAGGCCGCGGTCAAGGCCACGCGCAAGAAGCGCGGCGGCGACGACGAGGACCAGTACGCCCTCAACCGCTTCCAGCCGCTCCTGTTGGACCTTGTAAGCGACATGGCGGCCGGGCGGATGAGCACGGAGGAGTTTCCGTACGTCAGGTGAGGGCTGAGGAGGCTAAGTGGGGGCCCTGTCGCGCTGGGCGGCAGGGAGGGCCACTGGCCCCGGTGGCTAACGGAGACCGGACAGCGGCGCCGATGCTCCTTAGACGCGCCAGGCCATCGCGGGGTCCCAACGGCCTGGGATCCATCCATGTCCATCGATCTTGGGGCTATCCTCGTGCCGTCCTGTCAGCCCTGACCGGAAACCGCTGCGCCCCGCAGGCCGCCATCTGCCGAGTCCGAAAGCGAGTCCATGAAGTCGGCGGCCTCAGCCCGCACCGCGCGCTCGGGGCTGAACTGGGCGCGTCGCAAGGATGGAGCGGACGGGGCGGGCAGCTCGGTGTCGGGGCCAACAGGCCGGCGGCTGGTGGTCTTCATTGTTGGCGGAGCCACGCGAGGTGCGGCGATGGTCGGACGGGCAGTTTGAGGGGGAGGGGTGCTCATGTAGCCGCACGCGTGCGACCAGATCGCCCGCTGGGCGTCCTCATGAATCGTGCTAGCGCCTGCCGGCGCTCTTCCCTGGTACTCTTCTCCTCCCCGACGGACCTCCTTATCAACTCACCTTCCCTGCCCTCGGTCGCTACTCGTCAATTCGGCCAACTGAACGGCGCCCTCCCACCACTGCCGCCGTATATAACATCTTCTAATTGGTTTATTTCCTATCTAGTGCCGGCGCACGGGATTTCCACTCGTGCCCACCACTGCCGCCCCCTCCTTGTCCGCGCAGGTGAGATGCGTGTGATCCACCAGCTGGCAGCGCAGCTGGGCCGGGACGTCATCCTGGGCTCCACCAGCATCGACACGCCCAACACCTTTGTAGACCTGCTGTACAGTCTCTCGCCCACCACGGCGTAGGGATTGCGTGACTGAGGCTAGGAAGGCTTTTGGGGCCTCGTGGGTGGCTGGTATGGGCCCCGTGGATGGCTGGTATGGGCCCCGTGGGTGGCTGGTATGGGCCCCGTGGGTGGCTGGTATGGGCCCCGTGGGTGGCTGGTATGGGCCTTGACTGACGGCCGGCAAACGCTGCGAGCGCGTCGGCGGCAGATCGACGCAGGGATGCGGGCAAGGGAGTTCGCGGCCAACTGCCTGCAAGGCCGGGTCGGCTCTGCGCCCTCCGACGTCGGCCTTGCCCTGTCCTGGGACACTACGCGGTGTCCAGGCGATGAGTAAGGGGGCGGGTGGTCACGTGCAGTTGGTGTTGCAGGCCTGCCGGTACTAGGGGGGAAACAGCGCCGCGTCAGCTGCCTAGGGAGGGAGTCGCTGATAGGGTCGGTCGCGCATCGGTTGGCTCGACCACATGGTGGTTTTGTGGCTGGGAAGGTGCCCGGTATATAGTGCCGTCGCGCGCGCCGCGCCGCAGCGCGCGGTTCCTGGAGCGGCGTGTGGCATGAGGGCACCCGTGGAGCTTCTTCTTTCTTTCCTGGGTTGGCAGGGAGGGAGCGGGAGGGGCCGTCCTGCGTCCGCTGTCCAGCAGCTGCGGGTGCGGCAGGGGGGCATGGCACTGGGAGCGGAGGGGATTGGCAGGTGGTGCATCATGGTGCAGACGTTGGCGGGGAGAGAGATTGTTGGCCAAGACGTTGGCGGGTTGTACGCGCGGTACACTTATCACGGCGCGAGGTTGCAGATCTGTGTTGCAGACAACGTGGCGGACCAGCGGGTTATTTACATTGACATGCGGAAAGGTCGCAGGCCGAGGCGGTAAAGGGGCGTCGGCGCGGCGTGTTACCGGTGCCGTAGTTGGGCAAGAAACTTTCAGCCCGTTTCGTTACAGAGACTACGATGTGAGTAGAAGTCCTCTGCATTACGGCGTCATCACGGGCGCACTGCCCAATCGTCGTACAGATATTCATTGGCCACAGCCAGGAAATCCCAAAACTAGCAGAGGGTGCCTGACGCCACCCATCATGTCGTCCACCTGTACGGCAAACGCATCCATGGTTCCATTCGCGGCGAATCGCAGCCGCAGCGTCGCCAGCGTCGCGTAGATAGAACCAGCTGGGTGCTGCCATCTTCGTTACTATACCTAACAGCACTGGAAACAAACCAAATTTATTAATAATCCAAAATCCGCCATTCCTGCAATCGGTCCACCTAAAAAACAGCAGGAAGAAGGATGAAACATCATCTCATCCGCGCAAAATAGGCCGCGTCCATGCGGCCGCCGAATTGTGTTTCCTAAGCTGCTCAAAACATGTCCCTCAAGCACCCTACTCATTCGGGATGCATGCATCGTGCCCTACTCAGCCACACGTGTCCGGAGCACAGCTCACGCACTTCGGCTTCCACCTCAGCACTACCCGCCAAACGAGGAAACGCAAAACCCACAACAACGCGGTTTGGAGCCCACTGTAACGATTACAACAACGCAAAAGCCGCACAGGCGTCGTGACGTGCTTGCTTCCGTCCGCCCCGTTCGCACGCCGTAACCTCTCCAGGGGGGCGCCGCCTCCCCTGCCAGGTGGACGCCACCGTGCGTCCTTGGGACGGCTTATTCTCGTATTCCTGCACCCACCGTGCTACGTATGACACCAGAGCTGCACGCGACTTCCCACCAACAAGTCCAGGATGCTGCAATCCTCACGCGACAACCCTCATTCGGCTCAGGCGCAATGCTGCACATACGGTAACCGTCCCAGCACATGGGTGGGAAGAATCCTCGGGGTGGGAGTCACGCACGGCACCACATGCCCGGACGCGGATGGCATGCCGCGGATCTTGCACATCGACTAATGCCTAGGGCAATCTCACGCCAAGCCGGCATCCTAATATCCACACGCATGGCATGACGGCCACAACAGCTACGGGGTTGCGGCCCCCATGCCCTTCGAGGATATAGCCCATCCCGCCGCAAGCAATCCTGATCTTGACTCTTGAGCAACGCCCGGAACGGTTGCATCACGAGCACATGTCGGCGCCTGGCCCCTTCGCACACGTGGGGGTGGTTTGTGGTTTGTCACCACCCGACCCACCCACCCACGTCCCAACGGTACTGGTCGCCGTCCCGTATAACTACCCGCCCTTCCAAAGCCATGTTTTATTGGTCGCAGCAATACCCCCGCTGCGCATAATGGCGCGCCCTGCAAACACTATCATGAAACTGGAGGGACCACAAGTGTACGTTCTTGGATGTTTTCTGGGCCTTGTACGTTTCAGGGAAGGCTGGACGCTGTCAGGCAGCAAAGCAGCCTGACATCGATCCGCACGTCCTGCGCTCGCGGAAGCTGGCCGCGAGCACTCCAAGCCCTTGCACGGCGAGGCCGCCAGCCGCGCCAACACCGAATCCCACCTTCGCCAACATGGCCCTTGCACCAAGTCCCGTGCACCATGGCCCTTGCACCATGGCCCTTGCACCATGGCCCTTGCACCATGGCCCTTGCACCTCCAACATGAATCCCATGCAGCTCCATCACGGATATACTATTTTACCCTTGCGCTCCAGCACCAGTCTCACGCCCTTCCTACGACCCCCTACACCTCCTGGCCATGGCAGGAATGGCTCCCGCAACATTCCATACGCTGGCGGTACGCTGGCGGTACGCACATCGTCCTCCTCCTGGGCCCCATGCTGCTAGTCTCGATGCAGACAGTACGCTGCTGCTCAACGCCTCCAACTGCCACATGTGTGGGGCCGACGACCCATGTCTCCGAAACCCTAGCACTGCACCACCAGCGGCGCCTTGACAGCCGGGTAGCGGCGAAAGCGGCGATAACGGCGGCGGCGGCGGCCGGCCGGCGGCCGCCGCGGCCGAAGAAGGATGTCTGCGATGGCTCAGGTGCTGGGCCATACCGCTCCTGGAGCATTAACTGACAGCAGCTGCTGCTGCAGCCTTGCAGCCAGGGCGGGAGCACTGGCGCCCACGTCCAGGTCCTGCTGCTCAACCCATCGGGTGCAGCTTGGCAACTTCCAAGTCCAGGCTGGGGCCTGAAGCCGGCTGCGCACAACCAGGCCCGACCGCGGCTTCGATTTCAGGCAGGCCGCTATAGCTGCAGCTCCCGCCAGTTCGGCTTGCACCACCGTCACCCCCCAGCTTTTGGACCGCGTCCGAAGCGATCCCTCTGGCGTGCGGTGTCCCCCTAGCCCCTGCGACCCCGATGACTGTGTGCGCCGAGGTCCCAGCCGGGGTAACCAGGAGGCTGCTGCTGCTGCCGTACGCGTCGCAACTGGCCGCGGGCAGGGTGGTGATGGTGACGAGGGACTGAACGGACTGGTCGCCCTCGCCCGGAGTAGCGGCAGAGGCAGCAGCACCTGAAGCCTGATCGGACGTAGGCTGTGGATGGTAGGCGCCACTAGTCCAACAGACGTCGGGAGGGAGGTCCGGCGGCTGCTTGCCGGCGCCCTTAACCCTCCTACTGCTGCGGCTGCGGCTGCAGACCGGCTCGTCGCACCCCGCCGCCTCCTTGCCAACGCCGCCCAAGTCATTGTCGTCGTCTTTATGGCGCCGAAACCACCAGCGCAAAACTAGGCCCGTCGCTGTGATCAACACAGCAAACGTCAGCCCGCCTACCAGGAGGGACACGCCCCACAACTGCAGGTTGGGGCTGCCCTGGCCGCCTGGCGCCGCCGCCGACACGGGCTGTGCTGCGGGGGCTGGGGGTGAGCCGGGCGGCGCAGCCGGCGGAGGAGCGGGCGGCGGCGGCGGCATGTACGGCACTTGCTCTTCTCGATTCGCGGCGGCGGCGTCCACGACTGGCAGCCCCAGCTGCTGCGGCAGCTGCAGCGGCGGCTCCAGCCCCGGTACGACTGGCAGCTGCGAGGTGAGCGTGACGTTGCGACCCTGCAGCCCACACCACCACAGGCGCTCAAAGGAGAGGCTGGTGGTGGGAGTAAGAGCCGACCGCGCTGCTGCTACCGCCGATCCCTGCGACGGCACCGACCCCGCCAGCATCATCCCCAGCTGGTCCGCCAGGCCGGGGTCGAGGCCGGTGGTGTTGAAGTTAGCTCCCCACGCCCACGCCAGGAGCTCCAACTCCGCCTGTGGTATTACCAGTGTCACCGAATCCAAGAACACGTATGGCAGACCCGCGGGTCGGTTGCTGCCGGGGACCACGGCAGTGCTGGCGCTCGCTGCGCCACTTGCGCTGGATGGTGCTGTCGAGGTGGGCTGCGTTGCGGCCGCCGCTGCTCCTGCTGCTCCTGCTGCCGCTGCCGCTGCTCCTGCTGCCGCCGCCGCTGCTCCTGCCGCTGCCGCCGATGGCCTGTCAAACTCCATGGTCCACAGGCACGATGTAAAGTTGGTCAGGGCCGGGGACAGGCCCTGGGTGGGCGACGAATCCCAGCCAGGCGGTGGCGGCGGCGCGCTCTCGTGTTGCAGCACGCTTCGCCGCCCTTGGCCTTGCAGCCGCTCAGTACCCATATCGACGGCCACCAAAGGCAAGAACACGTACGGCGGGGGGGCCGGCGGCGGATCCGGTAGCCCCTCGCCCGCTGGCGGGAGGCCCACGAGCGTCAGGTGCCGTACAGTGAAGGACGCCCCGTCTCCCGCCAGGTTCGCCGCCGCCACGTAGCCGTGCGCGTCCATGATGGACGTGCCGTACGGGTCGCCCATCAGCACTGAGGCGGCGGCAAACCGCACCTGCGACTCAGCTGTTAGGTGGATGACCGGCCGTGTCGCCACGGTCGCCACGGCCGCCTGGACCACCACGTCCCTCGCCCCTAGGCTTTGGATTGCGACGTTACCGTCCGCTGTGCCGCTTGCGCGCAGCGGAAACGGCAGGTTCGTGGTCCCCTCAGGGGTCATCTGGCAGAGGGGGCCGCGGAAACAGGACGGAGCGGAGTCGCCGCTCGCCGGCGCGTCTTGCGGCCGGGGGTAGAGCCGCACACCCAGCAGCAGCATGCCGTCGCTCCGGGTGCCCCCTTTGGTAAACGCCAGGTGCGGATCAGCGTCGGCCACCTGGGGCGCGGCGGGGAGATGTGTACGTGTGTGGGAGGGGGGGTCGAGGAAGACCCGTGGATGCACAAAAAAAACCGTTGTGGGGGGGGGGGGTCGAGGAAGACCCGTGGATGCACAAAAAAAACCGTTGTGGGGGGGGGGGGGTCGAGGAAGACCCGTGGATGCACAAAAAAAACCGTTGTGAGGGGGGGGGGTCGAGGAAGACCCTTGGATGCACAAAAAAAACCGTTGTGGGGGGGGGCGAGGAGCGGTACGTAGGAAACTCGTGGGGGGAGGGAGGGGGACTGGTTCGGTGCCGAAGCGAAGGGTGGGGGCCGTCAGGCGCAGGCGCAGCCCTCTGATCGGCTTAACCCCGCCGCCGTAACGTGTGCTGGGGCTAACCCTACAGTACGGCAACAGGTCATCGGGGCACGCCTTTCCGAGCACCGCGACCGCGGCACAACGATCCCATCGCGGCCTCGCTCCTTTGGGTGGTTGCGTGACCCCACCAACCGCCACGCCTCAACGGAATCAACCAACCACCAGCCAGTCCTTCGCAGGCCTCCAACGCCCCAACTCCCAACCAACTAACCAGCCCCGCGCTCACTACGCCCACCCCCACCCGGCTACACGCCGCGTGCTCGACCCCTCGGCGCACAGCCCTCCCTCGAGCCTTCGAGCCGAGCTGCCACCCACCCAATTGGCGGTTCCGTAAAACAGGCTGTTGGCGTAGGCGCAGCGGCACCCGGCCACGGCGGGCGGCAGCGCGTCCGGTACGTCCTGCACGCCTGGCAGCACCTTCGGGTGCAAGTCGTCCCAGTACATGGCCACCTCCTCCGGAGGTACGTCCCGCAGCGCCACGTCACGCACCAAGAAGTTCGTCCTGGGCCGACCCAACAGCCGGCGGCTGAAGCTGAATGTCCACAGGCCCGCGCGGAAGAGGCCCCAGGGGTAGCTGGATAGCGAGCCAGCAGGCGGGTTGCGGATCGTCAGGTTTAGGAGCTGCACGAACCCCGTGGTGTCTATTCGCACCGTATCCGCCGTGTTGGCGAGGTCCAGCTCCGTCGCCCCGTCGGGAGCTCCGCATATCGTGAGGTTCAGGAACTTTATGAGGATTGGCGTGGACGGTGCTGTCCAGTGAGCTAGCTGGAGGCTCTGCTCCAAATACAGGAAGCCAGCCAGCGGCACGCCGCTTAAGGCAGTCAGACTCACAGACGCCTGATCGCTCATGGAGTGGATCGCTGCCGTCAGCTGAGACCTGTTGGACACCTTGTCGGCCATGCAGGGCAATCGCACAGGCGCGTCCGAGCACTCGAGTGTGACGTTGGTGATGGAGGCGGTGGGTGTGGTGAAGCGGTGCACAGTCAGAGAGCTGGGTGTGATGGTGAAGTTGGGGGATGGCGATAAGGCGCAGGCGAAGCTCTGGTGCATGGCCAGGGCGGTGCAGCTGGGTGTGGAGATGACCAGGTTGGACAGCTGCAGCGGCGGATGGACAGCACCCGCACCACCCGCCAGGCGGAAGGCGGACAGGGCCAGGAAGGACGCGGCTGGCAACACGCGGGTCGTGTTGGGCAGTCGTGCCCCCGTGATCCGCAGATCGCGTATCACCACGAGGCCATTTGGTGGCACCTCGAAGACGAGGGATAGTGAGGCCAGGTCGAGGGTAGGCGCTGCGGATGGACTGCTGCCTGAGGACTCGTCGATGGATTTGCAGTCGCCTCCAACATCTATACTGGATGTAATGTTATTGCTGTCCTCCAAAGGTTGTGGGTCGCATTCATCGTTCGTACAGCGGCTCCCGACTAAAGACGTCCTTGTGGGCCATGGGACAGCCGGCCCCGCTTGCAGCGATATGTTGCGGCAAAAATTACAAACTGCGTCGGAGTCCGCTGCTGTCTGCACGCGGCGGCAGCTGGAAAGCTGCAGAAACCCTGACGGCAGCACCAAAGCGCCGCCCACAAACCGCAACGCTGTTGCTGCTATAATGCATGTTATCATGATCACCGGTATGACGCGTAACCGCAGTGGCAGCGACGCGGCCATATAGGCACCAGAGCATTGTTGCGGCATGCGGCATCGCTTCTGTACATCCCCAAATAGAACAGGACAATCACATTCGAATATCTTCAATGTATAATACAAATAGGCGGCATCTCCAGAGTGTCCAGAGAGCCGGAGACGGGCAGTGCTATTGGCAAATGCGACTGGTACTTGTACGGCGCACGCGCGGCAACCAACTGGTTGATGTTTGGGGTTACCCGTTCCGTCCGGGTGCCGTCCTAGTAGCTATCCTTGCCAAAGTTTACCTCTATCTTTATGCGATAATGGAAAGTATGGTACATGGTCGTACATATTTGTTGCAAACGTGTGAAAGGTCTCCCTCGGTGTAGGGGTGCACGCGATTTGTAAACAAGTGCACCCTGTTACAGTGGCTGAGTTGTTACCGTTCACGTCAGCATGTATGCCAAAAATGGCAACATGCCGACCGTTGAGAACACACGTTACATATTGCCCCCTCTGCAAACGATCGCGGCCAAAGGATCCCGTTCAAGCGCCACACAGTCGAATCCTGGCATAGAAAAAATTGCGAAAGTTTCATACAATGTGTCGTAAAATGTCGCGATACGCCTCACTCGTCCGCACCATGCCGCGTCGTGCCCAACTCGTCCGGTCCTTAAAGCAACGGATACCTCTACACCTTTGCACCTAGCTGTACCTAGAAAACTACAACCATGCGGGAACGAAGGGACGAAGTTCCAACGACAGCAGAAGCCCAGCTCAACGTGCAAGGGCCCTTGCTGGACATCTTCAGACGCCACGCCAGCCCACGGAGATGCCCACTCTAGGCCCATTTTGACAACCCGTCAGCTGCTAATACCCCAGCTACCCCAACCCCTCTGCTAATCAGGTACCCTGCATCCTGCCGACCCCCACTCCCATAGCAACACTGCCTTGTCCGGCCATCGCCCTACGGTCCTCTCAACCCCGCAACGAGAGCAGACACCCCGCCCCCGGCGCCGCAGTCACCTGCGCCCCCCACCCCCGCTCCGATCCCCCGCCTAGACAACCCCTAACGCTCCACCCGCTAGACCCACTGCTGCCACTACCGCTGCTGCTGCTGCTGCTGCCGCCCGAAAGCGCTACTGCCGCTGCCTCGCCCCTTCCGCGGACGACCCCACCGCGAGCCCACCGCCCGACCCGGCGTCAACCCAAGCAGCAGCGCCGCCATGCCCATTGCCGTCCTGCGGCGGCGGCGCCGCCTCAGCTCCGTAATGCGTGACCCATGGGTCCGCCGCTGCGCCGTTCCGCCGCCCGTCGCCGTCTTGACTCGTCCCGTCAGCCATGGAAGCCGAGGCCCCGTTGCCGTTCGCGGCGCCGTTCGACTCCTCCCAGCTGCTGCCATCCGCCGCGCTGCTGCCTGCGGGAGTCACGGGCGCCGCCGCCTGCTCCCTGTCTGTCCCGATGAGGTCCGTGTCCGCGTATTGCTCCTCCAGCGGCGTGTAGATGCTGAAGTCCGGCACCATCAGCTTGTCCAGGACGGCATCCCTGGAACAGCATCAGCGGCGGCAGTCGCATCAGCACCGGCGTTGGCATCAGGAACATACCTGACTCCCCCCCCCGGTTATGTTACGTCCGCGCATCCACGGCCGGCCCCCAGGGGCTGGGCTCCCGCTGCCCTGACCACCGCCCGCTCACCGCACCTCGGTGCCTGCCACCCCACCCCACCCCACCCCAACGGTTTCCTCTTTCATACACGGGTTTTCCTTGCAACCCCAACCCCACCCCACCGCAACTCCGTTCAGGGTCGATTCGTCCGTTCAAGCCCACCCAGCCTTCCCCCCTCTCCCCCCCTCGCCAGCCAGTTTCCGCCCTCCGCTTCCCGGGGGTTCTCGCCCTCTCCCCCTCCCGCTCGCCTCACCGGTAGTTGTCCAGCAGTGCCAGGAAGGCCGCGTTGGCCTCGATGCGGAACTCCGCCACCGGGTTGGAGCCGTTGGTGGAGCGAATGTTGACTGCGTTTCGCAGGCGTGTGGTGTCCTCCAGGAAGCAGCTCCACAGCGCATCCATCCACAACAGCATGGTCTGCTGCTCGAAGGCGCACACCTGCAGCACAGTGGGGGGTGGGAGGACGGGGGGAGAGGTGGGGGTAAAGGATAATCCCCCGAATCCACGGCCGACAAACCAAGGCGGTGAAGATGGCGGTGCAGGAGAAGTGGGGGGGGGGAGTTGGGGGGGAGAGGTGGCGGGGAGTGGGGTCTTGTGGCGAAGCCCGTGGGGGGGGAGGGGGGGTTATACCTGAGCCGCGCGCACGTGTGGTTTTGTGGGGGTCACGGGGCCCACGTGGAGACCACGGTGAGGGCTGACCGGGGCAGCCAGGCAGGCTGTATCCCGTCGTTGTGGGACTCGGGGTGCCCGGCCCCCTATGTCGTGTAACCGGGTGTTCTCACTCCCGCCCCGCCCCCGCCGCACCTGCTGGTCCGCGTCTATCTCCGTGAAGCCAAGCGAGGGGCTGGAGGTGAAGGTGAGGCGGGCCGCCAGGCGCCGCGCCTCGTAGCAACCGATGAGGACCTCGCCCAGGTAGTTTCGGAGCACACCCACCTGGGGGGGGGAACGGTGGGTAAATTACATCCCAAAATCCACGGCCGACAAACCAAGGGCGATGAAGATGGCCGCCCGGTACAGACCCGG
Source organism: Yamagishiella unicocca (assembly GCA_003116995.1). NCBI lineage: Eukaryota > Viridiplantae > Chlorophyta > Chlorophyceae > Chlamydomonadales > Volvocaceae > Yamagishiella > Yamagishiella unicocca. The sequence goes on from BDSL01000053.1 coordinate 467,754, forward strand.
GGGAAGGGGAGGGGGCCGAGGAACTCCTGGGGGAGCGATGTAGCGCCGTGATTCGTGCAGGGAGCGCCCACCCCTGGAGCACCCACCCCTGGAGCATCATTTCCTGCATCCACCAAAAGGCTGCGCTCCGCGAAACCGGCGGTGTGTGTTTTGCTTTGGCGCCTTGCCCGAGGGGTCCACCACCACCCCGCGTCCAACTACCAACCTCCGGGGCAGATTAGGGGAACGCCGACCCGGCCAACCACACAACCGTAGCCCCCCCCCCACCCACCCCCACACATTTCCCCAGTCGCGTTACCGGTTCTATTATTGCACCCCCCCCGCCCCGCTCCGCCCCGCTCCCACCTTCTCCGCAAACGGCCCATTCAGCGGCGGCCGCTGCATCAGCCCTTCCACCCGAGTGAGCTTCAGCGGCACCGCCGCATCGGACTCGGCGGCGAATGTGGTGGTCGCGGCCGCCGCCTGACTGGTGGAGGTGGAGGTGTAGGAGGCGGAGGTGGAGGAGGCCCCGTAGCCGAACAGCCTGCGGTGCGTCAACAGCTGCAGCTGCAGTTTGAAATTGCCGCGGATCTCGCGGGCTGCGGGCACCGGCCACTCCAACGGCCCCGTGTCGGCGATGTACTCGGCCAGGTTCCGGAGCTGTGGACCGGGGCCGGGTTCGTGGGGGGTGGGGGTGGGGGGCGGAGGTTCTCAGGTTCTCAGGATTAAGGGTTTTCGGGTGCGCGGTTTTACTCAAAATGGTGGGGTCAATTCGGAAACTGGGTCTGGGCTGCCGACCGAAGGGTGGCCGCTGCGGCTGGCGCGCATCACCCCACCACCCTTGCGTTCTACCTTGTTGGCCACACGCCCCCTCCCCTCCCCTCCGCTCCCCTCCGCCCCCGCTCCCTCCCCCACCTGATCCGGAGAGAGCACCTCCAGCTCCTCCACCTGCGACACCAAAGGCAGCCGCACACACAACAGCAAACCACACGTCACCTCACCGCTGTCAGGCGCACCAAGATGCGGCCAGGAGGGTGGACAGCTGGCAGCCAGCCGCGTGTATCGTCAGCACGATATCACCACAGCACACCACACAACCATTACATCACACCTCAAAGCACAGCACCGGACAGCACGCCAGCGCGAGAGACCACCACACCACACCACATCAAACCGCAGAACACGACACATAAACCGCATAGCACCGGGCAGCACTGGCCGAGCTCAGACCGGATGAGTGGCCGGGACCGGCTCAGTGTTGCCGCCACCGCGTCAGTTAGGGTGACAGTTGGCGGTTGCTCAACCCACCTGCATGTATACAGGCAGGTACGACGGGTCTCCGCCGTCCGCCTGGGTTCCGGAGCTGCTGACGCCGCCGGGGTTCTTCATCACGCCTGCAGAGGTCCGGCGCAGGTCGGGTTGGTTCGAGGTCGGGTCAGGTAAGGTGGGGTGATGTGGGGTCAGGTCGGGTCAGGTTGGGTTTTTCCGGGCGGTGCCCCCTCCACTCACCGAACAGCTCCAGCAGCTTGCGCACTGTGGGGTTGGTCGCCGCGCCCTCCGTGACCTCCGAAAAGTCCACAAACGTCTTGGTGGTGCGGCCCGGGGGGTTCACCAGGGTGCGCAGGGTGTGCAGCACCGCCTGGGGGGGGAGAGGGGCTGGGAGGTCGGGTGCGGCCCTTCCCAGTCCGCCATCGCCTCCCGGGCCCCCAACACGCCCCCCACTGGAGCTCCGCGGCTTCTTCGCCGTAACCGGACACATACACGTACACACACACATACACACTTCCCGACCCCCGCCGCACCTGCAGCGGGCTAATGAGCCGCGGCGCCTCCCCTGGAGCGCCCTCCTGCGCCCCGGGCAGACTGTCCAGCCGCACCGACTCCCGCAGCCAGCGGCTGGGGGGCAGCCCCGGACCCAGGTAGCGACCCACCAGCTCGTCCACGTAGCGCTGGGGGTGGCATGTACGGCAGGGCAATTGTACGACATTGGGGACGACAGGCGGGGGTACGCGTTACGAGTGGCTGTGAGGGGGCGGCGGGGAGGGAGACGAACGGCAGGGCGGGGGGCACGCATGGAGGGCGGGAAGGGCACGGTGTATGCCACACACAACCCCAAGTTCTGTCTCGCCATCCCGCCGCGGTGCCCGCCGTTTTCGTAGTTTCCGCCCCCCGCTTCCTATGTCGTGTAACCGGGTCTTCTCGCCAACCTCCCCGCCCGCAGCCGCGCTGTCGCGACCCCCTGCACTCGCTTGTGCTGCTGCTGCCCCCACCTGAATCAGCACGTACACGATCTGCGCGCGCTGCATGTCGCCGCCGCACAGCACCAGCCGCCGCAGGGTGTACAGGTTGCGCCGGTACTCCTCCATCACGGCGTCGTACTTTTTGGTCTAGGGGGGGGGAACGAGGCGGGCAGCGCGCGTGTGTGGGGGGGTCACGGCGAACGTGTCAAAACACACACACGATGGGTCAAAACGCAACACCCCCGAGCAGCCCGTACTTCCTCAATACAGCCAAGGAGGGAGAAGCAACCTGCTGGTGGCTCCCCCCTCCCACGTGGCCGCGACTCCCCCCCTGCCGAGGGTGCCGACCACCCCGCTTCCCCTCCGCCAGCGTCCGGGGCCGGCCCGCCCCTCCCCCTCCCCCCGCACCTCCAGCCGCATGTTCTGGAACATGGACTCCTGCCACCGGACGATGTAGTTGACGAAGTAGTCCACGGGGCCTCCCTCCAGGTAGTCAGGGCCGGTCTGGGGGGAGGAGGCGGCGGGGGCGGGGGGCGGGGCCGTTGGTGGATGACGGTTGGCGGTTTCCAGCACGGGGGTAGCAGATGCTAAGCGACCATTGCGATGTGTTGGGGGCGGGTGGGTGGGCCCCCCCCGTGGCACCGCTCCCTCCCCCTTGGCCTCCTCCCCCCCACCTGCAGCTGGTTGCCCAGCTGTGCAAGCATGGCCGACACCTTGTCCATACCGAACACCACCATCAGCGGGTCCACGCAGTCCAGCAGCATCATGCTCTCGCCAGGGTCGCCCTGGGGGTGGGGGGAGAGAGGGGGGGTTGGGAGAGAGAGGGGGCGGAGAGGAGCGTGGGGAAGAGGGCGTTGGGGAGAGGGGGTTTGGGGGGTGCGAGGGAAACCCGTGTACACGTAAAAACAACCTTTCATGGCAGACGTTGGGGGGTGCATGCTGGCGAACTGGGGTGGGGAAACGAAAACCGGGAAGTCGAGGGGGGTGGGGAGAGGGCGGCAGTCAGCAGTCAGTCAGAAAGGTCTGGGGGACGCCGGGGGAGGGTGCGCGGGGGCCGCAGGGTGCCGTACCTCCCCTCCACCGCCGTACTTCCCCCCCGCCGCCGTCCAGCCCCTCCGCAGCGCGTCACTGTCCGCACCACATCGCTTGGGGCTGGGGGCAGCCCGGGGGGTCCGACTGGACTAGACGCCCGGCCCCCACCACCCACCACCCACCACCCACCACCCACCACCCACCACCCACCACCCACCACCCACCACCCACCACCCACTCCCCGCCCAGCAGGCCCCGCACCCACCCCCACTTGTATCCTCACCCCAGTGCTCCAGCATGTATCTTAAAACGTGTGCTCTAAACGGCTTTTTCTCGCATCCACGGGTCTTCCTCGACACCCCCACCCCAGCAGGCCCCGCGCCCACACACACTCCCCCCCAGTCGTGTTACCGGCTCTTTCATTGTAGCCCCCGGGCCCCACCTGGCGCCCCGCCCTGCCCCGCAGCTGCAGCTCGATGCGCGGCGACTCGTTGAGCGATGTGCCAATCACCAGCAGCCCGCCGGCGGACCTGACCTCCTCCCGGTAGCGGGCACACTCCTGAGGCATGGGGTGTGGGTGGAGGGTTCGAGGGAAACCCGTGGATGTCCGAAAAAACGTTTAATCCCTCCCGTGGGTGGGTGGAGGGGGGGGAGCACGTGGGTGGAGGGGAGCACGTGGGTGGGTGGAGGGGGGGAGCACGTGGGTGGAGGAGGGGAGCACGTGGGTGGAGGGGGGGAGGCGACACAGGAATTGGGGACTGAGGACCGGGGACGGGCTTGCGAGCGGCGCTGGTGATGGAAGGGGAGGAAAACCGGTGGTGCGGAGGCACGGAGCACGCGCTGGGGGGCCCTTTTGTGGTGCTCGTCCAGCCGTACTGTCGTACGCACTGCCGCACCTGGTCGAACCACAGCCACAGGTGCAGCGCCGCTCGCAGCGCCCAGACCTGAGGGTCAGGCGGGGGGGGGGAGCGCGGGGGGGGGAGCGCGGGGGGGGGGAAGGGACGAGCGGGTTAGCAGCTGGGGGTGCAACCCCGCAGCTGCTGGGTGCAGGGCAGCTGGAGTTCCCCCTCCCCCACCATACACACTAGGCTCGCCCCACCGCACTCCATTGCCCGGTCCCAAGCCCCAATCCAAGCCCCAATCCAAACCCAAGTCCAAACCCAAACCCAAATCCAAACCCAAACCCAAACCCAAATCCAAACCCAAATCCAAACCCAAGCCCAGACCCAAATTCAAACCCTCACCCCCACCTGCGCGATGGGCTCCTCTCCATCTTCATCATCGGCCCCCGCCCCCGCCACCGCCGCAGCCACCGTCGTATCGTCATCGTCCGTGAAGCTGCCGCCCAGCCCGCCGGGGAGGCCCCGCCCGGACGCCGCCGCGGACGCCGCCGCCGCCACCGCCACCGCCACCGCCTGCTGCTTGTCCTGCAGCTGCCTCTCCCGATCCGCCAGCACTGAGGTGATGATGGGCGCTACACACAGCGTGTAGTTCAGCCGCTCCAGGCCCCCCGCGTGGTCTCGGTAGGTGCGGCGGAGGGCGCCACGAACCTGACCCGGGGGGGGGGGTGAGGGGGGGGGGGGATAGCCGACACATACACATACACACACATTCACGCGTCGTTTACGGTTTTCCTTGCAACCCCCTGTCCCCCCCCCTACGCACCTTCCTTCGAAGTACCTCCGCCCTGTCCATGACCCACGCCACGAGCTCCGCCGTCTGGCTGTAGCTGATGCCCGCCGCCGCGGCTCCCCCCCCGCCCCCCATCTCATCCATGCTTCCCGCCAAGGAGCCAGCCAGACTCGCCCCCAGGCTGCTCATACTGGCCTCCAGGGACAGGGCCGAGGAGGCCCGGGCCGCCTCCTCGGGCGTGGGCGCCTTGGCTGCGAAGGAGATGAGGATGGCGGTCGAGAGCACCTCGTGCAGCGGCCGGGGCAGGCCAGCGTGGGGCGCCTCGGGGGTGCAGAAGGGAATCCTAGGGGGACGCGTGGGGGAGGGAGATGCAAGGAGAACCCGTGGACGATGGAAAACCGTGGGAGGGGGAGGCAGGGAGGGGGAGGGGGAGGGGGAAGGGGGGAGGGGAAAACCCGTGTACGAAGAAAGGAGGGGGCGGAGGGGGAAGGGCGCGGCGTTGGGTCGCGGGCGGGGGCCGGGTAGGCAGCCCGCGGGGGATGCAGGCAACCGCTGGCGGACAGTCACGGGGAATCCCGCGGGCTGCCCCTCCCTGGAGCCCCCGGGGGACAAAACCCGACCTACCGGGTCAGCGCTACGAAATCATCCGTGTCGTACGGATCCAGCTGCGACAGCGGCAGCGTGGGCAACGTCTCGCGTTCGTCCCCTGCGGGTTCGTCGGGGCGGGCGGGGGGGAGGGGGTGTGGCAGGGCCGGAGGGAAACGTTTGTTCCAGTGGCGAGTGCTCAGAGCGGGCGGCGGCAGGAAGAGGTTGAGCTGGTGGGCGGGCAGGGGCAGCGGGACCCCGCCCCGACCTCACGTTTGAGCAGTCGTCGGTACACGAGCCTCATGAGCGCCAGCTTGGTGAGGCCCTCCGGGTTGCCCCCGAGGATGATGTCGGTGCCCCGACCAGCCATGTTGGTGGCGATGGTGACGGCACCCGGCAGGCCGGCCTGGGGTGTGTGGGGTGGCGGAACAGGGGCGGACGGCGGAGAGCAAACCGGTGAACTGACAACGAAGAAAGGGACGAGGGAGGGCAGAGGAGCAAGGGACGGGAGGGAGGACTGCCCGGCGGGGACCCATCTCCTTTTCCGTCCGCACCTGCCGCCCCACCCTCACCCCACTCCCTCCCCAGCCCCACCTGCAGCCCCACCTGCAGCCCCACTTTCCCCCCAGCCCCACCTGCAACCCCACCCTCCCCCCAACCCCACCTGCGCGATGACCTGCGCCTCCAGCCGCACCAGCTCCGGCTTGGCGTTGAGGAGGGTGACGCGCGGCTTGGGACCGCTGCCGCCGCCGCCGCCGCGTGCCGCCGCCGCCGCCGCCCTGCGCGCCGCCGCCGCCGTGATGTTCTGGTAGACGGTGTGGTTGAGGTAGTTGAGCACCAGCTCGCTCTCTTGCACGCTGGTGGTGCCGATGAGGACGGGTCTGGGGGGGAGTTACAGAACAGGAAAAAACCGGTTAGGCGACATGAGAACGTGGAAATGTAGCTAGGGCCTAGGCTTCGGACACCTGGACCGATGAGGACGGGTCTGTGGGGTTCGAGGGAGACCCGTGGATGCCCGAAAAAAACCGTTTAAAACAGAAGTTTTGAGATGCATGCTGGAGAACTGGGTTGGGGGGGGGGGGTTACAGATCAGAAGAAAAACCCGGTTACGCGACATGGGAACGTGGGAAGCATAGTGGGTGCATAGGCTTCGGACACCTGGACGCGCGCGCATGCTGGAGGGGGGGCGGGAGAGGGACTTGGGGGACGAAAGGCGGTGACACAACGAGCCAGCCTTAGCGCTAGGATGTCAGCGATCACGCTGTCTATCAGCTAGAGTGGCAATGCGGGCTAATATCTGTAGGACTCCCGCCCCCCCCCCCTGGAGACCGCAACCCACCACCACCTCTCCCCCCTCCCCCCTCCGCGGCCCCCTCCCATATCCCTCCCCCCGCCACAAACTAGGTGTCCGCCGACCATGCGCCAACTATCCTGTTCTCTTCGCGTCACCGGTTTTCATGCCCCCCACCCCCCACCCCGCCCCCCGCACCTCTGCTGCTCCGCCGCCAGCGTCACCTCGTTCGCCAGGGCGTGCATCTTGAGGGCCTTATCGTAGAAGAGGCGCGGCGAGTGGTCCGTACGGCGGGAGGGCCGGTTGGTGGGGACGGGGACGACCTTGATGCCGTACAGCTCGAACAGCTCAGCGGCTGCGGGCTGGGCGGTGCCCTGCGGCACGAGACGAGGAGCGGAGATCAGATGCCGTGAACGGGAAAGGTGTGGGGGAAACGAGGAGCACAGGAGCAGGGGAGGGAGTTACGGCCCGCCGTACTGTCGTACTGTCGTACCGTCATTCCGGACAGCCATTCGTACTGCCGGAAGAACAGCTGGAAGGTGATGGTGGCGGTGACCAGGTTCTCCGCCTGCACGGGGAGGCCCTCCTTGGCCTCGACAGCCTGAGCGGGAGGAACCCCGGGAGACGGCGGGGGGACCCAGGGGTGGGTGAGTGAGTACGTGGCGTGGTGGCGCAGCCAGACAGCACCGCGGGCGGCACAGCAGGCGCCGCTGTACCGGTGAAAGCGCTGGCGGCACCCGCCTCCTCGGAGACCAGCCCCACGCCCCCATTACCCCCATTATTCCCATGCCCCGCCTCTTAGATCAGCACGTTCTGCAACGAGCTCCCAAACCACCTGTCGGGGCCTCCGCTGTCGGTTCACGGTTTTCCTGCCCCTCCCCACCGTCGCCCCTACCTGGTGTATGCCCCCCCGCCACCTACCCCCGCCCGCCCCCACCTGGTGCATGCCCCCCCGCCACCTCCCCCCGCCCGCCCCCACCTGGTGTATGCCCCCCTGCCACCGGGTCTTGGAGCGCAGGCGGCCAGTGGAGGGGTCCACGATCACCGCCTCGTTGTCCCGCAGGATGTAGTCCTTGCCGTTGACGTACAGCTCATACGCCTGAGGGGTTGGGGCCAGGGGTACGGCAGCTTGGTACGACGCAGCGGCTGCGGTGCCGTGTGGCTGCCCTCCACCGCGTTTCTACCCGCCTTTCCACCCGCCTTTCTACCCGCCTTTCTACCCGCCTTTCCACCCGCCTTTCCACCCGCCATTCTACCCGCCTTTCCACCCGCCATTCTACCCGCCTTTCCACCCGCCTTTCCACCCGCCATTCTACCCGCCTTTCTACCCGCCTTTCCACCCGCCATTCTACCCGCCTTTCCACCCGCCATTCTACCCGCCTTTCCACCCGCCTTTCCACCCGCCATTCTACCCGCCTTTCTACCCGCCTTTCCACCCGCCTTTCCACCCGCCATTCTACCCGCCTTTCTACCCGCCTTTCCACCCGCCATTCTACCCGCCTTTCTACCCGCCTTTCCACCCGCCTTTCTACCCGCCTTTCTACCCGCCTTTCCACCCGCCATTCTACCCGCCTTCCCATCCCCCCTCCCCCGCCTTTCTACCCCCCTCCCCCCCGCCACCCCACCGTGAGCGATGTGACCGCCAGGCGCCCCCAGGGTATCTCCTCCTCCCACAAGCTGTGAACGCCCGGGTAGGGGTCACTGAACTGGGCGCCCTCGTCCACTGCGGCCGGCAGCCAGGAGGGCGGGAGGGGCGGGAGGGCAGGAGGGGGCGGTCAGGAGGGCAGGAGGGCAGAAGACGGGGGGAACGGGGACAAGGGAAGAGCAGGCTGGGCAGGAGGGCAGGAGAGTGGGGGCAGTGAAGGGTCGGTGGGGGCGAGTTGCGGGAGGAGGCAGCGAAGTAAACGACCCGACCCGCCGCGTTGGCTGGGTGTGTTTTGATGGCGGCACCCCCCGCACACCGCCCCCGTCTGCCCCCCACCAACGCAGCCCTCCCACACCACTTACATAGGTAGAGGAAGATCAGGTGGGTGCCGGTCTGGGTGTACGACAGCGTACGACTCTTCTCGTCCACCGTATAATACCTGTCGTGCAAACGGGTTGATACGGACCCGCGGGTCGGTTGGGTCAGTGGGCCGAGGCGGCTGGTTCCGTCGCAACAGGGGCGGTGGTGGGTAGGCTGGGGCGGTGCCGGTGTGTGTCTGCTCTCACCTGGACTTGACGCCCTTCTCCATGCGCTGCTGCTCCTGATCAGATAGCATGCCCGACCGCACCGCCGCGATGGCGGCAGAGATCTCCGACTGCACCTGCGTCCAGAGCCGCCGGACAGCCTGGCGGGGAAGGACGGGGCGATGGAGGGGGGCAGGCCAGCAGTTGCCCCAGGGTTCTGCACGAACCGGGAACAATGAAACCGCCCCTCGGGGCTGCCTTCCACCCTCCCCCTGCCCGGTCACACCCAACTCGCCAGTTAGTTATCCCAGCTCCCACCCGTCCGCCCCACCTCCCACCCCCGCCCCGCCCATCCCACTCTCCCCCGCCACCTTCCCCCCCACACCCGTCCCCTGTAAAACCCCTCCCGCCACCCCCCGCCACCCACCCTGTCCACCAGCTGCACCACCCTCGTGTCGCACGAGCCCCTCCCCGAGATAATCATCGGGTTGCGGCTCTCATCGATGAGGATGGAGTCCACCTCGTCCACGATGGCGAAATGGAAGCGGTCGTCACGAAGCGTCTGCGGGAGCGGGGGGGGCGGCGGGAGGCACCGGGCGCGGAGGTTGTTGGGGGCGTGGTTGGCGACCTCTGTGCGCCCCATAGCCCGAGGATGGATCGACGGAAGGCTGTTGACGGACGGAAGGTGGCCGTGACCGTGATCGTGAACGTGATCGTGATCTGTCTGTCTGGCTGGTCCATCTTCCATGAAGCGCAGCCTCGCCCCTACCAAACCCCAACGGACCCCTCCCCGCCTCCCACACCAAACCCCTCCCGCCCCCTCCGCTTCCCTCCTGCAGCCCCCCCCCCAGGTTTCCCGCGAACCCCCCCCACCAGGTTCTGCGCACGGGTTTCCCTCGCCACCCACCAGGTCCAGCGGGCTGAGCGCCGTATTGTCTTTGAGGTAGGAGAAGCCCAGCTCCTGCCCCGTCACGTAAGTCACGTCGGCGGCGAAGGCGGCCCGGGCGGCGATCACACTGCTGGAGGACTGTACGGCGGCGCAGGTAAGGCCCAGGAAGCGATACACCTTGCCCATCCTGAGAGCGGGTGGGGGGTGGTGGTGGAGGGGGGGTGGAGGGGTCATCCCGGAACTGGACTTCTGGGCGTCGCGTTGCCGTGTGTTTGGAGGGCAGGCGAGTGTGTCCGTACAGCAAATCAGGCAAGTGGGCTGTTGTGACATTGGGGGGTTTGAGAGGAAGGCCGTGGTGTGACACTAAACATTGAAACCGATCGGTAACTTTGTTAGGATCGGTACACTGACCGGTACACTTGTTAGGAGGGGGGTTTTGGAGGGAGGGAGGCACAGAACGTGTAATCCCGCGTGTTTTACCCAACCCAACCCACCACGCCGCGTCGCGCGCCGCCAGGTAGTCGTTGACTGTTACCACGTGCACGCCGCGCCCCGTGAGTGCGCCCAGGTATCCGGGCAGTGTGGCCACCAGCGTCTTGCCCTCGCCCGTCTGCATCTCCGCCACCTGCCCCTCAGCCAGCACCATGCCGCCCACCTGGGAGGGGAGGGAGGGAGGGGTGGCGTGGGTCGGGTGAGTGTCGGGTTATTAAGATCGGATTGACGGGGGATACGAGGAAGACCCGTGGATGCGAGACCCGTGGATTGGCGGGGAGGGGGTGTGAGCCGTGGAAATGGGTCAGGAAGGGGCGGGTACAGGTACCCCAGTACCCCGCCTTCCCAAACACCCCCACGCGCGGCACGTTCCCGGCCCCGGCCTTCCCGCACCCACCAGCTGCACACCTCCCTGCCCCCCACAAGCCCTCCGGCCCCCCACAAGCCCTCCGGCCCCCCACAAGCCCTCCGGCCCCCCACAAGCCCTCCGGCCCCCCACAAGCCCTCCGGCCCACCACAAGCCCTCCGCCCCACCACAAGCCCTCCGGCCCACCACCCACCAGCTGGCAGTCGTAGTGCCTCATGCCCAGCACCCTCCGTGACGCCTCCCGCACCACCGCGAATGCCTCCACGCGGAGGGACTGCAGCGGCACGCCCGCAGCCAGCAGCTTGCGGAACTCGGCTGGGGCCGCCGGGGGGGAAAGGGGCTCGTCAGGGTCGACCGGGCCAGGCGGGTGATAGGAACCCACCCCACCCAACACACCCACACATCCACACACCCGCCGCCCCCACCCACACAACCACAAAACACAAATAAACATCAATCCCGCTGATCTCGCCGATCTCGTCGGCCACTGCCGCCATCGCTGCAGCCCGGCACTGTCAGCCCTCCCCCAGCTACCCAGCTACCCACCCTCCTCAGCTCCCCAACATGTATCCGGCCCCCCCTGGACCCGCACCCCCACTTCCCCCCGCCGCGCTCTCCCTCCCGCCTACCCACCCGTCTTCCCCCGCAGCTCTCCCTCCCGCCTACCCACCCGTCTTCCCCCTCAGCTGTGCGTTGTTGAGCGCCCGCATGGCTGGCTCCAGGTTGTTGATGGAGATGACGTCGGAGTAGTACCTGGCATCAAGGGGGAAAATCACATCCGCGAATCCACGGCCGATAACCCAAGGGCGACGAAGATGGAGGTCCAAGAGGGCAGCGGGGGTGTGGGTCGACAGAGGTGAGTGGGGACCGATGGGGGGGAGTTGCATAAAAGAACCGCTTACTCGACAAGGTTAGCGTAGCTGGTGTAAAGGCTTCGGACACCTGGCCGCGCGCGCATGCTATTGGACTTGGGTTGGCCACCGATGGGTGACGAGGGGCCGGCAGCACGTGCCAGCAGCGGGGGCCGGCAGCACGTGCCAGCAGCGGAGGGCGCCACTGGCCGCCTCCGGCCCACCACGAGAGGGAGAAGGGCCCCCTATCGGTCTTTCCCCTGCACCGCCCAACCGCCTAACGCCCTCGGGTAGCCCCAACCGCTGCCGAGCTCCAGGGGGGCCATGAGAGGAAGCCCCGGAGGTGTCCAGGCCGGGGGACCGGCCTTCCCTCCCCACACAGCACACCCCTCTCCTTCCCACGGAGCAACAGCCGCTGTCCTCCAAGGTGCGGGAGGAGGCCCCCTGCCACCCCACCCGGCCCCACCGCTGCAGGACTCGTTTCCGCCCCAGCGGCGCCTTGGACATCTGGTCGTGCCAGTGAGCCGGCAGCGCCGCCGCCTCCCCTGGAGCATCCGCCACTGCCGTCGCCGCGGCGCCTGCCGCGACGCCGCCGGCGATGGCCGAGTGGGCCACTGAGCGGCCCGTGCTGGGGAGCTGGCAGGGCGCCGAGGCTGAGGAGTGGCGGCGAGCAGCGCCGGGCAGCAGCGGCCAGCCGCAGGACGCGGGCCCCGCAGCAGCAGCAGTAGCAGCAGCAGCTGCTGCTGCTACTGCCGACCGCTGTTGCTGCTGCTGGTCCGGCCGCCCTGGATGGAGCTGTAGCCGCAGCGGCGGTAGCCGCTGCGATGGCGGGGGCGGCAGTAGCACCGGGCAGGGGTCCTGCTTGGGCGGAGGGTGTGTGTGGGGACAGCGGGGCCCGGCTGGTGAGAGGGGCCGGGGGGGGGACCAGGTCCGAGCAGAGGGTACGGCCGCGCACGTGGGTCCTATGTATGTGGCCAAGCGCTGGTGAGCGGGAGTAGGGTGGTGCCTTCTCCCTCCCGCCCGCCTGCTGGTCGTCCGCCCGCCTGCTGGTCGCTCATCGGTGGCCGCCGATACACCTCCCAGCCCACACCTCCGTCGCTTCACGTCCGCCTCCCTTCCGCGCCCCACCACGTGCTGGCAGGGCTCTAGTAGAGGCTCCAGTAAAGGACCAGCACACCACTCCAGGGACCAGCACACCACTCCAGGGGCCAGCACACCACTCCAGGGACCAGCACACCGCCCCAGGGACCAGCACACCACTCCAGGGGCCAGCACACCACTCCAGGGACCATCACACCACTCCAGGGGCCAGCACACCACTCCAGGGACCAGCACACCACTCCAGGGACCAGCACACCGCCCCAGGGGCCAGCACACCACTCCAGGGACCAGCACACCGCCCCAGGGACCAGCACACCGCCCCAGGGACCAGCACACCACTCCAGGGACCAGCACACCACTCCAGGGACCAGCACACCGCCCCAGGGACCAGCACACCACTCCAGGGACCAGCACACCGCCCCAGGGACCAGCACACCACTCCAGGGACCAGCACACCGCCCCAGGGACCAGCACACCGCCCCAGGGACCAGCACACCGCCCCAGGGACCAGCACACCACTCCAGGGGCCAGCACACCACTCCAGGGACCAGCACACCACTCCAGGGACCAGCACACCGCCCCAGGGACCAGCACACCGCCCCAGGGACCAGCACACCGCCCCAGGGACCAGCACACCACTCCAGGGACCAGCACACCACTCCAGGGACCAGCACACCACTCCAGGGACCAGCACACCACTCCAGGGACCAGCACACCACTCCAGGGACCAGCACACCACTCCAGGGACCACCACTATCGTCCAGCTCAGTGAGCAGGGGGCAGTGGCTCCCGCCCCGCAGCGATTGAGCGCTGGCACCGCCTTCCAAGCACGGCAAATAAAGTGACGGGGAAGGCCACAAACATGCCCAAGCGAGCAGCCAAGCGTGTGGGGGGCCAAGCGCCGAACGGACAGTCGGCGGTTAACCGGCCGCCTAGGCCGGGGATGTCGGGCCCCCAGCCGGTGCCCGACCCTGGCCGCTGCTCGACCCTGGCCGCTGCTGGGTCATCCTCAACGTGCGCCCGTCACCACCTGACGCCCTCAGCCTCAGGTGAGTACTGGGGCGCCAACGGCGACCGAGCTCAAAATGCGAGTTTTTGATGGATTCGCCTCGCAGCATCTGTCATCCCCTGGTGCCGCGACGCACCTGGCGGCCAGCTTGAGCACTGACATCTCCACGTAAGCGTAGCCGTGCTCCTTGTGGCTGCCTCGCCGGGGCCCCGGCTGCGTGTGTCAGCGCTGAAGCAGGCGGCGCGACGCTGGCAGGCACAAGCCCCCCTTTTCGCAGTCCGCCGCAATCAGTGCGGAAGCTAATATCTCGCATCATTGTACGTGTGCGCCGATTAGCATCGTGCGTTTCGGTTGGACCCTTCTGGAGTAATTGAAACTCCTTCACAAACCACACAAGGTAGACGACAGAGCACCTATAGCTGCTTACAGGTTTGTATGAATGTATTAATATGCAAACTTATGACGCTTGCCTCTACCAATGGGGGGATGAGTGCCAATTGAGTCCTTCAACAACGCATGACGAGCAACTGATTAACAATTTACTCGAACATGCGCACCTACACAGTTTTACAAAGGTAGAGTAAACAAAAACAAAAATATAACATCATGCCAGCTAATCACTTGCAATCCAAGCTGCGCACAAACTGGTTCAAAAGCGACTGGGCATGGTATTGATAGTGGAAGCGGGGCTGTCAGCCATGTCTACGCTGTAGATGTTTATTGATTTTGCCAGATCATCGATACTTGGGCAGCGAGAGCGGAGTCTCCGCGAAGGGGGCGGCTGAGGATACAGCAGCTGTATCCTTGCGTGGCTGTGCCTCGCAAGTAAAGCATTCCTCATTGGTTATTACGTGTAATCGGAGCTGATGGCTACTGCACAGGCTTCCAGGTGTGGGTAGGGTCAAGGACCCCCTAACCGAGCGGGTTCCAGCTGCCGCTGCGCTCACGATCGGCCTGAATATTGGCACGTAATATAATCGCAGTGTGTGCCAACCACCCATTGATTTATCTACCAGAAAGCCCGCGCCCACTTTTTGTTGTCCTGCTTGCCGCCTCCCGCGCAGGCCTCAAGCTGGTTCTGCCGCGCCAGGACGCATGCAGTACGGAACCTTTCTGCCAAGCAGGCCAGCAGCCTTGCAGAGTGGCCTTCGGCTTTTTGGTGAGGACTCGTACTCGGGGACTAAAACCGAGACACGCACATGCCGCACTTGCAATCCCAGGGAAGAGCTGCATGCCTGGGCGTGGCTGCTGCACCGATGGAGGCGCTGACGCCTTCGCGGTGTGGAGTTGATCCCAACCCGGCCACCCCGGTCAAACCCCATAGTAGGCAACACAGCAGCTGTCGCAACCGGCCCTCCCCCGTTGTCCACGCCACTCTACAACCCCTTTGCGCTCTCCAGCGCCCAGCCATCACCCTCGGTCCCTTGGAACCCAGCCAGTCAGGCGGCGCGCCCCGCACCGCACCCTACCGCACCCTACCGCACGAGTCCTCTTCTCTCGAATCCGTTTTCGAATCGCTTTTCCACTTTCCAGTCCAGCGCAGCCCAACGGCTTTCCGCTCCCGCCCTCACCACCTGCCCGCCTGTCCGCCTCTCGCGCCCCGCCACCCGCCTCCGCAGCTCGGCAGCTCCAGGGATGTCCCCGGGGCATGGCGCAGCGGGGCGACCTGCCGGCGCAGCCGCCACTAGGACGCAGCGGAGCTGTACGGCGAGCCGCTGCCTGGCGAGCTGCCCACATGCGGCCCCTAGTCGCGGCATCGTGGCTGGGGGGCGGGGGCGGGCTGCTGCGGCCGCAGTCCCGGAGCGTTGCCTTCAAGGTGGGTTGGGGCTTGGAGGGGTGGTGGTGGTGGGGTGGAGAGGAAGCCCGAGGGAAGAGGCTTGGTGGGAGTGGGTGGGGGGGTATAGGATATTCCGCGTGGGGGGCCTATATAAAAGAACCGGGGTGGGGTGGGGTGCGGACAGCTGGCGGCACCGCTGGTTGGGCGGGTGCGGGTCGGTGTGGGGGGTGCGGACAGCTGGCGGCACCGCTGGGTGGGCGGGTGCGGGTCGGTGTGGGGGGGTGCGGACAGCTGGCGGCACCGCTGGGTGGGCGGGTGCGGGTCGGTGTGGGGGGTGCGGACAGCTGGCGGCACCGCTGGGTGGGCGGGTGCGGGTCGGTGTGTGGGGGTGCGGACAGCTGGCGGCACCGCTGGTTGGGCGGGTGCGGGTCGGTGTGGGGGGTGCGGACAGCTGGCGGCACCGCTGGGTGGGCGGGTGCGGGTCGGTGTGGGGGGGGCGGACAGCTGCGTACTTTTTGATGGTGCAGGTGGGCGGTTGGCTGGCTGGCGCGTGGGGGAGAGGTGTGGTGTGGGTGTTTGGGGTTGTCGCGTCGTGGTCGACAGGTCACTCACCACCGACACGCGACGCAGGCGTTTTCCAGCGAAGAGGCGGCGACGGCGGCAGCTGGTGCCGGCGGCGGCACCGGGAGTGCTGTGACCGTGTCCAGGGAGG
Source organism: Yamagishiella unicocca (assembly GCA_003116995.1). Classification (NCBI taxonomy): domain Eukaryota; kingdom Viridiplantae; phylum Chlorophyta; class Chlorophyceae; order Chlamydomonadales; family Volvocaceae; genus Yamagishiella; species Yamagishiella unicocca. The sequence goes on from BDSL01000053.1 coordinate 483,880, forward strand.
CCGGCGGTGAGTAAGGGGGGCCTCACCGGGATCTGACACAGCGCCGAGTGGGGGTTGCGGGGGTCAGGGTGGGGGTCAGGTGGGGGTCAGGTGGGGGTCAGATGGGGGTCAGGTGGGGGTCAGGTGGGGTTCAGATGGGGGTCAGGGTGGGGGTCAGGTGGGGGTCAGGTGGGGGTCGGGGGGGTTCCGGACGCTGCTGGGCTGGGTGGCCACTCGTTCGTGTCTGCGAGGAGCACCATGCGGGCGAGGCAGGGGTGGGGGCGCTAGGGTGCAGCCCTAGCCGATATGGCCTGATGGGAGCCTCTTGTCGACTGCACCGATTTAAGTAACGAACCCCATGTCTTCTGCATGTTATTGCTCGTAATGCGGCATCCTGAAATTGCCGCCAGAAGCCCCGGCCACCAGCGGCGGCTCTTCGGGCGCCGTTGCGGGCGACGGCAACGGGCGCGGCGCTAAGCAGGCAGCCACCGCCGGCTCGGCGGCCGAGGGCAGCTCCCAGCCGGGGAAGACGCTCTGTCGGTTCGTGGTTCCGGAATACCCGCCCGTGCCGGTGGGGGCCGACCCAGGGGTCGCCCAGCGGCTCCTGCTGGTGGGCAGCTGTCGGGAGCTCGGCGAGTGGGACCCCGGGCGGGCGCTGGAGCTGGTGGCGGAGGAGGGCGGAGGCTGGGTGGCAGACGTGCCTATCAGCCTCCAGGCGGATGTGGCGGCGAAGGTGAGGCGGTGGGGAGGAGGGTTGCCCGGGCATGCTGGGGGTTCGGACGGGCATCTGGACGGGGGGAGGATCCTGACGGACGAGCATTTGGACGGGGAGGGTGAAGGCGATCGCAAAGCTGGGGGGTATGCGTATATTCCGATGCCCGGGCACAACTTGGCGTACCTACTCGTCCTCAGCACACAGCCGCTTCCACCCCTCCCTGGACTCAACCTCCCGCCGCTGCGCGCTCCGCATTACTCTCCCCCCCCTGGACTCAACCTCCCCCCGCCGCCGTCCCCTCCCTGCCGCACAGCTGATGGTGATCCGCGGCGAGGGGCAGGGCAAGGACTACGAGTGGGAGAAGGGCGGCAACCGGATCTTAGCCACGTACGGCGGCAGTAAGGCCCTGCTGCTGGAGTTCCCTTGGGGCCAGCCGGACAGGACCAACAGGTTCGAGCTGGATGAGCAGCAGCTGCCGCCGCTGCGGCCGCTGGCGGCGGCGGCGGCGGGCGCTCCGCCGCAGCCGCGGGGACAGCAGCAGCCAGGGCAGAAGGTGCAGGGCTCGGCGAAGGCGCCAGTGGCAGGGGGGGGCGCTCCTTCGAAGAGCGGCAGCGGCGGGACCGCCGTCGGGGCTGGGGTATCGGGCCCCGCCGCTCCCCCGGGGACGTCTCCAGGGAAGGCCACGGGTCCGGCCGTCCAGGTGAGGCCAGCGAGGGGAGGAGAGGAGGAGGGTTGAAGGGCTTCTCACGGGTGCCTACACTTCCCTTACCCCCACCCCCCATCGCCACCAGTCACGCAAACGGCCCCGCCGCCTGTCCTCCCTCCCTACGACCTTCGTCTTTCGTATCCTCACCCAAGTTCTCCAGCATGCATCTCGAAACGTCTTTCCTAAACGGTTTTTTCTCGCATCCACGGTTTTTTCTCCCTCCCTCCCCCTCTCCTCCCTCCCTCCCCCCCTCCTCCCTCCCTCCCAACAGGTCAACACCAGCGAGCTCCGAAAGCTGCAGCAGCGGCTCACGGCGCAAATTGCCGAGCTGCAGACCACCTCCTCGTCGTCCAGGTCGGCGGAGAACAAGGACAGGAGGCCGCCGCCAGGCGCGGACGGCGCAGCGCCAGGGGCACCGCAGTCACCGCCCGCCCCCGGGTCCTCCTCCGGAGCATCATCAGCGGTGTTGGCTCGCGACCGTGACTCCGGCGAGCTGCAGCGCCTGACGTCTCAGCTCCAAAGCGTGAGCTCCCAGTTGGAGCTGACGATGGCGGAGATGGCGTCGGCTCGAGCGGCGGTGGTGGCCAAGGAGCGGGCGGTGGCGGAGCTGGAGGAGCGGCTGTCTAGTGCGGCGGCGAGGGACGCGGAGCGGAAGCAGGAGCTGCAGGTGGGCGGTGCATGTGTATTGTTTGGGGGGATTTGGGGGGGGTGGGCATAAAAACCCTGGACGCGAGAAGGACAAGGTAGTTGGATGGTTGGATTGTTTGGGGGGGGGCGGGGTGCGAGAACACCCGGTAACGCGGCGTGGGAAGCGGAGGGCAGGAACTAGCCACCGGCGAATAGGTTTCGGATGAGCGGGGCCTCAGGCATGCGGAGTAGGGTGGGCATAAGGAACCGGGGTACCGGGAGGGGGCAAAACCGCCTGGCTGGTCGCTCGCTCCCCATCACCTGTGCCCGCTGTGGCGCCCTCCGAAACCTCCACACTGCTGCCGCCTCTCTCCTCACCCCTCCTCTCTCCTCACCCCGCCTCTCTCCTCACCCCGCCTCTCTCCTCACCCCGCCTCTCTCCTCACCCCGCCTCTCTCCTCACCCCGCCTCTCTCCTGGCCCCTCCCCCTCTCTCCTGCCCCCCCCCCTCCGACGGCTATGCACCCACTACATTTCCCCAGTCGAGTTACCGGTTACCGGTTCCTTTTATGTACCCCCCTCTCTCCTCGCCCCGCAGGTCCTCCGAACTCAGCTCACGGACGCCCTAGCTCGCTCCAACGCTGTCGCCGACGCCACCGCCACCGCGGACAACCTGGCCACAGCCACCACTCAGGCCCTGCAGTCGGAGCTGCAGCAAACCAAGCAGGCAGGGAGGGGCCAGGGGAAGGCGTGGGGGGGAGGCGCTTTCTCGCAGGCCGGGGTTGGTGCTCGGAGATCTTGGAGGCGACTTCATTGGGCACTAGGTATCGCTTGTTGTCGAATAGTTAAGCTGTTTTCCCGTTCGGAAAATTAGTAGCTTTCCTTAATTTTTTATTTTTTTCACGTAAGTTTCGTGGGTGTGACGGGTACTGAGATACTCGGCCGCCAGCGCTAGAGCTGGCGATGTTGGGCCGGCGGTGCGGTCTCACCCACGTGCGCTGCGTTGCCTTCTCCGTTCCTCTCACCACCAGATGTACGAGTCGACGCTGAAGGAGCTGCAGGAGGCCAACAGCATCAACGCCAACAGCCGCGCGCTGCTCACGCAGCTGGAGGAGAACTTCTCCGCGGCGTCCACCCAGTACGAGGCCACGTTGGAGGTACGCCGCGAGGGGACACGGGGGCGGGCCCCCGGCATCGTACACCCTTCCCCCAACGGGTTTTCCCTTGCAAAACCCCCGTCCAAACGAATGTACCTAACGAGCTTCTTAACAAACGTTTTCCCTACTCGGTTTTACTTTTTTCAGTGCCGACCTGCGGGTTTCCTCCCATACCCTCGCAGTCATAACCAGAAGGGTCCACATACACGGAGCGCTGCTGGCTGTGTTATTCCGCATACCAAGGGAATCCCCCCCGAACCCCCCCCCCCGCCCCGCAGCTCTTCGATTCGCGGGTTTCGGAGCTGACCCGGCAGCTGGACGCAGCTGAGCGGTCTCGCTCCGAGGAGGTGGATGTGCTGGAGGAGGCGCTGGCCTCCACTCGGGCGGGGCAGCAGGACGTGCTCAACCAGATCCAGGAGAACTTCGTTGCGGCCAGCCAGCAGTACGAAACCACCCTGACGGTACGGCCGGGAAGCGAGGCAGGCCGGGCAGCCCGGGTAGCTGCTCGCGTGCCGACCGCGGCCGCAACATTGTTGTGCGGTGCACCCTCTACCGGTCCCGCACCGCCCAGGGTAGCTGCTCGCGTGCCGCGGCAACGCGACGCGACCCACCCAAGATGGTCGATGTCGAGACATCGACCATCGCGCGTGCCTGCGTTGACGCACCTTTTGTGGTTTCGGGGCCGGCCCTCCCCTCCCCATCGCAGCTGTACGACACCCGGGTTCTGGAGCTGGAGGAGGCTCTGGAGGCGGCGGAGTCTCAGCGCACCGAGGAGGTGTCGATGCTGGAGTCGGAGCTGGATGCGGCCAGGCAGGCGCAGGCGTCGCTGCTGGGGGAGCTGGAGGAGAGCCTCACCGCCACCAGCAGACAGTACGAGGCAACGCTTAAGGTGGGGGGCTGTGAGGGAGGAGTGAGGGTTGCAAGGAGAGGTGGGAGAGGTGGGGCGGGGGGGGCCAGGGGGTGCGCGGGGCGGAGGGGCTGCGGCGGCGATGTGGGGCTTGACGGGCGGTGGTTGCTGTTCTGTAGCAGGGGGGTATGAGGGGAGCCCTGCTGCTACAGGGAGGGAGGGGGGTGTCCGGGAAGCCGCACTGGCGCGCGAGATGGGCACACGCCACTCGGAGCACATATGTCATGTCAGGGATTCGTTGCCCGAACAACTGGGAGGCCAGTCTGCGGGTACCTGCTTGTGTGCTCCGGCCCCCACGCGCCTGCCCCCCACGCGGCCACCCGCCCGTCCCTCCGCTGCCTCGCTCGCGCCGCGACAGCTGTACGAGGACAAGATCGAGGAGCTCAACGAACAACTGGATGCCGTACAAGCAGACTACGGCGATAAGATCGGCGAGCTCAACAGCACCATTGCCGAGGAGCAGGTGGGTTCCGGAGGGGCGGCCCTCCCAGCCCTCAGCGTTATTTCCGCTTTCCTTTTGTGTCGGACCACTTGTCTCCCCGTCACCCTCCCCGCGGACCCGCGTCTTTCCTAACGGGATTTTCCTTTCGTACACGGGTTTTCCTTGCAACCTGTTCCTTGCAATGCGCGGACCCTCCCTCCCTCCGGGTCTTCCTCACAATCCTTCCCTCCCTCCCAGCCGCTCATGCGCTTTCGTTGCAGCAGGCCTAGCCCTCTCATGCCCGTCCTGCTTGCGCTAAGAGACCTGGGGCACGTGTGGCATGTGGGCCGGGACCTCCAGTTGTCGAAGTTGTCGTGTCCAACAGGGCTCGAACCTGGAACCTCTGCCGCACGCTCTGCCCCCGCCCCCAGGCAAGCCAGCGCCAGGCCGCAGAGGAGTACGCTGCCCAGCTGGCGCAGCTGCAGGGCCAGTTGCGCGGCGCAGCGGAGCGGGAGGCACAGCTGGCGGACCGGCTGGCGCGGGTGGAGGCGGAGGCGGCGGAGTCACGGGTGGGTGGGGCAGCCGCGGCAAGACGGGGGCCAGGCGGACAGGCAGAGGCGCAGAGTGGAGGCCAGTGGGGCGGATGTGTAGGGGGCCCCGGATATCGGTGAGGTGTTTGGGTTGCCCCTCGAGACCTGATCCGCACACGGTTGCCCCAGCTACCCGGCACCCACACGACGCCTCCGCCCTCCTCTCCAACCCTCCCCGCCCCCTCCTCGCTGCTGCCCGCCCCCTCCTCGCTGCTGCCCGCCCCCTCCTCGCTGCTGCCCGCCCCTCCTCGCTGCTGCCCGCCCCCTCCTCGCTGCTGCCCGCCCCCTCCTCGCTGCTGCCCGCCCCCTCCTCGCTGCTGCCCGCCCCCTCCTCGCTGCTGCCCGCCCCCTCCTCGCTGCTGCCCGCCCCCTCCTCGCTGCTGCCCGCCCCCTCCTCGCTGCTGCCCGCCCCCTCCTCGCTGCTGCCCGCCCCTCCTCGCTGCTGCCCGCCCCCTCCTCGCTGCTGCCCGCCCCCTCCTCGCTGCTGCCCGCCCCCTCCTCGCTGCTGCCCGCCCCCTCCTCGCTGCTGCCCGCCCCCTCCTCGCTGCTGCCCAGGTGCAACTGAACTCCGAGCTGGAGGGGCTGCGGCGAGAAACCGTGCAGCGGCAAAACGAGCTGCAGGGACAGCTGGCACAGGTCCAGGTAGGCCATGCCCTGCCTACCACCGCTCTCATGTGCACCGCTGGCGTCTCCGAAGGAAAGGGTTAGGGGGAGGTTTCCTGCTCTCCCTCCTGCTCCTCACGCCTCCGCTCACCCCTGCTGCCCCCCCCGCCCGCCCTCTGTAGAACGCCGCCTCCCAGTTCGAGCAGCTGGCTAGGGATCAGGCCGCCAGTCTGGTGTCGGCGCAGGAGCGGCAGGGCGAGCTGGTGGCGCAGGTGGTGGCGCTGCAGCAGGAGACGGCGGCCAGGGAGGCGGAGCTGAGGGTGCGGCCGCGGGGGGGAGGGAGGGGGCTGCGGGGGAGGGAGGGGGCTGCGGGGGAGGGAGGGGGCTGCGGGGAGAGGGAGGGAGCTGCGGGGAGAGGGAGGGGGCTGCGGGGAGAGGGTTCGAGGACGATATCGCCCGGCCGCCAGACCCCTCCCCCCGGGGGTACTCCTGCCTCCTTCGTACCCCTGCTGGTGCCAACCCCGGAACCCCCTGCTGCTGCGGCGGCGGCGGGGGGTTCAGTGCCGACCTACGGGTTTCCTCTAATTTCCTCGCTGCTGCTGCCCCGCCCCCCCACACGCACCATGCGCCAACCACCCTGTCCCTGTCGCGTAAACGGTTTGTATGTCCCGTTTTACCCCCCGCCCCCCAGGACGCCACCGCCAAGTACGAGCAGCTTGCTCGTGAGCAGACCGCCAGCCTGGCCAGTGCGCAGGAGCAGCAGAGCGAGCTGGTGGCGCAGCTGCTGGCGCTGCAGCAGGAGTCGCAGACCAAGGAGGCGGAGCTGAGGGTGGGAGGAGGCGTGGCTGGGGGGCCAGGACCGGACCCGGGGCGGTGGGGGGCTCGCCATGAGGGCGGCCCAGTGCTAGGACCCATGGGTCTGCAGCCAAGGGCCCACACACCCCAACCGCTGCACAGCCTTTTCTCCCGCCGCCGCTGTCCCCCCCACCCTTCCCATGTCGTGTAACCCGGTCTTCTTGCCACCACCGCCCACCCTCCCACTCCACGGGTTTCCCTCGAACCCTCCCACTCGCAGGGTCTCCTCCAGGCTGAGCGCCAGGCCCGTGAGAAGGGTTCCATCGTGCTGAGGGAGCGGGTGGCGGGGCTGGATGCGGCGCTGGCGGCGCAGCAGCGGCTGCAGATAGAGCTGCGGGAGCTGCAGGTGGGGCCGGGGGGGCGGTGGGGCTGGTGGTGCGGCTGGTGGCGGTGGTGGGGCTGGTGGTGGGTGGCGGCGGTGGCAAGAAGACCCGGTTACACGACATGCGAAAGGGGGGAAGCAGCGGGGGCTTGTAGTGGGGTGCGGCGGTGGGCTGGTGGTGGGTGGCGGCGGTGGGGGTGGTGGAGTCACCGGGGCATGCCGCTGGGCGGCTTCGGGACAACGCAGTGTGCTGTCTGCATGGCGGGAGACCCACCTCCGTACGCTCCCCAGGTAGACCACCGCCGGATGGTTTCGGAACCCAACCCACTCGTGGCCGTACCGTTTGCGCAGGACGAGCTGGCGGGTCGCGAGGCTGCTGCTGAGAAGGCCAAGGCCCAGGTGGAGGAGGCGGCCAGGGCTTCGGAGCAGCTGCTGACGGCGCAGCTCAGGGCGGCGCGGGACGAGGCGGAGGCCAGGTGGGGTCTGAGCGGAAGGGTGATTGGCCGGGGCAAGGGGGGGTGGCCGGGGCAAGGGGGGTTACAGAAAGTAACGGGTTACTCCACATGGGAAATGTAGGTGGTGCATAGGCAGGAGGGGGGGTGCGACCTCCCCCTCCCGGGCTCTCTATTTGGTTGCTCATTCGCCGCTGGGCCGATATTGCCTCGTACAACCTCATCATTCCTGGCCCCCCTCCCCGCCCGTGTTTCCTCTCATACCCTCCCCGCCCGTGTTACGGCCTGACCCCCCCTTCAGGGAGGCCACTTTGCAGCTGGAGCTAGATGGTCTTCGGCTGCAGGCGACGGTCGCAGAAGCCAAGCTGCGGGAGCAGGTGCGGGTTGGCTCCCAGGATGCACCTCGGGGGGGAGGGTCCTCTCGAACTTACACCCCCCCCCGCTCCTTCTCTTTGCCGCGCCGCTCCGCTGGACCATCACCTTCACCGCCCTCGGTTTGTCGGCCGTGGGTTCGCGGATTCTCTTATCAATTCCCCCCCGTTTGTCGGCCGTGGATTTGCGTCTTATCCTTTACACCCCCACCCCGCCCGTGCCCTTCCCCCCTCAGGTAGCTGCCTCCCAGGAGGAGGCCTCCTCGCTGGCTGAGGCTCAGGCCCGAGCCGCTCGCGAGCTAGATGACGCACTGGCCGCCGCCTCCGCCGCCAGGTCGCAGCTGGCGGCGCTGCAGCAGGCGGCGGCAACCAAGGAACAGGAGCTGGGGGAGATGCTGGCGTGAGTGGCTGCGGGCGGGCGGGGCGGTCCGGGGGAAAGGGGCGGGCTGCTGTCTGGTGCGGGAGGCAAAAGGAAGACCCGTGTACGAAATTAAAACAGACGTTTCTGGTGCGGGAGGCTGTCTGGTGCGGGAGGCTGGGGGGCCGTCCTCCTCAGTCACCAGGGTGTTGGCGGCCTCCCTCCTCTGCCGGCCGCGACGGTACGCCTAGGGTGACGTGGCGCCACTTGCTGACGTGGCACCGCTTGCTGACGTGGCTTCCTTGCTGACGTGGCCCTGGTCTGGTACTCGCTCCCCGGGGGGCCCGCTGCAGGACGTCCCGGGCTGACGCTGAGCGGCTGCAGGCGCAGCTGGCGGAACGGGAGGCGGCGCTGGCGGCAGCGCAGGAGCGGGAGCGGCAGCTGTCGGAGCAGGTGGGGCCTGGGAGCGGGGGGCCCACGTGCATGCAGCAACCGCGGCAGCGGAAATAGCCCTTTACCACCGCCATCGGCGCCTATGTGCATGTCTTCTTGCCCTTGGGGCCCCCCCCAAGCACCTCGTCTTCTTGCCCCCCCCCCACACACACACCAGGGACCATGCGCCAACTATCCTGTCCCTGTCGTGTAAACGGTTTTGATACCACCGCCCCTCAGCACCTCGTCTTTCTGGCCCCCCCCATCCACCCCCGCCAGCACCTCGTCTTCCTGCCCCCCCATCCACCCCCGCCAGCACCTCGTCTTCCTCCCTCCCCCAGTGCCGTGCTGTGCGGCCCCTCACCTCATCTCCCCGGCCCCCCCCGCGGCTCCCTCCGCCGCCCGCAGGTGGGCAGGAAGGAGGTGGCGCTGGCGGCGATGCAGGACGAGGTGGTCGAGCTGCGGGACATGCTGAGCCAGGCGCAGCAGCAGGTGAGGCGGTGGGCCCGGACCCCTCGCTGCCCCCACCCCCCTATCCCGCCTTCCTCCTCCTCAGATCCTCAACCAGCTCACCTACGTTGCCGTGCCGCCCGCGCCAACCCACCTCGCACCACCCGCCCCTGCTCCCAATCGCCTCGACTCTTACCCTCCCTCCCCCCCACGTTTCCGTGCGTCGCGTAGGGTCCTCGCTTCCTGTCGTCTCGCCGTAGCCGCTTTAGCTTAGCCGCCAAAGGTCATATTACGACCTTCGGCTTAAGTATCCCCAACCCAGTTCTCCAGCATGCATCTCAAAACGTCTGTTTTAAACGGTTTTTTTCGGGCATCCATGGGTCTTCCTCGAACCTCCCCCCCCCTCGAACCCCTCCGCTTCTTTTCTGTACCCCCCCCACCCCCACCCCCTCCGCCCAGCTGTCCGACCGCGACACCCAGCTGACAGCCCTGTCTGCCATCGAGTCGCGTCTGGGGCTCATCGATGAGCTGAACGCGGAGCTGTCCAGCCTCATGGACCAGTACAACACCGCCAAGACGGAGCTCAGCACCGTGCGCGGTACATACCAGCAGGCGCAGGTGGGGGGAATTGTATGACGACCTTCTGCAACATAAGGGGTTGGGAAAAAATAAACCGGTTACTCGACGTGGGAGGGAGGTAGGAGAGGAGGACCCGTGGGTCGGCATTCAATAGGAAAACCGAACAGGAAAAGAAGGGGCGGGGAAGGAGCGGGGTGGCGGTAGCTGGCTCGGGTCGGACTGGCTTGGTGCGCAGCGTGATGCGGAGGCCCACAGGAGTGCCCAGCGCGCAGGCAGCAGCAGCAGCAGCCCGCGCCGCTAGCCGCGCCGCTGAGGTCGCAGCTTTAGGACGTGCGAGGACCTGGGCCTTATGAGCTGCTGAAGCCCGCGGATTCCAATGTCCCCTCAGGCCCAGCTGGCGGCCGTGTCGTCCGATTATGAGGCGGCCAAGACGCAGCTGGCGGCTGTGTCCAAGTACTATGAGGACGCGCAGAGAGAGGCCGGGGAGCAGGTGGGGGTGGGGAGGTGGGGGCATGGAAAACCTGGGGGTACGGAAGGAAAACCGTTTAGGACAGACGTTTGGAGATGCATGCTGGAAAGCAACTTGGTTGAGGAAACTAGACGTCGGGGGTCATATGTCCACCTTCGGGGAGCAGGTGGGGGGGAAGGAGGGGGGTTGTGGACGGGAGCGTACTGACGCCCGCTTATACACACCAGCCTGCTGCAACGGAGGAACATGAAACCAGAGACCAACAGGGCAGGCATGCATTTTTTTTATTGTTTTCTTCCAAGGTTTTGCCAGCGTTTTTTTAAAACAACCATTGCGCCCCTGGTGCGCCCCTGGACCACACCCCTGGACGTCCCCCCCACCTGACTGCATGGCCGCCCTGCTGCTGCCGCTGCTGGCGCGCGCCCCTCTCCTCCCCCTCCCCTGCCAACTATCCCACGCATGTTGCGTAAACGGTTTTTATGCCCCTACCCCCCCCCACCGTACCCGGGTTTTCCTTGCATCCCCCCCTTTCGTTCCGTCTCCTCACCCCAGTTCTCCAGCATGCATCTCAAAGCGTCTTTTCTAAACGGTTTTTTTTCTCGCATCCACGGGTCTTCCTCGAAACCCCCCACCCACGCACAGGAGGCCCGGTGGAGCTCCACGGAGGAGGGCTACTTGGCTGACATCTCCGAGCTGAGCGAGGCGGTGGTGCAGTACCGCGATACCATAGCGGTGCTGAACACCGACCTGGCGGGCCTTATGGACCGCTACAACGTCCTGCTGCAGGTGGGTTAACGGAAAAGAACTGCTGCAGGTGGGGGTTTCGGGGAAGACCCGTGCTGCAGGTGGGGTGGGAGGGGGCGAGAAGACCCGGATACTTGACAGAGGAGGAGGAAGAGGAGGGGGAGGAGGAGGAGGGGGAGGAGGCGGGTGGAATATAGAAGATGGGGGGTTGCTGTCGAGCGGTTGGCGGTGTGGCAGGAGGGCGGCTGCGTTGGCTGGCTGGCCGCGGGGGCCGAGCTGGGTGCAGCGGTGGGATAGCTGGCCAGGAAGCATGAGGGGTTGCGGAGAGGGAGTGGTGGCGCGTGTGTTTGCGAATGACTACGAGGTGGGCAATGCAATGGAATTGATGGGCAGGGAATGAGCCGGCAATGGCAGGCCCCCGGTTCGGTTGTGGTGCCTCCCCCAGGGCCACAACCGCTGTTCCTTCTCACTATGTTGTTGCTCCCCCACTGGGTCTTGTTCCTGGTGCGACCTCACCGCCGCTGCTGCGAGCAGGACCGCCAGCGCGCCAACGACGACGGCGGCCGCCGCTCGGCGGAGATGGAGGCGCTGGTGACGAGCACCGCGCAACTGCAGGAGCAGCTGAAGGTGTGAGGGGGGCAGGGCGGAGAGGGGACAGGGCGGAGAGGGGACAGGGCGGGGACCCACCCCCGATGCTGCTGCAACATCGACATAAAAACACGTGTCTGCATCCTTTATCCTCAACGACCCCGCGACCACCCCGCGACCACCCTGCCTCATCCCGCCTCACCCCGCCTCACCCCCGCAGCGCTCCGAAGCCCGGTCGGAGCGGCTCATGGTGCAGCTGGCTGAGGAGCAGGAGGCGCGGAGGCGGGCGGCGGAGGCGGCGGACGCGCAGCGAGACACGCTCATGGCAAAGCTCAAACAGGTGGGGCGAATCTCCCCTGATGCAGGCATCACCTGTGCTGTCAGGCCCACGCTACGATTTAACCGCGTCCATGCCCGACTTCCAGTCACGGCTACCGTGTACTTTGATTATGATAGCAGGAGCAAGTATGCTCATGGAGCCCCCGAAGAGGTTCTTGGTAAAATATTTGAGGCGTTGTACCCCCGTGTGTCGTCTGGGCTTCCACGCCTGCGTGCAGGTTTCCGCCAGCAGTTCCGGCAATCGTGGTGGCGGTGACGGCGGTGGCGCCAGCAGCGCACAGCTAGAGGACCTGCAGAAGCAGCTGCAGCAGTCGGAGGCCGTGCGACTGGCGCAGGTGGGTGGGTGGCGCAAATGGCGCAGGAGGGTGGGTGGCGCACGAGGGTGGGTGGGTAGCTGGCTGGGGCCCGCGAAGCGGCTTTCAGGGAGCATCCAGGGAGCATCCAGGGAGCATCCAACACCAGGAGGTGCAGTTATCGGTGGATGGAAACAGGCGCCCATGTTGGACAACCGTGCAACCCCCCGAGCCGTTGGCTGCCGCCTGTGGAGAGGTGTGTACGATACACGTGCCCTCGTGTCGTACAGGTCGCGGAGCTGCAGGAGCGGCTAACTCGCGCGAACCAGGTGGCGGCGCAGCTGCGGGCGCAGGCCTCCGCAGCTGACACACCCTGGTCGGCGCCGGCGCCCCCCTCGAGCGGCCTGGACGCGGGTCGTGTACGACAAGAGTACGAGCAGCGGATGGCTGCCATGATCAAGGAATACAAGTGAGTGAGGCCTCCTCCTCCCCAGGATGGGAGCAGCTACCGGGCTTTGTTGTTTGTCCGCCAGCTCCTTGTGCATGGGTTAGTGGGCAGCAGGCGCCGGTCATCTTTCCCGCACGCGACCCGAGCCCTGTGTCCCGCCGACCTGCTCCTGCCGCCGACCTGCTCCTGCTCCTGCCGCCAACCTGCTCCTGCTCCTGCCGCCGACCTGACCCTGCTCCTGCCGCCGACCCGCCCCCATTCACCTCGGCCCCGACCGACCTGCGCAGCTCGAAGTCGTCGAACGGCCGCAACGCGTTGCGTGCTGTGCGGCAGAGCCTGATGCTCATCAAGCGCGGCGGCATGGGCGCACAAGCGGCGCAGGAACGCCTCATGGACGAGCTTCGGGTGCGCGTACGGGGCGGCTGGGGATGCGGAAAGGGGCTGGGGAACCGGCTCAGGAGTCCGTGTCGGGCGCGCTTTCCGACCGCGTCGACCAACACCGCCACACACCGAAACCTGTCTCCTCCACTGCGCACTTGCACGAAGGCAAACGTCTCCTACCTTGCTGAGTTTTTTGGTTGCTCTCCTCGAACCAGTTATCAACCAGTTATCGAAGCTGCCGGCCCTTCCCGTCAAACCCTTAATTTTTATTCAACGGATCACTCCATTGTCTGGTGGGTCACAGGCGGCGGAGGGGGACCTGGACGCGATCGCCTCCCTCGCGCCCAAGTACGCGCAACCAGCGCTGCCCGCCCTGCCAGCACCCGCCGCCCCCCGCGGCCTCATCGAGACCTCCACCTCCGCCCCCTCGCCCGCGGCCGGCGCCAGCGCCAGCAGTCGCGGCGGCGACGGCGGCGGTGGCGGTGGCAGATCGGACTCCGAGGCCCCGCCGCCGCCGCGGAGTGGCTCTAAGTCCGGGACGCCCCCTCCGAGTGACTGGCGGCAGCGTCTGGGAAGTGGTGGCGGTGCGGGGGACACATCCTCCGCCGCCGACACCGGCCGCAGCAGCGGGGCGGGGGACCGGGGCACGGGCGCCAGCCCGACACGTCGCACGTACGGCGACTGGCGGTCGTCATAGGTCGACGGGCGGGGGGGGGGATGGGAGTGGGTGGGTTCGAGGAAGACCCGTGGAGTGGGTGGGTGGGGGGGTTGCATCACCTCCGGGGAGGCGCCGGGGAGGGGAGCTGGCGGGTGACGGTGGTGGGTGGTTGTGAGGTAAGAGGGCTCAGGATGCAGAGGTGAGCAGAGAGTTTCCTCCGCTCCCTAGGGGACTACTCGGGACCCCTCTACTTTCCACGTCGAGTTGCCGGATATTTTCGCAAGCCCTCCCTCCCAGGGGAAGATTGCGTTTCGGGGGCAGGCCGGGGAGGAAGCGTTGAGCGATGAAGCGGAGCGAGCTACCGTTCCGAGTCAGCGCACCCTCATGTGTTAGCTGCAGGACATGCGATCACTCCAGGTTGCTATGTTGTGCTGGGACTTACTGGCCGAGGCGCAGCTACGTCCTATCCTATATCGACCAAACCACCGGCGAGAGGGAGGCGAACTGCGTGCCGTGGTTTTCGACCCCCCGAAACATCCTGTTTCAGGCCGCTATAAAAAGGTGTCCTGGTTTCACGGGGTCTTGGGGGCACGTGGGGGCACGTTACCTAAATCTAAATACCTTATGACTTGTCGGTGTCGTAAGCAGTTTCCATAAGGCCTCTGTCGGCTCGTGTTAGGCTTTGGTTGGGAGTGAGGGGTGACGGAGGCGCTGGCAACTGGTTGGCATGCTTGCGTTGGGTGTGTGCCGTACGTGAGTGGCACGTGTTGTAATGCGTCCGTTGAGGTGTCGCGACGTTTCTCAGCAGCGAGAGGGGCTTCACCGGCGGTCGGCTGCAGCAGCAGGACGCGTCTTCATGCAGCACCACGCGAATTGGTGCAGCCCCGGACTTTGCCATCGCCAACATGGGTTCTCGGTCTCCCTTTGATAGCAGGAGCGAGTATGCTCATGAAGCCCCCGATAAAGTATTTGAGGCGTTGTAAGGCAGCCATACTCGTAACGCATGCATTTGCATGCCGAACGATTCATGTGCAATCGCCACGACGAGGGACTAACGAACCGCGGCCCCGATTTCGGGATACCAGCATCCTGAACGCTGTTTTGGCCAGCTGTCATCTGACTTCAAAACAGGTGGCATATGGAAAGTAGCCAAGGAAATTGCGGGTACATGGGGATTGTACGAATTGGCCTTGAAGCAGCTGGCAAAAATGGCAAGCCCTCAGCTCCGATTTCCGTACGGGGGACCTTCTCCGTTCACACAGCTGCTTTCACGCTTTTGAAGATAGCCATATCACTGTAAACGGTTTTACTAGCTGCCTGCGCGACCAGCTGTGAACGGCAGTCCACCGGCGCGCTTGCGAAGCAGCTGGGTCTCGTGTCGTCGGATATAGAAGCTTCAGGCAGTCGCTTTTGGTTCTTTTATTTTCCTCTTTCTCAAACTTCTCCAAAACCATCATGGGGATGACCTGTTGTTCCGCAATGCGGAGCCCGGCACTTCTCCGCCCGGCGCTTCTCCGCCCGGCACTTCTCCGCCCGGCACTTCTCCTACGTAATCGTGCTTGCCATATGCCTCAATATCCCGCAATACCAGTAACGTGGCCTGAAAGGGTGTCGAGGCACCGCAATGCCGATGTGAGCTCGATTCCGGGTTCCGCAAAGCCATATCGCCAATCCAAAGCTTTCAACGATGCGGAAACCCCGATCCTGGCGGATCAGTCGGCCTCGTCGGGACTGGGGGACGTGGTGCAGCCAACATGGTTCCAGCTGGCAGGCAACGCCCTCAAATTTGTGGGCCTCTTCGCCGTCACCCTCTGTCTGGTGAGTCACTGCAAGCGCGGCCCTAGCGTTAACAGGGGGTGCACGTGGCTAGCTCGTCCTTCCCGTGCCGCGTCCTGCCCCGTGGCCCCCATCGCCCCTCCTAACCGTATTGTCCACCTTGCGACGTTACTCCAGATCCGCTCCACACCAAAAAGTACGCATGCATTCCAATCATCGCCTCCTACCACAGCTGCAGGGCCGCTCGAAACGGACCCCACAGAATCCACTGCCCTCCCTGCCTCCGCGGCCGTCGACTGACAGCAGCTGATCTTTGCACTGGCACGCCTGTTCCGGAATCCCTGCTGTCGGCTTCACCACAACTGCATCGACCGACAGCGCATCGCGATGCTTGCATCCTTTGCATCTGTCCTGGGAGGAGATCACAAACCCTAGCATCTGTCCTGGGAGGAGATCACAAACCCTGGAACCTGCAATGTGCATATCACGCAGGTGGTGGCCTCTCCGGGAGCTGCTGTGGCGATTGGCCACGGAGGTGGCCACGGTAGCAGCAGCCATAGCAGCAGCCGGAGCAGCGGCAGCAGGGGCAGCAGTGGCAGCAGCTACAGCAGCGGCAGCAGGGGCAGTGGCAGCAGCTACAGCAGCAGCAGCAGGGGCAGTGGGAGCAGCAGCTACAGCAGCAGCAGCAGCAGCAGGGGCACTGGGAGCAGCAGCGGCTTTTCCAGCTCGTCCCTTGGGGGCGGCAGTAGCTACGGTGGCGGCAGCAGCAGTAGTCGCGGCGGCGACGGCAGCAGTAGCAGCAGCCGAACAAACAGCAGCCGTGCGGGGGCGTCCAGCCGCTCGTCCGCAGCTAGTGTGAGTGGCACCGCCAGGACCGGGCCCATGAAGGTGTTGCTGCTGGGGGAGGGGGCAGGGCGGTCTATGCCTTTCAATGCAGACCGGACACCGGGCACGTCTGTTTTGTTTTCGAGTTTGTCCTGTTGTCGTGGCCTCGACAAATCCACTGGCGTGCAGTTGGATTGCAGTACGTCTCCCTTCCTTGGCTCCCTGGGGGGGGGAGGTTGAAAAAACCCAACGAACATTTCAAGTTACACCCCAACCCCAAGCGCTCCACTCCACTTCCCAACCCCACACTCGCATGTCAACTCGCGAAGGCTTCGGTGGGCGGCGCAGCAGCTATCAGGAGCTCCGGCGGGCGCATTGGCGGCCGCAGCTTCAGCGGTGACACGGCGGCGGCGGCGGCGGGGGGGCAGAGTGGCCGCGGTGGCAGCGGCAGCAGCAGCAGTCTGTCGGCCTTTGGGGCAGCTGCCAGCAGCGGCGGCAGCAGCAGCAGCGGCGGCAGCAGCAGCAGTCTGTCGGCCTTTGGGGCAGCTGCCGGCAGCGGCGGCGGTAGCGGAGGCCAGTCCAGTCTGCCGAGCGGAGGCCCGGCGAGCAGCACCAGCACTCGCAGCAGTGTTAGCACCAGCAACTTCACCAGCACCTATATCCATGGAGGTAGCAGCAATACATATGTCTACGGTGGCGGTGGGTACCCTTACACCGGCACATATGGTGGCGGTGGGTACCCTTACACCGGCACATATGGTGGCGGCAGCAGCGCTTTTGACAACAGCACCCCCTATGACGACAACACCCCTCCTATGAGCAGCAGCACCCCCTATGACAACACCACCTTTCCCTTGGGCAACAGCGCTTCCCCCTTGGGCAACAGCACCCCCTTGGGCAGCACCTCCCCCTTGATCAACAGCACCCCCTTTGACAACAACACCTTTCCCTTGGGCAACAGCGCTTCCCCCTTGGGCAACAACACCTCCTCGGGCAACAACCCCCCCTTGGGCAACAACACCTCCTCGGGCAACAACCCCCCCTTGATCAACAGCACCCCCCCTTTTGACAAATCCGCCGCGTAAGTCAGAGCTGTGGGTATGAGTGGGGCTGCTGGGTATCCCTTCGCAGTCCTGAATGGCGTTGCAGCGCTGATGCGGGTCGTTCGGCTGCTTTACGCATCAAGGCAGCACACCACAACCCACAAACCAGACCACACAGCCATCGACAGCTGGCCCCAGGCGGCTCACGCACGCACGTCAGTCAGTCAGTCAGTCAGTCAGTCAGTCAGCCCAGCAGCCCAGCTGCCGGACAGGCAGCTCGAGGCCTTGATGCCGCTTCCGAACCCCCTCCTCGCCACTGCCACTGGCACCCCAACCGAGTCCACCCCTTCCAACGCCTCCCCCGCACCTGCACGGCCCGGCTTCCCAACAACTCCCGGACCCCCAAACAGCTCCGTCGCATTCACCCCCACCCCCGACCCTAATGCCGCTCAATCCACGTCTTCTTCCTCTTCCAGCGTCATACCCCCGGTCCAAGTGGGAGCGGTCATCCCCATGCCCATCTTAGTGGGGATACAGGTATTGGTCCTCATGTACATCCACGGACGGCCCGTTGAGCAGGAGTCCGAGGAGGCTACGGATTCCCTCAGCGTGTGGCGGGTGCAGGTGGCCCTCCTGAGCAGCATCCGGGAGGAGATCCAGGTGGGCTGGGACGGACACGGTAGCGGAAGGAGGGAAGGGCATCGTGATGCGGACATGCTGTTGGGTGGTTCGGAGGGATTTGAGGCAAGTACGGCTGCTGGCAGCGAGCGGGTGGGGGGGGAGCTCCACATACACACACCCGCACACATGCTAACACACGCCGTGCGCGTGTCCTACCATGGCTTGCGCAGCTGGGCGATGCATCGCATAGTGTCCGCACTGGCCCTAGGCCCGGCTGGGCCTTGCAACCGCAACCACCTCAACCACCACAACCACCACAACCACTACTGCCGGTGATTTGGGCCTTGCAACCGCAACTACTACAACCACTACAACCACTACAGCCGGTGATTTGGGCCTTGCAACCGCAACCACCACAACCACTACAACCACTACAGCCAGTGATTTGGGCCTTGCAGCCGCAACCACCACAACCACCACAATCACCACAACCACCACAACCACCACAACCGGTACAATCACAGGCGTCATTGGTACAGTGCGTTCCTGCTGCTGCTGCTGCTGTTCCTCATCGCCGCGCGCCCTCCTCCTCAGACCGAGTTGGGGGAGCTGGCTGAGCGGGCGGACACCAGCACTCGCGAAGGGCTGCACGACCTGCTGCAGGGTGAGGGGGGGGGCGCGTTTGAGGAGGCCGGGGGGGCGAGTGCGGAGGCCGGGGGGGCGAGTGAGAAGGCCGGGGGTGATGGATGTGAGGAGGGGGGTTGGTGGATGTGAGCAGGGGGGGTGCACGTGAGGAGGGGGGTTGGTGGATGTGAGCAGGGGGGGTGCACGTGAGGAGGGGGGTTGGATGCGAGGAGGGTGTGTACAGGGCAGTGAAGGCAAGAGGGGGGCGTATCCATATTGGGTAACGCTGGGGGGAAAGGACGGAGAAGAAGAGGTGGTGGAGGCATGGCCTGGGGGAAGTACCTTTCATTCTTATACACCTACGAGGTCCCGAGGAGTTTAGAAGCGGCGAGTAGCTTGATTACGACCTGGCTGAGCTGTCCGGAGAAGAGGGCGCGGCGAGCTGCCACCGGGGGATGTGAACCCAGCTTTCGACGCCCCCTCTCCCGGGAGCTGCACTCGTGACAGCACCATGTGTGACTTCAAGGTACTGCCGTTGGTGCTGGTGGTGTTTGGTGGTGTTGGATGGTGTTGGGTGATGTTGGATGGTGTTAGTGTTGCTGGGGGATGTTGGCCGCGCCCTGCCCCGGGGCCTGGCCACCATCTGCCCTCACCCTCCGGGCGTTGTCCTCGGGGACTTGGCTTGAGCTCAACACACACCTCGCAGACAGCTTGCTGCTGCTCCTGCGGCGGCCTGAGTACTTTGCGTACGGCGGGACGGAGCGGTCCGACTGCAGCGGCAAGCGCCGGGCGGAGTCGCAGCTGGAGAGCATGTCGCTGGAGGAGCGCAGCAGGTTCAGGTGGGCGCGGCGGGGAGGGGGCGGGCGGGGTCGGTGAGCGGGTTTCGGGGCTGCAGCTAGGGCGGGGGGGGTAGGGTTTAGGGTTTAGAGGAAGACCTGTGGATGCGAGGAAACCGTTTAGAAAAGACGTTTCGAGATGCATGTTGGAGAACTGGGGTTAGGGTTTGGAGGGAGGTGCCTGGCCCCGGAGTGAGGGAGCTGCTGGCAGCCAGCAGCCGATATCCCTAGTCGGGCCGATATCCCTGTGGGGCGAGTGCACCAGGGGGGGGGGTTTGCAGAAAAGACTCGTGGGGTCGCGTGGGGGCCTCTGGGGCCGCGGGGATGGACATGGGGGGAGCACCAGTCGACATGGGGGGAGCAAGGGGGGGAGCACCAGTCGACACGTCCCTCCCTCCCCCACCCCGCTGCCCCTCCAACCCCGCCTCCGCCTCGTCCTCCTTTCCTCCTTCGTTGCGCTTTGACGCGCCATGCCCGCTAACCACATCCCCTGCGTCCCGCTCGCCCGCGTACGATTGGCGGCGATGACGAAAACGGCGGCGCTGCTGCTGCTGCTGCCCGTTTGGACTTCGATTGCCCCCCCCCACCCCGCCAGCGAGGTGACTCGGGGGAACTTCCGGGGCAGGAAGGAGCTGCGGGCGGTTCCAGGCAGCGGCGGCTGGGGCGGCGGGGGCACCGACCAGGTGGCGGAGCGACCCCCGGAGAGCGACGAGCTGGTGGTGGTGACGCTGCTGGTGGCCACCAGCGCAGAAGCGGGACGCGGCGGAGGCGGAGGCAGCGGAGGCGACGTGCGGCGGGCGCTGCGGGCGCTGGCGGGGGTGCGGCAGGAGGACGTCATGGCAGTGGAGCTGCTGTGGACCCCAGAGGTGCGGCGGTTTGGTCGTTGGCAGTTGGTCGTTGGCAGTTGCTGCACGGTCCTCCGAGGGAAATCCCCCCCCCCCGTTTCCCCAGCCGCGGGCCCCCCCCGCACCCCACCCCCAACAAAGTGATGTTTGCTCCCCCCGAATCTTCCTCCTTTGCCCTGGCCGCTGCTGCCGCTGCCGGCTCCCCACCGCCGCCCTCCAGGCCCCCGGCGACACCTTCAGCCGAGAACAGCTGCTGCGGGACTACCCGCACCTGCTGCCGCTCTAGCGCTGACAGCGCGGGAAGGCGGCAGCACCGCCCGCCGGGCCCGTTGCACGGCCGTTGCACGACCGCGGCCTCACGGCTGGCAGTGCGGCAGCCGCGCCTGGAGGGATCCGGATCTCGCGGCGGCGAGGGGGCGAGCCAGCAGGGGCCCCTAGGTGCCGACCCACCGGCGCTGCCGCCGCACCTCTCCGTCGCTCCCCTACCTACCGCAGCCCCCTAGCTAGCTGTGCGGGCAGGGCCTGGTGTCCCCGGGTTGGGTTTCAGGGACTCATCGGCATGGGCTGGGTTCATACCATACGTCGCGTGTGTTGTCAGTGTTGGCTGGCGGGGGTAACGCGGGGAGCAATGCAGGCGACCTCTCTCTCACGGGCGGCCTAGGGGGACTAGGTGGCCTCGGCCGCCACCGCAACAGAGCTGCGGGGCCCCCCCGCGCCTGCGGCGCGGACGCGCATCCGTACCGTGTGTACGGATGCTCGTACGGACCGTACGTACGGGCCGCCGCTGCGGTGTAGGGCCTCCCCCCGGGAGCGAAAGGTCGCCTGCATTGCTTGTCGCGTGGCTGCACCAGACCAGACCAACACATGACATCACTGTGTGCTGGGTAAAGCCCCGGATAACCCCCCAGTGGCCCAGACTGGCCCCGAGTGGGCACCATGTGCTATCGTGGCTGCAGCAGCCAAGCATCTCACATCTCATCACATGTAGCGAGTATAAGGCCTGGATTGTTGCAGCAGGCTCGTACAGGGTGTACGGGTTTAAGGTTCCGGAGCGCAGTGTGTGTGCTCCACCGGTAGTGGCGGGGGTGGGGTGTAGGTGCTGTTGCCCTCCCCATCTATGGTGGGGGACGAGGGGGGCGGCGTAGGTGGCACGGGCGGAGGGGTGCGTGGGGTTGACAGTATGTTCGGCGGAGGTGGAAGCCCGCACCTGCCTTTGCGGCAGGCAAATGCGAGGGCAGCGTGGCCCCCGCCCTATGCGGCTTCGGTTGCGCAACACCCGTGCCAGCGATCAGCTGTTGACCGCTTTAGATACCGCTTGATGACAAATCGATGTCGGCGCCACATTGCTCGAATAAGTTGGACTGCGTCCTGCATGCTTTTCGACAAGCAATATACTCCCTTTCGCTGGCGCCTGAGTTTCCGCGCTCCGTCCATCCTTTTCCGACACGGAACCTGGCGCGTCTTTTCACTCTAGACGTAACCAAGCCTACCAGTATTATTTTGCGTTGTAACATTATCGCAAGGAGGTTTAGTCTTGCTGCGGTATCGTGGAGTGACCAGCTCAACGGAGTATGGAAAGCATCGATCGCCAGAACCACGTCCACAGATGCACCAGCAGTCCCAACCCGGTTTCGTCTCAACGGGCCGCAGTCCCAAACCCCATGAGACCCCAATCCACCCCTCGAGGCCGTAGAGCCGCTGGAAGGCCCACCCAGGTTGTAAGGGCGGGTAGTTCAACCGGCCTTCCCCTGGACGAGTCAGGCAGCAGGCGGGAATTACACCGTCTGGCGGCAGACTCGTTCATCGGGCTATCGTCCGCCAAGGGCAGCACCAAACCAACTCACACCGCTACTGTGCCCCTGTACCCCAAGAAGCACGGCCACCCTCGCCTGCGTGGTATCGAAACGGCAGCCTATCGTCTCCTCATTCCCCCCATATGACCCGCTGCCCGTACGCTGCGTGTACGCCAGGTGGGGTGTACTTTGGGTTTCATCCAAAGTTTGGTTCCGTTTCCGAGTCAAGCAAAATGTAACACAAGGCGCGGAAAGCGACGGTGACGTTGTCAAAGCTGCGCACGGCCAGCAGTGCGCTTTTCACAGGAGCGCCCAGAGGAACAATTCGGGAGCTGCACTGCAGCCCTATTGTCCTGCAAATGCTGTTCACATTTCGCCGGGGAGTTGTGCAAATCAGGTCGAATGCACGCTAGGACCTCTGCAGCTTGGATGGGCACATAAGTCACAAAGCCGGCTTCCATCGGCAATCACAGGCTGTGCATTTCAGCTGATTTTACGTGTTCATGGTTTGCTAATATGTTTATGCTAAAATGAATGCCAGTATTGGCACTGGCGGGTGCGGACGGTGAGATTGCGTACTTGTCGCTCGTATAATATAGGCTCCGGAAAGTTGACCACCAGCAGATTCCGGTGCCAGTACATGGGGACTGAAGTACGTCATTTACTGCTTGCAGCGGGCAGTCGATTATGGTCCAGTGCTTCGATTGATGTCGCAGTAAGAGTTACACCAGTTGCAACGGTACGCCCGCCACCATGTACGAACGCCTAAAACTGACACCATATAAAAATGTGCATTGGTCTGATTTCGTGCTACTTGCTTGCACGCCAGCTTAGATTTCCGCTTGCCTGTGACGTTGGCAAGTGGTTTAACAATCAAGCGCGGCACGAGCCAAGCAGTGGACAAGCTTCACATCACTGCGCGGTAGGTTTATCAAGTTGCATATGCTTGGGGTTTCACAGCTCGTGGAGATCTTACCATCCGGCGCACTTGGCATGCCCGCCCTGCGCCATTGCTTTCATCCTACGGTGGTTTACTTTTAGTGAAAACCGCGGCGCGAAGCGTTTTGGAGCCATTCGTGCTTGTAAGAACAGGACATAATTAATTGGCAGCGATACGATGCCTATGGCGTTAGGTCGACGATACCTGCTCAACGAGTGCAGGTTCTGCATTTGGGTCGCATAACGGTCGCACACCTCTGGCGTGCAAGACTTACTTGTGTTGTGACCCATTACAGATTTTGCGGATCAACGACAGCGGTGCCACCATCAACCCTGTTCGGCATCACGCGAAGCCCCGCAACATCCCGACACCACATCACTGCGTAACATCATGGCCTTTTCACGAACAGCTTTGCTGGCTGTCGTAATAGTTTCAAATATTCTTTTGCCGACAGTTCTGTCGGTCGCTGCCAAGAAAAGGTCTCCGCCTCCACCGGACCTGGTAAGCGGGATGTGATGTTCGCGATGGCGCGAATTTCGCCTTTTACCTTGAACGCTGCTACACGCACCAGCCAGGCGTAAATGTATGACACACCGCTGTACATGTGTAACATGCGACGCAACGACTGCATCGGCGCGACGGCACGCGGCTTTCCTGCGTACCTCGTGGCCTCGCTCACAATACCGGCCTGCAAAAGGGGTCCTTTTTCCGTGGGTGGCGTAGGGTGTGCACCAATTACTAACTGCAAGGTATCAGTTTATGACTTATGAGCTATGACTGGTGAACCCAGAGCTAATCGCAGAGGATGCGTAACCGCAAGCAACGGGCCGACGCACCATACCTGCTACTGGCGACTTGATGCATTTTCGTGCCGCGTCGTTAAGTAGCGCATCATAAACTCGCTCTCTCCTCGCATCCGCTTTGCAGAACCCGCCCCCGTTCGAGTACGATTTCCCACCACCGGACGACTTCCAGTCCCAGCCGCCAGGGACGGTGGGCTCTGTGGACTCTGCACCGCCTCCCGAGGACTCCCTGCCGCCAACACCGGCCTGCAGGGGCAGATCCTGCGCTGTGCATACGGGCGGGGTAGATGATCCAGTCGTGGGGCCAGTCGTGATCCCAGACGAGGAGGATAAACCAGAGCCGGTGGAGGAGCCAGAGGACTTGGGGGCCCAACCAAGCAGCTCCCCCAAGCCCTCCCCGTCACCGGAAGACCCCTCCCCATCCGCCAAGCCCTCCCCGTCACCAGAAGACCCCTCCCCATCCGCCAAGCCCTCCCCATCACCCGAGCACGGCCACGGACACGTGCCCGAGCCTGAGTCCTCCCCAACACCAGAGCCATCGCCTTCGCCCGAGCCGT
Source organism: Yamagishiella unicocca (assembly GCA_003116995.1). Classification (NCBI taxonomy): domain Eukaryota; kingdom Viridiplantae; phylum Chlorophyta; class Chlorophyceae; order Chlamydomonadales; family Volvocaceae; genus Yamagishiella; species Yamagishiella unicocca. The sequence goes on from BDSL01000053.1 coordinate 507,986, forward strand.
CGCCTTCCCCTGAGGATACGCCCAGTAAGTGGAGCTTTCGGCTTCCACGCGTGGTGGGGTGTTATAGGGGTTAGACACTGCAAAGGTAGCGACAAGCAACGGGCGCAGCCAATCATACCTTGGGTGACGCCACCAAGCCGTGCAAGACCCTGCACTCCGGTCATGTGCCCATAGCAAGTCCCACGTAGTAAGTGGGGCGTGTTACAGGATCCTGCGGCCACGACTTGCACCTACCACCACACCGTGAAACATTGTGCACAGAACCAACCCGTGGCTGCAGGCGTTACGTTCTCTATCGTACGACTTTGGAGCTCTAGTACTTCAATTTTGGTCTTGCCTGCCCCCACCCCTGCGGGTCTTCCTCGAAACCCCTGCTGGAATTTGTTCCTCGCTTCGACACTTGATCCCTAACCCCCCCCGTCCCCGCCTGTGCTGCCGCCCCAGGCCTCGTTGCCGCAATCCCGCCGTCTTACCCCGGCCAGCAGACCGAGTACCCACCATCGCACCCACCGTCATACTCCAGCCTGGAGATGTCGCCGCCGCCGGTCTACCACATGGACCCATTCGCGCACCCACCGCCGGCGTACGGCAGCTACACCAGCCCACCGCCACCCACCTACGGCTTCCCTATTGTCGTTGACGGCCCCGGCTTCCGTACTGAGGGTGAGGCGGAGCCGTCAGGGGACGCTGAGGTCGAGACGGAGGGAGAGGACACCCAGCAGCAGCAGGACCCAACGGTGCTGCCCGCGCGACGCATGCTGCGCTGGCAGATACGCACGGACACGGGGGTGTTGAATGTGTAGAAGGAGCTCCCCTGCAGCCCCCTTAACGCTTGCGAAATGCTAGCAGCCACGATAGCAATCAACGTAACCTGCGAGTATGATCGATATTGGTGTCATTTGTTTAACCCAGTCGCGCTCGTGTGTGGGCATTGGCCATTGCTCCTTAAGAGGCAAACCAGATCCTATCCATCTGGGCGTGCAGCCGAACGGCGGTCCGGGATTTGTGCTACGATTGGTGGCAATGTGTGTTTGGTGGTTTTTCGGAGTGTTTCAATTGATGTCGATAAGTTAGAAACTCCTATTCTTCCAGTGCACTATAATTTGTCCACTTGAGCCCGGTTAATTGATCTTCTTACTTACTTGTTTCCAAGGCCGAAGAACTGAGAGGTTATTGCGACCAAGCGTCGTACAAGTATTAGCGGGAGGATTAGGGATCCATGTCTTGGGAGACACTGTAGGCACCCGCCATTCCTGTATGCGTTATCGGCGAAGCCAGTGTCCTGGCAGAGTCCTGGTGCGGATCAATTGTTTGGTTGTCTTGTGAAGGATGCTGGAGGAGCGTTCTCACGCCTCTGCCACGACGGCTTACTGGGGTCGGTGCTGGGAAACCACGAACAGCTGCAGGTCTGGTTTGTGCATGCCTCGCAACTCTAGTGGCTGGCCTGCGTGTTGTCACATGTAATCTCCACACGCCCTACAAAGGTTCCCACGTCGAGTGCAGTAGGCCGCACCTTTGGCGGAGTACGACGGGTGAGGGTGAGGAAGAGCCCCCCTTGCCTCCCTGCAGCCATAGGGGGCACGGTGGGAGAAGACCGTCTTGACATTGCTGCGGACTCGACCGGAATCCGTCAATGGGTTCGATCCATCCCGGAAAGCAGTAACGATGACTAATGGGTCCCTTTAGGGCCCCCGGTACATCTTTTGGAAGTACCAAGACCAAGCGGTGAGCGGATAAGGATCCCTACATCCGCACTGATGACATACACGTTTTGCATGGCCGCTCGATATGCCTGTACTCGTACGAGTGCAACTCCCGGTTTTCCCACTCTGCACTACTGGTAGCCTTCAGTTGTTGATGTTGACATCGAAAAAAAATAATGTTTGGCAGTGTTACTCACATCACAATAAACCGTTTCAGTCCGTCGTGGGAAAAAGGGCGAAAGAAAGGCCTTGTGCGCTGGCCGCACCGGGACAAGAGGAGCCTTAAACAACATGGGGAGGATGAGCCGTGGTCCCAGCAGCCTTAACAGCGGCTTCGCGGACGCAGAAGGAAGCGCACCAGTAAGAGTCACACATGTCACTGTACCTAACGCCCATGCATGCCTTGTTACACTTCACCGAAATATATTTCCTATTGCGTGCATATGGAAAGTGCAGCTGCTTAAGAGGAAACGGTACCTGGACTGCCCTCACCGTTATATCTTCCAATCGTTGGCGTTCGGACCATGCGTGCTCCTAAATTTAATACCACCTGCTGTGTGGCAGGATTTCAAGTCAAAGGATAGCATCACGGTGAAGCGCCGGAGAATATTACAAACTGGCGACAATTTACAGCAGCTTCGAGCTGACAGCGTTTCATTAGGGCATCAGCGGCTGACTGCCAGTCATTTCCGAGCAGGCGATGCTGGCGGTTCCAACACAGCATCCAGGGTTCAGCCTGCGGAGCTCGTCCTGCAGGTGCGGGTGTTTATGGTGCTTTCGGGTTGGAGACACCGCTTGGGGATGAGATGAAAGCATAGAGATCGGGATAATGTACCTACCACGCCGAAAGGCAAGGCTCCCGCGGTCGGCCAGAATGGCCACTCATGGCAGAACCGTGTTTCTAACGGACGACAAGAGGCACCAAGAAGGGGCTGAGGTGCTCTACTATCCTGGCGCTTAAGGCGTGCGCCACTCCAGAAGCGACAATCGAAGTTTATGTTCGGACGGAAGTTGGAGCAGTAATATGACGACGGAATTGACCAGCGACCTTCTTGGCCTGAAAGCGGGCGACAAGCTCTGCTGCTAATGAGATGTTACAGTATCCTCCAGCCTGGTTGAACCCAGGACTGCTGGGGGATAGAATACTGATAAGAACGCAACAGACGGGGAGGTGGGGGAGGGTTGCTGAAGCTCACGACGAGGGCCAAGCTTACAGGAGGTTGCCCAGTGGCTGCCGCCCCCCCAGGGCGGTAAGCCCTTCGTACATGGGGTTCTTCTATTCTCGGAATCATGGGGAACAAAAGGGAGGGCTGGGGGCAGAGGGCAATGCGTGTTGTACTGGTCAGGGTCTTACAACCGGTGCTTGCCGTGCATTTTCTTCCTCTACCCTGACGGGGTTAATTCTTCTCTGTGTTCTGAACTGGTGTTTGCAGACGGGTGCCGGCGGCAACCACGGCTGGGCTTCCTACAGCTCGTGTCTAGGTGGTTGTGGCGGTGGTGGCGGGAGCTGCTCGCAACGTCGGAAGGCCTCGAGCGGGGGTTCCGCAGCTCGCGGGGCGCAGGGCTACATTGATGACAGCGCCGAAGACGACGACGGGGACAGAACATCGGTAGGCGAGCAATGGAGGGGGGCTGCCAATGAGCCGTACGGCACCCGCCGGCATGCGGGAATCCTGGGGAGGCGTACGGCTCGTACGATAACCACTCGCACGGCAATCAGAGGGGAGACTTCGCGCAACGCGGGGGCGGGGGTTTTGAGGAAGACCCGTGGGGGCGGGGGCGGGGGAGGGACGTGTGTATGCGGTCGACGGCTCTAGAAACCCAAGCCGGCGTGGGAGGAGTCTCTTGTTACCCCACCCTACTGCTGCAGGCGGAGCGGCTGTGGTGCGGGTGCAGGTCCGGATGGCGCCAGCGTGGGTCCCGAGCGAGGGGCCGGGCGCCCCCTGGTGCCCTGCACGCCAGCACCCACAGAGCATCGGTAATAGGCCCCGCCCCGCCCCACCCCACCCCATCCACGGGTCTTCCTCGAACCCCACCCCTACCCACCCCTACCCCTGCCGCTGCAGGTGATGTCGTCTGCTGTGCGATCACTCCGCTCCGCGCTGCTGTCCTTGACGGCCCTCGGCTCCCGCCTGCGACCCGCCCGCCCTCAGCTCATTGTGGTGGACGGGCAGCCGGCGCAGCTGAGGTCACACCTCAAGAACAGGAAGCCAAAGGTGTGGTCGGCCGACTCGGGGACGCATCAACCGGTGAATGGGGAGGGGGCCCAGGAGGGCGGCGAGAGGGCGGTTCAGCGGCAGCCTAGCGGCAGGCTCCGTGACAGTTGCGGGCAGTTAAGCTGGCGTTTTGGCGAGAAAACCGCGACATAGAAGACGGAGGGCAGAAGGCAGCCGGTTGTTTAATAGTTTTCTTGGACACGTGTTTGCGTGTGCATGCCGGAGAACTTGGACTTGGGTTGACTTTCGGGACTTGGGTTGACTTTCGGGAAGCCTGCTGACGCGGCCGGTCGGCGGCCTGCTAGAGGAAAAGGAACAAAGCATCGGCCGTGTAAGGCCGCTGAGGGGGGCGGCGAGAAGGCCCGGTTACATGACGTAGGAAACGGAGGGCGGGAGCTAGCCGGCGAACAGTTGCTGAGGGGACGGGGGGAGCGGAGGGTTGGGCCTGGCGTATGTGCGAGGGGTACCACGTAGAGCGCGTCGTGACATCAACGCCGCTCTCGTCCCTTCTCCACCTCCCCCCACCACGACCTCGCAGCGGCCCATCCTACGTGGCGCCATTGCCCCCGCAGCACCCGCTGCCGCCTCGGACCCCACCGGCGCCACCACCTTTCCAACAGCCCCACTCGCAGCGCCCAAACGGCTGCGGTTCGCCTCCGACACATACTCGCCATCGGGCCCTCGAGGGGAGGGAGATCCCGACGAGTGGCGCGGCGGCGGAGACGCTGGCGGCGGCGGCGGCAGCGGCAGCAAAAAGGGTCATCCGGCCGCCGACGTCGACGCCGACGGCGCCATCGGGACCAGCGGTAGCAGCTCTGAGGACATGCCCTTGGAGGCGTCGTTGGAGCCGCAAGCAGCCGGGGGGATACCGGCGTCTGGTGCTGGTGTCCGGGCGGGCGGCGGCAGCGGCAGCGGTGCGGCCTCGAGCAGCTGGCCGACGACGTCCTCGGGGGGGGCTGCCCTACCGCCAAATGGCGCCGGCGCCGCCGGCGGCGGCTCATTCAGCTCCGTCGCCAGCCGGCGGACATCGCTGCGGTCGCTTCGCGCGCAGGTCTTCCCCCACCAGCACCCGCAGCCTGCCGCCGCAGGAGGGTCGGAGGGCGCGGCGGCGGAGGCGCAGTCGGTGCAGGTGAGCTGAGTTGATGGGCGCGCCGTGTACTTGCAGCTGGGTTCGGTGCGCCTCCCGTGCCAACCCCCTTCCCCTCCGCATGCACCTGCCGCTTAGCCAACTCCCCCAACTCCCCCAACTCACCCAACTCCCCCAACTCACCCTAAACGCAATGCCTCCAGGCCGACGGCGCTGACAGCGCCACCACCTCGACAGCGCTGGCGGCGCCGCCAGTGGCTCACTCGCCCACGAGCAGCGTCGGACCCGTGGCGTCAGCATCGCGGCCGGCCGGCCTGCTGGCCCGGCTGATGCTGCTGGGACCCCGAGAGTCCGCGGGCGGCGGCAGTGCTGCCTCAACAGGCTCGCCTGGCGGCGGCGGCCGCGGTCTGACTCCACAGTCCAGCTGCGCCTCCGCCGCCAGCGACAGCAGCGTCGACCAACGGAGCCGCGTGATGACGCCTGCGGGCGCTGCCACCGGCAGCCAGGTCGGGCCGCCGCAGTCGCCGCTGGCGGCGCCTCGGCCGCCGTCCAATCAGTCCGTCTTACGCAAAGTGATGTTCGACACGGAGCCCAAACCCGCGTCCTCTGGGGGTGCGGTGTACCGCAGTACCCCACCAGCGTCGAGGACGCCGTCGTACTCGGCGCCGGTGGGTAGCGCCGGCGGCGGCGGCGCCGCTGCTGCTACTGCAGTGGCCGCCGAAGTGGTGGCTGCTGCTGCTGCTGGCGGCGGCGGCGGCGGTGGCCGGTCGTCGGTGCCCCTGGCGCTCCGGCGGGGGCACCCGGCCGGGGCCCAGTCCTCGCTGCTGGATGCTCCCCTGGTCGTGTGTGAGGCCAACAGCTGGATGAACTCCGTGCGGCCGGCTCATCCCGATGACGATGACGATGAGGATGAGGATGGTGGCGTCAGCATGAGGAGCAACCTGGTGGAGGAGTACCGCCGCACGTGCAGCATGGCGGAGACGCGCCTCACGAGGGCCAGTGGGGGGGGAGGCGGAGCAGGTGAGGATGAACACGATGAGGACGAGGATGAGGATGAGGGATTCATGGTGGCCTTGGGCAGGAGGCCAGGAGACCGGGCGCCCCCCGCCGCGGCGTCGAGGGCCGCTGCCGACAATGCCGGGGCGGGGCCCGCCCGGCGGGGTGACGTGTCGTACGCGGACCTGTCGTCCAGTGTACGGCAGGCGGTGCGGACGGTGCAGGCCTCCTCGCAGCGGAAGGCGGGAGGCGCGGCGCCGGATGTGGCTGCGGCGCAGCGATCGCAGCAGATACGTGCCGCGCCCTTCGCATCGGCCCTGGAGCTGCTGCTGCAGCCGGGGGCGCCGGCACGCGCGGGTACGGCGGCGTCCTCCCGGCAAAGCTCCGCCGCCAGCACCCGCAGCGGTATGGTGGCCCAACGGCAGCAGCACCTCCAGCAGCAGCAGCAGCACCTGCAGCAGCACCTGCAGCAGCAGCACCTGCAGCAGCAGCACCTGCAGCAGCAGCACCTGCAGCAGCAGCAGCAGCAGCACCTCCAGCAGCAGCAGGGGGGCCTGAACCCTGGGCTCTCCCGTGGGGGGGAATCCAGACACAGCCTGCCCATCACCTCGCCGCCCGGGTCCTCCCAAGCGCACCGAGGCGGCGGCAGCACCCGCAGCCTTACCTCGACCGGCGCCTGCTCAATGGAGTCCCGACCTCTCGATAACTTTCCTCGGCCGGCTGCAGCTCTCGACGGTCTGATGATCGCAGCACGGGCGCAGCGGCCCACGGCGGAGGTGGTGGTGCTGGGGGCGTGTGACGTCAGCGCCGGGCGTCAGTCCGACGCATCGACCGGGCTGGGCGGGTCGGCTGCCACCACGGGCGAGCGGTTGGCCCTGGCGGCGGAGGAGCGGTTGTCGTTGAATACCGGTCAGCGGTTGTCGTTGGAGGTTGCAGAGCGGTTGTACCTGGCAACCGAGGCGCTGCGGGCGACGGGATCACCCGAGGGTTCCCGCCGGCGCGCAGCCTCTACACCGTCCCCCCACACCCCCATGCCGTCCCCGCTGCCTCGCACCGGTGTAATATCCACCTCCGCAGCGCCCTCCCTGGCGTCGCCGGTGCCCTCCCTGGCCTCCCCAGCCGAGCGATCCGTGCCGGGCAGTCGCGGCGGCCCGCTCTCGCCCCTAGGTAGAGTCTCCAGCACGCCGCCCGCAGCCGATGAGAGGGGGCGAGGCGGCAGCAAGTCGTTCGCGGACATGTCCGCCATCTTGTCGCAGACCCTGGCCGCCCGGTTGGAGATGACCAACAGCGGCGCACCCGGCAGGGACCGGGACCGAGCCGTGAAGACCAACCAGATCCGTGCGGCCCCCTTCGCCGCGGCCATGGGACTGGTGCAGCAGCGGCAGCCCCGGCACCGCGTCTCAGTCAACGGCAACAGCTTCACCGTCATGGCCTCACCGGGCAGCAGCCACTGGTCGGGGGCCAGGCCAGTGGGGCCCGCTGCTGCACCTGCTGCTGCTGCTGCTGCTGCTGCTGCTAGAGAGGAGGAGGAAGCCGCAGCTGCACCTGCAGCTGCAGCCAGAGCCCCTCCGGGTGGTGGGGGCGCAACCGCCGCAAACTCGACGCTTCAAGCCTCCGCACGCGTGGCTGCTCGCGCAACGGCCCACCGCGCGTTCCTTCGGGCGTCCTTGGACAGCCTGGGGGTGTTCCCCAGCGAGGGGGGCGGAGGAGGGCCGGCGGCGTTCCAGCTGCCAGGCGGTGTGGAGGCGGTCGACAACACGATGGGCGCCCTCAATGCCGGCGCTGCACGCCTGTTGGGGGAGAGCGCCACCAGCGCCGCCAGCGCCGCCAGCGCCGCTGGGGGGGTCTTGCCGGCGTCCGTGTTTGCGGCGGCGGCGACGGCCAGCGGCGGCGGCGGCGGCGGCGGCTCCTCACTGCTGGCGCCCGGCGGCGGCGGCGGCGGCGCCGCCGCCGCCGCCGCCGGCCGGCGCAGGGGTGTGCGGCGCAGCGCCACTGAGTCCACACTGATGTACGGCAGCCACCGAGCCGACCCCGCGGTGCTGGTACGGCATCTGTTTGTGCGGGAGGGGGTCGACGGGCCGCTGCTCGGCTAGCAGCTGCAGGCTAGCAGCTGCAGGCTAGCAGCCAGCGCAGGTGCTGGCAGCGCCGGCGCCACTTGAGGGGCTGCGACGACGACAGCAGCGGCCGCTGCTGCTGCTGCTGCGGGGGCGGGGGCGGGGGCGGCGATGTGTTGGGAGGGAGGGGAGAGAAGGCGACCTGGGCCCTCGTTAGCCCGGCCGCCGCCATCCATCGTAACAGCCGGAGGCTCTACGCCGGTAGCCCGGCGCCAGGGACTGGAGATTTGAACACAATGTCCGTGAAGTGCACATACGGCCTACGGGGGGGGGTTGCGGCTTCCTGCTCGGAACCTCTCGATGATGAAGCGACGGGGCGCGTCCGTGTTGTGATCTGCAGCGACTGGGGCCGCCGCGGACGAAGAGATCAAGAGACGAAGAGGTTCAGAGATGAAGAGATCAAGAGACGAAGAGGTTCAGAGATGACGAGGTCAAGACACATACCCGATGGCTCGTCAGGGCTTGGCGTTGGACAGCTGCTTGCCGAGTCATTAGCGGTGGGATTGGTTGGTTGGCTGGTGGAGGTTGGTGGATAGGTCTGGCCAGGGTGGTGAGCAGCAGTATGGTGGCTAGCCCCTTGGTTGGAAGACACCAGGGGAATGGCCCCCTAAGGAATACCGTTCCGATATTTTTTGAACGGTACAGGAAACAGGATCCACGTGGGCCAGGATCCAGTTTGAAGTGTGAGATCTCTCGCCAGCACGCGACACAGTCTGCAAATCAGACTCAGAGCTTGACACCGAGATCGTAAATTTGCCCTTTCCATGAAAAATATGTGTTGCGGCGATGCACTACGCCGCAGGCGGTGTACGGCATCACATTTTCTCCAGCGAGCTGTGTTGTCGGTGAGGATTCGTGATTTCATCTGCGGACGCACTCGTCTTGGCCGCGTCAGATCGTATGTGTTTATTTAATTGACTGGAAGGAAGGGATCGCGCCGGGCGGCGAGCGAATAGGCGAAATAATTATGGTGCACTTCCTGGAGTGTGGTGTGTGTGTGTGTGCATTCACCACCAAGCCGCGAAAGCTCCACACGGGGAGAGGAAGAACAGTCCGGAGGGTGTGTAGCGCACGACCCGGCAACGTGCGGGAGGGCGTAGTGACCGGTTACAGGGCATGGGAAATGGGGGCCCGGCCACTGGGGCGGGGGGCAGGAGGGAGTGCTGTGTGTGAATATATGCCTCGATGATCTTGTCCGTGAGGGGGACGGACTGCCGTGAGGGGAGCGGACGGACTGCCGCCGTCGCAGCGGCCCCAGCTAACCGGGGGAGGGGAGCCGAGTGGTTCGTGAGGAGTGTGGGGTGGATCGGTCCGCTCAGCGCCCGCTGTCTCCCCGGCAGGTAGGCGTACAGTTCTCACTGCCTCGGCGGCGAGCTGATGGCCGGCGGGAGTGACGGCCGATTGACGGCTGTTGAGAAGTGGGTTACAGTGGGCGGCAGGATCCGGGTGGTGCGGGCACTTTGCCAGGTTGACGATTTACTCTCGTACTTGGCCATTTGCCAGGTTGATGATTTACTCTCGTACTGGGCCATTTGCCAGGTTGACGATTTACTCTCGTACTGGGCCATTTGCCAGGTTGACGATTTACTCTCGTATTGAGGTAGTGGGCCGTCGACAGACCCCCCATGTCCTCTGTTATGCGGTGGGGCTTATGGTGCTGAGGGGGCATGTCGGCACACACACACACAGACACGCCCTGTCAGTAGCCATCCCCGCACGAACGTACGGCGGCATGGCTGATCGCCTTATCGCCCTGTACGGTCGCGTTCATTTATCCATATGGCTTCACGAGGAATTGCGCGGGACCGTGTTTGGCCCGCAGTGGACCACGCGGTGCGGCCAGTTGGTAGGTGAACCGCTGTGGACTTGTTTAAACTCTCTTTCGATGGATGGACTGTTACATCAGGATTAACGGATTGAAGTCGGCTGAATACAAGTAGGAGCCGGCGTCACGACGGCATTGCAGCGCACCGTATCCACATAGCGAACAGCTCGCACCGCACCGCACCCCACCGCACCACGCCGGCATGCAGGCACCTGCCTCCGTGCTTGTAGCTTCCGACACACACACCGACGTTGATCGTCAGCCAGCCAGCCAGCTAGCCAGGCCTACAACCCGGCAACAGGCGCCGCGGGCCCGCACGGCCGGAGCCTTCTCCACCGCCCTCAGCAAGGGAGCTCACACCACCACCACCACCACCGAGCTACTACTCGTCGTCCCACGACTGGTGGCTCTCCACGCACGGACCCCCTCCCCCACACCGGCGGGTTCCGAAGGCAATGCGCCAGCTACCCTGTCCATGTCGCGTAACCGGTTGGTCTTCATGCCACCTCCCCCCCCGGCGCCGACACATCCTGTCGGCTAGCAGGTGTAGAACACCGCCGTGTAGGACGCCGCGGTGCCGATCCAGCCGAGGAGCGGTGTGCTGGTGAGAGGAGTCCACAAGCAGCCAGCCAGCCACCCAGCCAGCCGACGTCCCACCATCATCTCGAGCCTCTCACGCCGCCGGCTCCCACTTGCTTGAGCCTCGCGACACGACTCGCCGACCGGCTCACGCGCATGCGCGCACCCACCCACACACGTTCCTCGTCCCCACGCCCCTGACTCGCGTACCCAGACCCGGTACCTGAATGCATCCCGGCACCCTAGCTCGCCCCTCCGCTCCCCAGCCACGGAGCGGCCCTCCCTCGCGAGGCAGCGGGAAGGAGGGCCCTGAAACCCTAAAACCCTGAAACCCCCCCCCATCAAACCGCCACCAGCTAGCTCCCCCGCCGCGCCTCAGCTCTCCTCCCTGCTCAGTTCCGGCCTTCGTGTTTTCGTTCCCACCCTCCCCGCTCAGTTGGCGCTGGTGGGCAGTGAGAAGTCATCGCGGTTGAGCTCCTGGCCGTCCCGAGTGATGTCCTCACCGCCGGCGTGCTTCTCGCTCAGCGCCTTGCTCGGGTCGAACTTGGCCTTGCGGGGAGGCAGCAGCGGCAGCGCACTGCCGCCGCCGGCACCACCGCCACCGGCCTTACCGCCCTTGGCGGCCTCCTTGCCGTCAGACGACCCGGCGGGAGCCGCCACTCCGTTGGCGGTGCTGCTGGCGGCGGCGGTACTGGCGGCGGCGGTGCTGGCGGCGGCGGCGGGCTGCGCAGCGGCGGTGGCGCTGTCGGGGGTGCTCGTCTTGGCCCCGGTGTCGGCGACCGGCGGGACCTCCTCCCCCGGCCGGAACCTCGTGAGGGCCAGCTGGCCGCCGTCCTCCGCCACTGCCGCGAAGATGCTGTCGTCCTCCTGTGTGGGGGGGGGGGGTTCGAGGAAGACACGTGCACGCGACGAAAACCTGTTTAGGAAAAGACGTTTCGAGATGCATGCTGGAGAACTTGGGTGAGGAAAGACGGAGGTCGTGGGGAGGAGGGTGGCGTAAGAGAACCGGTTACCGGGAGGACGCGGGTGGGGGCAGCAAGGATGGGAACGGGCCGGCAGCATGTGGGTGTGTCAGTAGTGGAGCGATACCATAGGATCGCATTCTCAAGCTGCCGGCGCAAAGCCTCACCGAGCAGCAGCCTCTCCACCAGTGGCATCAACCGTTTCCCAAACCCTGGGTCGTCCTCCCCCGCCCCTCGCACCCTCCCCCCCCATAGGTGTCCGAAGACAATGCGCCAGCTATCCTACCCATGTAACGTAACCGGTTTGATGCCACCCCCCTCGCACCCTCGCCCCCCTCGCACCTCGAAGTCCCCCCGCAGCAGCGCCTGAGCCAGAGGGGTCTCCAGCTCTCTCTGGATGGCCCTCTTGACCGGGCGGGCGCCGAAGATGGGGTCGAAGCCCTTGGCTGAGGGGGAGAGAGGCAGGCGAGGGGTGGGGTGGTGTGGTGTGGCGAGAGGACCCGGTGCCACGACATGGGAAACGGAGGGCAGGAACGGTGGTGTGGGGGAGGTGCGGCATGGGCCGGAGGGGTTGTCAGTGTTGCCCAAGGGGGGTGGGAGGGTGCGCGAGATCAGGCGGGGGTAGTGCACCCAGACGTATGAGTCAGGAGCCGCGAACACAACTGGGCAGAGCAAGTCGCTCACCCGGACGGTGATCGCTGCGCACCCGGTGCCCCCCCACAGCGCCCCCCCCCAGTCCACGGGTTTCCCTCGAACCCCCCCAGTTCTCCAGCATGCGTCTCAAGACGTCTGTTCGAAACGGATTTTTCGGGCATCCACGGGTCTTCCTCGAACCCCCCCCGGGGGCAAAACACACTGCCAGGCCCCCACCCACCCCGACTTCCGACCCGCGTCACACAGCCCCTTGCGACCCACTCCTCACCGCCTCCTCGTTTCGGGCCGCCGCCCTCAGTCCCTCCCCCAGCCCCCACCCACCCGCCATCCAGCGTCTGTTCTAAACGGTTTTCCTCGCAACCACGGGTCTTCCTCGCAACCCGCCACCCAGCCCCCAGTCCCCCCCAACCCAGCCGCCATACAGGCCCCCTCCCAGCCCCCACCCACCCGCCAGGAAGTCCATCGCCGAGTCCGCCAGCACCAGCCGGATCTTCTTCTCCCCCAGCCGCGACACCAGGCCGCGCAGCCGCAGCCCCACCACGGACCGGATCTGCGGCGCAGTGAGCGGCTCGAAGATGATGAACTCGTCCACGCGGTTCAGGAACTCGGGCGGGAAGTGCCGCCGGACCTGGGGGGTGGGCGGGGGGGTTTAGGGTTTAGGGTGGCGGTGGGGGATTAGGGTTTAGGGGACGGATGGGGCCCGGGTAAGGGCCGGGGGTTCAGGTGCAGGGAGCCGAGGGAGGAAGGCCTCCTGCCGTAACCAGCTTGCCAAGCTCCCCCCCCATGCCCTTCCCCCCCCCGGCTCCCGCCGCCGCCTCCTCTCCCCCCCCGGGCGGCCCCACCTGGTCCATCACCAGCTCCCGAATCTGCGCATCCGCCGCCACGCCGCCAGCCGCCGCCACCGCCGCCGCGTCTTTCCCCTTGCCCGCCGTGGCCTTGTAGATTTCCGACGAGCCCAGGTTGGAGGTCATGATGATGATGGTGTGCTTGAAGGATACGGTGCGGCCCTGGGCAGTGAGGGGAGGTGGGGGTGGAGGGGGGTTCCAGGGTTTTAGGGTTTTGGGGGGGTTACAAGCACGACATGGCAGCGAGTTCCTAGGTCAAGGGGGCCTTTTAAGGCAACGGGGCAACACTTCTAAGCGTCTCCAGGAGGCATGTCGAAGCGCCCATTTGTGAGCCCCTGCAGGACCGCACTTGCCCACCACCCAGCGCCCCGCCTCCCCGTCTCTACCCTACTCCACTGCATGGGGGTGTCAGCCCCCACCCCGCCCCACAGCCCCCACCCACTTGTGAGTCCGACAAGCGCCCGTCATCCAGCAGCTGCAGCAGCAGGTTGAAGACGTCCACATGCGCCTGGGGGGACGTGGTGGGGTTGGGGGGAGGTGGTGGTGGTTGGGGGGGGGAGGGTAGGAGAGGAATGCCGTAGGTGGGGAGGGAAGGGGAGGGAGGGAAGTCGCGCAGCTGGTCGGGGTTGGTCCGGGTGCAAGGCAGGAGGGGCAGGCTCAACCTACTCCAGCCTCCACCTACTCCAGCCTCCCCAGCTCGAACCCACGGTTAGCTTCCGTCCCCCATGGCCCTTCCGCCCCCCTTCCCCTTCCGCGCCGCAAGCGCCTTTGTCGCTCACCTTCTCCACTTCGTCGAACAACACCACCGTGTACGGCCGCCGCCGTACAGCCTCGGTGAGCTGGCCGCCCTCGTCGAAGCCCACGTAGCCTGAAGCGGAGGAATGTGAGGGGGGCGGCAGGAGGGGGGGCACGTGGAGGGGGGCGGCAGGAGGGGGGGGGGCACTTGGAGGGGGGCGGCAGGAGGGGGGGGGGCACTTGGAGGGGGCCGGCAGGTTGAGGGTCAGGGTGACGATCAGCGACCCAATCAAGGCACTGGCATCGGAGTACGCGAGCCTGGGAGGCGAACAACACGACTCCGCCGAATCACGCAGCCCTTGCCTATCGCCCTTCCCCTTCCAACCAGCTTCCCCCTCCGCCTCCCCTCGCCCCCCAACCAGCACCCTCGTCCAGCCGCCACCCACCCGGCGGTGCTCCGATGAGTTTCGACACCGCGTGTTTCTCCATGTACTCCGACATGTCCAGTCGGACCATGGCGTCGTCCGCGTTGAACAAGTGCGCGCCCAGGGCCTTGGCTAGCTCGGTCTTGCCCACACCTGGGAGCCGGGGTGGAGGCGGGGAGGCAGGGGGGAGGGGGGTGGTATAAAAACCGTTGACACGAAAAGGACAGCACAGTCGGGGAGGGACGGGGGAGCGGGGGATGAGGCGGGGAGGGAGGCGGGGAGGGAAGGAGGGCGGACGGAGGGGGTTATGATGTCGTGCTTCACGCTGCGTCAACCAAAACCGCATCAGCAGCCGACAAGCCAGCAGCGCAACACAGGGCGGGAAGAGAGGTGGCGGAGGAGGACGTTGTGACGTGGCGACGTTTGTGACGGGTCTTAGGGTTTCAGCGTTTTGGCGAGGGGGCGGGGGGCGCGGTGCCGCACCTGTGGGTCCGAGGAAGAGGAACGAGGCGATGGGTCCATTGGGGTCCTTCAGGCCGGCACGGCTGCGGTGGATGGCTTCCGCCACCGCGCACACGGCCTCCTCCTGACCGATGATGCGCCTGGTGGGGGGTGAGGTGAGGGGGGTTACCCGGAGGGGTTACAATCAAAGAACCGGTAACGGTACCCGGAGCGGGGGAGGGAAGAAATATATCCGCGAATCCACGGCCGAGGGGGGCACCACCCCGGGAAGGGTATAAGAAAAAACCCGGTGTGTGTGGGGAGGTGGCCCCACATACATACACACACATCCACATACACACATACACACCCGGGCCCCCCCCACCTGTGCAGCTCGTCCCCCAGCTTGAGCAGCGAGTCCCGCTCCGTGGCCACCAGCTTGGTGAGCGGTATGCCTGTCCATGAGGAGATGACTGACGCGATGTCCGCCTCCGTCACCTCACCCCCCGGGCACTCGGAGGTGCCGCTGCGGTTGGAGTGCACCTCGGCGGCGGCGCGGCGCTTGCGGGCCGCCTCCTGCAGGGGCCAGCAGCAGCGGCAGCGGCAGCAGCAGCGGCAGCAGCAGCGGCAGTAGTATCAGCAGCGGCAGCAGCATCAGCAGCGGCAGCAGCATCAGCAGCGGCAGCAGCAGCAGCAGCGGCAGTAGCAGCAGCATCAGCAGCAGCACCGGCAGCACCAGAAGGGGGTCGAGGTCAGCAGTTTCCGCAGGCGTGCCAGGCGGCCGGCATTCCCAAATACGGCGAAGGACGCGACGCAGGTGTCCTAGTAGCTTCCGTGCCGCCCCGACTGGCCAGCTGGCCACGACTGGCAGTGCGGCGGCTGGGGTGTGTGTGCGTGTGCGTGTGTGCGTGCGCGTGTGTGCGGCGCGCAAGCGAACATAAACCGGAAGGGGGGGAGAGGGAAAGGGCGGAACCGGACCGCCGTCCCGACCGACCCCCGGATCGGTCACCGCCAGACCTACCTGCGCGGTGTGTAGCTTGGCCACCAGCTGCTCGCGCCGCTTGCTGCGCTCGCGGTCAGCCCTGTCCGGGAGGGTTGGGGAGGAGGGGGCGGATGGTGCGGTCTTAGGGTTTTGCGGGGAACCGCGGCCGGAGGGGGGGATCCCATACCAGGCTTCCCAGCAACGACGATACCGCATGAGGGAGGAAGACGCCTGGCTAGGCGACGTGGTCGCCCTGGGATCTGCGGCCCCACCATACACCTTCCCCCGCCTTCTCCTCCTCCCGGCCCCTCCCCGTCCTCTCCCCCCTCCTCCCCAACCCCGGCTCCTCCCGACCCCCTTCCCACCTCCCCTCCCTCTCCCCACCCCTCACTATGTCTTGTCCGTTTTGTTTTGCCGCTGTGCGCGTGCGTTTGCGACCCTTGCTGTTACCGCGGTTTCCCAAACGGCACGGCGGCGCGGTTCAAGACACGGGACGGTCCAGGACGTTCGCTGCTGGCATCTCACGCCGCTTCGGTAACAACGGTCGGTATCCGGGCAGGGCGCCGGGCTGCACCGCCACTCGCCGCGCCGCGCCCAATGCACGTCACCGCGCTTTTGCTTATTCTTTTTCTATTTCTTTTCTTTTACACAGCTCCGACAGGCCGCCTCCACAGGTTTGCCGGTAGTCAGTTCCAGTGCTCCAGCATGCGCCCACAAATTTGGTGTCCGACGACCATGCGCCAACTATCCTGTCCTGTTGCGTAAACCGGTTTTTATACACCCCTCACTTTATCCTCTCCGCGTCGCTCTTGGGTCTGTTCGCGCCCTCCGCCACCGCCGCCTCGCTGCGGCCACTGTCCTCCGCCTCCAGCTCCTCGTGGAGGGTCTCCAGGTCGGAGGTCAGAGCCTGCAGCTCGCGGGCCTGGGGGGGGAGGGTGGCGAGAAGACCCGGTTATACGACATAGGGAGCGGGAGGAGGGAGGCGAAGAGCGGGGGCGAAAACCCGGGGCAAGGCGGGATGCCGAGTATCAGTACACCGCCAACAGTTAACACACCCCAGCGGTCCACCCCGACACCCCCCGCCCGCCGCCCTTCACCCTCCCTCCCCCTTGCGCGACCCCCCGCCCCCGGATTCTCTTATACCCCCCCCCCCCACCCCGCCCCCCCCTGCGCCCCACCTCGCTCTGCTGCTTGTCCACCCGTGTGGTCATCTCGTCCCGCTGGCTCTTGAGGGAGCTCAGCTCCAGCTCCAGCTCGGACAGCCGCAGAGCGTCGCGGCGGTCAACACCTGCAGCGGGGGGGGGAGGGGGGCAGCAACCATTGGGTTGGTTCTGTCATGACCGTAATGCACGGCGGTGCAAGTGCAGCCCACTCGACTCACTCCTAGCACTCGGGTGGCCTCATACACGGCACCTCGCGCCCTCCACTCCGCTCCCGGTCGGCCGACCGTCACAGGCTTCGCGCAGCACGGGGTGGCTGCCTCTCTTCCCCTCCCCCTCCCCCCCCAACTCCTTCTGTTTTAAACGATTTTTTTTCGGACATCCACGGGTTTCCCCCTCCCCCTCCCCAACTCCCCTTGCCCTGCCCCTCCCCGTCCCCCCCAACCTCCCAGCTACCCGCCACCCCCCTCCAGCCAGGGGCAGCAGCTCACCCGCCGACCTCCTCAACAGCTTGCGCTCCAACTCCAGCTGGCTGATGCGGCGAACGATGCGATCCAACATCTGGATCCAGGGGGGAGGAAGGGGGTAAAAATAGATCCACGAATCCACGGTCGACAAACCAAGGGCGATGCGGATGGTGGTCCAAGAAGCGGTAGTCGGCGAGTAGACGGAGGGAGGCGCTGCTGCGCTATGCATGTGGATGGCTCAAGGGCGTACGACAAGGTTGCGGCAGGCAGGCAGGCAGGCAGGCGGGTGGGTGGATGGGTGGGTGGGTGGATGGATGGGCACCGACATGGGGTGGCCCCTCCCCCCCGCACGCTCTCTCACCGCGGGCCGCTGGTCCAGGTCCAGCTTCACTCGGGCAGCCGCCTCGTCGATGAGGTCAATGGCCTGAAGGGGTGAGAGAGGGACGGGGGGCCGAGCAGGGCCGGTGAGCCCAAACACGGCGCTGGGGAGGGCGGTGCTGTCTAGGGCTAACCCGACACCGACGCCCCCATCGTGCACATCCACCTCCACACCGCTCCCCCGCTTTGCCGCAATCCCGTTGCACCCCCCCCTCGGGGGTCTCCTCTCATACCCCCCTTTACCCTCCTGGGCCACCCCTGGTCTTCCCATCCCCCCACCCTCCGCCGTCCACCCCAGTCCAGTAGCATGCGCGCGCGTCCAGGTGTCCAAAGCCTATGCGCCCACTATGCTTCCCATGTCGACAATTCGAGTCAACGGTTATTTTCTGTACCCTCCCCCCTCTGCCCCACTCCACGGGTCTCCCTCGAAACCCCCCTCTGCCCCACCTTGTCCGGCAGGAAGCGGTCGGCTGTGTATCTGTTGGACAGCTCCACCGCCGCCACCAGAGCCCCGTCCGTGATGCGGAGTCCGTGATGGCGCTCGTAGCGGCCCCGCAGGCCGCGGAGGATGGAGATGGCTTCGGGGACAGAGGGCTGAGACAGCGGGAGCTGGGGGGGGGAGAGGGGGGGCGAGATGCCGGGTTGGGGTTGCGGCAGGTATGGCGGGTAGGCTGCTGCAAACACGGAGCAACGCGACCCAGCCCGACGGTGTTGGGGGCGGGGGAGGGGATGAGAGGAAACGCGGAGGCTGGCACGAGGGGGGGGGGATGTAGGAGCGGAGGCCCGGGGGGGGGGGCCGGGGGCCTTACCGTTTGGAAGCGGCGCTCCAGGGCGGGGTCCTTCTCGATGAAGCGGCGGTACTTGTCCGGGGTGGTGGCGCCGATGCATCGCAGCTCGCCTCGCGCCAGCAGCGGTTTGAGCAGCATGGAGGCGTCGTTGACACCGCCGCCCTGAGCAGCCGGGGGCGGGAGGGGGCGGAGGGGGCGGAGGGGGCGGGAGGGGGCGGAGGGGGCGGGAGGGGGCGGAGGGGGCGGGAGGGGGCGCAGGGGGCGGAGGAGGGAGGGCGATGGGGTTGGCGAAAAGACCCCGTTACATGTCATGGGTAGGATAGCTGGCGCATTGGCCCAGGGAGGTCCAGGGGGGGCGGGGTGCTTGGAGGAGCATGCCGCGGGTATGCCGCGGGGACCACCAACTACCTGGGTGGCCAGTACCGGTTCAGCAGATATCGGGTGCGTCGATTGTGTTGGTGGGACCGTTGGAACCACGATGGATGTATGTGTATACCTGTGTATGCATATGGGTGGACGTATGGCCGGATGGATGTATGGACGTGTGGTGTGGAGCTGTGTGTATGTCAGCACCGGCCGCCTTGCGCTGCCAGCACGAGCTGGCATGACTCATAGGCGGCCGAGCCACAGCCGCGAAGTCGCGGATGTTTGGTTTACTGTCGGCAAGCGCAAGCACCGACACGCCACTGCCGGCGACGTGTTAGTGACTCTAGCCGCCATTGACGATGCCTATAATGTTCTTTGGCTTTAGATGTATGTGTGCACCGGCCGCCTTGCGCTGCCAGCACAAGCCGGCATGACTAATAGGCGGCCGAGCCACCCGCAAAGTGCGGACGTTTGTCTACTGTTGGCAAGCGCAAGCACCGACACGCCACTGGCTGGGACGTGTTAGTGACTCTAGCCGCCGTTGCTGCTCCCCCCCCCATGGCCGGCAACCACAACCGCTCACTGGGTGGTTGGGTGGTCGCCCACTGGGTGGGTGGGTGGGTGGTTGGATGGGTGGTTGGGTGGTTGGTCGCTCACCTGCTGAGCGTTGGGTCCGGTGACGTTGTGGATGTCGTCAATAAAGAGGATGCAGCTCGAGGGAGGGGGTTCCACGGGGGCAGCCGGCGGCGACCCTTGCTGCTGCTGCGGCGGCGGCGGCGGCGCCTGCTTGGGCAGCTCTGTCAGCTCCTTCAGCACGGCGCCCATGCGCTGCTCGAACTCGCCTGGGAAAGTGGCGCCTGGGGGTCGGAACGGAGTTGGGGGTAAGAGTTTTAGTTTTCAGTTGTTCTAGGATGTAGGGTTTAGGGTTTTAGTTATTTTAGGATTGTAGGGTCTATAGAAGCGGTCCGCACATATGTGGGTCGGTGCCAGGAGCAGGCAGCCCTCGCTCGTCAAAGCCCCACCGGCCAACACCCAGCCGCTCAGCGCCCCAAAGGCTGAGGTCCCCACCGCCGCTACCTGCCTTCCCCCTGGCCTCAGCCCCACCGCCGCTACCTGCCTTCCCCCTGGCCTCAGCCCCACCGCCGCTGCCTGCCTTCCCCCTGGCCTCAGCCCCACCGCCGCTACCTGCCTTCCCCCTGGCCTCAGCCCCACCGCCGCTGCCTGCCTCCCCCCTGGCCTCAGCCCCACCGCCGCTACCTGCCTCCCCACACGCCTCAGCCCCGCCGCCCCGCACCCACCCGCCATCAGCATGCCCATGTCCAGCGCGATGATGGCCGCCCCCTTGAGGTCCGGCGGGCAGTCCCCGGCCGCTATGCGCTGCGCCAGCCCCTCCACCAGCGCCGTCTTGCCCACACCGCTCTCGCCCAGCACCACGGGGTTGTTCTTGGTGCGCCGGCTCAGGACGTTGAAGAGCCTGGGGCCGCGTGAGTGTGCGTGGGTGTGGGGGTGTGTGTATATGTGGCATCAGGCCGATGGGCAGGGCAGGGCTCCACTCGTTTCCACGTGCGCTGGGGGGCAGGCAGGTGATCACACCACCGCTATGCGGCCTCCAGGGTGGGCAGCACACCTCCCGCAATCCGTCACCATACACATACACTGCCACCAGGTCTTCTCGCCACCTCCAAACCCCTTCCCCTCAATCCCCCCCGGCCCCCCCGGCCCTCAATTCCCCCCCCTGGCCCCCTGCCCACCTGCGCAGCTCGTCCGTACGGCCTATGAGCGGGTCCAGCTTGCCCTGCTTGGCCTGCTGCGTCAGGTCGCGACCGTAGCGGGACAGCGCCGTGGGGGGGGCCTCCGTGATCTCCTGGTTTCGGGGCGGGGAGGAGACGGGGGCGGTCAGGGAGGGCGGGACGGGGAAGTGGCGGGTTGAGGCCTGAGGGAGGGCGGGTGTTGTGCAGCGGGGTGGGTCTGTACCCCCCAACCCAGCCGCACCGCACCGGTCAACTGGGTCGCTCTTCCCACCCCCGCCCCTACCTGGACGTGCTGCCCCTCCCTGGACGTGCTGCCCCTCCCTGGACGTGCTGCCCCTCCCTGGACGTGCTGCCCCTCCCTGGACGTGCTGCCCCTCCCTCCGTATCACACCGGGAGGCCCGCACCCATTGTGGCGCCCACCCCCCGCCTCCCACCAAGCCCTCCCTCCTCGGCACCAGAGTAGGTGCCTCCATTCCTCACTGCCTGGGTCGTCCTCTGGCGGGTTTCGAGCCGGCCCCAACCCTGCCCCTCCCTTTCTCCCCCTCCCCCCGCCCCTCCCTTTCTCCCCCTCCCCCTCCCTTTCTCCCCCTCCCTTTCTCCCCCTCTTCCCCCCCTCCCTTTCCCCCCTTCCCCCTGCCCCTCCTCCGCCTCCGCCCCACCAGGCTGGTGTCCGAGTGGTTGTACATGAGACGGGACTTCTTGACGGCCTTGCGCAGGTCCTCCTCCGTAAGGCCCTCGGCGCAAGACAGGATCTCGCCGAACCTGGCACCGAGCAGGGCGACACACGGCGACAGGGGAGAACACCGGGCTCGGGGCAAGGCGAGTAGGGCGGGACATAAGGCCCGGCAGCGCGACCCAGGGCATGGCAGGACGGGGAGCCTTGCCGCCCCCGCCACCCTTCCCGACCACATCCAGCCATCGGGGCCTCACCCCGCCAGGTCCCCGAACCCCTCCGAGCCCCAGCCTCGCTGCCCTGACCCTAACCTTCCACCCCTTCAACGATACTGTCCCTGTCGCGGAAACGTGTTTTATGCCACTCCCCCTCCCGCTCCCCCACGGGACTTCCTCGAAAACCAACCCCTCAGTTTCCCACCTGGGGTTCTCCGCCAGCGCCAGGACCATGTGCTCCAGGGTCATCTTGCCGTCACCGCCCTTGCTGCACTGGGCCTGTGCCCGAGCCATGATGGCCTCCACCTCCGCGCGGTTGGCGTTCTGCGCTCGAGCGCACGTGTTTGGGGGATTACAGAAAAGAACCGGTTACCGGTTGTGTTTTTTTGGGGGGGGGGGGGGGGAATGTCCAGGGGAGTCCAGGGAGGCGGGGCGCGGGTTAGCGGGAGGCTGTGCTGGGACAGGAGCGGGAGGCAGCAGCTGGTTGAGAGCAGTTGGGGCGGGCGTTGGTCCTCGGGACCCAGGGAGGTGGCGATGGTGGGCGGGAGCTGCGACAGTCTTGACGGGTGCGAGACACAGCCCATGCGCGCAAGCTGGACTGTGAAGATTGGTTTTTCGCTGCACTGCGGCTGCATAGCTTCCCTGCCCAGGGAGGGCCACCGACCCATGGGCGCAGGGGGACAATACAGGCCTCAACACAAGCCTGTGTGCGTCTGTGCAATGTAGGTTTGGCAGAAGCCCCGCCATGATGTTTTCTGTGGCGGCAAGTCTTGCAACCCTACGGGGCCATGTTCCTCGGACGGAAGGAGGAAGCTTTGGGCAACCCAAGTCCACCAGATCTCTTTCACACTCCATTCAAATTATGCTCAAGCAGGTGGTACTGATTGCATGCCCCAGATGCCCCAAGACGCGCAGCCCGCCGGCGATCCCACCAGAGGCCAGAGGCCGCCACGCGCTGCCGCCTCGTCATAACGCCTCCTCGAGAAGATGTGGACGCACATACCTCATCGAAAGCCGGTTGTGCTTCTGCTTGGGCATCCTTCTGCGCAGAGCCCGCCGCAGCGGGGGCTGAAGAGGTCGTTGGCGTACTAGCCTGGCTAAGCGGAGGCCGCCGATTGTTCTGCTTCGAATACCATTCAATCAGTTGCGTGAATGCGTATGCGAAAAAGCCCCACATCGCTGCCTTGCCTACAAAGGAGTACGCCTTCTCGAGCAACTCCTTGTATGACATTTTTGCACGGCTAACCCAAGCCAATTACAGGCCCTTAAGTACCGTCATGGTATGTAATATTGAGGGAAACAAAAACCTGAGGCGATCGAAGACTCTTGTCATCCGGGGACTTTCATGTGGCACGGCATGGATTTAAGAGCCAATCCCCTAAGAAAAAACACCATAATGTAATAGTGACAACACAGTGTATTGGTATGGGCTCGAACTGACTACGAATGAGTGCCAATTTACAAGCTGCGCTTGAGGAAGCCAATAAATGCATAAAGCGTCAGAAGACATGTGCTTCAAAAAGCGATGTGGCACTAGCTGCCATGATAGGGATGGTAGAGGCCGCGCAAAAGGAGCTGGAGAATAGTGCGGAGGGTTCGGACCCGGAAGCCACATTGGCACGCCTGCATAAGAGCATCGACGAGGCGGGTCTGTTTAAGGAACTCAACTCAACCACCAAGGAGTTCCACACGTCGATTGCCAAGCTGGGCAAGGTGTGGGCGCGCGTTTTGTACTTTGCGTCTGTAGGGTTTGTCGCGACGTCATCTCCGGAGGCCTGGTAGCAGCTGACTCGCCGGCGTGGGTGCCGATTCTTGTATCCCGCACAGAAGGATTAAGGCGTCTGTCAGCTCGCCCAACGAATCCCTTGCCCTGCTCCACTGATGCCCGCGCGCCCTACCTTCCCCCCAATCTCCGTCAGGCCCTGGAAAAGTCGTTCGACATGGATGCAGACGTGTGCAGGGCGCTGCGGCCCTCCCCCGCGCTGGATAACGACCCCGCCCTGCTGGCCCGTGTGATCGCCGAGCACCTGTACCGGGAAGGGCGGTTCGAGATGGGGGACGCGCTGGCGGCAGAGGCGGGCCTTATGGACGCAGAGGCGCTGAGGGCGCCGTACGCCGCCATGCATACGGTGCTGGAGCAGGTGGGTGGCGGGTGCGGTATGGAAGCCCCGGGGGAGTGGCGGAGGGGTGCGAGAGAGCGTCGTACACCTCATCGTACGACATAAAGGTGCTTAGCAGCAGCGGAAAGTGCGGTACATTTGGACGGGGGAGCAGCCTTCCCCGGTGACGAGGAGCTAGCCGGTGCGGATGGCAGCAAGGGGGGGGAGTATAAAGGCCGTTTCCGCGACATGGACAGGACAGCGGGGGGAGGGGAGTACACGTCTGTGGAAGGGCGGTGAATGGGAGGATAGTGCGCCGGGGCTGCTAGGGGCCGGCTGGCTAGTGGCAGGAGCAGGTGGTGGCGGGTGCGGCCTGGCAGCAGCATGTCCGGGTCGGTCCGGGCTACTGCGCTTGCCTGACCTCCGTTGCTCACGGACGGGCAGCCCCCTTCCCTTCCCTCCCCTGTCCTCCCCTGTCCTCCCCTGTCTTCCTCTTCCTCCGCTGCTCGCGCTTTCGCGCAAGTGCCGACTGCACGCGCTGGCCCCAACAGTCACCACTCCCCCCCCTAGCCCCACATCCCTCCTCCCCATGAACCCTCCTACCGGCCCCCGCGGTGCCAACCCATGTTCCGCACCCTGCGCCCCGCGCGCCCCTGCCCCGCACAGATCCGTGCTCACAACCTGGACCCCGCGCTGCAGTGGGCGGTGGAGCACCGGCCGCAGCTGAGTGCGGAGGGGGGGCCCTCCGGCTTCGAGTTCCGGCTGCACAGCCTCAACTTCGTGCACATGCTGCAGTCGCAGGGTGGGACCTGGGGCGGGACCTGGGGCGGGACCTGGGGCGGGACCTGGGGTGGGACCTGGGGCGGGACCTGGGGTGGGACCTGGGGCGGGACCTGGGGCGGCCGTGTTGGTGGGGTGAGGCGAATCAGGGTGGGGTTTGTTGGAAGCAGACTGGGTTGGGACCGGCCGAGTACAGGGCTTGGACGTGGACTGAGGCTTTGCAACACACCTTCGACATCCCCTAACCCGCAAATTCCAATCTAAGGCCAAGGCCCCGCTTCCCCCCCGTGCTCTACTCCCCAGGGAGGACTGCCGCACTGTCGTACGCCAAGCGCCATTTCTCGCCGCACGCCTCCCGGCACCTGCACGACATCCAGCGCCTCATGGGCTGCCTGCTGTTCGCCGACCGCGACCAGAAGCAGCAGCAGCTGCAGGCGCCATCACCGGAGGCGCCGGCCACGGATGGCGGGGCGCGGCCGGAGGTGCCCGCGGGTGGCGGCGTGGTGCCGATTGGCGGGGGGGAAGCAAGGTGCACCGCCGCCGCGGCCGCCAGTCCGCCGCTGCACCCCTACGCGGACCTGATGTCGCCGTCTTGTTGGCACGCGGCGGCTCGGGAGTTCGCTAAGCAGGCGTGCAGCCTGATGGGGCAGGTGAGGCCGCGGCTGGGGTGGCGCCGGGACACGAGCCGGCAGACCTACACCGCCCGGGGGCCAAACCTGGCCCTCAAGAGCACGTGACCTCGCACGTGACCTCGTGTTAGTGGCGTGCGTGAGGTGGACGGCGTGCGTGAGGCAGCGGCACAGCCGGTGATTGGGGCTGGGGGCTTCCGGACAGCTCCTTGCCACCACCCGTACCACACATGCCCTCCCCTCCCCCTTGCTGCCATAGCCCAACAGCATGCGCACGCGGCCAGGTGTCTGAAACCTATGCACCAGCTACACTTCTCACGTCGAATAACAGGGTTTTTTGCAATCTCCCCCCTGCTGCCGCCCAGGCATCGGAGAGCCCGCTGACGAGGGTGGTGGCTGCCGGCTCGGTGGCGCTGCCGGTGCTGCTCAAACTGGCGGCGGTGATGGAGCGCAACTTGCAGGTGAGGGCGCCGGGGCCAGAGCCAGGGCCGGAGACGCGGCGGGACTGGAGCGCCTGGAGCTGAGTGTCTCGTCCGACATGCGGGCGGCCCCCTGCCGCCAAAACCCTCCCTGCCGCCACTGCACGCGTGTGTTTTACTCCAGCCGTGTATGTCACTCCAGCCGTGTATGTTACTCCAGCCGTGTGTTTTACTCCAGCTACCAGTCGCCACTTGCCATCACACGCCTCCCCGGACTCCTCGCCTACTGTGGGCCAGCGCTGCGTCCTCCTCCGCGTTTTGTCTCAATGGCGACCACGCCTCACCTCCCTCCGGCTCTGGGCCCCTCCTCGCGACCCCCCCAGGACCTCCGCACCGTGGATCAGCTGCCCGTGGAGATCGAGCTGGGGCCGGAGTTCGTGTTCCGCTCCATCTTCGCCTGCCCGGTGTCTCGCGACATGTCCACACCCGACAACCCGCCCATGCTGCTGCCGTGTGGCCACGTGCTGTGCGAGCAGTCGGTGGCGAAGCTGGGCAAGAACCGCGCACGGCCCTTCAAGTGCCCGTACTGCCCCATGGAGGCGCGGCTAGATGCCCTGAAGCCGCTCACATTCCCTGGCGTAGACTAAGGCCTAGGAATCGCGTGGGAGGCGTGGGAGTGGAGGGTTGCTGGTGTGCAGTGCAGCGCGGCTGGCTGGGCGGTCGGCCGACGCTGACCCGTTCATCGGGAGCCAACGCATGCGTGTGGGGGCCGGACGGGGCGGGTGAGGAAGCCCTCGCAGGCGGGCGTAGGGACGGGCCGGAGCTGCTTAAGGCTCCATGTACCAGTATGTGCGCAGTAAGGAGTGCATAGTGCATGTTCCTCGAGCGTCGAAGGGAGGATACTCGAGAAACTACTTCGTCAGTGAGATGATCCCTCGTACCGGCTGATTTTGCAAACTAGACGCATTCAACTAGCAACCTGTTCTGGCGGCGTCCTATAGAACTTTCGGGCGGCGTCCATGGCACAGCGTTTTCCGGTTGTCCATATCACGGCCCGAGGCGGCAGAGGACAAACGAAGGCACCCGCTCACAGGGCATTCAGTTGTATGTGTGTCGTAACCGGGGAGCACTTCGCCTGCCAGTGTAGTTCCACTCTCCGGTCGCATGATCCTACTCGCGGTGGCAACTGCCGCTTTCAGTGTTACTTGGATCTATATGTCGGATAACGTTAGATCGTTAGTGTGTGCACATCATGAATGTAACTTGAGGCGGAGAAAGGACATTGATCTTCTCTGTTACAGGTCCATTCACTCTCTACTGAGATCCGTAGCTGCATTAGTCGTTGTCCCACCGCCAGCGCGGATAGCGCAATGCAGGGAGACGCGCCTGCCGGCCGCGTCAAAACTAGTGGCCCATCGTTTTGAACACGCCGCACATGCAGGCCAAAATGTACACGATGGGCAGGCGTCGCCAGCTCAGCGCAGCGCCCCGACCTCGCCAACGCCTCCACGTGCGACAGGCCAACTGCCCCCACACCTTGACGGGAAAATTGCATGGTGGTACTGGTACAAGACAGCACAAGACGACCCGCGCCATGCCGCACGGTCCATCCCCGCAAACCCACAGGCCCGGCCCCCTGTCGTCTGGGCGACGAGCGAGGAGGAACGGAGGGCGCTGGGTAGCCAAACCAAAGGAGCTGCGCAGCAGCAAAACGCAAGCGCGCGGCAGCACAGCGGTCCGGGCCAGACGGAGCAGCGACCTCCCCAGCTACCAATTCGATCTTGGCAGCGGCCAGTGGGGCGCGGGCCCATCGCTCAAGACGCGGCGCTCGCAGCCGCCGGTGCTGTGGTGACGCAGTAGTATCGCCAACCGCAGCTCAGGCTCCCGCAGCTTCCGCGACCGCGACCCAATCCCGCTAGCAACCAATTACTGGGGGCCGAAAGCCTTGCCTGCAGGGTAGATAACCGGGAAGTTGCCATCAATTATTTTCCAAAACGTGGGTCTCGTAAGGTACGTTTCTCACAGCCTCATTGGTAGAGGCCCCGTTTCGGACATAATAACGGCCAGGTCCCAGCCAAGCCAAGCGTCTTACCGAAGTTGGTGAGGATGTTGTTGTTGACGGGGTCAGCCAGGTGGTCCAGCAGGTTCTTGAAGGGGCCCTCCTGGGTAAGGGTAGCCTGGGCGCCGTAGCCCAGCATGGCAAGCATGGCCTGCAGCGTCGAGGGCGCAACACCATGTCAACTAACACGCGCTGGACGGACGGATGCAACGACATTTTCTCTCGACAGCCGACCGTGGACCCACTCTGGGCTTCCTTCGGTAACTATTGGCGCCCCGCACTGCCTCCGGATTCCTTGGTCTCCTCGCGCTAAGTCTCCTTCGCGGCTCAGCTCAGCATATTAAAAACACAGCCTACGTCCCACAGAACAGCAGCTGATTCTCACCAGGCGGCCGTTCTTAACCTCCTTGAGCTTCAGCTCCTTCATGGCCGCCTCGGTCTTGCCCAGGTTGAACAGGTTGAAGAAGGGGCCGCCTGCATGTTGGGAGGTGGTGTGTCAGAACACACTGACAATGTAAGCAAAGCTAACTGCGTGGAAATCCCATGTCTCAGCAGTGCTCACCGGGGTAGGCCGGGTCGCCGCTGCCGCCGAAGATCTTCTCCAGGCCAAGGAAGTACTGCTTGCCCATGGAGCCGGGGTAGCGGAAGTCCTGGAAGACAAACAAGGAAGTATGTCTGTAAGGATGCTGTCTCCACATACCCAGGTCCATATACCCAGGTCGCTCAAGAGCAAAAACGCGAAATTCGTACTGAACCCCGCCCCCATTCAGTCACGCATGTGCCTCGGAATCCACGATCATAACGCTTCAGCGATCCCACCTGAAGGCGGCGCAGCTCAGCGAACTGCATGGCCACGATCTCCACGAAGAAGATCGTGTACGGGTCAGCCCAGTAGCTGTCGTACGAGCCAGCCGGGGGGATGACACCGCTCTCGTACCAGACGATGTTCGTCTTGTCGGGGATCAGGCCGGCAGCGCCCAGGATCTCAGGGGCAATGCAGCCAGCCGCGCCGAGCATGGCCCAGCGGCAGTGGATCACCTCCGAGTACTGCAGCCACTTGGGCTCGATGAAGCCGCCAGCGTTGACGGGGTCCAGCAGGCCAAGAGGGTCGAAGCCGAAGTCCTGCGCCCCAGGCATTGCACGAAAGCGAGATCCTCTCAACAATAGGCTGCAACACATGACACCATTGCCGGGACTGTCACACAAAGACAATCCACAACTTGGTGCGTTATGCTACGTAGCGAATCAGGTAGGTGATTCATAACGCAACTAGAGGTGGGTCGTGGAAATCTTTCAGCGAGATGCCTCCCGACGCACAGCTGAGGGGGAAAACCCAATACAGCAGACACTCTTGCCGACGGAATTAATGTACCAGCACAATTTGACAAAATAATCGCGGAGATGCCGGCATGTGTATACCATGCATGCTTTGGTATCCCTTGTCACGAGGGCAAAAGCATCGCGCAACATATAATTGACGCAGCTGAGTACCGTATCTGATCGCATGGCAATTCCAAACCGTTTTCTTGCGAAAAACGTGTCATCTATGCAAAGCAGATTGCTGAATCACTGGGATCCAGTGCCTGAGAGAGGCTGGACTCACGCCGGGCAGCGTGCCGTCCAGGTAAGCCAGCGACGACTGCGAGGCGCCGACGTACAGCTGGTCCTTCGAGCGGTCCACCTGCAATAAGAACGCCGAGTTCGGCAGGGCGGCAGCGGGTTGTTGAGTATGGGAACATCCCTCCCTGGGCAATCATCGCGACGACCCGGCCAACGGCATAAAAACACTGGCGTGCAATTTGCCGCGATCGTACCTTGGCAATGGACTTCTCCTCAGCGCGGCACACCAGGCGAGCCCGGTTAGCCTTGGCCGGGCGGGCGGCCTTGCCGCTGAAAGCGGCCTGCAAGCCATAGACACCAAGCACATGTAAGCAGCGCCCAGTCGATCAACATAGACAATGGTATATATTACACCAATTGCCACGTAACAATATTGGCTGACGTGCTGATAAGCGCTCGCGGCAGATGCAATCACTGCATTAGGGCAGTCGACAAAAACAGTGGACATTCACCTGCGCGGAGCGGTTGAGGAGCATCATTTTCGCTCAAAGTGCCGACTGCAACGTGTCTCACAGTGGGTGCGCGAATTGTAATTAGACGCGCCGATCGAGATCAACATGGATCTCCCTGGAGCATTCACTGTTGGAACCGCGCGGCTTAAACCTACACTTCACGCACATCAGGGCGATATACGATGATCGTTAACTAATTTGATTTCAGTGATCCTATTATGGTTGCCCGTGGCGCACTCGGTCCTCTGCTGCCAAGCGGATGATGCGCAGCAGAGGTCGTCTTTCCTGCGAACAGGGAATTGTAAAATGCATGCTGAGTTCTTTGAAAGCCGTCATGTACTCTGCACGCAGACATGCACATTGGCATAGGCTAGTGACAGGCGATACGCAGTAAGGCTTGGCTAGCTTGGCATACAAGATCCTTGCCTTTATCCTTCTGCATTTTCATCCTTTCGTCGGGTATTGCCTTGACGTCAATTGCGCGTACCCTTGCCTCACAGTTCGTGCTACTACGTCGTGTGACGTGTGACAGCAGCGTTACAGCCCGTGGGAGATGGGGGGACACACACACGCGCGCACACACATGCACACATACACACAAACGTTATGATATGACATTTCCGTCGATGAGAACCCTTGGGAAAGATCAGTCTGAAATTCGAAGCCATACGCGTTTACTATTGTTTGGGGGGTTTACACATGTGAGCAATACATCCGTCACACGTCAGAGACGCTCCTGATGCATGTACCTGTAGGGACTGGGTTTGGACGTCTTCGAACGCAACATCCTGCGTTAACGACGTGCCGTACCCGACAGGTGCGTCCCGCTTGCCATCATCAAGATAATGCGTCAACACTGCCATGTTCCACGTGTGCACACCGGAAACCCTCTGTTGTTACTTACGGAGTGCCAGTTGCCTTACTCCGCAGTACTGGGAACAGAGGTGCGGATAAGCGACTCAGTGCACCTCTGTTTCCAGTACTGCGCAGATACCGACGTTCATGTATGTAGCTAGGCATCGAAATTGCTGCACGACGCCGCATCTGCGTGGGACCTAATGCAAACCAATCCACGCTGTGGGAAAGCCAGAAAGCCACATTCTGGCACATGCATAAGACTTGCCGTACGCACCCATTTACACGCTGTCCATGTCCTAACGCGGTACGCACGGTTTGCTAGGCACCCGATGATAGTATAACGATGCATATGCAATGCTTAGCAGACATGGGTTGGGCGGGGCCAAAGCCGAATGAAGCCTATTGCGGCCTCATTTTGAATGCTGCACAGGAGCAAAGCGTCAACAATGGTATGCAAGGTTGTGTATGGTTGTGTAAAGGCCGGTCCCTCATTTTTGCAGAAATGGGTCATCACTTGCATTCATCAGCGATGATAATGTGTGTGAATGAACAGTAATCATCGGGACGGCCGCACTCTGAAGATGTCATATGGGTTAAGTACTATTGGGAAGCGGCTGGGTCCAGGAAAAGGACTCGCAAGCACCGAGGTACAATCCACTTATATACTGGAGGAATGGGGTAGTGGCCACGAACGAAACTGCCTGCAGGCGCCTGCAGTCCTTGGATAGCAGCACGCACACTACACAAGGGGTAATAAGCAACATGCATCACGCCGCCGGGTTCCAGCGGTGCAGCGGTCGCACTGGGTTTCGATGGTGCATGCAACGAATACTGGCAGAGGTCCTCGGATTGCGCCAGTAACAAAAACGCCCGCTTGAGCGAGGCCGATTGGCATGCTGCGTGCCAGATTCACGGGGTTAGGTCGCTGCAAGGTGAACAGCCGAAATAGCCTGAGGAGCATGTGGCTAAGTCTACTCAACCATGGAGCACAGAGCTCCTACCCTACAAGCATTATTTCCTTCGACAAATCGGAGTAACGTTGGGAGCCTGCGCGCTCGGCTGCGGTGCGGTTGTCCAGCTCTGGACCACTTCAGTCTCATAAGAAGGTTCTCAACCTCTACGTACCCTTGCGTTTAGAAAGCCAAACCGGTCAATTGGGCACACCAGATACCAAATGAGCCCCTAGGACGACCCGAGCGGCGGTATGTGACGCATCACCGCAATTTTAGTCGGTCGATAATTCAATTGCCGATTAGCAACTAGGGCAAAGATTGAGAACGTGTCAGGTGTCACAATTGGGTGGCGGCCGAGAAGGTTGTGCGCTCCTCGTAGCAGCGCGTGACGTCTAAACCTTGCAAGCCTGTCGTATGCAATAGCAAAGTTTAGGGCTCGGGCAAAGCAATTGTGGAGACCGTCGTACATGCCCATTGGGCCCACCGAGCCTTATCCTGGCCCTATGAGGAGCGCATCACCAAAAGGTGGTCCTCGCTCTTACACACGCGCTGCAACCCGTACATTTTGTTCTTCTCGTGCGCAATTAGCGCCGAGCCGCCTCAACGTAGCGACAATGTTGGCCGCCAAGTCTGTTGTGGGCCACCGCGCCTTCAAGGCGTCGGCCGCGCGCGCCGCGCCTAGGGCCGGTCGCCGCGCCGTCGTTGTGATGGCTCGCAAGAACGAGGTCAGCGAGTCCTACGCGAAGGCTCTCGTTGAGCTTGCCGACGAGAAGGGCAAGCTTGAGGCGGTGCATGCCGATGTGGACGCGGTCGCCGGACTGATGAAGGAGAACAAGAAGCTCAGCGAGCTGATCATGAACCCTGTTGTCGAGGATGAGAAGAAGCGCGCGGTCTTGGCCAAGATCGCTAAGGAGGCTGGCTTCCAGCAGTACACGATTAACTTCCTGAACCTGCTTGTGGAGAAGGACCGCCTTTCGCTGGTGCCTGAAATCTGCGACTGCTTCGAGGATCTCTACTGCCAGATGACTGACACTCAGGTCGCCACTCTGCGGTCAGCTGTGAAGCTGGAGCAGGAGCAGCAGTTCCTGATCGCCAAGAAGTTGCAGGAGCTGACCGGCAGCAAGAACATCAAGTTGAAGCCCGTTATTGACTCCAGCCTGATTGCTGGCTTCGTTGTTGAGTATGGCAGCAGCCAGATTGACCTGTCTATCCGTGGCCAGATTGAGCGCGTCGCTGACCAGCTGACGAAGGAGATGACCGCCAAGCTGGCGTAAGCTTTGCGTCTTCGTTATTGGTCACTGAAGGGTTCAGGGAGGCGTGGTGGTAGCGGCTGGCACGCGTCGCTCACCCCAGCAGCGCCAGGGCGGCCAAGCAGGGGGGCCGCGAAAGCGTGTCGGTGCGGAGGAAATGCTAGACAGCAAATGCTCAAGCGTAACCGCGGGAGTATATATTTTTGCGTGGCTGGCCGTGGGGAGCCAATAGGTTTCGCACGTATCCTGCCATCGCACGAGGAGAAAATTTTTGTACGTGACTGTGGGGCGAGACAGGCGTTTTTGCACACTAGCCGGCAGCAGTTGGATTGGTGCATACACTCTCCTGAGGGTGCATCTGTAACTGTGGCGTGCCAATGCAGATGCTTTTGCTGCTGGTCACTCGCTCGCAGACTTTTTGCTGGATGCTCGTGAATTCACGGGGTTCGTCGGTCTTCGGGGCTTGCAAAGTGGCACACAGGCCACTCATTTGTAAGGTTTGAGTATAGCACACCGTTTTGTGTCGGCCCAATGATCAATGCGTTCCCCTGAAATGATTAACCCATGATACGCCTGGGTACGCTTACCCCTGGACTGGGCTACATGACCGAAACCCACACGAACTTTGCGCAGGAGCCCTTCTGGTCAGCATTTGCACGTTGACAACATTGGCTTAATTGAGAAACGATTTGCCCACGCCCGTGAAAGTGCAGAGTTTGAAGCATGTGAACATACTAGTATCGTACAGCTTGCCAGCATGCACGCTCTCATGTGGCCCCCAGTACAGGCGCACATTTGCAAAAACTCCTCAGGTCACGTACACTCGGGTCACGTTAGATACGATCGGCGCCCTAATCATATGATCGTGTAGTCCGCGCTACTCAGGGCATACATTTGGTTACAAATGGAAACTACTTAAAACATACGAGGTTGCGTGCACAACGTAACACTCAGCTGACTTTCGGAACACACGAACTTATGTCCCGTGAGCTTTGCCCTTAGGACCCCAGTCCAACAAACGCGAGCCATGTCTGAAGAGCCCCAACTGCACGACCGTGAACACCAGGAGGGTTACAGGGCACCCCGATTGGCTTACACAATACGCGATTTCGACATAATTGGTCGTATCGGCGATGGCAGCTTCTCGACCGTGTTTCTTGCAAAGCAGAAGCAGACAGGGAAGCAATATGCAGTCAAGATGATGAATAAACACCTGGTCATGAGGAATAAAGTAGTAGAATACATCAAGAATGAGCGGTTCATCCTCGACAAACTCGACGATGCGGGGATAGCAAAGCTGCACTTCACCTTCCAAGATCCGGACAATTTATGTGAGTTCAATCTTATGGCAGGGATGCGTTGAAGGCGGGTGGGGGAGGCAAACCAAGGCCGGTACCCAATCCGGGTTGGGGACAGTGACACGCTTTGAGGGATGCGTGGACTCGGTTTCCATGCCCATGGGTCCCGACTCTACATGTCACACTAGTGGGGTATGGATCCCGAAACAAACACTCGCCGCGTGGCAATACGTAATGACTTGGTTCGGGTTGCTTCGCTTGTTGACCCAGATGCACCCAGGTGTTTGCCCTTTTGTCCCTACTGTGTACGCGAAACGTAGCGAGATAGGCCATGCATGGCAGCGATGCACCACGGCAGAGCGCGCGCCTGGGCCCGTTACTCGCCATATATGTGTTTGTCCCCCGCATCGTGTGTAAATGTAAACCTCCTCTCTATGCCTCTATTTCGGCGACTTTTAGATATGGGCATGGAGTATTGCGCTGGTGGTGAGCTGTACGAACAGATCAACAAGGTACGGGCTTGGATCTTCGGAACGACGCCGATGGGGAAGGGGGCGAAGTATTGGCCGGCGTAACATGGGCGCGGCTCAGGGCAGCGCCAACGCTTTATGTTCGTATGCCGCAATCACGGCGCCAGTCGTGACCCCCACTGCCCGTGCAAGCCGCACAAGGCTACATGCTTCCAGCCTTGCATGTGCTTCTTGGCGGGTGGGCGGACGGGATGTGCCTCCTGCCTGGCCAGCCGTGGCCCTCCCGGCGGCAGACACGATTGCTGGTCTCAGCGGCGCAGGGGCAGAATGGGGGAATGGCATAACACCCCCCCACACACAGAATGGGGGGGAGTTGTGGGAAAAGCGGGGTGGCGGGTGAGTCAGGGGCCACCATATCCCGCTCCTCTGAGTGGTGATAATTCGTCCGCTGCATCGGCGGCTCACTCTCATTGTCCCTCACAGCCCACTAGCTCGTCCTCACGCGACGTGTTTTGTTGCGGATTTGTGCCCTTTCCTCCCCCGTCCTCCGCTGGCTTAACCCGTCCCTTCCCCCGCCCGCCCTCCCGCGCACCCGCTTTCGAAGCATGGCGGGCTGCCCCTGGAGTCCGCTCGCTTCTACGCGGCCGAGGTGGTCCTCATACTGCAGTACCTGCGCAGCTCCCAAGTGGTGCACCGGTGGGTGAATGGGGGGATTTAGAGAGATAACACGTGGGAAAACACAGGGCCTGATGTGGGTCCTGGTTAAAAGGGCAGCGATGGCGCGGCTTGGCGGCTGGGGTCGGGGGCCGAAGGAGTGGGCCAGGGACTGGTTGGTTGTGAGACGCAAGTAGGCGAGAAGTTGGTTGGCCACATATTGTAATCCATGTCTCTGGCGACTGGTGGAAGAGATGTTGCCTTTCCTTTTTGTTTTTGTATCTAGTAGATGAGGAATCTGGGATCTGGTTTGGGAGTGAGGGAGGCCGCTGATGCTTGGAGGTTGGCAGCGACGGTTGAAGAGGTGTAGGGTAGAGGGATTCGGTTCGATTGGGGAAGAATGGACGCAAAGAAAGGCGTACGGCAACGACCCCCGGGCCTCGCCAGCCAGCCTCCCCCACCCGCGGCCCCCGCCCACCGACCCGACTCCATCTTGCGTACGCGATCCACGTGATCTGCGGGACCTATCGCAACGAGCTGGCGCGCATCCCACCACACCCGTCAACGCCGAAGCCCCAGGCCGCCTCCCTCCTCTCATCACTCCGGTCCGCTCCTCCCCCCTGCAGCGACCTCAAGCCCGAGAACCTGCTGCTGTCCGCGGACGGCCATTTGAAGCTCATCGACTTCGGCAGCGCCCGCGCATTCTTCCTGCCACAGGCGGAGAAGCCGCCGGGCAAGAACCGGTGAGGCGCCTGCTGGGCAGGCAGCTGGGCTTATGGTACCATGGAGGAGCCTGAGGGGTGGGGGGTGTAAAAGATAATCCGCGAATCCGCGGCCGGCCAGGGAGGAGGCTGCGGGGTGGTGGGGGGTCGGACCGAGCTGAAGGGGCGACTGACGAGCGGGGAGTCTGGAGAACGCCGGCACTCGCGGTCCTGAGTTGCCTGGGCAGAGCACCACATGGCGTCAACCCGAGTTGGAGGTCCCGTGCCGCACTTCGTCGCCGCTGCCCCGTGACACAGCGGTCACACGCGGCCGCCCGACGCACCCATACGCTCCCCGCTCACCAAACTCATCGCACCGCGCGGCCCCCCCCCTGCCCCCGCACCGCACCGCACCGCACCCCCAGGGCAACCTCGTTCGTAGGCACCGCTGAGTACGTGTCCCCGGAGGTGCTCCTCAACCAGCCTCTGTCGTACCCCGCAGACCTGTGGGCCCTGGGCTGCCTGCTGTACCAGATGATAGTGGGTAGGTGACTAGGGCGTCATTTTCTGTCCCCTGCCCTCCTCCGATGCCCAAAGCATCCGATGGCTCTCGTTGCCTGTTTCCCCTGACTGCCGGAGTGCACGCCTACCCTTTGCGCGACCCATGGCGGCTGCCGACGCTGCTCTCCTCCCCCGCCGCGCCGCGCCCCTTTCACTTCCCCCGCCGCGCCGCGGCCCCTTCACTTCCTCAGGCCGGCCGCCCTTCAAGGCCGCTAGTGAGTACCTGACCTTCCAAAAAGTCATAGACCGCGACTTTGCGTTCCCCGACCCGCCCGCTGAGGTCGAGGCGGCGTCGTCCGACGATGACGCAGTGATGGTGTATCCGCCCGAGGCACGCGACCTGACGGACCGGTTGCTGGCGATGGAGCCGTCGTCTCGGATAGGTGGGCGCAAGGGGCAGAGGTCGGGGGGGCCGGTGGGGGAGGAACGGTTGTCCTAGAGTAGCGGGGAGGGCTGATGTGGGAAGCGGGGGAGGAACGGCTGTTCTAGAGTAGCATGCACGGGAGGGTCGAGGGCGGCGAGCAGGAGCCCGGTGGCGGGGCCATGAGGGCGTGTGGGTATCGAGGGGCAGTAATGCGAACAGTAACACGTGTGCTTGCGTGATCAGGATCCCGACCTTGCCCGTCGCCAAATCGCACTCCGCCTCCCTCAAAAGGCGCCGACGACCTGTCCGAGATCAAGGCGCACCCCTTCTTCGCGAGCATCAACTGGGACACGCTGCGCTCGGGGCCTGCGCCGGAGTACCTGCCCCCCAACCCGCCCGGCGGGGACGGCAACGGAGACGAGGGGCTGGACTGGGAGCTGACCTCCCTGGTGCGCGACGCGGCGGATGCGGAGCGGAGCTCACCTTCGCAACCGCCTGGAGGGCCAGTCGGACTGGGCTAGGCGCCGGACTCCGGAGGGCCTGGAACGGCCGCGAATAGGAAACGTACTACGAGGGGGCGGATACATGGCCGGTCCGTGCTGGTGGCAGGGAGGGGCCGGGTCACGGTGGGAGCAGCGGAATGCGTGGCGCGTGGCCGCAGGCCATTGTGGGGGGCGCTGGGCTTCTTTGCTGTGGCATTATGGGCATTATGGGTGAACTAATTGTTTTGTTTCATGTTGTGGCAGGGTTCCGGCCCAAACGCATGGGTGGGGGATATAACGGCGCGTCAGGACGTCGATAAGCACATGTGTTTTTTCATCTGGCCGCCCTCAGGTTTGCGTCGGTGGGGGTGAGGCTAAGCGTGGGCAGACCGCGGGTTGGGCCTGGGCGATGTATCATGGCTTGACGGGACATGTGCGCCACCCGGCATGCATTCCGTGTGGGCCAGGACGCAGGAACAGACGCTGGCGTACGCGCATGCAATCCGGTGGCAGATGTGGGCGGGAGACAGTGATGGCGGCCGGGGAGCTGACGCACTGGAAAGAGGGAGCTGACCTGGCTGGGTGGCAAACCACTTGCCGTGCCAACTAGGCCGCGTGGTACCGTGGTAAAACGCTACGTGGTGTTCTTGCAATAGCTGTTGCTGCATTGCAGTGTGGCGCTGCGTGTGCCTGTTCACGGAATGATAACGTCCCCTAACGCGGTCCCATGCACGGCTCGGTTATTGTCGGAGCACAGCAGGACATAGCAACTGTAAGCGTGTTGTTCTAGCAGCTGCGCGCACGACGCAACCCTACTGATCCGAGCGCAGGAAGCCTCGGCGGCTAGGCGACCCTAGACCACGAAATGCCGTCCGGCCCACGCCAAGTCGTGCCGCGAGTAAACGACACCGAAAAGCAAACCCCGGCCTTTCGAACCGTGCACACAGGCGCTTGCGCCACAAACCGCATTATGGGCTTCAGCCCATAACAACAAGTTGTAGTCCCCCGAGTCATGGGCATCAACGAAACATGGACAATAACGAACCCGCAAGTTGTACGGCCAGATTGCGTCGATCAATGCGAATCTAAGGGCCGGGAAGAAGTAATTATCGGTTGGCAATGTGTATGGTAGTGAAGTGTGGTAGTTGAGCGTGTGCTGCTGACAAAACATCGGAAACGGGCACTGTTGTAGACATTGGGCAATTGGGCAGCGTCCATCATATGATGTAATCCTCTCAGCTACACCACACCGGGGTCGCATCTCGTCGCGTCCCAGCGCCTCCTGTGTCCACAGGCTGCGACAGGAAGATGCGTGGAGATTGTGCGCGGCAGCTGCGTTGTGTTCCCGCGGCATTGACGCATACTGGGAGGCTGGCAGCGTAGAAGTCCGCTCCTCTGCCAGCATAGGAGGTCCGCTCGTCTGCCACAAACCTCGTCCGAGGTAGAACGCTCGTTGCGACTCCCCCAATCCCCTTGCACCTGATTGCATCCAATAATGCTCCCTGAAGCTACCCGAAAGTGCCTCCATTAAAAAACCCGATAGCGCCTCCTTTACAGAACATGTCATGGCCCAAAACCCAAG
Source organism: Yamagishiella unicocca (assembly GCA_003116995.1). NCBI lineage: Eukaryota > Viridiplantae > Chlorophyta > Chlorophyceae > Chlamydomonadales > Volvocaceae > Yamagishiella > Yamagishiella unicocca. The sequence continues at coordinate 546,580 of BDSL01000053.1, forward strand.
GATTTCTGTGCCGTTGCCCAGGGTTGGCGGAGCTAGTTATGTGGGCAACTTGAGCCATCGGTGGAGTACATAGGAATATAGCGAATCGCAGCTCATGCATCAAACAAAAACTGGCACTAGCAGCGTCTACCTTCGGACTCACACCGCTTGTGATTGAGGATGTTGATATTGCAAGCAAGCATACTTATAATAAAATCTCTGCTGTTCTATGCTTGTCGGAGGCGAATGAAACTGCTCGTATTGTCGTCCTAGGCAGTCGCTCTAGGGAGGAGCCAAGGGAAAATGCACTATTCAAAGGTCGCCCAACTCCACAGTGGTCTTATTCCAAGCGCCAAAGCATACTGTACTAATCAAGTCATATTGTGCATAAGTTGGCCATACAAGGCTCCACCGCTTTTGTGGACGACGTTGCTCTCGGACAACAACCTCCCTTGGCACTGCTGCGCTCGCAACAAGAATGCAGATTTTCGTCAAGACCCTGACGGGTAAGACTATCACCCTCGAGGTCGAGTCTTCGGACACCATCGACAACGTGAAGGCCAAGATCCAGGACAAGGAGGGTGAGGAATGACGTGGAGCCCTAGTTACGGGAACGTTCCGCCGGTTTGTCACGCTGCTGGCCACTAAGGATGGTACTTGAGGGCGCACAAGTTGTACACAAATCGAGCACCGCGAGAGCGCACTCCGCGTGACGTTCAGTATTGGTTGGGGGTGAAGGATGCTTTGGGTCCAAAGCCCAAAATTTATGGCAGGCTCTTTGCGCCTATGTGGGCAAGTTTGAGAACCGTCACTTGTGCAAAAATAGTAAACATAAAAAATTGTTCTCCGACACTTGGGCCACGCGGTCGTGAATGGACAGGACAGTTGAACCGTAAAGGCTCGTGGAACTTGAACACCTCCCATGTCTTCAGATGACTGCAGAAGGATTTGGTGCTACCACTCTTTGAAGCATTTCGACGGGGCCCGCTACCTGTGACAAAGAGCCTGTGTGATACAGTGAATCCCACGATGATATGCCTACAGAGTACCCAGATTAAGGAAACTGTGCTTACGTTTCAGTTCAATGTCTTGTGCCTCGAAGTAACACGGTGTTCCTGGTCCCTCCTGGTTCCCTTCCTCCAGGCATCCCCCCGGACCAGCAGCGTCTGATTTTTGCCGGCAAGCAGCTGGAGGATGGTCGCACCCTGGCTGACTACAACATTCAGAAGGAGAGCACCCTGCACTTGGTGCTTCGCCTGCGTGGTGGCATGCAGATCTTTGTCAAGACCCTTACGGGTAAGACCATCACCCTCGAGGTCGAGTCGTCGGACACCATCGACAACGTGAAGGCTAAGATCCAGGACAAGGAGGGTGAGCATATGCTTCTTCCGGTTTTCGCCATGACTTTTGTGCTGCTAGGGCATGTGGGTATTGTTCGGGCTTTGTGGGTGGCATGTACCCCTTGGTTAGTTGCCTCGCCTACTTAATACATACTGTGTTATCAATGCCATCATGGCTAACTCTGGGTTCCCTTCCTCCAGGCATCCCCCCGGACCAGCAGCGTCTGATTTTTGCCGGCAAGCAGCTGGAGGATGGTCGCACCCTGGCTGACTACAACATTCAGAAGGAGAGCACCCTGCACTTGGTGCTTCGCCTGCGTGGTGGCATGCAGATCTTTGTCAAGACCCTTACGGGTAAGACCATCACCCTCGAGGTCGAGTCGTCGGACACCATCGACAACGTGAAGGCTAAGATCCAGGACAAGGAGGGTGAGCATATGCTTCTTCCGGTTTTCGCCATGACTTTTGTGCTGCTAGGGCATGTGGGTATTGTTCGGGCTTTGCGGGTGGCATGTACCCCTTGGTTTGTTGCCTCGCCTACCTAATACATACTGTGTTATCAGTGCCATTATGGCTAACTCTGGGTTCCCTTCCTCCAGGCATCCCCCCGGACCAGCAGCGTCTGATCTTCGCCGGCAAGCAGCTGGAGGATGGTCGCACCCTGGCTGACTACAACATTCAGAAGGAGAGCACCCTGCACTTGGTGCTTCGCCTGCGTGGTGGCATGCAGATCTTTGTCAAGACCCTTACGGGTAAGACCATCACCCTCGAGGTCGAGTCGTCGGACACCATCGACAACGTGAAGGCTAAGATCCAGGACAAGGAGGGTGAGCATATGCTTCTTCCGGTTTTCGCCATGACTTTTGTGCTGCTAGGGCATGTGGGTATTGTTCGGGCTTTGCGGGTGGCATGTACCCCTTGGTTTGTTGCCTCGCCTACCTAATACATACTGTGTTATCAGTGCCATTATGGCTAACTCTGGGTTCCCTTCCTCCAGGCATCCCCCCGGACCAGCAGCGTCTGATCTTCGCCGGCAAGCAGCTGGAGGATGGTCGCACCCTGGCTGACTACAACATTCAGAAGGAGAGCACCCTGCACTTGGTGCTTCGCCTGCGTGGTGGCATGCAGATCTTTGTCAAGACCCTTACGGGTAAGACCATCACCCTCGAGGTCGAGTCGTCGGACACCATCGACAACGTGAAGGCTAAGATCCAGGACAAGGAGGGTGAGCATATGCTTCTTCCGGTTTTCGCCATGACTTTTGTGCTGCTAGGGCATGTGGGTATTGTTCGGGCTTTGCGGGTGGCATGTACCCCTTGGTTTGTTGCCTCGCCTACCTAATACATACTGTGTTATCAGTGCCATTATGGCTAACTCTGGGTTCCCTTCCTCCAGGCATCCCCCCGGACCAGCAGCGTCTGATCTTCGCCGGCAAGCAGCTGGAGGATGGTCGCACCCTGGCTGACTACAACATTCAGAAGGAGAGCACCCTGCACTTGGTGCTTCGCCTGCGTGGTGGCATGCAGATCTTTGTCAAGACCCTTACGGGTAAGACCATCACCCTCGAGGTCGAGTCGTCGGACACCATCGACAACGTGAAGGCTAAGATCCAGGACAAGGAGGGTGAGCATATGCTTCTTCCGGTTTTCGCCATGACTTTTGTGCTGCTAGGGCATGTGGGTATTGTTCGGGCTTTGCGGGTGGCATGTACCCCTTGGTTTGTTGCCTCGCCTACCTAATACATACTGTGTTATCAGTGCCATTATGGCTAACTCTGGGTTCCCTTCCTCCAGGCATCCCCCCGGACCAGCAGCGTCTGATCTTCGCCGGCAAGCAGCTGGAGGATGGTCGCACCCTGGCTGACTACAACATTCAGAAGGAGAGCACCCTGCACTTGGTGCTTCGCCTGCGTGGTGGCATGCAGATCTTTGTCAAGACCCTTACGGGTAAGACCATCACCCTCGAGGTCGAGTCGTCGGACACCATCGACAACGTGAAGGCTAAGATCCAGGACAAGGAGGGTGAGCATATGCTTCTTCCGGTTTTCGCCATGACTTTTGTGCTGCTAGGGCATGTGGGTATTGTTCGGGCTTTGCGGGTGGCATGTACCCCTTGGTTTGTTGCCTCGCCTACCTAATACATACTGTGTTATCAGTGCCATTATGGCTAACTCTGGGTTCCCTTCCTCCAGGCATCCCCCCGGACCAGCAGCGTCTGATCTTCGCCGGCAAGCAGCTGGAGGATGGTCGCACCCTGGCTGACTACAACATTCAGAAGGAGAGCACCCTGCACTTGGTGCTTCGCCTGCGTGGTGGCATGCAGATCTTTGTCAAGACCCTTACGGGTAAGACCATCACCCTCGAGGTCGAGTCGTCGGACACCATCGACAACGTGAAGGCTAAGATCCAGGACAAGGAGGGTGAGCATATGCTTCTTCCGGTTTTCGCCATGACTTTTGTGCTGCTAGGGCATGTGGGTATTGTTCGGGCTTTGCGGGTGGCATGTACCCCTTGGTTTGTTGCCTCGCCTACCTAATACATACTGTGTTATCAGTGCCATTATGGCTAACTCTGGGTTCCCTTCCTCCAGGCATCCCCCCGGACCAGCAGCGTCTGATCTTCGCCGGCAAGCAGCTGGAGGATGGTCGCACCCTGGCTGACTACAACATTCAGAAGGAGAGCACCCTGCACTTGGTGCTTCGCCTGCGTGGTGGCATGCAGATCTTTGTCAAGACCCTTACGGGTAAGACCATCACCCTCGAGGTCGAGTCGTCGGACACCATCGACAACGTGAAGGCTAAGATCCAGGACAAGGAGGGTGAGCATATGCTTCTTCCGGTTTTCGCCATGACTTTTGTGCTGCTAGGGCATGTGGGTATTGTTCGGGCTTTGCGGGTGGCATGTACCCCTTGGTTTGTTGCCTCGCCTACCTAATACATACTGTGTTATCAGTGCCATTATGGCTAACTCTAGGTTCCCTTCCTCCAGGCATCCCCCCGGACCAGCAGCGTCTGATCTTCGCCGGCAAGCAGCTGGAGGATGGTCGCACCCTGGCTGACTACAACATTCAGAAGGAGAGCACCCTGCACTTGGTGCTTCGCCTGCGTGGTGGCCAGTAAACGGTGCCGCGGAATTGAGCAATCGTAGTCCGGCGGTTTGGGAAGACTTGTAAGGTTTTTGGCGCAATACATCTCTTCGACTGGTTCCCTGTCCACACGCAAACCTACACTGGTACATAACAATACCTGCCCCAACCAGGCGCCCAAAAAGTGTCTTATACGGTTCACACGGTTATGGTTCGCTGCGCTTGGATACTTATGAATCAGTTGGGATCTAGAAAGCACAGCCGAACATGGTTACGACATAGTCGCTCAAGTCAATCCCCATCGCGGTCTCTGAAGCCCGTTTTTGCTGTCACCCAACACAAGACTGAAAGCGGCAAGCCACGGCGGTACCATTATTGAAGGCTTACTCATCCGACAGCATACCAGACATCTCGTGAAGACTGGGTTTTCGAGCCGGCAGATCAGGGCTTGGATTTTGACACGTACTAAGAATGTAGAGGGCTAGGGTGGTGCCTTTCAATACCCCAAGCATACCGGCCAAAGTCCGTTCATTTCACCTGCTGATCACTTACAAGGTTGAAATACCTTGTTCTCGACTGTCAAAATACTTTCGCAACCAGGCCATATGAAAGACTCGGGCACGGTCTTTGAGTTCAGTTTTAGGGATACCAGAGAGGCCACCCTGAGTTGCCGCGTACGATTGGCGCGATATGCTCGTCCAAAACGGTTAACTCATTCATGAAGTAGGAAGCTAACGGGTGTCAAATAATGCACAGGAGGAAGTCCATGCCGCACGCAGTAAAAAGTGCTTGTCTTGATGGCGTTGAATGCCTGTTCACAACTCGATAAACTCCACGACCTTGCGGCGGGTGGACTGGAGCAGCTGCAAGATCTAATAGCAATTGTGAAACAATTATTCTCTCACCTAGGCTACGGGGATGCTGCGGATGCGGTGCAACGACAGGCGGCCCTGCAACAACGATACATAGCGGCCATCGCTGCGCTTCGCAATACATTAACAGACTGCAATACCTTAGCTACCCATGTAACCACTGAAGACCGCCAGGGTAAGTGAAGAAACGAGCGACGCTTATGAATGGCGCCCCTTATGTCCAGTTAAGCTCGCTGAGCGAGAATACTTAAGAGGCGATGCAGTTCCATATGCTGTAAATGTGCTTTATCCACCCGGCCTGCGCAGAAGGGCAAGTGCACAACACCGAGGCCCCGCACGCAGCAGCAGAGAGCTTCGCGGCCCGGTTCGCACGCCTACAAGCAGAGATAGGCATCAAGAATGAAGTCATCAAGCAACTTGTAGACCAGATTCGTCAGATGCTGGAGTCCATATGCATGTGGGAGTCCCATAAACACCAGCTGGAACGGTACAAGCTGGCGGAGGGGCATTAGCGTACTTGAGGGACGAGCGCTACCATTACCAGTCGCCATGCAGAATGTACGCATTCGTTTTGCGCTGGGCACCTTTGTGTAAACCAAGGACACCTGGCACGGGTGAAATGCCTGGTATGGGGGTATGAATGGGGGATAGCCATAATACAACGCGGCCAACGTTTTTGAAACACCAGCCTACGGACGGGAGCTGTCTACGCTGAAGCACTGCACATGGAGGCGTCGTGCTTTTACGTGTTTGTTTGCGGGCTGGGTTTGATGTGGGGGTTACAGGCGAGCCGAGGCAAGCGCCTGTAGTGGACCGCTGCGCAACATTCCTCTTTCCCCAGGAACTGCTCGCGCGGCGGTACCGTATTCAGCACATTGCCGGGACCGGCATGGCGCTGTTTGGACGCGCGCTGTTTGGACATGCGCGCTGTCTGCAAGCTTGCCGACGTTTTAGGACAGAACCATCCAGTGCGCAGTTCGCTGCTTGGGGCAATGGACACGAGTGACACGTGGCGATAGTGCTTCAAGATTGGAGTCCTGGCACGATTAGAGGGTCTCCGCCCCGACATCCAAGTCCCTCACTTCCAGCCTTCAGGACTGAAAATGATCGAAATTATTCCCTCGTACTGAACGCCCCACAACAAGTGTATCGTCTGTTGCCGGTGGGATTTGGCACGTCAGCCAGCCATGTACGCAGCACGCACAACCTCACAGAAAGCACTCGATGCCATTGAGCTTTCTAACCCAAAACCTGCGTGTGGAGTTCTGGGCAAGGCTTCATTTCCACGAAAAAGCACAAATTCATACTTCCGTCTGCATAAGTACCATTTGCCACTTCCCTCGTCACAATATTGCTAGACAACAGCAGTGAAATCAGTCCTGGTATAGTCTAGCGCGGTTACTCTTCATTCGTATTTCTGAAACGACGCAGGCCGACGTGACCACTGCCATCCTCGCCGCGCAACTTTCCAAGCACACCCACGAAATGCACAGCCGAGCGGCTCCGCCAACCATGCCGAACGATACAATAGTCAGGCAGAATGGGTAAACAACAGATGCGAATCGGAGCCTGGCCACATTGCAGAGCATATGTCGAGACACGGACACCGCAAGAAACACCGAGCGTCCGCAGCAACATGGCAGGAGCGGGGGGGCACGTTGCGGACCCTGAGGGCCCTGCAACAGCAAGCACTTGCGCTTGCGTTCCTGATTCATCTCCCGCTTGCCTGCCAACATACTGCACAATACCACGAGAAAGTAAGTTGCCACCGTTTCTACGGCTGGTTGCCGCTCCCATTCCCTTGCGTCAATCACCCCTTGCGTGAGGTCGGGAGGGGAGGTGCGCGCCTCTGTGAGGAACTTCGCTAAACTCATGACTAGTAATCATATCATGAAAGAAGTGGCGCCGCCGTATGCCGTACCCTTCCTCGCCTCAATGTCCCTCCAGCTTGATCTCGGGAAGCGGCGGCGCTGCAAAGGGCGCTGGCGGGGCTGGAGCCGCTGCGGCCGCCGCCGCTGGCTGAGCGGCAGCTGCCGCTGCAGCCGCTTCCACAGCCGGTTCCATTACCGCCGCCGCCGGTGACGTCGGTGCTGCAGCGGGTGCGCTGGCAGGGTCAGCGTCGGCCGGCGCAGGCGCGCCGGACGCCGGTCCCGGCGTGCCTGCTGCTCCGGTTGGTGACGGAGCGCCTGAAGGGCCAGCCGGAGCCAGAGCCAGAGGCGGAGGAGCCACAGAGGCGGTCCCTGGTGCCAACGCCGTGGTGCCAGTGCCAACAGGCGGCTGCGCGGCTGCAGAGGGGAAGGCCGCGGGTGCTGCCACGGCGGCAGCGGTGCCAGTAGCGGTGCCGGCAGCAGCGGCACCAGCGGGCGCCAATTGTAGCCCTGGCCGCGCCTGCAGGCTTGACTGGGGGAAAGCCGCCATGGCCGCCGCCGCCGCCGCTAGCGCTGCCGCCGCTGCCCCCGGAGTCATTTGGAGGTTTGGCATCCCTGGTATTTGCATCGTGGGGCGCACGCCCACGGCCTGCCCGTTCGCGCCCTTGCTCGCCGCGGCGGCGGCGGCTGCCGCCGCTGCTGCCGCCGCCATCATGTGAGCCGCGTTGATCTGCGCGCCCCCCGGCAGGTGCATGGGCAGCATAGGGCGCACCTGACCAGCAACGACCCCTGCCAGCCCAGCCGCCATTGCTGCCGCCGAGGACGCGGCTGAAGCCGCTCCCATAGCTCCACTGGCCGCCCCCGCAGCAGCCGTCCCCATCGACCCGCCAGGTCGAGACCCTGCTAGTGCTGCCGCTGCGCTCACCATCTGTGCGACACCGGCCGGCCGTACACCCGCCATGACGCCTGCTGCGGTCGCGGCAGCAGAGCCGGCCGCGCTTGCGGCCGCGGCCGCGGCAGCAGCAGCCGCGAGACCCGGCAGGCTCTGCTGCAGGCTGGAGATGGCGCTCGCGGCACCCGGCGGGAGGGTCAGGCCGCGTCCTGCCATCGCCGCCGCCAGCGCCGCCGCCGTCGCGGGGTCCGCCATGAACTGGTTGGCCTGCAGCACGCCACTGGCGTTCGCCGCAACTGCTGCCGCCTGTCCCTGCATGTACTCCGGGTGGCAGCGGCAACGCGGCGCAGAGCGCCGAGTGGCTGGTGTCAGCTGGCCTGATGCGGCACGGGCGCTGGTGGCAGCTCATGCACCTACCCTCTTGCCTAGAACGCGAAGAACGCCTGTACGCCTCACCCCCACATGCGCGTATTAACTAAAACTTTCCCTCCGCCGACCGCGCTGCCAATCCTGGACCCTCCCCTCCCGCCCCCGAAATCTCCCTCACCGCGGCCGCGGCCTGCTCATCCTGCTTCCACAGGATCTTCGGACGTGGCGCGTCGTTCTTAGAGAAGTAGAGTCCGCACGCGTTGCAGAGCGGCCGGCCGTCGTTCTTGTCCTTGCGCCAGAAGGGGGTGGACTTCGTGCCGCAGTTCTTGCATACCTGGCGGGTGACCGACGGGCGGGCGGGGCAGGGTCGGGGAGAGACAGGCGCAGGTACTTGGACCGCACGCGACGGGTCGCGGCGAAAGACCCGCGGGTCGGCCGCTCTTGGGGGTAGGCAGGAGAAACCCAGTGCGCGGATGGAGGCCCAGACGGCGGCACACGGGTTGGGCCAGTTCCCATCGCGACGTGCCGGTTCCGGTTCCGGAACCCGGATCCAGTTCCGGCCGTGCGACATGTGCATGAACCCACGCCGCGCGTCGTCACTGACCTTCGAATCGATCCCCTGAGGCCGCAGCACAGGCCGAGGCGCGTGGTCAGTATGCGATATGATTACGTAAAACAAACAAACGAACGCCGACTCAGTATTATATTCAATAACACAAAAACGCGCGCGCGCTCGCGCTGCATGCACGCCCTCGCATCAGTCACCAAGAAACAGCGCTTCTGAGAGCCCCTGCCGCACGCATCATCATAACACGCTCCCACCACGTCGGAGCCGTCGGCCGCTTGTCCCGCCCACTACGGAGGCCGCCAGGGCGGGCCGCCAGGGTTGTTCGCATCCTCACCTAAGCTATCGGTGGGATGTCCGCCCCCCCCCCGGCCCTCCTTCGCGCGTCATCTAGCAGCCCCGCGCCCCCCGTTTGCCGCGCTCCCAAGCCTTTCCCGCTCCAAGGAAACCCTGGCACACCTTCTGTTCCTTGGTCGCCCTTCTGCCCCTTTTGGGCTGATTGGAGAGGTAGCTGTTAGCGTTGGCTGCCGCCGCCGCAGCGGCCGCCGCGAAGTTTGCGTTGGAGAGCTGCGCCGACTGGTCGAGCGGGCGCTTCGCGGCCGCAGCTGCCACAGCGTTGGCTGCGGCGGCGGACAGCGCAGCGGCCGCAGCCGCCGACACGTGGGACTGCGGCACGCCTTGCGGCATGCTTGCGGCGGAGGGGCCGGTCGTAGCGGCGATGGGCACAGACGACTGCGCACCAGCGGCGACTGCAGCTGCCCCGTGCTGCAGCTGTTGTTGCTGCTGCTGCTGCTGCTGCGACTGCAGCGCCTGGCTCTGCTGCCCTGCGACAGCCTGCTGGGCAGCCTGGCTCGCCTGCCCCAGCGGCTGCTGCTGCTGCGAGGCAAGATGGGCCATCGGCATCAGCTGCTGCTGCTGCTGGATCTGCATCTGGTCGTTCGGCGACTCGTCACCCTCCTCCTCCTCCTCCTCTTCCTCGTCTGCGAGGACAGGACACCAGGCACGACACGCAGTCAGCGGCGCCGCCCTTCCGCTTGGCTCTCCCTGCTCGGCGCGGCAACACCATCGGGCCTCCCACGCGTACTCGATGCACAGACCAGCCCTCATCCCCGACCCACCACCAGCCCGCCCATTACACCAAGCCCATCACCGACCTCGCCCACCCATTCACCCACCCCCGAACCCTAGCCCATCTCCCCCCGCCTCCCTCCTCACCCGTGTGCTCCTCCTCCTCGTCCTGGTACGCCTCGTCGCTGTTGGCGGGCATCATCAGGGGCATCGACATCGTCATACCGCCCGGCATGTCCGGCACCATGCCGCAAGCACCACCGGTGGGGTATTTAAACCCGCCCATGGCCGCCGCCATTGGCCCCATGGCCGCCATCGCCGCACCGGCGCCCATGCCGCCAGCAGCGCCCATGGCCGCCACCATGCCCTGCGGGACCATGCCGCCTGCGCCTGCGGCCCCGCCCTGCGGTGGCATGCCGGACATCGCACCCGCCATGGCCGCCTGCATGGCTTGCGCCTGCTGCATCCACTGCGACGCAGCCGCAGCGGCACCGCCTGGACCCGCAGCACTGCCTCCCGGCATGCCCATCCCGCCCATCCCCATCCCCATCCCGCCCATCCCCATCCCCATCCCGCCCATCCCCATACCGCCCATGCCCATCCCGCCCATGCCCATCCCGCCCATGCCCATCCCGCCCATGCCCATCCCGCCCATGCCCATGCCGCCCATGCCCCCCATCCCCATCTGCATCATCATAGATTGCATCATGGCCTGGTACTGCGCCGGATTGACGCCGCCCATGGAGCCCATCATGCCCGCTGCTGCCGGGCCCATCATAGCCATCATGGCCTCAGCGCCACCAGGTGCACCACCGCCGCCGCCGGGCGCGCCGCCGCCCATGCCCGCTGCTGCCATGCCCATGCCGCTATACATGCTCGCCGCCATCCACATCTGCCACCAGTACATCATCGCCGCCTGCTGCTGCTGGGCCGCCTGCCACTGCTGCGCGAAGTCCGCCAGCGGCATGCCCGTCACCACACTCCCAGATGGCGGCGCATCAGCTCCGGCGCCACCTCCCGCGAAGCCTGCATGACCCATCATGCCCGCGCCGCCGCCTGGCGCAGCCGCCGCCATCGCCGCCATCTGAGGCCCCGCCATCGCCGCGAAGGCGGGCACCAGGCCCTGCATGTACGGGTACGCTCCACCTCCCATGGCCGCCATGCCGGGCATCTGCATCCCTGGCATCCCCCCCATCCCCATCTGCATCCCCATCGCCGCCAGTCCCGGCGGCATGGCCATGGCCATCGCCATCGGCATGGGCATAGCCAGGTTGGCGCCAGATCCGGACTTGGCGTCATCCTGCTCCTCGTGGTTCAGGGCCACCTGCAGGCGTGCGGAAAGGGGGAGACGGGGCCGGGGTGGTGAGGACGCGCAGGTGTCGTTGGGTAGGGCCACCACCTCTGACCGAGGTAGGGTACACATTTAACCAAACACATGCTCAACCTGAGCCCTTGGCCTGGTCCGTCCTCGCTGCCATTCGGGGCTTCAACGCATATGACACCCAGTGTTGCTGACCACAATTACCACCCGGCTGAGGTTTTTTGTCGGTCCTGAGTGGCTCCCAGTCAAGCGAAGCTCCCACTAGGCTGCCTTTCCACGGCTAGGGTGCTGGCACGTGCGCTGGTTGCGTGTTGCTTCACCTTTGTCGTGATAGGGTCGTCTTGCGAGGTCTCCGGCTGCGACCGTTGCGAGCCAGAGGTGTGTGCGGGGCCTTGGCCGTCGTGGAGAAGGCCCGGCACCTTCCCTCGCCCAGCCTCATGCTCCGCAGCTGTTGCTAGGCTGTTGAGGGCATGGAAGGCGTTGAGCGTGTCTGGGTCTAGGTCGCCGCCGACAGTGGTGGCCGCTTCGCTCGCCAGTTTGAGGCACTTAGGCGACGAGCAGCGTGGACAGGGCAGCGGCTGCCGGTCGGCGCCGAGGCAGTCCTATGTTAGGCGCTTGCCACTGAGACGGGTGTCCAGGTTTCCGGGGCGGCGCCAGTGTCACGAGTGCCTCGCGGCTGAGCGCGAACGTGGCACAGGTGACAACGTTGGCGGCGAACTAAGGCTGTCACGACGGTCCACGTATATTTCAGGCAGCACGGATACGTAGAAGCCCTTGCCGTGTCGGGCCTCCTCCGCGCAATAAACGCGGCAGGCCCCACGGCGGCTAGAGTGTTGATAGGTAGCTTGCGCCTGCGGGCCAGCGGTCCGACTTCAATTATTGGAAGGGCTGTTCCAATCGAAATACGTAGGCCACTGTCTGAGAATATGGTAGCTGCATTTCGGTGCAAGTGGCCACCGAATAAATACAACAGCAAACAGCGTCTTGGCTAAAGCTTATCAGCCACAACTAGAATAGTAGCCGTGTTGGATAGGTGGTCTAGGCACCCCCGGCTCAGCAACGCATAAGGAGGGTTCGAGGACGATGTAGGCACGCCATCGCAGCGCTTGACCAACGCTATTCAAATCAGGCTCTATATCGCGCCTCAGAAGCCAGAACCCAGCAATATTAGGCTCTTAATGGTCCATACGGGAGCGCACCCGCGTCCGACGGTCCGATTCACGGTCCCTCACCGAAACTCGTACTATCGTGTCGCGCCTTGCTCCAACTAGGAACGCACGAATGTAGTTGCTTCACTACTTCATAAACGAGGTTCCCGCGGGGTTCTCCAGTTCGTGCGGCGCATTTAGCACTCAAATAATAGTAGCCGCTACCCTGGTTGTTGGCTTTGTCGTCGAAAGGTGAGGACTATGTGCTTGCCTATTTTTCAAGTTGTAGATGAGAGCTTCAAGCGCCTGAGTCACAGCGCGCCCCTTACTATTTCGCGGTGTTGTACACGTTGGAAAGGTCATGTCTCATGTGTCAACGCTTTGGGGTAGATTGGTCCTTCGTCACGCATGCATTGTACTTCTTCCCCAATCATGCCTAACTGTCCGGCCGATAGATTGCTTGCGTCCTTAACCTTGTCCCCGCCCTATCGCCCCACCCCTGTCGCTTCCACCATCCGCAAACTCCTACCCTTTGCAGTGGATCTTTAGCCATATTAACTTAAAATGTTCCCATTGCACGATGGAGGCCAGCACATTTAGGCAAGCCTTTCCTTGGGACCCGCCCACTCCGCCCCACCTGCTCCGCTTTCGAATCCAATCCCGCAGTGCAGCGCGTTGTCATTCGAAATAACCCAGTCGATAATTCAACCTGCACGTGCGGAGCAAAGACTGTGCCTGTCGATGATCGCCTGCATAAACCCATACGTCGCGGCCCCCAGGAGCGTATACGCAGGTATACGCCACGATGGCCCTTTCCACTGGAGCATTGCCATACATGACAGGCGCCCCGTTACTCGTCAGCGTAAATGATCCCGATGGAAGCAACGATAGCCTAGCTACGCGCGCAGCAAGTGCTCACAGCACGACTGACCTCCATATTTCGTCATGTGAAGCCCGGCCGGTGGCGCCATGGCACTGTGTCTTCATAACACGTATGAGGCGAGCTGCAGCCGGTGAGGACGTTCTGCTTCCTGCGTCCCTGCCTCCTTGCCGTGTATTATCAATACTGACAGCCATGTTTGCGCGCAGCCGCGGCGGTTGGCTTGGACCCGTCTGCTGCTAAGCGACGAGATCAAGCAAGAAACTGCTTAACTAAGCTCCAATGCGCTGTCACATGCTGGTTCGTTGCTACGGGTCGTTGGTAGCACACCAATACAGTACATGTTGACCGAAACTGTATGTCTGCCTGGAGCTCCGAAAGCCCCCGTCACGGCAACCTCTTCGTCCGCCGCCTCCGCTACTCATCATCACGAAGCATCGTCATCATCCGTCATACCCCATCTGCATAGCAATGATAAGCTGGCGGCCTGGCGGTTTCGCTGCCACGATTCGTCACCTCCACCCTCCTCCACTTCCCGTCCCAACTGCTAAGACTTTATCCATTGCACAGACAACCGCCGTAACATACTGCATCCCTTCCAAATGGTAAAAACACGTCGAAAACATCATGCAGCGGATGGCAAAAACGTCATGCAACCGCTGGCAACGGGTCGTGCGGTCGTAAGCTCCACTGCCGCGACAAGGACACCCAAGTCTTCCCCCCCAACCCCACACCCCTTGCGCGGACAGCCCACTAGCCCACACGCACGTCGCCTAGCGATACGGCAATCAAGCCAGATACCAGAACATACATCACATCTATTACAGTGTACGAAGTCCCCATCATGTTCCTGCACGAGGCACATGCACCACATTATACCATTACCACGGGGTTCATTTTTCTTCCAGCATTCCAGCATCTCTAAAAGAGGCAGTCCAGGCGCTACCATATCTCCCAGCCCGTGATCCGCACGCGGGCTCACTCCGTTCGCTCCTCGCCATCACTCCACACCGCCTGTCACCCGCACCGCCCGCACTCCGTTCGCTCCTCGCCATCACTCCACACCGCCTGTCACCCGCACCGCCCGCTCGACAGCTGCAATGCCGCATCAAGCGGCGACCCCACCACCCCCACAGGCCGCAGACACCACATCCAGTGACAACACGAGCGCAGCGCTGCGTATCGCTGCCACCGCACATGTGTCCCCAGACCCACCATCGAGACCCGGCGCGCCCCGGCGGGTTTACCTCACTGGCTGCGAGCAACGCATTATCACAAGTTTCCGTATGCTGGCGATGAATTAGCTGTCCGCACACTGACCACTCGCCACACACATACACACATACACACACCCTCCACTCCAAAAGAAGGCAAGAGGCCTGCAGGCCGCACAGCAGGCGGCCGAACCCCCCCTCCTCCTGGCTTTCCTCACAACCCCTCAGGACACGCCCTGTGTCTGGCCAGGGCAGGCGCGGGGGCAGAGCCGGCATCGGAACTGCACCGCCGCCTTGACACCCTCCGGTAGCGAGGAGCCATCCATGTGGGGTGGGGCCCAACGCACACGCCACTGCCCCTCACACACCGCACGACAGAGCCGCCGCTCGCGCGCGAACCCCGCACTCGGCAATCCGCACTCCCACCCTCCTCTCAACGCCCCTCGCAGCGGCTTCGCCGCCGCTGGCCGCTGGCCGAGTTGGCAATGGCAGCATAGGCGCTCACCCAAGCAGACTGCGCCGTCAGTGCCCACAACAACCCAATTCGCAAACATGCATGGTTTTTATTTCCGCTGCATCACATAACCCGGGAGCCGCGGCCCGCCCACCGAACCCAGCAGCCCCTTCCCCCCCACGCCGCGCAGCAGTGGTCCCAGCGGGGCCCCCGAGCCGGTCGTACAGCCGCGTGCGTGCATCCAGGGAGGGCGGGAGCGCACCTCCTCCTCCTGCGCAGACGCCGTCACGCTGGGGCCTGGGGGAGTGGCTTTTCAACGCCTCACACACACCAACACCAACTTGCGACAGCACACTTATTAAGATATAGAAGCACATCCGCCGCTGCTGCAGCCACAGCCGCAGCAGCACATGAAGCAATAAAACAAGAGCCGGCCGAGGCACCACGCGCTGGCAAACCAATCCGGTCCAGGCGTTCCAGGCGTTGCTGCATCGCCTAGTGACCAGTGCCGGCAGCAGCACCGCCGCCGCGCAAGCTCGGGCCCTGACCCTCACAGAGGTCGCAGCTCAAACCGCGTCATGATACTGATGTGGTCGCTGCCCCAGCCCTCCGCGGGCAGCCCCTGCGGCAGCAGCGCCAGGTCCGGCGGCTGCAGCACCGCCACCGGCACCAGCTGGAAACGAGGAGCTGGGCCATCGGCGGCCGCCTCGCCCCCGCCGCTGCTGCTGCCGCTGCTACTGCTGCTGCTACTGCCGCCGCTAGCCGAGGCGCAGCCGCCGTGCCGCTGCCCCTGCTCTTGGGAACCCTCGCCCTCGCCTCCGCGGCACCCGCACGGGGCCTCCCTGGAGGACGACCCTCCGCCAGGGCTCCCCCCCTGCTGCTGCTGCTGCGGACCCCGCCCCCCGGCTCCCGCGCCCCCCTGCAAGATGGCCTCGCCGGTGTACCAAATGAAGTCGACGGTGCCCATGAAGCCGCTGTGGATGGACGTGAAGGAGGGCTCGGCGCGCGCCACCTCCATGTAGCTGCTCCGAAGCCGCAGCGGGTGCCGTACGACGAGATCCCCGCCCGCCTCGGACGCCGGCTCGCTTTGCGGGAAGTCCATGGACCGCCGCCCGCAGCCGGAGGGCCCTATGGACGACCCGTCGGCGCTGAAGCGGCTGACGGAGGGGCTCGTGTGTTGACGGCCCATCGCGCGGCAGCTGGAGCCGGATGGCGCCTGGTCACCTCCACAGACCCCGTCGAGGCCCGCGGCGTCGGGCCCGTCGCGCCCCTGCTGCTGCTGGCTGCCCCTCTGGCCGGCACCAGCGGAACAGCACGACGGCAGGCCCCGGCCGCCCAGCTGCTGGCGGCCCGAGCGGGCGGCCGTAAACTGCTCCCCCATGGCCAACCTCAGCTCCGAGTCCGACCACCGGTCGCGCTGCTTGGACAGAAAGGAGTCGAGCACCTTGGTGGCGGCGGCGGCCTTGGCCCCAGGCGACGCCGCCGCCGCCGCCGCCGCTGCAGCTGCCGCCACCGCCGTTGCAACTGCCGCCGCCGCGGCCCCCGTGGCGGTGGCGGCGGTGTCCGCGGCGATGCTTGCGAGCCGTTGAGCGACGGCCGCCGGCGAGGCAGTGGTCCCGGCGTCCGCCGCCCCCGCTGGGGGTCTCTCACGAGGTGTGAGGGGGGGAGATGCGCCGGCTGCCGTGACGGTGGCGTCGGTGGTGGTGGGGCTGGAGCCGGACGGTGCTGCTGCGGCGGCGGCGGCTGTCAGCTGCGCGTGCAGCTGCTTGACCTCCGACACGGGCTTGTACTGAGTGTGACACACGCCGTGGAGCTGACCTGCGGGCGCCACCGCGTGTTGCACGAGGGGTAGCATGAGGTGGAACCGGTGGGGCGGCGGGGGGCAGGGCAGGAGCGGGTTGAAGGGAGGTTGCAAGAAAAACCCGTGTACGAAAGGAAAATCGTTTACCGTTGACGGGAGGTGGGTCGGGGTGGTAAAGACTGTCGCTGGACGGACAGCAAACAAACGAGAGGCAGCCAGGACGCTCTGTCCGCACCCACGTCGCCAAAACCACAGCCCCCCCCCGCCCTCCGCAAGCTGTCCAAACCCATCCCCCACCCCATCCCCCCCCCATCGTCGCCGCCCCCCGCACCGCTGAGCTTCTTGCGGGCGGTCTGCGCCAGGTCCAGCGACCCACGGGTCACATACTGGTACAGCGGGCTGCCCGCGGTGCTGTTGAAGTCTCCCGTGATGATCGCCAGCGTCTGCAGGGGCGGCGCCAGCTGACCCTCACCCGACCCCGCCTCGTGATCTGCCTGCCGGCCTGCCGCGCTGGGGGCCTTGCGCCTGCGGCCCTCGACCGCCGCGCCCCCCTGCGACTGCTGGAGGTCGCTGCCGCTGCCGCCGCCGCTGCCGCTGCTGCCGCCGCTGCCGCTGCTGCTGCCGCTGCTGCTGCTGCTGTGCGGCTCCTCCGCGGGCGGGTCTGCCGCCAAGTTGGCTGTGCGGTGGAGCAGGGTGCGCAGCTGGCCGAGCTTCACGTGGCCCTTGTCGGGGTCGAAGGTGATGTGGGTGGTGGTCACCAGCAGGCGCACGGAGGACAGGGCCTCGGCTGTGCGGCTGTAGGGGGGGAAGGAGGCGGTGTGTGTGTGTGTGTGGAATGGGAAACGGCCAGGGAGGTGGGGGCCGTGCAGGACTGCGCCATGCTTGGCGATGCGCCGTGGGGTTCGAGGTGTCGAGGTCGCCGCCTCCCTCGTCACCCGGCGGTGACACCGTTAAAACTCCCCGCCCCCCTCGCCCCCCCCCTCCCGGCCCCGCCCTCCACATACGCACCGGTCCATCCCCTCGGTGCTCCTGTGTCGTGGTGCCAGGCTGAGCATCATGGCCACGTTGTCATCCAGCTTAAGAGGCGCGAAGAACAGCTGCTGCGCGGAGCACACGCGCAACCGGTCCGTGCGCCTGCGGCGGTGAGAGCGCGGGTGCCGGGTCATCGACTGCCACGCCAGCTGCCGAAAGACTGCTCCCACATAAACTCACACGCAGAAAGACCGGCATGCAGAAAGACTGCTCACACATAGTCACACGCAGAAAGACCGGCATGCAGAAAGACTGCTCCCACATAAACCCACATAACGCGGGAGGCCCTGGGCAGGGCACCCCCCACCCCACCGCGAAGGCTATGCAGGCGTATGCAGCCACTACATTTCCCCAGTCGCGTTACCGGTTCTTTGATCGTAACCCCATCACGAAATTACTATGTCTACTGCACCAGCGCAAGGCCCCCCGGGGCAACACCCATGCTTCGCCTGATTGTCTGACCGCCGATCGAGCCCGACAAACCGCGACACCTGCGGGGCGCGGCGAAAAACACGTTCACACGAACTAGGAGCCGGAGGGCGGAGGGCTTACCAAAAGGTCGCACAGCCGTCGCGCCTCCGCCCAGTTCGCCCAACGAAGCGCCCCTCGTAGCTGCGGTGGTAGCGGTGAGGGTTCTTGGGGGGTGAGGGTTTGAGGGGCGAGGGGCAGGGCGGGTGGAGCGGTGGCGGCAGCCCTGCCGGCAGCACGCCCTTACACAGGTCGCCTGATCGAACCCCGTGCGACATAGCAGCGGTCCAGCGGCAGCTCAGCTGCCACCCCGGCAGCACCTAGAGGCCCTGGCTTCCAACTAACACGCAGCGTGGTCGGCCGCCCCTCCGCATGCTGCTGCTGCTCGCGGCACTGCCGCCTCCGTGTGTGTGACCGCCCGTGCTCCCTCCCTCGCCTCTCTCCAACACCCTTCCCTGCGACAGCAACTCCCCCCCCCCTCCCGCAGCCCCCATCTCGGGTGTCAGCTCACCGGTCCCACCATCCCGCCCGTACCCATCCCGCCGGAACCGACGTCCGACACTCGCCGTATCCTAGCCTATCCGATACTTTGCCCCTCGTACGACCAACACGCGTTGCTCCGCTACCCACCCCATGTCCCGCATCTTCTCCTCCAGTTCCTGGTAGTGCTGCACCTCCTGCGGGTCGCCGGGGCAGCCGGGCGGGGAACGGGGCGAGCGGGGGTTTAAGGAGAATCCTCGAATCCACGGCCGACAAACCAAGGCGGTGATGATAGCGGGGCGAGCGGGGGGGACCACCACTGGGTGATAGCGGGGGGGACCACCATTGGGTGATAGCGGGGGGGACCACCACTGGGTGATAGCGGGGGGGACCACCACTGGGTGATAGCGGGGGGGACCACCACTGGGTGATAGCGGGGGGGACCACCACTGGGTGATAGCGCGGCGCGTGCCGTGCATCATCAGCGGCGCCGCCGCCGCATGGTGCACCTCACACCAACCACCACCAACCACCAACCGTCAAACCCACGTCCGGGTCGCCGTCCCGGCGGGGAGCGTACCCACGTGCCTTACCGGCGGCCAGCGCCCGCGCAGACAGCACCTGGGGCTGCCGTCCGATGGAGCACCGTCCCAAGACGTAACCCAAGACGTAACCCAAGACGTAACCCAAGACGTAACCCAAGACGTAACCCAAGACGTAACCCAAGACGTAAGCGTAAGCGCTACTCGTGGTTTCCCCCTTCCTGCTCCCCCCACCTCCCACCCGCGCAACGCTCCTGCGCACCACCACCCCGCCATACCCCCCCCCCACTCTCATCCCGCTAGTAATGTCCTCTCTCCTCCTCTCAAAGCCAATTCCATGGGTTTCTTCGCCTCCCTCCGCTCCCACTGCCCCCCGCATTTCCCCGCCCCCCCCCCGGTTCTCCAGCATGCATCTCAAACGTCTGTTCTAAACGGTTTTTTCGGGCATCCACGGGTCTTCCTCGAACCCCCCCGGCCCCCACCTGCAAGCAAACCACATCCGGCTCCCAGTGGCGGATTTCCTCCAGCAGCAGCGGCCGCCGGTTCTCCCACCGCAAGTGCTCATCGGCCACGTCCCGGTACAACTTGGAAGCGAAGTGCTGGGCCTGAGGGCAGGCGGGTGGGAGGGTGGAGGGCGTTGCCGCTGAGACGCGAGTGTCGGGAGGTGGCGTGGGGCCCAGTTGGTTGCGAGATGGATGTGGGTCGCGTGTTTCGCGTTTCGCTTCGCGTGTTATACGGCCCCTCATATGCCACCGCTGGTTTCCTACACTTGACTCCCCCCTGCCCGACTTGGGTCGCTGCAGGGTGCAGGGACGCCAACATGGGGGAGGCAGCCGGAGGCAGCCGGAGGCAGCCGGAGGATGGCGATGTCGGGTGTGCGGCGCGGACTGGGTTGAGAGGGGCGGGGGGAGGGGCCGCGCCGAGCT
The DNA here is from genome assembly GCA_003116995.1 of Yamagishiella unicocca. Taxonomy (NCBI): domain Eukaryota; kingdom Viridiplantae; phylum Chlorophyta; class Chlorophyceae; order Chlamydomonadales; family Volvocaceae; genus Yamagishiella; species Yamagishiella unicocca. The sequence goes on from BDSL01000053.1 coordinate 566,883, forward strand.
GGTGGGGCTGACTGGACGGCGCTGCAGGGAGTTGCGCTGGCAGGCCGCTCCGTTGGAAGGAGATGACGGGGTGAGAGGCTGCGCGCGAAGGGAATGCCGCGAAGGAAACCGTCCGACCGGCAGCTGGGGTCACCGGGATAACCCCGCGCGCATACACACGCACACACCCGGGACGCCGCCATCGACACTGCTCGCAAGTAGCGTGAGCCGCGACGGGAGCCGAGCAGTACTGCGCGGACGTGCAGGAGCCCAAGCCCAGAAGTTCGGGTGGTCCAGCCAGGTGTGCCCATCGCTTTCTGTGCAACGGATAATCTTAGCTGGCATGAAGCGCTGGACTTACATACGTGTCAGCGAGGATGTTGTAGCACATCACGCTGAACTTCCACGCCTGTGGCTGTGGCGATGTCTTCGCCGGGTCCGCCGGTTCCAGATCGCCCGCGCTGGGGCGCATGGGCGCTGGCGCCCCGAGAAGTGCAGATGAAGAGGCGCCAGATGCAGACGCTGATCTTGTGGCGGTCGGCGAGGCCGACGCTTGCGTCCAGACTCGTTGTCCATACTGTTGGGGAGTCGAGTCCCCCGTATCTGAAGCCTGGCAACCAAGCGACGCCTTTGGATTCGTTTGCTGAGGCTCAGCTTTCCGCAATGCGCCGGACTGCTCTTCCCGAAGAAACGCCTGCATGGACGTGTTCGCCAGCTGGACCGCAGCTGTGGAGCCGCATCCAGCGGGCGCTGCCATGGCAGCTGCTGCAGCGCGAAGACTGCTGGTGACGCTCTGTGTGAATTCGTCAAGAGGCGAGTAAACAGGCGAGTAAACAGGTGCCGACTGTACTGACTTCTGCTGCGTCCTGCTGACATTTCCAGTGGCTTGAATATGCGATGCCATTGTTTGTACTTCACGGCGGACTCTCGCGCTGCTGCAGCGTCGAGCCCCAAACATAGTTCTCCTGAACGTGCTCCAAAGTCTGCCCACTATCTCCCAGGCCTAAGCCTGGCAACAGTACGGCTGTGAACACTGACTACCGCACAACTGCAGTAAGCGAATAGCGGTTGTGCGTGTCGCCGGCTGATGGACGTGGCGAGGGGGGGGGACAGGCAAAGTCCCGCCCTTAAAAAGCCCCGCGGCGAGGATAAATTGTTGCTATGTTGGCCGGCTCTAGCATTACTGCTAGTTTATTCTGCAAGCCGCCGCAAAAGCGATGAAACGTCAATAAAGCTTGAACCCCGCTCCGCTAACACTCTTGTATCCTTCGCACCAAAAAAAATATTATTGTAATCGCATTTAAATATGCATTTGTGTGGTAGGCGACAACACCTCTACACGCTTATTTTGCAACCGAAACTTGAACACCGTCGCAAGCATGAGGTGTCGGCGGGATCGCCGATGGAGGGAACCCCCTTCCCCCCAACTGAACATGACAGCAAAAGTTTTTTGTCCTTGTAGTGTTGTAGATACTGTGATACTTGCATGGGACTTCCATCATATGACACGTGGAGTGCCCTTTCGCGAATGTTGGGGTCAAGCACGTCTTTAAAACCCGGCCACTGTCAAACACCCTCACAACCACAATCGATATTACTGACCATGAGATTTCTGCTGAAAACTCCAAACGCCGTTTTGGGATAGGTATACTGTATGTTTACCTCCAGAACGTGCCTGGCTTCTACGACTCACTGCAGAAACACCGACGTTTGCATTATATTAGGGAATGCGAAGTGTAAACAACATGGCCGAGACACCGCAGGCGGCAACCACAACCACAACCACCGACAGGATGGCGCCCGGAAACCCACCTGGCGACGGCGCCCCCTTCGGTACCCCGCTGGTTGTCGCACGGCATGAACCCTCGTCAGCCTCCGATATGGTCCGCCGAGCACTAACCGCTCCTTGGCGCAGTGCGCAAGCAAAAGCCGACGCTTCGCGAGGCGGAGGCGCCGACCGCAGCGCCCACGTTATCGGGAGCGCCAGCACAGCTGTTGCCGCCGACGCTTCAGTCCGCAGCCGCATGAGCCTTCCTCGCAGTAACGGCAGCGGCGCGTCGCACCGCAGCCTCTTCACCATCGACGGCCTTCCCGAGCCCCTACCGGCCGATATCTCCGTAATCAGCATTCAGCAGGACGAAAGGAGCAGGGGCCGGGGCGGGGGTGGAAGCGTTGCCGGAGGCAGCCGCCATCAACCAGGGCGCCCATTCGCGCATGCTGCCACGGCCATCGGTGCTTCTACTGAGGCCAGCGGCTCTGGGCACCAACGGCAGCGGCAGGCACAGCAGCAGCGGCAGCAGTCTCCCTACGCCTACACCTCCACAGAGCAGTGGCAGGCGCGTAACTCTGCAGGAGGCTACTCGCCGCCCCCGCTACTGCCATCCTCAAGCATGCAGCAGCAGCAACAGGCCGCAGTAGCAGCTGTCCCGAACCAGACAGCTTCGACCGGTACGGGGTTGCTGGGCGTCATGCACGACTTGCTTGGTCTGTCGGGGGGGGCTGACGTGTTCGTACGCAACCGCAACAACCTCGTCACCATCAACAACGTAAACATCAACAACCTCAACGTCAACACCATCAACGTCAACAACACGCGTGCCGCTGGCGCTGCTGTGGCCGGCACCGCCCACTCGGGCGAGCCGTTGCTTCCTGCGTCGCCCACCAGCGATGTACCCGCAGCGGCATCTCCCGGCAACGGCAACGGCAGCGGCACCGCCGCCGCCAACCACCTGCGCCAGGTGGCAGCCAGCCCCGGCCTGGACGACTACTGGGACAGCGCCCGCAACCCCATGAGCATCAACTACAACCCCTCCCTGGACCACCATCAGCACCCCCTGGAGCAGCAGCACCCCGCTGGCACCCCGGGCTCGCGCCAGCCCCGCCCTGTCAGCGGTGGTGCCGCCAACAGCGTGACGCCGTTGTCGCAGCCGCGTGAGTCATCGTCCGACGGCAGGCGGGGGGCCGGCGCGGCGGCATTTGAGGCCGCTGCGGGGCCGGCGAACGGCGTAGGTGCCGCCGCCGCCAACGGCGCGTACGGCGCCCTACAGGGCGGCGGGAGCGGCCACGGCAGCGGGCAGTTCGTGGTGTTGGATATGAAGGGTCCCCTGGGCACCCCAAGCACAACGGAGGCCGCGGCCGCGGCGTTTGCGTCCGGAGCGGCTGCCTCCCCCGCGGCCCCGGAGGCCGCCGCCGCCGCAATGGGGCTGCCGCTGACGCTGCGCGGCCGCGTGGCGTCGTACTTTGGGAAGTGGCGCGGAGTGGACGACACCCTGATGCCCGCGGATCAGCCCATCGACGTGTTTTGGTCGTGGCTGGGGGCCTTCCTGTCCATCCTGGTGGTGGCGGCGCTTAATGAGTACCTCACGTGAGGCGGGAGGGGGGAGGGAGACAGGGCGGGAGGGGGGAGGGAGAGGAGGGGAGGGAGAGGGAGGGCAGGGAAGGAGGAGGTGACGCCACCGGTGTGGGGCGACGATGCGGCTAGTCCGGTGAGAGGAACCCGGCATGACCCATGGCTAGTCATGGTGGCTCCAACTGCTCGCTCCAGTGACCCCCCCTCTCCCGCCCTCTCCCGCCCGCCGCCTGCCGCCTGCGTCACGTCCCCGGCCGCAGCCCCCGCGTCAGCCTGCCGCTCATGATCGCCTCGTTCGGAGCTTCAGCAGTGCTGCTCTTTGGGGTCCCCGCGTCCAAGCTCGCTCAGCCCCGGAACTTCTTGGGTGGGTGGCTGGCTGGCGGGGCGGGTGCGGGAGCCGGTCCAGCGGAAGGGAAGGGATCTGGGAGACCAGTGGCTGGCCAGGTGGCTGGGCAGGTGTGCTCTGCGAGGGCTGCCCCCTCTTCGCGTGTCCTTGCCGCCGCTCCCTCCTCCGCCGCCGCCGATTTCGCTTCGCCGCCGAAGGTCGACATGCGACCTCCGTCTTTTCCACACCCAACCTCTCCGGCATGCATCTCAAAGCGTCTGTCCTCCAAAAACGGTTTTTTTCGCATCCACGGGTCTTCCTCGAAACCTCCCGCCCTCTCCGCAGCCCTGGCCCCAGCTACACTTCCCATGTCGAGTAACCTGTCCGGTTCTTTTCTGCACACACACACACCCCGCAGGTGGCCAGGTGGTCAGCGCCGTGGTTGGGGTGCTGGTGCGACTGATGTTCACATCGGCGCCGCACCTGGTGTGGCTGTCGGCGGCGTTCGGCATGTCCCTGGCGCTGGCGGCCATGCAGCTGACGCGCACAGTGCACCCGCCGGGTGGGTGAGGGGATCGAGGAAGGCCCGCGGACTAGGAAGACCTACGAGTAGGAAACCGTTTGGTACACATGTTTGGAGATGCGCCCGCGGGGTGGGTGATCGGGTCAGGAGGGGTCCGCGAGCGCGCGGTGGGGCTGAGAGTGGGCGGACACAGCGGGCTAGGCTTTGGACGCTCGCTCTAGCCGTGCGGCAGCAGCACTGCTATGTGCGGCTGGGACGAGACGAGACGAGGAGTGCACAGCCCCATGCCCTCCGCAACACTCCCGAGCCTTCCTTCGCAACGTCTGCTTCCCTGCTCCGGCTGGCGGGGGCGCCACACCACATTGCACATTGCACGTCGGTCGTTGGACATGTGCCACGGCCTCCGCCGTTTCCAACCCGGTACCCCACACACGTGGTGCACACCGCAGGCGGCGCCTCCGCCCTCATCGCCGCCTCCGCTCCCTACATCGGCCCCTGGCAAGGCTTCAAGTTCGTGCTGACTGTGTTTTTTGGCTGCGTCGCGATGCTGGTGGTGGCGATCCTGGTCAACAACCTGAGCTCCCGGCGGCGCTACCCGACGTATTGGATGGGCAAGTGATGAAGCCACGTGTGGGGCAACGCACGCCTCAGTCTGGCGACGTAGTGGGCACGGCCCCGGGACACAGCCCCAACCAATGACGACTACATGGCCCCTTGCCACAGCCCCAACCAAGAATAATAAACCTCGGCAACAATAAGCTTTTTTGTGTAAGTCTCCCCGCTTCGCCAGCGCCGCTGCTACCCAGGCCTGTTTGCCATATGGACGGCGCTTGGCCGCGGTGATGGCAGATCAACTCCCGCAGGGTTTGCAGTTTGTACCTTTGATCCATGCGTGGTACCTGAAGACCCACGATGCAAGTGCCTGGCCTCCGCCTCACACGATCGCAATGTGATGGCCGTCGAGTGGGTGAGGTCATGCATTAATACATGTTCTAAAAGGCAAGGCTGGCCCGAAATGGAATTGCGGGTCGAAATGTCAAGAAAGTGCATGTAGTACGAATTGGGCGCTGATGTGTACAGTGCGTTTTTCCTGTTGGTACGGTCGGTTTATACGGCCGGTCGGTTTGCCGTTTGCACGCCGGTGTGATGTACGGCTCCAGGTGAGCGGGCCAAGAGACGAGGAACGATGGATGCGGAGGCAGAAGGGGGGGCAGAGGATGAGCTAATGTTGCACCCCCTGCTGCAGGTCGGCCGCCTTGTTGTTGCGAACACTATCCGTGGCGGTCTCCTCAGTACGACGCCGACAAAGACGGTGGCTGAACTACGCCATGAATGGAAGTAAATAATCGTACATTACCTTTTTGAGGCCCCTTGGTTGCGATGTCATCTTGAGTTTTATATCCGGGCGCCTTTTAAGGGCGGCTGCGTTGTGACATGATACGTCTAATGTAGTAGTAGTAGTAGTAATAGTACAACAGCATGCCCAGGTATGGATGGCCAAGAAACTCAATTATTGACCGCTCAGCCCGCCTAGGCGTTAACGGTGGTGGGGGATGCCTTTGCTTGTCGACGGGACCGATCCTATTGTATTCTTGCAGATCGGCCTCCTCTTCTGTTTCCATCTCTCCGACGAGTTGGGCGAGCTACCTTTCGAGTATTCCTGCAGCCACGGCACAGTCCGCAACCCTCGCAGAGCGTCTTGGCGATACGCTCTTAGCTTCGCTTCGCGTGGTGTTGTAGGGAATAAACAAACCGCGGATGGCGGGTACGAAACATAGCTGTCGTACGAGGTGGCGATTCGTACGCTGGCCGGTGACCCCGTGCCGCTGCGTCCACGGCACACTCTGGATGCCTGCATGCGGATGCTTGCATGGAACACATGCGTCATTGTCACCGGCTCTGTCATGAAGCCATCATGCCACGCGCCAAAGCCGTCGTGCCCGCTCCCAACCCCACCTCCCCGAACCCACCAGCACGGGTACCTGCTGCCGCCTGCGATAGCGCGGGCCTGGATGTACGTCATGTCGTGCAATTGGTGCAGGCATACCCGTTAACCGACCCCAGCCAGGTTCCGGAGCGCGATGAGTACGCCGCGAGCAGGGGCGGGGGGTCTGGTGGGCGCTGAGCTGGGTGCGGTGGCCAAGCGCTGGGTGCCTAAATCCCCACCAGGCGACCCCAGCGGAAGTGACGGGGATCCCAATCGGGATCGGGAGGGGGAGTGATCCTCACAGTCGGCCTCGACCAGAAGCTCATACACACTTAGCAAGAGCTCCATTAAAGCTGGCCCCAGAAAGGGTGTGGTATACCATACCTATTTTACGGTACTTCTAAATTCCTACCAGCGCTGAATTCCTACCGAGGAAAGGAACCTCAGCACGGTTGCTGCTGCGGTGCCAACACCTCCCGCACGCAGCCGCTACCATCCTGCACTTGCCAGCCCCGTCGCGTCCCGCCTGGCGACGAGGCTCCGGCGCGCCGCGCTGTTGCGACCTGTCCCCTCAAGCCCAATACGACAAGCAACCGCCCTCAACGCGCCAACCCGCGGCAGCCCCGCAAGCCCCCAACGCGCCAACCCGCGGCAGCCCCCGCGCGCGGCCGAGCCAGCTCCCCTCACTCGGTCCAAGCATCGATCGGTCCCCACATCCACAGTTCCGCGCCAGCACCGGAGGTAGGGGGATTCGAACTCTCGCCCTTGCCTTACTCCCCCAGCCGCGCCGCACAGCAGCCCCAGCCCCAGCCCATGCACACCACCACCCCCGCCGGCCTCCGGCTGCTGCTACTCCTGCTGCTGCTGCCGCTGCTGCTGGCCCCCGCCGACCTGTACCTCCAGGTCTCTGATCCGTGCCTGCAGCTGCGCACTGGCTGTGCTGTGCGCCGCTGCCGCCGCCGCTGCCGCCGCTGCCTCCTTCTTGTGCGCCTCGCGCTCCTGAGCCGCCAGCGCGCGCAGCCGCTGGACCTCCTGCGCCAGCAGCGCGTTGTCGGCGCGGGCTCGCTCCAAAGCCACCTGCTGCTGCTGCTGCTGCTGCGGGGGCGGCGCGGGCAGCTGCTGGCGCGCCGCCGCGGCCGCAGCCGCTGCTTCCGCCTGCTCTCGCCGTTTGCGTTCGTCCACCTGGTACCAACGACGGGGTACGTGGGGGCCGAGAGCTAAGCGAGGCAGCATCAGGCCAGGCTGCAGCGGCGCAGGTGGCCTGAGCTGGGCTGCACCTGCCCCCTACTAGCACCCCGATCGTCGCGACTGGACCCGGACGCTCCCTGCTGGTGCCGCGCTGGTCACCTAAACGCTTCTTTGCCAGCCGCCCAAACTGAACCTGACCCACGCATTGCGAGCCCCTCCCCCTTCCCGCGGCTCTCCCCGCGCCCTTCCCGCCCTCCTCCGTGCCCTTCCCGCCCTCCTCCGCGCCCTTCCCGCCCTCCTCCGCGCCCTTCCCGCCCTCCTCCGCGCCCTTCCCGCCCTCCTCCGCGCCCTTCCCGCCCTCCTCCGCGCCCACCCTGCCCCACCCGCGCCCCCACACCCACCAGCTGCTGCTCCTGCTCCGCCAGTCGCGCCTGCAGCAGCTCAACCTGGCTGCTCCGCTCGTCCACCTCCTTGCTCCGCTGCTGCACCTGCCCCTGCAGCTCCGCCGCGCCCCGCTGAGCCTGCTCGGCCCGCTGCTGCTGCTCGTCCACCCGCTCTTGTAGCTCGTCCACCCGCCCTTGCAGCTCGTCCGCCCGCTGCTGCGCGACCAGCGTCGCCGCCGCGTTGCCGCCCACATCCCACTCCTGCAGCCGCCGCAGCAGCTCCCCGTTGTCGTCTCGCGCCTCAGCCAGCTGCGCCTGCAGCTGCGAGACCTGTGTCGGGGCGACCGGTCGAGGGAGGGGCAGCAGCATTCAGGGACAGCCAGCGGGGCAGCCAGCGGGTAGCACGGGAGGCCACGTCTGTACGACCGTACGGGCGGCAGTAGGTACCTGTTGGGCATGGGCCGTACTCCGGCTTGTCAGCGTTTCTTGCAGCTGCGCGGCGAGCTGCTCCAGGGAGGTGCGCGCGGCGTCCGACTCCGCCAGCCGCGCCCGCAGCTGGGGTCGGAGCGGGGGAGGAGGGTGGCGGGGAGGGTGCACATCGTCACGTCACGTTCGGGAGCGTCATTCCGACCGCCGACAACGGAAGCATTGACGTTGGCAAGCAAGCAGGCCGTCGCAGAGTGCAACAAAAAGCCCAGCGCAGCGCACCACAGCACAGCATAGCACGGCGCAGCACAGCAAAGCACAGCACGGCGCAGCACAGCACGGCGCGCACCTCCGCCGCCGGCCCCTCCCCCGCCCTCTCCAGCTCCAGCTCCCCCAGCCGCTCCGCCATGGCACGGTTGGCGTCTCGAAGCATGGACGTCTCGCTGATGGCCTCAGCGGCTTCGGAGCCTGCGGGGGGACAGCGGAGCGGGTGACGCGGGCTGACCTCCGCCTCCCAACACAGGCGCCCGCCACAGCCCCGCCAAGTGGCGCCACACGCCCCAGGTCCCTCCCTGGAGCCGCAGCTCCGAGACCCACATGCCGTCTCCAACCGCTGGACGAGCACGTCCACCAACCGCCGTACGTCCGCACGGCTCTGCAGGTGGATGCCCAGGCGAGCTAGCGGGTCGGCGGCAGCGCCGCCGTTGCCAGTCACGGCGGCGGCGCCGCCGCCGGCTGCCTGCCCGTGTTGTTGGTGGCGGTCCTGGTGGTGAGGTGGCGCTGCGCGCTGCGGGGTGCGCAAGGGGTGGGTTGGTGGCGGTCATGCAGCTCGATGTCGGGCAGGGAGTGGGGACAGTGCGGTCAGACGACTAGGAGCGGCTGACCATTCGACGCACCTCGTGTTCCCCTCCACCGCCAGTCACAGCGACCCGCGGGTCGTGCCCAGCGTACCCAGCACCGCCGCCGCGCGAGGCTCCCGCCAGCAGCCCCTCCTGCGCGCTAGCCCCTCCTGCGCCGGCGCCTGCAGCCCACGCCGCCGCTGCCGCCATGCTGGTCAACGCTGTGGTGCTGGCGGCGACGCTGGGCCCCGAGGCGTCGCTGGCGCTGTCGTCGCCGGCGACGCTGCCGCCGCCGCCGCCGGGGTAGGCGAGGTGGCGGCGGGTGGCAGCGGGCCCGTAGCTGGCCTCGGAGGGGGTTGCGGAGGGACTGGCGCCGCGAGGGAAGTCGGCGTCAGCCAGGGACGTGGAGCCGTCGGCCAGTAGCCTGTGGTGGTTTCGGAGGGCCGTTGGCGATGAGGTGTCAGCATAGGGCCCGCCTCCCGCCCTCGCTCCCCCCCTCCCCGGTTCTTTACTTGTAACCCCCCTCCCCGGCGTCCACAGGTTTGCCGGTCGTCCGTCCCAATGCTCCAGCATGCGCCCACATCCTCGCTGTCCGCCGACCATGCGCCCACTATCCTGTCTTTTTCGTGTCACCGGCTTTCACGCCACCCCCCCGTCGTCCTCGCGGCCCTCGGCGCCCCCCACCCTGTCCGCGCGGCCCCCCGTGTGCTGCTCCCGCACCGCTGCTGCTCCAGCCTCCGCCGCTGCTGCTGCTGCTGCGCCCGCGCCAGGGCCTTATCGAACTCCAGGAACGACTTGAGCTGCGGCCCCCGCGCCACCTCCGCGGTGCCGATCAGCCGCCACAGCCAGCGCTCCAGCTCCCCGCGCCGGCGCTCCAGAGCGTCCCGCTTGTCGCCCAGCACCAGCGGGTGCTTCGGGGGCGGGGCCATGCCCCTGGCCGACATGACGCTGGGGAAGGCAGCCTTGAGCTGCCGGGCGGAGGAAGACCCGTGGATGCGAGAAAAAACCGTTTAGAACAGACGTTTTGAGATGCATGCTGGAGAACTGGGTTGAGGATACGAAAGGGGTGGGGATGAGGTGGGGGGAGGGCAGCATCAGGAGGAGAGGTACCCTGTGTGGTCCAGGGAGGGGAGGGCGGCAGAGTGTGGCAAAGAAGGCCGACGACGGGCGGTGCTGGAGGTTGCAGGTGCGATGGGTTAGGAGGGTTACATAAAAGAACCGGTAACTCGACTTAGGAGTTGTAGTGGGTTAGGAGGGAGTTGCGGTCGCGAGTGGATGGCAGTACGGCAGGGGTGACGGGGCTGACGCTTGTGGCTCCGGGAGGCACACGTGGGGGGAAGTCAGGGAGGGGGGGGATATGCGCGCTGTAGTAGGGATTGGTGCGGACGAGCCGCACCCTGCCTTTGGGCCTCGCTGTTCGAACACGAGTAGGGCAAAGGTGCGATGCAGGCAACGGCCAGATAGCACCGCACCTGATCATGCAGATGCCGAAACTGGCTGTACCTCCGCAACACGAAGAAAGGTGCTGAATCCGTAAGAGCCGCGCCGTTACTTTGTCCGCTGCCCTCATCATTCTGTTGCTGGAAGAAGACGTTCACTCGGTAGAGCTGCGCAAAACGGAGGGCCGGGCGCAGTTAGCCCGAGTGCAGCACCGGTTGTTCCTGCCACACCACCGCCACCTACCACAACGGGCTCCCCGTTTTCGTCCTTTCCAGTGATATGGGTTGGAATATTACATGCGTAACGCCAAGCCATGAAACTTTGCCTTGAAGAGCCTTGTCAGGTCTTGCCTTGGTACGTCCGATACCTCGGGGATCAGCAGATCCACATCTTGTCTATATATGTCATGTATGCTACGCTCTCCGTTGTCGCAAAAAAGCAGACAGAGCAAGAAGACACAATGTCTTAATGCCAGATTATCAAGGTAGGAACTGAGCGCAGCTTCGGGCTGCTACACATATTCTAAGGCACAAGGAGTACATTTTCGACTAGACAGGGTAAAAGTTGGAATTGGGTTGCAAGTAGTTGCCGTTGCCAGGCCGCTAACGACCTGCATAATCGCGTAAGCCCTGCTGACGGTCAGCAGCTGACCAGTACGTGAGAGGCGTAACTTCTACCTCACTCCATCCCAGGACCTGCGACATATATTCATAATAATTGGTGCCTTCGTTACGTGTCGCCGAGCGACAAGCGTGGCTCCCTGTGACAGACTCCGACGCAGCACTTTACACTCTTCACCTGTCCCCGCAAACGTTTTGTTAGGGCAAAATGAGCGTCGAGAAGGAAACTTTGTCGCCACAGGGCCGCCTGCGGGTGCTGTGCCTCCACTCCTTTCGGACCAGTGGCTTGATATTCCAGCAGCAGGTAAGCCACCACCAGGTGTCGGTAACCATCGCTTCCTCCCCCACAAACCCTTACAACCCCAAACTCGCATCACGCAATCCCACAGCCACAGTCCCCCTTGCCCCGCCCACAAAACCCTTTGCCTTCCCTCCCTGGACCGACAGCTGCAACGCGCAGGCCTCCTTGAGGCGCTCTCAGACCTGGTGGAGTTCGTAAGTCTCTAGATCTGGAACCAAAGGGCGGGCGGGGATCTGGGTCAGGATCCACGGAGCCAGCCGACTGTGCTCTTCACCCAGTCCGACCACCTGCCTCCACCTTCCCGCAGACCTTCATCGACGCGCCTCACCCAGCTAGCGGCCCCATCCCTCGTGACGTGCGGCCGTACTTCGAAGGCCCCTACTACGAATGGTTCACAGCGGAGGCCGTGGTGAGTGGTTGGGGAGGTGCCTGGCTGGGTTGGGTTGGGTTTCGGAGCTGCCGTACGGCCAGGGCTGGGGCGGAAGAGCGCTGAGGACTGCTTAGGAACGGCAACCGAGGCTGGGAGGGGGGGAGCCGGAACATGTGTAGTCCAGTCAACCAGCCAGCTAACCAGTCAGCCAGTCAAGCCAGTCAAGCCAGTCAAGCCAGTCAAGCCAGTCTTGCGCTAGTGAAACGTTTTTGGGTCAGCACATGCTTCGCCCATGAAACCATCACGTGTCTTGATGGTTGAGTGTCTTGATGGTTGAGTGCCGTGGCTCGGACGCGGGGGCCTCCTGCTACAGCCACTGCGGCGCCACTCAATCCCCCTGTCGCGGTTCCTGGCCGGTTCCAGGGCGACCTGGTCGAGTTCGACGAGGCCAAGATGGAGGTGGGGCCTTTGGAGGGTTACAGAAAAGAAGCGGTAGCTCGACTTGGGAAGTACAGTGGGTGCATAGCCTTCGGCTTTTGGAGGGGGGAGGTGATTGAGGGGCGGGGGGGGGCGACAGAGGGGCCGAGGAGGTGCGGGCCACAGTGCGGACTCGTCAACGGCCGGGCTCGGCTGTCTGGCTGCAATAAAACAAGTGCCGTAGCACAGCCGCCGCCTGGCATTCCGGAATGGGCCGCTCGAGCGCGGCGGCCTGGACAACGCTCCCGCACGCCCTCCGACTTTAGTCCTCCCCCGCCAAGTTCCCCAGCATGCATCTCTAAACGACTGTTTTGAACGGTTTTCTCTTTCGTGCACGGGTTTTCCTTGCAAACCCCCCTGCCCCGTGCTCTCCTCGTCGCCGCCCCCGCCGCCTCGCCGTCCGACGCACCCTGCGTCCAGGCTTCGGAGCGCTTCCTGATGTCCCAGCTGGCCGAGCGAGGCCCCTTCGACGGACTCATGGGCTTCTCGCAGGTAGGCCGCGGCACGGGACCGGAGTGACGGCGAGACGGGAGGATTGAAGATTTGCTGGGGAGCCATTATGAGGTGCTTGCATGTTTTGGGTATGCAAAGCAGGCCTTCCTCCCCTCTCCCCGCGAAGCCACCCACCCACCCTCCTTTCCGCCTCGCCCTGGCCGCCAGGGCGCGGTCATATCTTCAGCGATGGTGGCGCTGCAGCGGGCGGGGCTGCGGCCGCAGCTGGCGGCGCAGGCGCCGGTGCGGTTCTGCATCCTGTTTGGAGGCTTGAAGGTGAGGAGCGAGCCGAGCCTGCCTGAGGCTGGGGCTGGGGCTGCTGAAACACAGTCCGCCCTGCCCAGATACCCACCAGCTCCCCCTGCCAGCTGCCTGCCAGCTGCCTGCCATCTACCCGCCAGCTACCCGCCGTCACCTTACAGAGCGCCTGCCCTCGCCAGCTGCTGGACACCCTCCGCCGCCTGCTGTCGTACATCGTCCCTCGTACTTGCACACCCACCACCACCGACCGACGCATTGCACCGGGCCGTACACCCTGGTTCTGGATCCCGACCGTAGAGCCGCCACCCGGGTCACGTGGCTGCCTTCGAGGCGCTGTCCGGCAAGGTGCCGTGCCCCTCGCTCCATGTGTACGGCGACAAGGACGCGTTAAAAAATGTGAGTGGGCGGTCCAGGGAGGCGTGCTAAACGGAGGGAGCGGGCACCTTTTTGCCGGATAGGATTGGGCTGCCGCATTGGCTGCGGCAGGACGCTGCGCCCTCTCCAGTACTCTCGCCGTGCCGTGTTCCTGCTACGTCTTCTGCCGCACCTGCTGCACCCGCTGTTCGTGTCATCGCTGTCTGCCTTCAGCGCCCTTCCCCCCTGCCCCCTAAACCCCATTGCCGCCAATCCTCTCCCCCTATTGCTCCATTCCCTCCCCGGTGCCCCCCGGTGTCTGTTCTAAACGGTTTTTTCTGGCATCCAAGGGTCTTCCTCGAACCCTCCTCCTCCTCTCCTCCCCTCCCCTCTCCTCCCCTCCCGCCCCCAGCCTCATTGCGTGGAGCTGGCCGACTCCTTCCAGGGCGCCACCGTGCTGCTGCACCAGAGAGGTGTGTGGGTTTCGAGGAAGGCCCGTGGATGCCAGAAAAAACCGTTTAGAACAGACGTTTTGAGATGCATGCTGGAGGACTGGGTTGGGGAGAGGTGTGTGTGGGGGGGGGCCGAGAAGGCCCAGAGAGAGGCGGGGGGGGAGCGGCGGTTTGCATGTTTTAATTTGCCGCTAAGCCGCCGCAAAGCTCCCTCCTCGGAAAATGGTCAGTCCGTACGGCGCGTATCGCACGACCCAGCGACGGGGCCCGCAGGAGGGAGTGGCGAGGTTGTGTGTGTGGTGTGGTGTCTGTGTATGTGTATGCGGGAGGTGGCCATGTTGCAGGCAGGACATAGGACATATATGTGGGTGGGATTTGGGGGAGGTTAGGTTATTGTACGGAGATGGTGGGATTTGGGGGAGGGTCGATTGTAGTACCGAGATGGCGGCACCTCATGGCCCGCCGTGCCTAACACAGTTGTGTGAATGGACAGCGTGCAACCCTGGACATGCTACGTTGCTGTGCTTCCGCAGGTCACGTCATCCCCGCCCTCCAGCCGCAGCAGCTGGCGGCGGCCCGGGCCTTCATTCAGTCGGCGGCCGTGGTGGCGGCACCGCTCCAGGCATTCCCTGACCCGCGGCTGCTGTCCCGACAGCCCACCTCCATGACGTACAGTGCCGTACAGCTTCCGGGCCGGAACACGGAAGGGAGAATGCGGAAGCTGAGTGCGGGCGCGCGGGCGGGGCGGGGCGAGCAACTGGAGGTGGCGGCAGCGGAGAGGCGACCGTCGGGGGCGGCCGAGTGGGGGGGTGAGGCTCTGAATGCGGTGGCGATGCCGCCGGGTGATGTGTTGGGTGCGGGGCGGCGGGATGGAGGGTGGTCTGTGGTGGCAGGCGCCGGCGGCCCCACGCGGCTTGGCAGTAAGCTATGAGTCCACTGCGGTAGGGATGGGAAGTGGCGACGGGGCGGGCGCAGCGCCACGTGGTGTGACTCGGCCACCGAGCATGTGCGTTTGCAGCGGCCGACTGCTCGTAAGACGCAGTTGCGGTGCTGCGAAGGTGCGAAGTTGCCCTTGGGGGCCTTATACGGTACCCGGCGAGGGGCCGGCCCGCGGTGGAGGTCAACCGAGCGAGCGGGATTGACGACCTGACGGGGGGGTGAGGAAAACGGGGGGGGCCGGTGCGACAACAGGCAGCGACGACCGTTGCGCGCGGCTGGGGAGGCGGCGTTTTGAACGTTACCGACGCTGGGCTTTTATCAATACGCGCAAGTGGGCCAGGAATGGCGAGCGGGCGGGTAGTTGCGGGCCATTGGAAGTTGACCGTTGACGGGCGACTTGACAAGTGAACGCGGCCGGGAGTTTGGGTAGGGCTGTGCGGTGCAGGGTGTCGGGACTGCGGCGGCGGCGGGCGAAGGCGGCGTCCAGATGGTGGTGTTGGTGGTCTGGTGGTGCGCCAGTAGCTGGCAGAAGTAATCGTGTTGGTGTATGTACATAGTGGTGTCGGTCTGCTTCGGCCTGCGTGGCCTGCTCTGGAATCAACGAGCTGGAAGACACCCCACACACAGCTTCTGAGTTGGGATGTGCTACTGGATGTGCGAGCGCTGTGCTATGCCGGCCCCTCCTGTAAGGTTGCGAAAGCCCCCATTGGCCTGTCCCTGCGCTAACCCCTTCCCTACTCGCCCGGAGCCTTGACAGCGGTCATTCGGTCCGTGAATTTGGCCTCGCCCCCACGGCCTGCTGGCTGGTGTGGTGTGCTGTCGAGCCCCTGCTTCTTAGGCTCGTAATTTGGCGCCACCAACAATACAGTGCATCTGGGGTTACAACAACGAAATAATGTATGCCGGTAATTGCGAGCCCCATCACTAGCAGGTTTTCAGGTTTAGTGTCGGTTTCTGGGTTTTAGGGTTTGGGACTCGGTCATCGCGGTGTTGCTCCCGTGCCGCCCCCCCTTGCAGCATTTGCCCCAAGACGGACAGGCCACCTCAGCGGCCTATTACTAACGGGGAGGGATCCTCCTGCTACTACTTTGTCCTCCTCCTCCTCCTCTTTGTCCTCCTCCTCCTCCTCCTCCTCCTGCGGAATCGTTGCGCGCTTCGGGTACCGCCCGCCCCGCCCGCTACCTGTCACTGAATCCAGTGGGTTTTTTCGTATACACCCAAGTATTCAATACAGTCCGATACAATGTAGCATCCAATAAATGACGCTCGTTGCCTAGCTCACTTTACTCCTCACATCCTTCTACTGTATCACCTACTGTCCCGGGCGGCGAGACTCTCACCAACCCCCGCTCCAGAACCTGTACGACACACTGCTAGGACGCCAGCACGGCCACAGGCCTCCGCGAGGTCCCTAGCCGGGACCCCGCCCCGTCACCCCCGCGAAGGCGCTTGCGAGCTAGACGTTCCGGCGCCGCTGCCACCGTTTCCACTGCCACCCAGTCCGCCCCCGACCCTTCCCGGCCCGCCCGCCGCCATGCCCCACGGCAGCGCAGGCCCGGCTGCGGCCATGGTAGGCCCCGCCATTAGGGACCCCCCTGCCCCTGCCCCTGCCCCTGCCCCTGTCCCGCCCGTTGGTGCACCGGATCGCACCCGGCCCGCTGCGCGGCCGGTCACGGTGCTCAGCTGCTGGGCCGCCGACGCCACCGCCGCCGCCACCGCCCCCATGGCGGCGCTCACGGTGGCGCCCGCGGTGGCGCTCGCTGCGGCGGTGGTGGTGGTGGTCTGCGGCTCCGAAACCCCCGCGCGCTCCATGAGGTCCAGCTGGGCGTCCTCGGCCCCCTCGCCGTCGCTGGCGGTCGGCAGTAGCCGCACGTACGGCAGCCCCAAGCGGCCTTCCCGCACGAGGCCAAAGCAGATGCCTGTTCGGCGGGTCGCAAGGGTTAGGGTTAGGGGTCCGGGGTTAGGGGTCCGGGGCTAGGGGTCCGGGGCTAGGGGTCCGGGAATAGGGTTTTTGGGGGTTATAAGCGCCGCAGCGTTGGCGGTGGTGGCGCGAGCTCACCTGCCTCGTGCCCCCACCCCGCTCGCCTACCTATCGCGACCCAGGTGACCAGACATCCGGTCCAGTAGGGCGTCATCCAGTCCAGCCAGCCGGTCGCCAGCACCAGGCCCACCAGGATGCCTGAGGGTGGAAGGCAGGAAACCCGTGCACAAATACACGCGTCCTAACACGAGGGAAGCATTGGCTACGCTTGCTGGCGGAGTTCCCACCCAGCCTCACCCGACATGTGCCACAACCCACCCAAGACACGTTTCTACGCCACCTCAACCACCCCCCGCCCGCCACCTCAACCACCCGACCGCCACCTCAACCATCCCGCCCGCCACTTCAACCATCCCGCTCGCCACGCCAACCACCCCGCCCGCCGCCTCAACCACCCCGCCCGCCACCTCAACCATCCCGCCCGCCGCCTCAACCATCCCACCCGAGAGGTGCCGCGCCCACCCCACCCGACATGCGTTCCTACACTGTCCGACATTGTTTCCCTCGCCTCCCGGCGTCCGCTCCAGCCACCCCACCCGAGAGGTGTCCCAGGAAGGAGGCGTTGGGGATGACGACTTGCGTCACCACCAGCAGCAGAAAGGGCGCCGCCGTCATGGGGACCGACGTCAGGCCCAGCAGGCTGAACCGCTCCTGGTGACCTGCAGGGTGCACGCGGAGGCCGAGGGGGCCGAGGGGGGCGGCGGGCAGGCAGGAAGGCAGTAAGGGCCCCGCGTGGGTTGCGAGGGGCCCGCTGCGGGGTTGGCCTCATCGCCACATGACCATCTTCGAGTGTGAGCCCGTGCGTTTGACCACCTCCTGGCGAACTGCAGTACCGGTAGCAGCAGCCAGCAGCAGCAGCAGGCAGGCAGCTGTTGCCACCCCGCCCGGCCTCCGGCCTCCGGCCTCCGGCCTACCTGGCGTGCGCCAGGCTATGAGCGTCATCCAGCCGAAGAGCACACACGAGTAGCCCACCATGGTGCTGTGACGCAGCCGCTCTCGCCGGAAAGCCAGCACGCCGGCGTGGTGGAGCGCCAGGCAGACCTGCACGCGCGTGTGTGTGTGGGGTGGTGGTGGTGGTGGTGGTGGTGGTGTAAAAACCGTTTAACGCAATGGGGCAGGATAGTTGGGGGGGCGGGTAGGGCGGCAGGGGGGAAGGGGGCTGTGAAGACAGCGCCGAGCCAAGTGGGTTTCGGAGCTGTGTTCTGGATAGGTCGCGAGCCCCTGACCTGCAGTAGGGGGAAGCGGACCAGACGGATCAAGCAGCAAGGGCGAAAGCACCGCTCAACGGCATACTCCTCACCACCCTAGCGGTCCTCTTAACCTCTCCAGACTGGGCCGGCTCCCTGCCCGGTCCCTTTCCTGCGCCCCGCACACCCCACACCCCCACACCCCGCACACCCCGCACCCCCACACCCCGCGGGCCCATCTACCTACCGCGCCGCTTCCCAGCAGCAGCAGCACGCTTGTGGCCAGGTAGCCCAGGCTGGCCCCCGGCCGCCCCGCCGGCTCCGCCTGCTGCGCCAGCCCCCACAGCGAGCTTACGTTCAGCACCAGGTGCAGCAGCTCGAAGTGGGACACCTGGGCGACGTGTGTGTGTGGGGGGGGGATTGGCATGAAAACCGGTGACGCGGAAAGGACAGGATAGTTGGCGCATGGTCGGCGGACACCTAGTTTGTGTGTGGGGAGGTGTTGTGAGGAAAGCCCATGCCCGAGGAATCTGAGTAGGAACCCGGTTGGCGAGGCGGGGGTTGGGCGGCGGCGGTGGCGTTGGAGCGATGGTTGGTCGGTTTCGGAGCGGATGGGGAGGGGGAAGGGGGACCAGGCAGGAGGGCTGAGGCGGCAGCCATGCGCTGGCACCTTTCCGTGCAGGTGTCACATTTGGGGCTGGGTTGCGGAGCAACAGCTAGCTGGCGACTCCTCCGTTTTGGCGGCACCACGGCCCCTCCTCGAGCCCCGTCGTCACCGGTCCTTTTATGTAATCCCCGAGGCCCCCCGTCACCTGAGCCGTCACCAGACGCCACCACTGTCGCTCCGCCACGAAGCGCTGGTGGCTGAGCCCCACGGCTGCGGGGGCGACCCCCTGGTGGAGCAGCCACAGCCACACACCCACACATAGCGCAGTCACGGAGCTGGTGCCCGGGTGCTGCACCACCTGGGGGTGGGTGGGGAGGCGGCGGAGGGAGATGCGATGCGCATCACACGATTCGCCGTGGGCACGCTATGTGGGCTGGCCCAGATCGGGAGATGGGGAGATTGAGCCTTCATCATGGTTCCGGAGCTCTTTAGGGAAACGGGGCCGACGGGATGGCACCGGCGGCCTGCCCATCTGGGAAGCGGCTGCGACCCGTGGGGCTCTGTGCGTGTAAAACTAGGAGGGTTGGCGCCATAGGGCCCTTCCATGAGGCGAGGGCGGCCAGAAGGGGCGGGCGGGCATCGGGGGACAAGGGATTGGGGGGTGCACATTGTGAGTCATGCCCTGCATCAGGTCCTGCAGGTTGGACGGTTAGGGCGGGCGGGTGGCCGCTGCCGGGCATGATGGGTGCATGATGGCCAATGTGCCGGTGTGTGAACGAGCCATGGAATGCGGCAGGGAGGGCGGTCATGATGGTGGGCCCGATGGGCGGGGTGAGTGGCATGGCAGGCGAGTGCAGGCCGTGGTCTGGGGGCCCCGGGGCCCCTCGGGTCGTAGGGCTGGTTACCTGCAGGTGCAAGGGCACGCCCATTCTCCTTGTGAGCTGTTCCCTCACTCCTCGCGGTTCAGGAACAGTTTAGAAACTGCTTAACAGGCGCATCCAGACCGTGGGAGGTTGGCCGTTGGCAATTCGTCCAGGTGTTGTCAGGGGCACATATTCAGCACGCCTTCTGGAAGAATAACAAATACGTTTTTGGGGATTATCGATGCCGTGAAGTGCGGGCTTTGCTCCAGGGAAACTACCTATAGCTTCATGCTGGGAAGTGTATCTGTTCACTTAATCGATACGGTATGCTATTCGTCTTCTTAGTATCCGCACCTACGAAACCCCACAGGTCCTTTGCTACGTGCGCCTACACTGAATTCCTCTCGAGTAGCTCAGAACTGCGCGCCGGCACAGCTGGCCTGTGCCTTATGTTGGTCACCGACTGCAATTGAAGGCATTATAGGATGTCATATAGGCGTTTGCCTTCAAAGGACGAACCTACAGTTTTAGCGGGGCAGCTTTCCTCCGAGGCGGTTGAGCACAACCACTGCCCGTGGCGCTAGTATGCCGCGGCCAAGAGGATGAGGAAGGCACTTAGCACAGGACTTGGTGCACGGGGTGGAATGCGGCAGAGGACGGGCTTGTCCCTGCCTCGGCAGCGGGAGGCTGCTCCACAGGTTTCAACAGCTCCAGCGACTGGTGAAGACACTGCAGACCTTGAAGCTTTTCACGGATGGGTGAAGACCTGGACGTGGACGTTGTAAGCGGGACTGCTGGTCTTGGAGTTTCACGGATTCCGGCTTGACGGCACTCAAACATCAAGATATGAATCGTCCACACTCTTCACAAGTTCCCAATCTGCTTTATTGGATTGCTGTCTAGGATGCTTCTGTCGCTGTGTTCGTTTCCCTTGCTGACGAATGGGCTTTGTGCGGCGTCCCGCCATTCAGGACTGGTGCTTTTGTTTATGTGTTAGCTCGATGGATTTTAGAGCAATGCATACCGGCAGACCCGCTGGCTTATGCGGAGCTATCCAAACAGGTGGGGACGTGTCATCGCCCGCCGGCTCTGCCACCTGACCGTGAGGATTACATGGGGAGTTGCGCCCAATGCACTCCTATAGTGGTATATCGGTGCCCAATTGCACATTGGGAAGTATGCTTTGAGTGCGGGGAGTTTGTTGGCGTCCTATGGCGGTCGCATGGCAAGCGCGCTCTTATATGCTCTTGGAGACTCAATGCACCTTACTTGACATTTGCAGGTGCCTCTGTTGGTGTACCAGATGAGCTCTACAGCGTTCTTCACAGCGTTGGTGCTAAACCTGACATCCGTTATGTTTGAGGATAACGCGCCAAAGCGGCAATTGGCCTTACTGAGCTGTGCTATTAAAGGAGCGGCTTGCCACACGGACATGTTGTTGGTTACTGGCCGCGCCCATGTCGTTTTTGACGTCTATGGCTCCATGTAGGTTGCTGTCGCCGATTGGACAAACACCAAACGGCAAGGGCTTTGTGTGGTGACGCTGTCGGGTCATGGTGGAGCGAGGGGTTAAGGGACGGGTCTCGCTGGGCTTACTTAGGCACCCCTGGCCGAGTTTAGCCTTGTCCCATACACTCCGGCTGTCCATCAGAGCACCAGCTGCGTTTCTCGTGCTACTTCGCAAGGCGCATTCTAGGTTACATGCGAACCAAAGGGCCTTGCACGGAGGAGTGCGTGCGTGAGCTACCAGGGGCAGGATGGCGTGCGGGCGTACCCAGATCTGTCTGCCTGGTGCTTGCGCTTGGATGTCGGAAAGGTACTCACATTGGATCATGCCGCAAGGCTAGGCGCCGGACGACACACGCCGCACCAGTGCCGATCTGGGTCGTTCTGCCGATCTGGGTCGTTCTGCCGATCTGGGTCGTTCTGCCGATCTGGGTCGTTCTGCCGATCTGGGTCATTCTGCCGATCTGGGTCGTTCTGCCATCCTGGGTCGTGTTGCCGATCTGGGTCGCGACACCGCGGGAACGTCAGGCACCGTGCGCACCGCACCCTTGGTTTCTGTCAATTGCCCGCGCTGACGTTCCCTATCCCTCCCGCCTCCGCGTCTTGTCCCACATCTGACGCCCGTAGCGTCATTCCACAGCGCTACGTGCAGTGGCTGGTCACCACCCCCACCATGGTGTATATTCTGTCGAAGATTTCGGACTTCACGCCGCTGCAGACCGCCACAGCCATTAGCCTGGACGTGATCATGATCCTGACGGGCCTGTGGGCCAACTTCCTGCCCGGGCCCTACCTGAACTGTAAGTCAAGTGCTGGTCCGGGCAGTTTAAAGAGGGAGTCAGGCCGGTTTAAGCGGCCGGCTGGGGGCGCCCAGCGAAGTCCGGCTCGTCGCGTAGCGTTATGGCGGCGGGGACGATCCTATAAGGAAGGTCCATCCGGGGTGCATTGGTGAAGCTCAGCCGGTTGTGCAAGTAGCACGCATTCTGGAAGCGGGGTTGAGGAGGGGTTGACGACGGGCACAGCACGACATGCCTTTTAACTCGCGTCGAAGGCAGCCTTGGCGACGCATGGCAGCGATCTGGGTCAGGATCTGGGGCGCCCTCCTGGAGCACTGCTCTGGCTGCTGGCTTCGGCCGCAGCTAGCGTCCAGCTACCAGCGGCCTGGGGCGCGCAGCGTCGGCGGAGCGCTTACGGGCCCGGGCTTCGGGCCCTAGGGCTCGCCAGCCCCTAGCCGCACAGCAGCTCCTGGTGCAGCGGCGGCGGTGTCGCAGCAGGGTCTAAGGCGGCAAGGCGTCAGTAGCATGGGAGAAAACCCGCAGGTCGGCACTGAAAAGTTAACCGAGTAGGAAAGTTTGGCACACTCGTGTCGGTGGCGGGGCACCAGGCTGAATACCGAACCTGCGGCGCAGAGGAGCAGGCTCGTGAGACACGGGTCGTCACCGCCGGCGCCGGGTGGGCGGGAGGGGTCCCACGCCCTAGGGGCAGCCGACGCGCCCCCGCGCAGCACGAGGGCGCGTCGGCTGCCGGTCTAGCGCCTACCCCAGACCAGGGCCTGCCAGTACCCCCTCCTTATGTCACGTGGAGGTTGCAGAGTCTGGGCAGCTCCTCATGTAAATAGGGCGGCGACCGCAACCCATGCAAATGCACCGGCAGGCCCCTCCCTGGTAGCAACAACGCGCGCTAAGGGTAAACGCATTCTGGTTACAAAAACTGCAGTATCCTGGCTCTTCGGCATGCTCGGAGTCGCGACCCCAGCTGTCGTGCCGCTTGCCTTGACCTTCCTGTTGCCGTACACGGCGCCGCGCACGTCCTACAGGGTTCATGTTCGGCGTGAGCACGCTGGCGTTCATCGGTGTGCTGTACATGATGGGCCTTATGGTGTACTCTGCGGTGAAGGAGCACACGAGCGCTGCCTCGCGCCGCTCGCTGCTGTTCATCTACATGTGCACGCTGTTCATCTGGAGCCTGTTTCCCCTGGCCTGGGTGCTGCACGTGGTCAACTTCGACTCGCCGTACGGCGAGTACCTGAACGTGTTTGCGAACTTCATGGCGAAGGTGGGTTCGCGGGCCCTTCCTGGACCCCGCTGACAGTGGTGCGCTGGATCGTCTGCGAAGGAGCGGGTGGGGTGTGGGGCGTACAACCCTAAAACTTGATGCCGTTGGGGCGCCTGGCTGGCCCGGGTGGTGCACGACGACCGTGGGAGGGTTTGGGCCACGAAGGCGTCCTCAACTGTATCGTCATGCGCGTCTTCGTGGCGAACGTGCGCCACGGGAGGATCTGAAGGCAGATGGCCTGGGGAATATGTTATCCGAACGCACCGGAGGTGATCGCATTCGGGCAAGCGGCCCAGCGCTGTGATTGATCGCCGTGCACAACGAGCGGTGACATGCAGCTAGGAGTCGGCGACGTCAAAACGCCAGTCCCGGGGGCGTCACCATTGCTTCCTCTCAACCCTGCCCACCTCCTTCCGGCCCCCAGGTGCTCTTCTCGTCATCTATTATGTACGGCAACTACATGACGATTGCGCAGCGGCGCCTGCTGGCGCAGCAGGAGGCGGAGAACCAGAACCGCGTGCAGATGATCCAGGAGCTGAAGGAAGCGGTGACGCGGAAGGACCAGTTCATGAGCCTCATGAGCCACGAGCTGCGGACGCCGCTGAACGGGATCATCCAGCTGTCGGATGCCCTGGTGGGTGGGTGGTCGCGGGTGGGTGCTGGTGCTGGGAGCGCTGCACTGGTCGTCGCGGAAACGGGCCCTGATGCACGTGCCTCCGGTCTGGGGAGTTTCGAGGAAGACCCGTGGATGCGAGAAAAACCGTTCGAGCTGGGGAGGGCTGCTGGTCGTGGCGCTACCTCCGCAGCGGTCGCAGCGATTCCGCTGTGGCTCATGCCTGAAAAGGCAACAGTTCAAAAGCAACATGCGGGTCCGTTCGCCTGCCCTGCGAACAGGTCCGAGGCGCGGGCGGAGAGATGAATCCCAAGGGGCAGCATTTCGTCAAAACCATCAAGAACAGCTCCAACCACCTGCTCAACATCATCAACGACATCCTCGATGTGGCCGCGCTCAAGGTGTGCGCACACACAGGCCAGCACAGCGCACTGCACCCCTGCCGCACCCCCTACCGCACCTCTACCGCACCCTCGATTTCTCGCTGTGTCCTGCATCCTCCTTGAACCTCCGCTTCGTGACGATCACGCTGCGCACCTTGCCTCACACATCTGCCACCGTCATCGCCAAGCACCCACCAAGCAGTGCGGGGGGGACGGTACTCCTGCCGTCGCCTAGCATCCATTCCCCTTTTAACACCCCCCTCCCGTCTTCCTACTCTTCGCCTCCCGCCGCCTCGGGCGCCCCCTTCCGCGCTTGGCCGGCCGCAGGAGGGCAAGCTGACCATTAAGCACGACCTGTGCTCCCTGGCCAAGGCAGTGGACCACGTGGTCGATATCGTGGCGCCGCTTGCCAAGAAGGACGTGGCCATCGAGCGGTGCGTGGACCCGCGCACGCCCTTCATCATTGCGGACTTCAGCCGCGTTATCCAGGTGGGGCGATGGGCACGCCGTGCCTTGGTGGCGAGCGGAGCCCCACAAAGGGCTGTTGGGACTGGCCGGCACGGGCCTGGCTGGCCGACGCAGCCCGGAGTCGGCAATGCGGGCATGCAAGCAGCATCACAGCCAAAGGCACAGCGCAGCGTGGGTTGGGGCGTGAATGCGATTCGATTTTTGTCGGTGCCGTGAAACCCTAAAGCCCTAAACCCTAAACCCTAAACCCTAAACCGCGCCCCCCCCCCTCCCGGCCCCCGCCCTCGTTACCCAGATCCTCTACAACCTGGCGGGCAACGCGCTCAAGTTCACACACAAGGGCCGCGTGGCGGTGCGCGTGGCGCCCTCGCCGGACGGCAGCAACGTGATGCTGCAGGTGGCGGACACGGGCATTGGAATCCCGGCGGACCGCATCAACGGCATCTGGGGCGCGTTTGAGCAGGTGGGGACGGCGATCCCGCGGATGCACATCGTGTGTGGTTCGGCATAGCAGGTACCGGTGATATGGCGCGTCCTGCATGGCTTAACATCTGCGGTGCGCTGAGCCCCACGCGATCTTGCCACGATCTTGCCGCGGTCGTTGCAGGTGGACATGTCGGTGACCCGCAAGTACGGCGGAACGGGTCTGGGGCTAAACATCGTCAAGCAGCTGGTGGAGGCGCACGAGGGGTCGATCGAGGTGCACTCGGTGGAGGGCAAGGGGACGACCTTCACGGTCACGCTGCCGGTGCTGCAAGCGAGCGCGCGGCGCAGCTTGGAAGTGCAGGTGGGGGGTTGGCGGGGCTGCGGGTTGGGGCGGCGGGCGAGAGAGCGTTGCGCCAGGGCTCGGGCGGCGCTGTCACGGGTGAAAATGGCGGACAAAAGAAATCTGCGGTTCGGCGCCTGGTGTTGCCGTGGGCCGTTGCCGTGCTACGTCTAGTGTCGCGTCCTACGGTCCTACGGTCCTACATCTATGGTGCTGCCGTGGGCCGTTGCCGTGCCGGCGGTGGTTGCCGCTACATGCGGGCGACCCGGAACTCGTCTCCTCGCGCACCCCCATGGCTACTTGCCTGCGCCCCCCTCGCTTTAGCTTTGCGTTTTCTTTATCTGTACCACCCCCTCGCCAAACACACGATGTGGGACAGGTCATGGAGAGCCTTGAAAAGTGTGGGCATGGCTCTGCAAAGGACGCCCTAGTCAAGAAGCGGTCCAAGCGGCTATCCACAGCTCGCGGCAGGTGTGTCGCCATCCTTCCACTCGTTTAGACTGCCCGAATTGATTCATTCAGGAACAGGGTTGCGCAGCGGGGCAGCGCACGGCTGCCGCCACAGGGCTGCACACGGCCGGCGGCAATGCCTTCCTTTTGCGCCGGGTAGTTGAGTGGGACGAGGTGGTGTTGCTTGCCATGTTTCCAAAGATGCGAATCTCCGAAGTCGACGCCGGTGGGGAGGGGAAAGGGAGCTCAAAAATATTACTCCAGGGCAGGTACCCAGGGCACACTATCATCATCACCATCATCGTCATCCATACTACTCACTGTACGTATGTGCGCCTGTGCGCCTTCCGTTTGCTCGCAGCGGCCTCGAGGACACGATCACGCAGTTCGCGAAGAGCGTGACCCGGCGGGCCAGCGGCTTGTTGTCGCCCAAGGTATGGTGTGCTGCGGCTAAAATGCCCTTCCGGATCACGACATCCTCTCCTCTCGCCGATAGCGGCTACATTTCGGCCGATCATTCGCCACTGGCGTGACCTGAGAACCCTGGCTCCGTACGTGCTGATTCTTCTCTCCAACGCCTTCTCCCCGCCCTTCCTCTTTCCCCTTCCCTCGGCCGCCGCTTATCTGCTCTCTGGTTCTGCCTCCGCTGCCGTACGTCACAGCGACAGCCGGATGCCTCGGCGGTGGACACCAGCTCCGGGGGACCCCACGGCCAGGAGCGGGAGGACGTGCTGTACCGCCGCCGCACTCAGGTAGGAATCTAAGAGCCCTGCAGCCGCAATCCCTTCGGTATGGTGGGAGTGGTAAGGACACCCTGTGGACACCCTGTGATTGCACTCCCTCCCACCGTCCCGGCGTGGGTGCCCCATCCGCTCCCTCCCAAGCGCCCTCCCAAGCGCCGCACCTTACGGTACCCACCCCAACCGTTACGTCTTCGTATCGCTCAGCCTTATAACCGCTGCAACCTGACCCCAACCGCTGCATCCCGATCCCAACCGCTGCATCCTGATCCCAACCGCTGCATCCCAATCCCAACCGCTGCATCCCGATCCCAGCCGCTGCATCCCGACCCCACCCGCTGCATCCCGATCCCTCCCACCGCATGCCGCCCAGGAGCTCGAGCGCGAGAACTTCATGGGCGACCTGCAGCGCCGCACCGAGCACAAGCGCTCCATGGAGGAGGCGCAGCTGGTGTCGCGGCAGCTGGAGCTGTCGGAGCCGGAGCGCCGCGCGGAGCGGGACAGCCGCTCCCTGGAGGGCCTGGAGCTGCAGCTCGCTGCGCGGCCCTCCATGGGGGACTGCCGCCGCCGCCTGTCCGCCTCCACCACCTGCAGCAGCGGCTGGGGCAGCCGCCAGCGCTGCGATGCGGATCCGATGACCGGAGGCACCGCCGGCGCGTTCAACGCGTGGCGCGGCGACGCCGCGGCCGCGGCGTCAGCGGCCATCAACGGGCGCTTCGGCGCAGCGAACGCTGAGCCACGTGAAGCCAGCCTCACGTCCACCATGGGCAACTCTGTCGGGGACATTTTTGAGCAGCTGCAGCTGACCAGGGCCAGCGTCGACTTTGTCGACTCTCAAGCGGGCACCGGCGGCAGCGGCACGATCGTGCGGAAGCTGTCGGGGGCGTCGGTGGGCAGCAAGTCGGCAGCCGCGCCGCCGTCGCTAGCGCTGCGGATGTCGACGTACGGCCGCGCCGGCGCCAGTGGTGGCGGCGGCGGTGGCTCGTCCCACATGTTGCTCAAGTCGGCTCTGGAGTCGGACTTGTATCGCCAGAGGCGGGATTCGTACGACGACGCCAGCAGCGTGGGCGGGGAGTCGGAGTCGGAGGCACCGCGGGCCGGCAGACGGAAGCCGCTGCAGCACAACCGTTCCGGCAAGATACCCATGGCGGGGGGGATGAGCGGCAGCATTTCGTCCGCCGCGGCGGCTTTGGCCACCGCGCCGCCGCCGGGGCTGACCTTGGATAAGTTGGCGTACAGCGACATGTTTGGCACGATCCAGATCCTGTCGGTTGATGACGAGGAAGTCAACCAGATCGTGCTGGAGGAGATCCTCACCAGCTCCGGCTACCACTTTGCGCGCTGCATGGACGGCCTGGAGGCGATCGAGTGGCTCTGCTCCTCCGAAACCATGCCCGACCTCATCCTCCTGGACTGCATGATGCCCAACATGTCGGGCCACGAGTTCTGCGCCACGCTGCGCAAGGTGCGCCGCTGTGAGGGAGGTGGCACAGGAAGAGACGCTCCTGGACTGCGGCGGCAGCAGTGGGGTGGGGCTGGGAGGGGTTGGTTTTGCGAAAAAGGGGGGTGCTGGATGCGGGCCTGTTCGGACTGCGGCGGCGGCAGTGACGCAGGGTTGGAAGGGGCGTGTGTGGGGGGGTGCTGGATGCGGATGCAAGGGCGCAGATGATGACTTGCGGAGGACCCAGGACTCCGAACAGACGAGCGTATAGCGTACTCCCTGATGTCGACTTGCGTCTAGTAGCACCGCCACACCGGCCAGTCAGTGGTGCGGTCGCCCGCGGAGGGTTGCCATGGGCCCCTGTGAGCAGCTCCTCCGGGCCCCCCTATGGGCCCCTATTAGCAGCTCTTCCGGCCCCCCCCACCATCAATCCCGCTCTGCAGCCGCCACATCACCGCCACGCCGCCGCCGCCCCCTCCCAGGTCATACCCGGCAACGTGCTTCCGGTCATCATGGTGTCAGCCAAGTCCGACGAGGACAACATCGTGGAGGGGCTGCGATCCGGATCCAATGACTTCGTACGGAAACCGTACCAGCGCGAGGAGTTGCTGGCGCGCATCGAGACGCAGCTGCGCCTGAAGAGCGACAGGTGGGCGGGATTGAGAGGAGACCCGTGGGTCGGCAAATATAAGGGAAACAAAACCTTGGGAGGAAAAGATGGGGACTCGTGGGAGCGACTGGGCGTGAGGGTGGGCGTATTTGCGCTCGCAGCCGCTGCTCCCACTCCTGTATGTCGCTTGGTCCTTGCTCCAGCACCCCTTTGCCGGCCTGGTAGGTTGGCACCCAAACGGAAACCTACCTTCCCCGCCGCCACCTCCGGCCTGCCCCCGCCGCAGCTGGTGGCTGGCGGAGCTGGTGAACAACGTGGACGGTCGCGAGACGGAGAGCATGAAGCTGCTGAAGAACATCCTGCCGGAGTCCATCATCGCGCGGATGCAGCAAGGGCAGAAGTTCGTGGCGGATTCACACAGCCACGGTGAGCCCCGAGGGGGTTTAAAGAGAATCCGCGGATCCACGGCCGACAAAGGGGGTGGAAGCATGGAACAGGACCTGGCCCCGGGCAGGAATGACGCGGGATTGGCTGCGCGTTTGGGAGGGTGCGCCGCTCTTGGAGGGAGCATTCGCGTGCGAGCCGCGAATTTGCCTTTTATTCGTCCCGTCAAGCCAGTATGCTTCCCTAGTGCGCCCCTCGTCACACGCCCTTTCCCTCCCCCGGCCCTACCCCGTGCCCTCGTCCGTCCAGTCGTGATCCTCTTCAGCGACATTGTGGGCTTCACCAGCCTGTCTTCCAAGCTGCCCAGCGCGGAGGTCTTCCTGATGCTGTCCAACATGTTCACGTCGTTCGACAAGCTGACGGACCGCTACTCGGTTTACAAGGTGCGGGTCCAGGGAGGGCCGGCAGCCCGCCTGGCTGGACGTTGCAAACTCCCCCATTGCCAACAACACCCCCTCCTCCTCCTCCCCGCCGCACCACCTGCCCCTCCTCCCCGCCGCACATCCTCCTCCTCCTCCCCGCCGCACCACCTCCTCCCTTGTCGACTCACCGGCGATCTCCTGCCCCAACCCGCCTGTCCAGGTGGAGACCATTGGCGACGCGTACATGGTGGCCGCGGGGCACGACGAGGACGAGGACAAGGCCAGGAAGGGCTCCCCGCTGATGCGGGTGCTGGGCTTCGCCCGCGCCATGCTGGAGGTGGTTCGCAACATCACGGCGCCCAACGGGGACCGCATGCGCATCCGGATCGTGAGTGGGGGGAGCGGAGGGAGAGGGGGGAGCGGAGGGGGAGGCGGAGGGAGCGGAGGGAGCGGAGGGAGCGGAGGGGATAAGGGAGGCCGGAGCGGGGGGCGAGGACGGAGGGGGAGAGGGGGGGGGGTTTCGCTCGGGTCCACGAGGGCCAGACCGAGGTCTGTCCGGGTACGCAAGGTTGGGGCGGCACTGCGCCGCTCGACGCACTCGTCGCACCTGAACCCTAACGCCCCCCACACTGAACCCCCCGCGCAACCCCCTCTTATCCCCCCACCCCCCACACACATAGGGCGTGCACTGCGGTCCCGCGTTCGCGGGGGTCATCGGCATGAAGTGCCCGCGGTACTGCTTCCTGGGCGACACCGTCAACACCGCCAGCCGCATGGTGAGCCGGCCGCGCAGCGGTCGAGAGCTTGATTGGGCGGCTGGGAGCTGCAGGGAGGGAGGGCCGGGCGCTCGGCTGGTGGTAGTGCGTGGAGGGGGCTCGGCGGCGCTGTGGCAATGGGTTAGGTTTCCACTAGCCTGGGTAGCTGGCTGGCAAGGCGCCACCGCGGTGTGACGCCGCCTGGATCTGTCGCTCCACTACTGCACCACCACCAACGTGCGTGCCGTGGCTCCGGGTGCTATGGCACGTGAGCTCCTGTGCCCTCCCCGCCCTTTGCTTGTTAAAGCTGCCCTGATAGGCCTCACGGTTTGTGAACAGACCACATTCGTGACCAACTGACTGCTTCCCTGACTGGCCCATCCACCGCTCGGCGCAGGAATCCACTGGCTTCCCGATGTGCATTCACGTGTCAGAGAATGTGTTTCGGTTCCACCCCAACCCGGAGGCGGAGCTGCAAGAGGTGAGTGGGTTGAGGGAGGAAGCACGTGGGCGGCGGTGGGCGGGTGGGTGCGGCGGCCCTAGGGACGGGGCGAGGACCGCGCCATTGGCCGGGAAGGTTAGGAACGCCTCCCTAAACCCCTCGATGCCTCCCTAAACCCCTCCATGCCTCCCTCCCTGAACCCCGCAGGTGGGCGAGCGGGAGGTGAAGGGCAAGGGCCGCATGCGCACCTACCTGGTGCGCGTGGGCGCCTGGGAGCAGGCCATGAGGGACTTCGCGGCGAGGCAGCAGGCAGCCGCAGCCGCAGCCACGCTGCAGGCGCGGCAGCAGGAGCAGCTGGCGGTCATGCACGCAACCATGCAGCGGCTGCAGCTGCAGGTGGACGCTGCGGGAGGGGCCCCAGGGGGCGACGGCGCCAACGGCAACCCCTTCTTCAGCCCCTCACCGTCACAGCTGGTCCTGATGGCGGGCGACTCGGGCAAGAGCCGGGAGCTGCTGCACTCTGACTCCATCGACAGCAACGCCTCGTGCATAAGCCCCATCGACGCAGCCAGCCCTCTAGGCCACGTCGCGCCGCAGTCGCAGTCGCCCCTCCGCGCGGGGCCCAGCGGCAGTCGTTCCGCGGGGCAGCTGTCGCTGGTGCCGGACGGCAGCGGCGGCCGCTTTGTACACCTGCTGTCGACGGTGGCGGAGGAGTCCTCCTGGCCGTCTTCGCCGGTACTGGTGCCGGCAGGGCAGCCCAGCGGCTTGGGGCGGGTCGCCTCGGTCAGCGCGACTGGGCTCCGAAGCCCGCTGTCGCGGACGGAGCTCTCGGCGTCCAGGGTGAACCCGCAGTTCACGTTTGGCTCCGAGGCGTACTACTGTGAGGATTCGTCTGAGGACGGTGGCGCCAGCACCCTGAACGGCATCGTGACCGTCTCGGGAATGCTGCGGTCGTGCTCGAGCAGCCTCAACGGCCTGATCCCCGTGGGCGGCAGCAACAACCAGCGCCACTCCTCGGACTCGACCGGCGCCGGCGGGGGCGGCGCCGGCGAGCTCCGACGCAACGGGCATGGGTCCGCCGCGGAGGTGGTGACAGCGCATCCAGAGCTGGCCCGCAGCGGCTCGCCTCCAAGCGCTGACATCAAATTCGTGCAGCAGCTGTTCTCTGTGGGGTCGCTCAGCCCCAACACCGTCGGCGGAGGGCTCAACGCCGGCCCGCTGCCCACCACCATCGCCTACCTGGAGCAGCGCATCACCCACCTGGGCTCGCAGCTCGTGACGGAGGCGGCGGCACGGCAGCAGCTGCAGGTGGGGAAGGGCGCGGGTCCGGGGTGCCGCCAACGTCTTCCGCAGTTGGCGAGTTGGGGGTGCCGCCAACGTCTTCCGCAGTTGCGAGTTGCGTTAATCATCCGCGGCGTACCCCAGCTCTCGCTTTGACGCTCTCTACCGGTGGCTGTGGTCGTGGTGGTGGGGAGGGGCCACGCACGCTGGGTTGGTGTAGCCCGTTGGCTATGTGACGCGAACAACCATGCTGTACCCAAGTACTGTACTCGCGTTTGTGCTGATCGCATGTGCTGATCCCACGGTCGGTGCCGCCGTGCAGGACGATCTGGATTCGGAGCGGCGCCGGTCCGCCAGCGCCCTGCAGCAGGCGGGGCTGGTGCAGCAGCAGGCGCTAGCCTCCTCCGCGGCGCGGTACGCCGCCAGTTTGGCGTCACTGGGTACAGCGCAGCGGGCGCAGCAGGCGCAGCAGCAGCAGCAGGCGCAGCAGCAGCAGCAGCAGCAGCAGCAGCAGCAGGAGCACGACCCCAAGGACACCCCGCAGCGCTCGCCCCGCACACTCGATAACAGCGGCGAAGGCGGCGAGGGCGGCGACTCCTGCCGGGGGCTTTCGTTGGACGGTGAGCACCGGCTGATCCTACCGGCCCACGAGCAGCGCCGGGGCTCCTCGGAGAGCCACGACGGCGAGGTGGTCATTCTGGGGGCTTCCAGCGAGGACGCAGCCGCCGCCACTGCGCCCAACAGCACCAGCTCCACGGCCGGTGCCCTGGGAGTGGTCAAGGATGCTGCATCCGCGTCGGAGATGCCCGGGTCGCCTTTCGTCCTGACGGACATTGAGTGGCACAGCAGCGTGGATGCGTCGGCCGACAGCAGCGCCGGCGGCGTCCGCAGGCCCGGACCGCGCCCGCCCAGCGGCGTGCACTTGCTCGACACCGACGCGCCGGCGGAGGTGCTCGACGGCGCCGCCGCGGTCCCATACGTCCCTAAGGCTTCACGGGCGGCCGCGTTGGCTCGCAGGTGGGGTTTTGGATCGAGGGGGGCCGCCAAAATCCGGCGTTCTGGAAGGGGGGACTGCGGTAGGGTCATGCCGGCTCATGCACCCTAGCTGGTAGGGCCTGACACCGCGTCATGCAGCGTGCATCCTATACCACATCTGCAGGGTGGCACCGGCGGGCACGCTGCTGTGTGTCTGGAAATAAGCCGCAAACACATGACCCCGGTCCACCTCCCTGCCGCCCCCGGCCTCGCCCCGCCCCCCCTTCCCGCCGCTTACCGACTTTTTTCCCGGACCCGCCTCTGCCCTGCACCCTCCGCGTCAACAGCAGCAACACGCAGACACGCAGCGCGCCGTGCCCTTCAGCCGGCATGCCCGCCATCCACCGGATGCTTGGCGGCGGTGCCGCCGTGCACGTCCACGGCCTCTTCGGCCTCGAACTGGCGACCACGACCACCACGGACCGCCACTCGCCTGCGCTGCCTGCGTGGCTGCTGCCGCGCTACAGCCTGGACCAGTTGTTCAAGGAGCTGGGGCTGATGCCTTACCTGCCGCGCTTTCATGACGAGGCTATCCGACTGGACATGCTGCTGGGGATGGACGTGTTGCAGCTGGAGCGGCTAGGGCTCAGGTGCGGGCGGGGGGAAAAGGTCGGCTCGGCTCGGCTTGGGTCGGCGCGCGATGGCATGGCATTGCCCGCATACAGTGTTACTGAGTACAGTGGGGCGTTGCGTGGCCATCCCAACCAACCCGGGCGCAGCGGGCACGGCGCGGGTACGCCGCCCGGTCTTCGCCCTGAGCCCCCTCGCCGCCCGCTCGCCGCCCTTCAGCTCTACAACTCTCAACCCCGACTCCCTAGAAACCCGCCGCCTCCGCCCGCCATCTGCATCCCCCCACACTCCGTGGATTCGCGGGATATATTTTCACCCCACTCTCCCCGTGCAGCTTCTCCTGTGCCGCTTCACCGACTTCCTTCACGCCCGTGCGCCCGCAGGCCGCTGGGTTACTGCATCCGCCTGCGCGAGGCCGTCGTGGATATGGCGCGCGGCCTGCTGCGAGCCTGCGAGGACGCCGCCACGTTGGCTGCGGCGGACGGGACGGATGCCCCTCTCGCGAGCGGCGAGATGTGACTCTAGGCGCGGGGAGGACTGGCCCAAGCTCCCTCATGCTCCGCGGCGCACTCGCCCCTGCCATTATGCCGGCGGCGGCGGCTGCAACCATGCCACCCGTAGCTGCTATGACTGCGGCGGCGAGGTGGCGGTCGCCTGGGGCTCCTCCTCGGCCGGGTACGCCTTTACGCCTTTTGACAACACGAGATGACATGTCTCTGCATGCGTGCGCTGTGTGTGCAGCTTGCGCTGTGGATGATCGACTTGCGCTGTGGATGGGCGACTTGTGCTGTGGATGAATCGACTTGCGCTGTGGATAACCGACTTGCGCTCAAGATGGATGACTGAGACATAAAAGGGGGGCTGGGTCGCTGCAGAAGAGGCTGCGTCGCCGCTTCCTGGTAAAGGCAAAACCGGTGACCAATCACGCGTATGCATCGTATATCGCCGCATTCGACAGTACGACGCGCGGCTTCCTTCGGAATACTTCGTCATAGAAATGAAGCCTCTCCGGCGCCAACTCAATGGGACGCCCATCTACGCCTAGTCTACGTCTTGGGATAACTTATCCAACGCATGATGACGAGTCTCAGCGACTCTGTTTCCATGGTTACATTTCCATTAGGCTGCGCGCGAACTGCGGGTCGGTATTTACAATCCTTGACCGCATCGCTGTGCGATAATCGTACGTATTTATTTACTTTGCGCAGCGAATGGCGGCAACAGTGCATTTGCCAGCGGCAGCGGCGCGCGTCAGAACCCCGGGCCCACGTGGCATTATGTGATCCGGCTGCCAGCGTGTAGCCGCCACGTAAGGGCT
This sequence comes from Yamagishiella unicocca, assembly GCA_003116995.1. Lineage (NCBI taxonomy): Eukaryota > Viridiplantae > Chlorophyta > Chlorophyceae > Chlamydomonadales > Volvocaceae > Yamagishiella > Yamagishiella unicocca. Next base: position 601,465 of record BDSL01000053.1, read on the forward strand.
TAGGGGGCGTGCGCGTTGGCACGGCAGCCACCGGCCGGGGATGGGGCGTGTGGTAGCGGGTCGGGGAGGGATGTTGCAAGGAAAACCCGTGTACGAAGAAAATCGGGGAGGGATGGGTCGGCGGTGGTGGCGGGTGCGGGAGGAGATGCAGCTGGCAGGCATCTTTCCGGCGCCCATGCGCCTGCCGGTTGCTGCGGCTACGGTGAGTTAGTGGGGAGGGGAGGTCCCTCGGGAGGGAGGAGGGACGAGGGGAGATGTGCGGGGGTGCGGGTCCCGAGAGGGGTTGGACGAGTGGCAGCATGCGACAACGCGGTGTGGTTTCTGCGTTCCGCCGATGATGGGAGCACGGATGCATGGTGGCGGTGGCTGGCTTGCTGGTTGATTGGTTGGTTGGTTGGCGTATTTCAGATGTCATGGGTGCCGGGCAGCGCGTCATGGTGGTTCTCATGCCGTTGCTTAGGGGGCTCCGCGGGAGGCACGTGTCTGTTGTTGGGCGGAAGGACCCAATGCATACATGCATGGTTGGTTGAGGGATCTCGCCCCCGCGGCTGCTGCTGGCTGAAACCCGGAGTTGCCGACCGCGGCCCCGCGCGAAGAGTACACCATTCTTATGCATTGTTACCCGGCAGCAGTACGTCCGCGTCCGGGCACGTGAGCGGGGGAGGCGCCAGGCCGGTTTCCTATTGGTTTCCGCCTAGAGCCCGGCCTGTGAGTCGAGACATCTTGTGCGGGTGCTCCCACGCCGAGTCTGGACGTTGACGTCGAAGGATGAGCGGCTGCGTACTGACCACCCCAATGGGTCCATTCGGGAGCGTGGCACTGGCGGTGCCCAGGCAGGGGCCCGAGAGGGGCGAGGGAGGGAGCTAGAGCGTGACGTGGGGCCGTGAGCACGTGTCAAGCGGGTTGGTAATGGCCTGCCACCGCCACGACCATCACTGTCACGATTGTCACTGCCACAACCATCACTGTCACGACCATCACTACCAAGGCGGCCTGAGTGCAGCAGTGATGCCGTGCGCGGCCTTCGGAGGCGTGTGCGGACTTGACCACTGTGGGTTGCTGGTCATATTTCCTTAGGGATTGGTCCATGTAGCTTATCACTTGTCCGGCCATGTTTACATGCGGTGCGAGCGCTGAGTGGCGCTCGAGCAATTTGCCGGTTGGCGCGGTTGGCTTTACGGCGCGGTTGAATGGAGAAATTCCAGGTTACAATTTTGTTGTTGACCTCTGCCAGGTTGCCTTTTTGAGCGGGGAGGGAGATCAGTTGAGCGCTGTGACCGGCGGAGGGCGCACTCCTTCAAGACGGTACCGTATCAGTCCGGCCCGTTTTGTCCTGCCGCGCGAGCGGCGACGAAGTTTTGATAGCAGGGTTGGTTGTTGGCGACTCTGCGCCGGGAATATTTTACGAAGATGCACCTGGACAACCGCGTGGGTGGGACGTGAGACTGCGGGGCGGGGGCTAGTTGGCTCTCGACCGAGTGCTTTAGAGTGGGCGGGTGGGGGCGGGTGTCCGCCAGATGCGTGATTACCCGCACTGCTGTCTACTCTTTGTGCGTGAACGTTGCCCGTGTTTGGGCCAGCACCAATGTGGAAATGAAACGCGAAAAGGACAGCCGCGGCATGGAAATGAATCACCCATGTGTACGGACTCTTGGGACGAGCGCGCCTCATTGCATGCCTGCGGTGCAAACAGCGCGAGCTGTGGGGCAGTCCGCGCTCCCAGAAGTGTTGGCGTGCATGGCTGCGCTATTAGATTTGATTGCACCTACAAAGATCTAATGCGTATAATGCCTGTTGGCCAGAGGGCGCTGTGGTATTTACCGGTATTCGGCGGTTGTAAGTTGAGTTTTTGCCTGCATTGACGAGGTGGTTCCCTGATACTGGATCGCTACTACGGTGCGTCACACGTACTCCCGTGTCTTCCGTCGCGTGAAGTCAATACCTCCTCCTATTTGGGTTCCTTTCTCGGGACTTCCAGCCAAAGCGTAACACGGCCCACGGTCTTTGCCTTTCCTGCTTTCGTCACCTTCGACTTGGCAGTGCCGCACTGCCGGTTCTTCCCGCCATGCCGCGCCTCCGTTGTCTACCTCGGCCGCAAACCGCACTGGCATAGTGTGCTGCGATGTGCCCGGAGGTTCTGCGACGCGCACGGTGATGTGCCCAGTGGTCCTGCCTTTTGGTCTGGAACGCTGCCTAGTCCACTAATCTATAGCTCGTATGCGCCGCCACCCTTCCCGTCGAGTCTCCTTTCCCAATCCTCGCGACTCTCAACCAAAGGGCACCACAGCCCGTACGCGGGTTTCGTCCCTTGCCAAGTTGCCATCCCCTGCTCCTCGATCTAACGCGCTCGTCTTATTTCCCATATAGCCGTTGGGTACATGGCGGTGATAGGTACGATAGGAATGGGTTTCACGTCGACTGTTTGGAATCTAGGGCGTACGATTGACCGTTGCATGGCATGCATGCCGCAGCACTTTGCTACCCAAGCTATGGACCAAACGCGCTTGGAGAAGTTTTGGACAATGTGTGCTAACACTTCACTTTGTCTCTGTTGGGTTTACTTCTTACTTCGTTGACTTGTGCGCTAGAACGGTAATGGCATTACCAAAGCGGCTATATTAGACCGATTCTAAACAATGAAACTGCCGCCCTGATTGGTTATCGTTGACTATGAGCTCGGACCAGGAAGCTGGCCTCACCCAGCACCCCAGCACGTTATCGGCGGCAGCGACCTCCCGGAAGCGGGCATCTGGATGCTGTCTCTACTGCTCTAGGCGCTCGCCATTCTTTATTGCTGTTGAAGAGGGTAAGCACCAGAGCGGTTCTTGGCAAGGGCGACTCTTTGGTTCCACAAGGTCCTGGTGGTGGATGCAGGCGATGCAGCGGAGGTGGCGAGGTTCCTACGCGAAGATGCATTTTGGTTAAAGCAGGCTGATAAGAAAGATAGGCGCACCGCGTGGCACATCGCCGCGGAGAATGGTCACATCGAGGTGAGCGCGCTGTCATACATGATGCGCCAACTTGATGCTACCATCCTCGTGAGTGATTCGGTAGGGCGCTCCAAGCCGTAGCTCGCTAGCGCCGAACCTATGTTTCGTACGAGTATTGCATATTGCTAGCGGAGACGGCAACGCGTGCGCGCCTCGCTGGGTAAGCAATCTACGGGTCGGCGTCTTTTACCAGAATTCCGATTTTGCAGTGATGGCCGTTGACGTCCTCTCCGCCGCACCCTTCGCGCTCTCCCATCTCCTGGCCCCTCTGCGCGATAAACCTTGGCTGCTGTTGAATGAACACGTTGCTGTTCCTATCCCTGATACCATTCCGAACTCCGATGCCAATTCGGGCCTACGTCAGCCACAATACACCTCTCCCGAGTTGCTTCCCCTCTTGGCCACCCCGCCCTCAATCACCACATTTCGCCCGATATCTCCAGACTCTGTCTTGCCAGACCTGACCTGCCCCATCCCGCCTCTTTACGCCACAGGCACTTTATGCCACCTCCCCCTCTTTATGCCACCCCACCCCCTTCATGCCACAGTTTCTTTGTGCCACCCCTTCCCCCACTTTAAGCCCCACCCCCTTTTAATGCCGCCCCCCCCTCCGCCCTCCTACCTCTCCAACAGCACGCAGGGGCTTTCTGCGCCCACCTACCCACCGCTTATCCCCCGACACCAACACATCCTAACAGCAACCCAACCCGTCTCTGGCGCACCGCCACCTCCCATCCCACCTCACACTTGGACCCCTTCCCACGTCTTTTGCAACCTCACTGGACGGCGCCGCTCCCGCCTCGTGCCCTTTTGCCCCCGCCTGTGTCCCTCACCTGCAGGTGCTGCGTGCGCTGGCGGACCGCACGAGGGAGGAGGACGTGGGGCTCATGTGGAGCGGACACATGTCGCTGTCGTCCCGTATCATGGCGATGGCGCGGGACCCCCTGGGTCCGGAGGAGGTGGGCGGCCGGTGTCGGTTGGGGGACGTCGGAGCAACCCCATGGCCGGACGCACAAGGGAAAAAACGGTGGATAGCCGGCAGATGGAGAACGCTGGTCGGGCGGAGGCGGGACGGAGGGTAAAACCGTGAACTGGCAACGAGGCGGGGGCCATGGCGGGGCGGAGGTGGGGGCCGGAGGCACAGGGCGTACTTCCGAAAGCAACGTTGCTGTTGGCGTTAGGCAAGGAGGCCGCTTCCCAGCCGTCTTCTTCTTGCCAATCGGCCTGAGCATGGTCCGCTCCCCTCCGCCCCGGTGTTTCCCCCCCGGTCCTCTCAGCGTGTGGTGGAGATGGTCAACGGCCGCAGCGCCTGGGGGGTCACACCGCTTGCTCTGGCGGCGGTGAACGAGCAGGCGGACGCAATCAAGTACTTGCTCTCGATAGGTAGGTGGGCGGAGGGGTTTGATAGGAAAAAAGGGCGGAGGGGAAACGTGGAGGCGTCAAGGTCCAACACACGGGCGGGCCAGGGCGAGCAGGGGCAATGGATGAGGCAGGGCATAGGGGGACAGCGGCGGAGTCAAGTACAACGGACGGACGGATGGCTTGGGGCGTGGGGCAGCAACGGTGTGTTGGCTGAGGCGGTCGCCTTCCTGGATATGGACGACATATGTATGGTGCGGGTGCAGCACCGCTCCCACATGCATCATGTGGCGGGTCTCACGCCTCGGACGAGTACCTGCGGCGGCTGGCCCGCGCCCTGACCGCCCGTGTGTGCCCCCTCCCACCGGCCCTCCGACCCACGGGCTTTCCTCACAAACCTCCCTCCGGCCACCCGCCTCGCCGCGGACGTCTGCCCGGTCCCAGGCGCCGACCCCTGGCTGGGCGATCACGAGGGGCGCAATGCGGCGCACTACGCGGCGAAGGCGGGATCCATACGGGGGCTGCAGGTGGGCGCAGGGGAGGAGGGGGGGTTGCAAGGAAAACCCGTAGGGAGGAGGGGCGGGGGTGTTGTAGAAACCGTTTTACGCGACGGGACAGGATAGTTGGCGCATGGTCGTCGGGGGGTTGGGGGTGGAGGTGAGGGGGTCAGAGCTCGGGAAGAGTATGGGACACACACGCGGCGAGCTGGTTGCGGTCAGAGCCGAGGTTTCGGAGCTGGGCCGGGCTGGGCTGGGACACGGTCATGCAGGGCTAGGTCGGGGCTCTTGCAGCATCTCCCTCAGCCCCGGGAGGGGTCTGGCGTAGATCAGATCGGACTGGAGGCTTCTTCCGTCCCACAACGCCGTGTTGTGGCATACACACCGTTACCCGTCACCCGTGCTGCCGCAGGTGCTGCTGCAGGAGGAGAGGCCCGCCAGCAGCCGGGCCGCCAGCCATAACCACTCGGGGACCAGGTGGGCCGGGGCGGGGCCCGGGGATGGTGGCTGCCTCGGGGTATAATGATGATCATCATGCCTTGCTGACAGGGGCTTCTCGGGTCTCCAGCCCATCCACCGTCTCCAGCCGCCGCCGCGCGGGCGGCATTTCCTCCTCCCCGTTCCCCCCCGGCCTTCACTCCCTGTCCTCCCCTTCCCTCCCCTGTCCTCCGCTCCCAGATACGTGGACTCCATGGACGCCTTCGGCTTCACCCCGCTGCACTACGCCACCTGGGCCAACCGCCGCTCCGCCATGATGCTGCTGGTTGGCTTCGATGCCAACATCATCGCCAGATCGCTGGTGCGACCACACCCGCACTACCACCACCACCACCCGCACCACCACCACCACCACCACACGCGCCCGCAAATACAACCACCGTTGTCGACCACGCCACCACCACCACCACCACCAGTACAGACGCCACGTAGCCGACGGGGCAAAGCGCCAGGGACACGTGGGCCAGGTCCGGCTGCTAGTTCTCTGGGTTGTCGGACTTGGTGTTTGGCGGCCAGGGCCAGATGTACAACGTGTGGGCTCCCAGCCAGTGTGGGCACGCGAGTACCTCATTCCGCATGCCCTACTGCGCTGAGGCAAGCACGGACGACAGCCGAGACACGCCAACCTCTTTACCTTGTTGGGTACCTTTGGACCCATCGCCTGGCCCCGTGCCGCCCCGCTCTCCTCGCCCCGCTCTCCTCTCCTTGCTCTCCTCGCTTTCCTCCCCAGCTGCCCCACTGCCCCCGTGCCGCCCCGCTCTCCTCGCTTTCCTCCCCAGCTGCTCCACAGCGACTACTACAACCTGCCCGCTGGCTCCACGCCGCTCCACGTGGCCTGCCTGCTGGGCTGCCTGGACCGGGTTAAGCTGCTGCTGAGGGCGTACGTGAGTGGGGCGAGCGGAGGGGTTGGGGGTGGAGGAGAGGACGGCTGGAGCACGGGGCACGAAGTGGGCCTAGGCGCTGGGATCTTGAGCTGGCAGAGCGGGATCTTGGGCTGGCAGAACGGGATCTTGAGCTGGCAGAGCGGGATCTTGGGCTGGCAGAGCGGGATCTTGAGCTGGCAGAGCGGGATCTTGAGCTGGCAGAGCGGGATCTTGGGCTGGCAGAGCGGGATCTTGGGCTGGCAGAGCGGGATCTTGGGCTGGCAGAGCGGGATCTTGAGCTGGCAGAGCGGGATCTTGAGCTGGCAGAGCGGGATCTTGAGCTGGCAGAGCGGGATCTTGAGCTGGCAGAGCGGGATCTTGAGCTGGCAGAGCGGGATCTTGGGCTGGCAGAGCGGGACGCGCGGGTTCTGTCGGGAGCAAGAGGGTCGGCGGGGGAGGGCCAGTGCGGTGCGGGGACACTAGGGACCAATGCGCCGCATGCCGTGAGCCGGCCAGCTGCCGCTCACCTGCGGCAGCCCGCGCCGCTGCGCCGCTGCTCCCCGTCCCCTCCGCCCCGCGCTGCTGCCTTCACCCAACCCGCGTTGCTGCCTTCACCCAACCCACGCTGTAGGCTCCCACTCGCGCGGACTCCTCCTCGCCCACCTCTGTTTGCCTCCCTCCCCCTTCCCCTATGTCGTGTTAACGGCTTTCCTCGCGCCCCCCCCCGGCCCCCGCAGTATGAGACCGCCGCCGACCTGCTCCCCAGCCAGACCGCCATGATGACCACCGTGGAGCGCCGCCGCCGCGCCCGCAGCCACCCCGACCCCCGGCTCATCCTCACTCGCACGCAGCGGCTGCCCTTCCACGTGGCGGCAAGGTGGGGCCGGGCGAGGAAGCCCTGCTCGTCCGTCTACCCCTCCGCCTCCTTCCCCCGCTTACCCCTGCCCTTGATGTTAATGTTGATGTTGGACATGATGTTGATGTTGCTGCCGTTGTCGATGCTCTCTCGCCCCCGCGCTGCCCCCACACGTCTCAGCCTCTCCCATCCGACGCGTAGGTGTGTTAGGCTTAGCGGTAAGGTGTATGTTAAGTTGTTAACGCATGCACGCACGCACTCGCGCTGCTGTCTTGCGCTCCTCAGGTGCGGTCACCGCCACCTGCTGGACTGGCTGGACCCCTCGGTGCCGCTCATGTTCCTGTTCGGCGGCGAGGAGGACGGACCGGAGGGCAGCAGGGGCAGCGGCATGGTGGCGCTGGTGGGGGTGTCCAGGTGCGGGCCCTACTGGGGGGGCCAGGGGCGGAGGTAGCCAGTCGGGCGGCCAAGCCTGGCTGTTTAACAGCTTGGGTGAGAATGACGACGTCTCTGGCGGGTGAAAGGTGACACCCTTATCCCGATGAGGGCATTGATTTCACATCCCGCACATCGGCACTTCTTCCGCCGCGGCCACCGACCTCGTGCTCCTCCTGCCTCCGTCTCCTGCCGCGGCGGGGCCAGGCTGACGGTGATCGCCGCCAAGGCGCTGCACCAGGCGCTGTTGGACTCACTGGACGCGGCAGAGGAGGACATCCGGAGGCACCGGGAGGCGGCGGAGGCGCGCAGCGAGGCGCGGCGGAGGCGGAGGGAGGAGCGCCGGACCGCTAAGGAGGCCGAAGCAGCGGCGCAGTCGCTCAAACAGGGCAAGGTACGCGGGCGTGATGCCGCGAGGGCGGAATGGGAAGGGAAGGGAAGGTGTGCAACAGGGTGACAGGAGGCGGGAGGGCAGGGTGGGTGGGTGGGGCTGGGCAAAGCGAGCGGACGGATGAGTTCTTGCCTGACCCAGCCGGCGCAGGAGTGCGCGTAATGGGTTAGGCGGGTGGCATCTACAATGTTGTATCAGCGGTGGGACAGGGGGCTGAAGCAGCCACTACTTGCGCCGCTAGTGGAGCAGTGCGTAAGGGCGCTGAGGCCGCGCTGCTCATGTCCTGCTGGGTCCTCGTGTCATCGGAGATAGCTTGCTTAAACGACACCGCTCCCGGCTGCTCTGCTGCAGGAGCCGCCGCCGGACGGGCTGAGGGGCAAGCTGCGGCGGCTCATGGAGCGAGCCTCCAGGGAAAACCTGAACGAGGGGACTGGCGCGCGGGAGGCTGGCGGCGGGGCCGAGACCACGTCGGGCTGGCGGGCCTGGCGGGCGCGGGGTCGGAGAGGCCGGCGGAAGGCCACCACCGCGGGCACTGCTGATGCGTCGGCGGGGGCAGCAGGAGAGGAGCAGTCCGGTGCGGCCCGCTCACCCCGCTGGCGCCACCGCCGAGGCGCGGGGGCGGCTGCGGTGGTGCGGGGGGGGGCGGCGGCAGCAGCACCTGCTGGGGCTGAAGAGGGCGCAGCGCCCGCAGCTGGGGGGGCAGCGAACGGTGGCGGCAGCAGCTCTTCGGTCGACAGCGACGGGAGCAGCAGCGATGGTGGCGGCGGAGGACGCAGAGCGCACGGAGACACCACCGCCCGCCGCCGGCAGCAGCAGCAGCAGCAATCGGATTCGCAGTCGCAGACGCTGGGAGGCGGCAGCCTCCGCCGCCGGATCTTGCGAGAGAGCGGTGGCTCGCAGCACTTGCAGCAGCAGCGCATCTCCAATGCTGGCGGCGGTGGCGGCGGTACTGATGCTGCCACGGACGGGGCGGACCCGGATGGCGGCGGTGCCGCCAGCCTCACCCGTACGATGTTGCAGCGGCTTTACCGCGGGTCGCTCAGGCGACAGAGCAGCGGCGGCGCGTCCAGTGCGCGAGCGCAGGCGGCGGCGCAGCTGAATGAACGGCTGAACCGCGCGGGAATCACCATTCCGGAAGGGCCGGATGAGGAGGTGGCGTTCTTCAGGTGGGTTAGGGAACCGGGGGAGGAGGGGGATGGCAACTGGGTTGGCGCCGAATGGGAGTTGGGTCAGCATTGGATGCCATATGGGTCAGCATTGGATGCCATATGGGTCGGCATTGGATGCCATATGGGTCGGCATTGGATGCCATATGGGTCGGCGCTGAATGGGTTGTGGGTCGGCGCTGACCTGCGGGAACGTCTCGGTGCTCAAGAGCCTGGTCGGCAAGGGCATCGTCAGCAACGTGACGAATGCGCTGAACCTCGTGGGCGCGATCGCGATGGGCAACATGGACTGGTTTTTGAGGCTGAGCGGGCAGGTCTAAGACGAGAGTCGTGAGCATGCTCACGCTCGTCTAAATCTGCCCGCTTAGCCTCAAAAACCAGCCCATGTTGCCCATCGCGATCGCGCCCACGAGGTTCAGCGCATTCGTCACGTTGCTGACGATGTTGTGGGTTGGCTCGATGGTGCTTAGGCCACATATTGCTCTCGCCTGCCAAGGGGTTCACATGGCACCTTCACAACTTCAACAGCAAAACCTTGTCTCCTCGACTTCCCCGCGTGCTCATCACTGTACCGTGCCCGCGCCGTGCCTACGTGCAGTCCTGGTCGGGAGCCTCGCTACAACATGCCCACCCAGATCCTCCTACCAGGACAGCGCCCCTCGGAAACGTCCAACGGCGTTTTAGCGCGGCCAATGTCCAGGCGGACGTCGCTGGAGCAGGCCGCAGCGGCCCAGCAGGGTCAGGGAGTAGAACCGGGCCCGACCCGTGGGTCGCTGGACCAGACGCGCGGAGGCACAGCGGACAGCACCCGGGTGCTGCACGCGAGTGGAGCCGGGGAGGGGGAAGGGGTGGCTGGCGCCAGCGGAGGAGCGGAAGCGGCCGGCGCGGTGCTGGCAGCGGTCCCGAGCTCCGGCCTCTTGGCGGGGGCAGACGACAGCGGCACGGTGACGACGCTCCTGACGGAGCTGCTCGCCAGCAACGGGGGCGCGGAGGTCGGCGGCTCCGCCGATGCCGATGCGGGCGGTGCGGCGCCTCGGCAGCCCCGGCCCTTGGAGCTGCCGTCCCTGACCACCGTGGAGCGCCTGCCGCCGCCGGCGCCACCGCGGCTGTCAGTCACGTTCGAGGAGGGTGCCGCCGCCGAAGGGCAGGGCGGCGCCCCCTCCTCACCCGCATCCACGGGCCTTCCTCGAAACCCCTCCTCACCCCAGCAGGGGTCCAGCCAGGTCTCGCCGGCGGGAGGCGCACCGTCATCGCCTCGGTCCTCTCCCGCTGCTGCCGTGAGCCCTGGCAGCAGCACCGTCATCGCAGCCTCCACCTACCGCTCCATGGACAGCAGCAGCTCGCAGACGCAGCTGCAGATGCAGACCCAGGGCTCACTGCAGCTGCCCGGCACCGCCGCAGAGCCGCCGGCCTCGATTCCGCCCTCGTTCGCCCCTGCCTCCGCGGAGCTCGGTGGTGCCGGTGGCAGCCTCGCGCAGATCCGGCCGGCTGGCGCGAGCAGCAGCAGCAGCCGCACGCAGGTGGTGGACGGCTTGCCGCATTTGGGCGACCAGCAGGTCCCCACGCCAGCCCCGGCCGTGGCAGCGGCCGGAACGGCTGCGACGGAGGGAGGCGCGACGGTGAGTTGCGATAGCTGCACGTGGAACGTGACGTGGGTACCGGGACAGAAATGAGGGAACCATGCTCGACGTCCTGTTCTCGCCACCCAGCGGCCACCCACCGCAGTATGTGTTGCTTCCGCGGCTCCCAACCAACAAATCAACCAGCTAACGGTATCGACCCAGCAGTGCAACGAGAACCGAGTGTGCGCGCGATCACTGACACGGCGACTCCCTCCGGCCCTGGCGGGCTGGGGCTCCTGCCGGCCGCTTGCCGCCCTGATCAGTGCTCACACGGCCCCCCCGGCCCCCTGGTTTTCCCCTGGTGCCGCAGGGCGATGAGCAGAGCTGGGGCTTGGGGCGGGTGGGGGCGGGCGCGAGGATGCTGCTCAACAGCTTGAAGAGCACTCTCCGCCGAACAAGTGGGCAGCACCAGGCGCAGGTGCGTGTGGGGGGGAGGGGGGGGAGACAACCAACCCTTGCCTCGACATATGAGAAGGAAGGGAATTACGAGCGGGGAATAGATTACTTCATGGGATGGGGTAGGGAGAGGTGGGGTGAGGTGTGGGCGGCCTTGCGGGTATGAGAGAAACCCCGTGAAGAGTAGGACCGTGGCCTTGCGGGTGGGTTCGGCACCATGTTGATCGGCCACTGGAAGGCGAGGACATGCAACCCGGTTCCTCGGGGGCACCCACGGCCCTGCTACGGACTCCGCCGGCGCTACGTAAGCGCCGTGATTTCAGGTCCGCAACCGCCTCCGCTCGGGCTGCCGCCCCTCGAGGACGTATCGTCACCCGGCTTACGTCCTCGATACCCCACCTCTGTCCACTCCCACGCCTCCATGCCATCAAAGCACGCACCTGCATCCCCGCCGCTCACTCCCGGAAGTGGCGCCCTGGTGCAGGTGCTGCCGCTGGAGCACGCTCCCCGCGGCGCCAGCCCCAGCCGCGGCCACCGGCATCGGCGCCGGCACCCGGAGCAGCGCTCCGAAGCCAACACCGGCCCGCCGCCCCCCGGCGGTGACGACGCCGACGGCCGCGAGCCGCCCGCGTCACCCAACACCTCGCACCACCGCGGCAACGCCTACCACCACCACCACCACCACCTGACGCCGAGAGGCGTGCGCCTAGCGAGCGCCCGCCCACACGCCCGCGTCTCCATGTTCGGACGAGCCAGCGCAGCCAACAGCGTCGACGGCGGCGACGCCGTCCGCAGCCCCAACGGTGCTGGGAGGCGCCGCAGCCGCGCGGCGCTGTCGAAGCGCTCGCTGCTGGCGGCGGCGCGGCACATCGCCGGCGAGCCGAGGGGCCAAGACGACGACGGCGGGGCTGAGGGGACGGACAAGGATGGCGAGGAGGAGGAGGAGGGGGAGGTGGCGGGTGACGAGGTGGCTCAGGGGGGCGGGGTGCTGCGAGTGGACGACTGCTCGTCCTTCTCGTCCACCTGCTCGATGAGGGCGCGGGCCAGCACAGCCGATGCTGCCGGGACGGCTGCGACGACGGAGGGCACCGCTGGCGGAGGCGCTGCGGCCGCCGCTGCGGCGGCCGCCGGCGATGACAGCGACGAAGACGTGTGCCCGGTGTGTCTGGACGAGCCGCCCAATTTACTGGTGAGGGCGGGGGCGTGGCGTGGTGGGGCGGCGAGGCGAGGTGGTAGAGGCCAACCGCACGGATCTTCCTTGCCGTCCTCCTCTGACGGTCCACTCCTGGGCACTATTCGGCTGCGTCTCTCGCCACCCTAGTGCAATGCGGCTGAATCCCGCGCGACTCGAACACGGGTTTTCCTTCGTACACGGGTTTTCCTTCGTACACGGGTTTTCCTTGCAACCCCCCCGCCTACGGGTTTCCTCCTGAACCTCACACAGTCGCCAGGCTCCCGCCGCGCGCTGCCGACAGCTTGCTTGCGCACCGCCGCGCGTCCCGCCGCGCACTGCTGCTGGCCCCTCCTCACACCTCTTCCAACCCCGCGTGCAGGTCCAGACGTGTCGCCACCCGATCTGCATGGGTTGCGCGAGGGACCTGGTCAAGCGGCACAGCCTCACGCCGGCGTTGTGCCCCTACTGCCGCGGAGTCATATCCAGCTTCAAGGCGCGGGTAGCGCCGGGCGCGATGTCGCGGCGTTAATCCACGACTCTCCACAGCCACCTGGAGGGCAAGGACATATGGGGGGCTTAAGGAGACGTGTGGGGGAAGGATGAGTGATCTTTGGGTCGTCGGTTCCGGTGCAGTGGTTCCTGCGGCGTTGTTGCGTTGGTCGGGCGGCGTCAGGGGTCCGGAGCAGACCGCGAAGGAAGAAATGGCGCGCGCCGGGAGCTGAAAAGAAACGCAGCAAGCACCCGTGATGTACGTTTCCTTAGGACTGCGGTGGTTGTTGGGGACGAGAGTGAAATTGTGCGTGGGTGCTTGATCTGTGCTCTGACGGGGCGTGCGCCGCGTATGGCGCAAAGGCGCCTGCGCCTCTGCTGCCGGCGGTGGGCGGCGGTGATTGCTCCTGGGAAGGAGCCGCACGCGCAGGAGGAGGACGTAGCACAATTTTGCAAGTTGAGGTGTTTCCTGTAGTGCTTCCTTATTGCTGTTGCGATGAACTGGGACAGCCAAATGCTGGAACTGCTCATGTATCGATTAGGGTGCCTCTTCGACTTTCTTGCTCTTCCCGCTGCCATTGGTCGGTCTTTTATGATGTGGCGGCGTCTAGTAGGGTTGACATGGCAAAGTACATATTACAATATATTATACCTGAGCATAACGTTGGGTGGCCGCCGACCTGTGTGGTGCTGCGGAGGATATGGTTGCAGTATTGGCATGGTTTGTGGCTGGCAAGGTGGTGTTCGCGCCGCTTTGCGGGGGAAGAGGACGGGCCGGCGTAACCTCGCTGCGGCTCACGAAGCGAGCGAGCGAGTGACTCACGAGGTATCCGATTGCGTCGTACTCCTTGGAAATTTTCAAATGCAAAGGATACATGCCCCTTAGATAATAAATACCACTTTCCTCGTTTGAAGAGGAGAGGTAATAATACGCCTCGGCAGTTGGCGGAACCCAGGGGGCGCACGAGCACGCCATGCGATGTCAGACCCTCAATTCCGTTCACATCAGTCCTCTTCCAGATTACTCAGCTCTTCTCATGCCCGATAGCAGGCCTGTTTAACGTTCTATCTACCTAGAGCCGCGGCCTGTGTTGTGGCTCTGCCCTAAGGCGTTGGGGAACGATGCAAAGCCGTCCAAGGGGCCCCTCCAAATTGCCGCCTCGAGGACCCCCCGCAGCCGCAGTCGTCGGCAAACAGTGGCCGCAGCAACAGCAGCAACAGCATCAATCTTTCACGCTGTCCCAGCAAGCTGAGCTGGCCTCCATTCGCGCGGAGTCGCCGCTCCACTTCCTAGCCGACACCGCGGTCGCCGACGCGCACGCAGACCAGCAGGCCGCCCTCGTAACAAACGCTGTGGCGCTCACCCCGCTGCCTTCTTCAGACTTTTGGCCAGCGGCCAAGCGCCAGCGACAGCCGCTGCAGCCGCCCGCCTACCAGCGCTGCTCCTCCCCAGCCGCGACCGACCGGCTCCAGTCGCTGCCCGCCTCGAACCCCGTCCGCAACACCAGCTTCTGCAGCCCGGTCGTGTTCCACGGCATTCCATCGACAACCGGCGCCGGCGGCGAGCCGCCGGGTGCGGTAGCGGCGTCCTCGAACGGCTGCATTGGAGTGGGGTGCGCTGAAGGCTGCTACGCTGACAATGAAAGCTACACTCATACCAGGCTATCGCCGCCTGCCACCGAGTCGCAGCCACTGCTTCCGCAGTTTGCACCGTACCAGCAACAGCAACAACAACAGCAACAGTACCAGCAACAGTACCAGCTCCAGCACCAGGAACATTCAGCGGCGGCGGCCGCCAACCCAGAACCTCCTTCGGGCCCTGCGTCCCTCCCGCACTTCAACGACCTAGCGCCAACCGCCAACGGTGACCTTTCTCCTGCAGCGGCAGCGCCGGCGAATCCGGAGCCCCCGTCCCTGCCCCGTGGCTGGCTGGGCTGGGCGCTGCGTGCCGACCCCGCGGCAGCGGCCCGCACCGCCGCCGACGCGGCGGCGGCGGCGGCAGCAGCGGCAGCGGCGGCGGCAACAGCAGCGGCAGCGGCCGCTGCAGCCGCTGCACCTGCAGCCAGGGCTGCCGGCCGGGCTGTATGCGATACAAGCGGCTCGGATTGCGGCGCTGCTGCTGCTGCCGATCCCGCGGGGGAAGCGGCGCAGCACCAAGGCGTCGACGTAGGCCTGACCCAAGGCTATGAGCAGTACGACAATGACATGGACGAGCAGACGGACTACGATCCTCTGGGACTGGATTTTAGCGGCGGCGGCGGCGGTGGTTGTGGTGGGGCCAGCAGCCCGGATCACTGCCGGGTGATGTTCGAGCTGCCAGCCGAAGAGGGCATATGGCGCGACGCGGACGCAGTTGCTGGGATTGACCCTGTCAGGACATCAGCAGAGGCGATTTCGTTGCATCGGAGCCGACGGAATGGGAGGAGCTCAGGTTCGGCCTCAGCGCATGAGGAGCAATGGCAGCCGCAGCAAGTGCCCAAGCACGAGGGCTATCCGGACATCCAACAATTGCAACAACCGCGACCGCAATATCAATCGCAGCAGCCACTGCAACAACAGCAGCAAGATGGTGTGTATTACGATGCAAAGCAGGAGCAGCAGTTTGCTGAACTGGGTCTTGGGCCGCAAAGCGGGCCCGACAGTCGGCTCGCGGCGGTTGCCAGCAGTTGGGACGAGCGGAGTCAGGGAGCTGAGATGACACTAGCAACAGCGGGTGTGTCGGCGGAGGCGCCGGCAGCCGAGGCGCCGGGGTACGAGGCGCCGGGGTACGAGGAGGATGACGCTGAAGAGCAGCAGCGGCAGCTGCTGCGGACCAAGCGAGGGAGGAAGGTGGACAGGGCGCAGGCTGAGGCGGCAACTCGACGCGTGCAGGAGGTGTTGCGTATGCACCAGGTGACGTCATCCCTGCCGTACCTGCCGTACCTAAGCTCCGCCGCCAATGGAGGCGACGCCGGCGCTGCGGAGGCGGTCGCCGCGGCCGCGGCTGCCGCCGCAGGTCTGCCGTTCGGGCAACGTCAGGGGACCAGCGCAGATGTTGGGACACCTGCGGTGGCAGACGGCGGCGCCGATGGCCAGTACGACGGCTTCAGCGGCGGCGGCGGCGGCGGCGGCGACGCCCTGGGGCCGGCGGGCGCCACCGCCATCACCCCCTTCCCCATCACCGCCATCACCGGCGGCGGTGGCGGTGTTGGCGGCGGCGGCGGTGTTGGCGGCGGCGGCGGCGGCGGGGCTGTCCGGGCGTGCTATGAGTGCGGTGCGACCAGCACCAAGTGCTGGATGGCTCACAAACAATTCCCGGCGGAACGCACATGCAAGGCCTGTTACAAGCGGTGCGTGAAGCGGAGTCGGGTGCAGCGCATCGGGGTGGGGGCCAACATGGGTGCGCGCCTGGGTGCGTGTATTGGACTGGCACGTAGCGTGTATGTAAAACCCTACAAGCGACTGAAGATGTGGGTTGGCGGGCATTCACCACGCAATTGCAGGTTCCTGCGTCACAACCACTATGGTCGGGTGGCACCGTTACCGCTATGCGTCGGGGAGGAGGAGGAGGAGCCGCCGGAGCAGGGGGCAGAGCCACTGGCGATCGTTTTGCTCGCGGCCCACGGCCGGGACGAGAGCGGCGGCGGCGGTGGCGGCGGCGGAGCTGGTGGTGGACTGCGGCGGTGCTATGAGTGCGGCACGACCCGTACAGGGGTGGGTCAGTGGGTCGGTTGCCGGTGGCCGTTGGGTAGCGCCAGCAGGAGGGGAAATGGGAGGCCGAGCGGTGCCGCTGCCTAGCTGGTGGTTTTGGACTCATGTTCAAGGGACCTGCGGATTTGTGTTGGTGGGGTTGGTGCAGACCAAACTGGATGACGGCGGCTACCCCATTGTCATGCTAACCCCAACTGCACGTTCCAACCGCCTGCAACCGTTCCAACCGCCTGCAGGGAAATTCGTGGAAGCGGCACAAGCTGGTCAAAGGGGAGATCACGTGCAGGTGAGCTCCAGGGTGGGGCAAGGGGGTAGAGGGTTGGAACCCTGGCGCATGGTACGACAGGTGGGGCTGTGGGCGGTGGCTGGGGCAGGGCGCCTACCGTACTGTAAATTTTGATATGGCTGACACGTCCCCCTGCTCCTCCCCATCCATCCCATCGACCTCTTGTCTGGGCGCAGCGCCTGCTACAAGCGCTTCATGTACAAGGTGCGCGCGAGCTGCCCGCAGCCGCTTTGCGTTGATTTGCCGCTGAGTCGCGAAATTCCCTCCACGGAAATTGACAACAATCTGGGCGGCGGTGTGTACACGACAAGCAGTGCCGGGGTGTTGGCATGGACCGTGAGGAGGGCCGGAGCCTTGATCTCTACCATACCCTAGCGTCCTCAGCGTTCCTGCGCCCCTTTAACGCGCCTTTTCCCCTCCCCTCCCCTTGCCACACCATGCTGCAACGAATACTACTACCATGCGCGACTTTGTGCTGGCGTGCGGACGCGCTGTTTGATGACCCCGGCCGCAGAGCCACGGCAGCTACGAGCGCCAAACGCCGCAAGTGATGTACCGAAGGTGATGAGCTACGTGGCTGCCCGCGCAAGTGGACTGGGCTGGATCGGCAGACTGGGTATCACGGCTTCACGGGCCTTGTCTGGAATGCACCTGGCCGAGCTGACGGCATGTCGACAAATGCCTAGCGGAGTCGAGTTGAATTGCGGCATGGGGCCGTAGAAAGCGCTGGGCTGTGCTGGGCTGCGGCGAGCTTGGTAGGGCTGGGCTGCTTTGCTTTGACGAATGGCGTGGTGGTGTGGCGGAGGGTAGAGAAAGGCCGGTGAATCAGTATAGGATGTATGGGAACGAGGGGTGGTGCTTGTGCCAGCTAGGGCACAGCAGGATCGGGAGCAATTTCCGAACAGGCACGCGGCGCGCCATGTTGAGCGCTCCAGGAAAAAAAGTGCAAAGAGCACGGATCAGGGCCGTGATGCAAAAAATTACACGGAAGTTTTCAGTGTACGGCTACTCGTACAGCGTGTCGCGGAACTGTGGATGGTGGCGTGGTTTCGGAGCGCATGTGAACGGATGTGGGCCAGGTTGGGGCGTGCGGGCGACAGAGGCGCTATGATTGCGGCGTCAGCATCTTGTCGGGGCGGCTGGCAGGAGGACTGACTTCCAGCCTGAAGGCCTGTGCGCGCGGTTGTCGGCGGGATACACACCATTCGGCCTGGTAGTCATGCAAGGCAACACCCGTAAAAACCTGTGCGCAGTGTGCGCGTGAAAGTGAACGTAAACAAAAGCTTTGTGTAAGCCCCAGAGCCGCACGCAAATAAACGACGAGCGGCAGGTTTGAAGATGCAGCCCGACGCGTCTGCGCCCGGCAACGAAAAGGAGGGTCTCACACGGGCGACTTGCACAGCAGCGACCCACCACTGCGTCTCCTTCAGCGTCAGATGATGCGCCCGATGGCTCTACCCAAGGGTCCTACGATGGGTCCATTGCAGCAGCCACTATTATTACCGACCAACCACTGCAACCGCCAGGAACTGCGGCACCAAATGTGCTCCTAACGATGTGATGCAAAACCCGACACGCTAAAGCGACCCACATACACGCGAGATTAAGGGCCACAAACATTAACACAGGCCGTCCAGGTCAGCACTGAGAGAGGCGTAGCCTGGCATCGCGTCTGGTATTGAACAACAGCTCACCTTCGAGGTCAGGAGCCCAAGCGCCATATTCAATCGTATACCACGCCTAGAGATATAATAAACTTCAACCGAGCAACACGCCGCCTAGCAAAGTTCAGTGCAATTCCGTCCAAGAAACCTTCGAAAGTTAGAAGTTGAGCTGCAACGTCACCAAAACAGGCACTCACCTCTTCTGGCCACGCAAACATAATACAGCTACGGTACGCGACTGGAACAAACCCTATGACGTTGTTGTAACGGTTACAGTGGGTTCCAGACCAAGAGGTAGAACCATGACGTGTTCGAAATCCAGCAATTATCCACTCAGCCACTCTGTACCTCCGAGGGGCTCTGTCACTAGGACCGCCCAGGTACCTAATAGGGCGGCGGCGGCGGCGGATAATTATCCACCTTTGAGAAGTCTGAAGTGTCGCTGCGCGAAGGCTTGCCCCTCAGGCTGAAGCTCCTAATCGGACCGCTCATTTCACCGGCCTCCTGCGACCCCTGTTCACACGTCAGCAGAGGGGAGCGGAGCAGGTCACATCGAGGCCAGTATGGGCTCGAGGGTTACTTAGCAAGGGTTTGTAGTTCAACGGCTCACTAATTGGGGCAACAATCAAATGCGCGGCACCTCCATTATATGGCATGTCCCGCCCTTCCAGGTGACGGGCCCCCTCCGCCACCCCGCCACCTCATCTCCTCGAATTACCTCCCTCCCTTCCCGTACGCGTGAATGTACGACGATGACCCCGGACATTCCAACCGTCAACCAACCAACCTTACGGGCTCCGATTCCGCAGAGGCAGCACAGGAAGAGCATCTCCACACCGCAGAGGGCGACGCAGGTCCAGGCCAGCCCATAGCAATTCTCGCGTTTGTCCTGGCCCGGCATCCCAAAGTCGTCAGGGCCTCCGCGTTCGTTGGTGAACAGCGTCGCAGTCCAGGCCCAGAGCCCCAGGTTAACACCGGCCAGCGCGAACGACGACACGAGGCTGAGCACAGCCCTGAGCCCGCAGCAACATGAACAAAAGCACATCGCGAGTCAAAGCGGAAGCCGAACGTGGAACACCAAATCAGGTGCGATCAGGGGAGACTGCGACGGCTGCTGTCAGCGAAGGATTGGTTTGGCTCATTACCCTGCCGTGAGACGCATAACGTACGGCTCGCGGCCCTGGATTGAGCCGTCCCCCCAGCTGTTCTGCTTTAGAGGGGGTTCTATCCCCTCTGCATCGTAAGTCGTTGCCTGGCCTTCAGCGACACGCAGCCATACTACCGTTTGAACACGGGCAGAGTCCTCCTTGATTATCCAGCACCGTCTTCCCCCACGCTTTCAGGGCTGATTCGCATTTCTGGGCTGGCCTAGGGGTCCTTCACCGCTCGTAACCCCAGTCGAGGCGGTGGCCACTCGCCAACCGGCATCGCAGAAACTTACCCCGCCCCAGTCTTCTTCGTCTGCAGACGAACAAGGAAGGGGTGGCAGCAAACGGAGCCGATAATCAGGAGAACAGCACATGGAAGCAGAGTCAACACGCCGAGTCGCTCAGTTTCGAAGTTGCTTACTGCCTGCTTTGGATGCTGCTTAGTTTCGGGTTTGCATACTGTCAAATTGCTAGTTTCTAATCTTGAAATTGCTTGTTGCCGAAAACTACTACGGTTCAAAACCAGCTCTGGCTCGAGATCTCCCGCAACACACGATGTCGTACTACACCTTTCAGGAAAGGTCTTGCAAGTGGATGTCCATTCTCGATCCATCCTCGTAGTGCCCAGGATACAACAACTATCCTCGTAGTGCCCAGGATACAACACACGAGCATGTGGTGAACGTACAGCGCCCGTCCGGTTTCAGCAGGCTTGACCGGGCTTCGTCAGCAGACATGTGACCCCCCCTTTCTGACCTGTCCGTCCATTAGGGCCCATCCACCCACCGTAAAGCAATACAGTAATAGGCCCATGGCGGTGGAGGCTACTGTGAAGGCGAAGGACACCTTTGTCGCACTGAGGGGGCACGTATGCGGAGGCGGCGTGGTTGGGATTTGGCAAGGAGCACCGCAGGTGATACGTTCTTGGAGGTGAGAAGCTAAGGACGGGAGTCAGTGTAGCTTTATCAGGTCCTCGTAGTCAGTTTGGGTAAGAAACCAAGCACTAATTTGGGGGTTGATTAGCTAGCTGAACGATACAGAACGTAAGCTGTCTACTAAGAGATCCAGCAGCTTCGCGGGCTCATCTCGCGGGCGAGATTAGGGTATCGGGGGACTTAAAGCGGGGCACTCTGCCGGCGTTGATTCCTAAAACGTGGGTCATGGTCCACGGCAGAGCTCTGCTGCTCAGATTTCGCGGCCACCATACAAGCCAAGGATCCCTATAACCACCTATCATCTCGACACTCCCGGCCACCCGACCTGGTCCAAGTCGAGCTAATCCCCCCAGCCCCATACCGGCAGGGTACAGCACGGCAACGTTTGACAACGATGAAGAAAAGCGACATGCATCTGTGTCTAGGGTGCACACCTCTTCCAATCACACGGGTTTGCAGTCTACGATGACGTATAGGACAGGATAGAACAGCAATCCACCGACACTACCCCGGCATTGATTGTGAAGTTGTTCAAGAAAATACGATGCCGATAAATTCGCCCTACATGCCAGCTGTGCTCGCGATAGTAGCTTTAGCGGTAAATCCGTACCTGCATGCTGTATCTTCGCTTGGATTGGTGTACCATAGGCAAGGGTAGAATACTTGAGTGACGCCCGTCATGTTTACAGGTGGCAAAGTCACGCTAAGATCGATCGGGAGCCCATCAGCTGAGAATAATATCCATTTATTCACCAAGTGCTGTTGAACAATGCAATAGACCGAAACAGCAAATACAAACTGCGGCAAGGGAAAGCCGGTTTGTTAACGAGCAAGTTTCAACTTTCAGTCGCCAACTAAGTGGAAACTATTGTACCGACCTGCAGCATGGTTGCGATCGAATGCGAAGGTGGCTGGGACGCAGTTTGATACCGACTCGCGAACAACGCTTTAAAAGTGTATGTAAGGGACAGAACGTTGCCGTGTCCGCCAACCTTGAGGCTAGTTTAAATTCTTTCTGCCATCTACCTGCCGCCGGGACATGCGGCGTACGCCCCTCAGGCCGCCGTAATATGTACGACAAATTCGGGGCCAAATTTAGCCCGCAAATTTAGCGCTCCATCCAGAGGTGCCCATGATGCAAAGGCCCATGCCTGAACATCATTGACGGTGGATGTGATAACCTCGGCGTCGGGCGGTTGGTTGCATGGCTGGTGTCTCTCGCAGGCTCGCGCGCGCACCGCATTCCAAAAAGCATCCTCGCCCTCACCGCCCAGGGTGTCAAGGAAACGGTGGTTTGATAAGCGATCGCAGAGTGATAAGATTTGACGGTGTGCATATCGAATTGCCGGTAGCCGCAGTAGTAGTCCTGCACACGAACGTCTGCGCGTGCCCCACACGTCACTTGCAGTGTGCACTGGCTTTCGGCATCGGCAACCAGAGCATCTGGATAGAATACTGGTAAGAAGGTTGAGCGAAAGAGGATCCCACGAGCAGACGGAATGGGGCCACGTAACCATCCACATACCTTGAAATGGGCCTGGATGGGCCTATAGGGAGCGCCGCCGGCAGGAATGCTCTATCCTTCTCCACCTGAGAGTCACTACTGCGCTCACAGACAGATACGGACAGGGACGGGCAGGGACGAATAGGGACGGACAGGGACGGACAGGGACGGACAGGGACGGACAGGGACGGACAGGGACGGACAGGGACGGACAGGGACGGACAGGGACGGACAGGAACGGACAGGAACGAGCAGGGACAAACCCAGCCAAGCGGCAGTTCACTTTCATGCTGACATGGGGGGCTAGGGGCAGGCCCCGAAGCGTGGCTAACTGGTTATCGGAAATTTAAGGGAAATGAGGCACATGGGGGGCTCTGTGTTTGATGCACAAACTAGAGCTGCACTCATTCCTACCCGTAGTACGGAGAGGAGCACCCGAACATTGGTTACTTGCTTGGGATAAGGACAGAGCCTCTAAGGCACGGGATACGCAGAACTGATGCGGCTACGTCGGCATGGGTATCAGCCCTAGTGTATGGACCGGCACGTGCCAACAAGTGCTGAGGCTGCCAATGGGACTGGAAAGTATGCGATGCTTCCATGAGAGCATTGCCACATATCATTCCACATGTATTCGCTATGACAGTAGCCCCTCGCTGTTGCCTTGCTCGCTGCCTTAAAGGCTCGTATGCTGCCGTAAGTTGCCTGCTGTTGCCCTTCTTGCAGTAAATATGGACAGCGGATGTTTTTATTGTCATGAATAAGTGGATTGGCCAAGTGTTGTGTGCAATAACCTACTGCTATCGCGCACGTCGCGAAATTCGTTCAAGAAGATACTAACCGCACCGGTAACGACTTCACACCCGTTTCCGGCTTTGGATACGCATGCAAAGGTTGCTAACATTGCCACCTAATCACGTAGTTAGATTAGTTGTGTCTACATAGGGCCATAAAGTGAAGGCGCACGTTTCGAAATATTTCGTTGCACATTACGCCGTTGGCCCTTAGTATTTGTACCACACATATATTTAAACATATTTCGTATCTATGATTCTCCCCGATGATCTACTGCTTAAGAACCGAGTTCAACCGCCTCTGCAGAGTTCGTACACGGCAGAGCGGCTCTGGTACACGGCTTGCCATTTGCGGCACAGGAACATATAAACGTAACTATATCGGGCCATAAATAATTAAAGTTTTTGATAGGCAGTAAGGGCACACGGGAGGGGGCCCACCAGCTGTCTATATCGCCATCGTTACTACAGCATCCTTCGACGCGTTGCTGCAGTCATATAAGAGCATTAATACTGCACTCGTAGAGTTGTTTAGATGCGCGGTCTGAGGAGGTTACACCAACAACGTGTAACGTCCGAACCGCAGCGCGCACACAACCGAACCCTTCTCCATTCGTTAAGCGCACGGCCGCGTGGGCAATTCGCCGCTACTTTATATTGCACATGGCAAGCGACGGTCTTATGCGGCGACTCATAGCCTTGAGCTTGCTAATAGCTCTGGGGCGATGGGCGGAGGTTGCAAGCGCAGAAGAAAGGCATAGGTATGGTTTGCTGCAATAAAATTTCACTCTTCTCTCTGGACTGTTATATACCATGTCGCAGTGTCAGCGATTTTCCTTGTCAACATGTCGCAACCTTGCAGATTGAGCAGCACTGGCAACGTGGGTCACGGCAACGCATGGCACCAAATGCTTTCTCGTGATGAAGTTAAACCAGATGCATTGGATGTATCAAATAACCGAAGGCTTCTGTCAGCTGAAGACGGCAATGACATCCCATCTGCAACGCCATCACCACCACCAAACGTGGAAGAGCTGAGCATTCCCCCAGCTGACCCAGTGGACTTCCTCTTAAGGATAAAGCCGCCACGGCCCCCAAAGCCGCCCCGACCGCCACGCCCTCCACGCCGGCCTCCTGTAACCGCACAGCCTCCTTGGCCTGTGGGACCGTCCTTAACAGGGCGGCCGCTTTTGCCACCGACGCCCAAACCTCCGTCGCCATCTCCCCCTCGGCCACCTTCGCCGCCGTCGCCCAAACCACCGTCACCATCTCCCCCTCGGCCACCTTCGCCGCCGTCGCCCAAACCTCCATCGCCACCTCCCCCTCGGCCACCTTCGCCGCCATCGCCCAAACCTCCGTCGCCATCTCCCCCTCGGCCACCCTCGCCACCGTCGCCCAAACCTCCGTCGCCACCTGCCCCTCAGCCACCTTCGCCACCATCGCCCAAGCCTCTGCCACCATTTCCTCGGCCACCTCGGCCGCCTCGGCCGCCGTCACCTTCGCCTCCGCCGCCAATTCCTCCTGCCACACCTTCACCGCCGCGGCCGAAATTCCCCCGCCGGCCCCCGGGCTTCGAACGAGTCGACCGGCGAAATGACAGCACCTTGGCGCCGCCACCGTCCCCGCCGGAACCAGCGCCACCGCCATCACCGCTGCCACCATCCCCATTATGGCCACCGTCACCGCCACCGCCACCACCACCGCCACCGCCGCCACCACCGCCACCACCACCGCCACCGCCACCGCCACCACCACCGCCACCGCCACCACCACCGCCGCTGTCGCCACCTCCACCACCATCGCCAGCACCACCGTCGCCATCACCGCCACCATCGCCGGCGCCACCTTACCCACCATCACCGTCGCCACCGCCGTCACCTCCACCGCCATACCCACCTTCACCGTCACCACCGCCGTCGCCAGCACCTCCATACCCACCGTCACCTTCGCCGCCGCCGTCACCACCGCCACCATACCCTCCATCTCCATCGCCACCACCGTCGCCGCCGCCGCCGTCCCCTCCCTCACCACCCCCACCATCCCCGCCACCGCCACCACCTCCGCCGCCTCCACCCCCGCCACCATCACCACCACCGTCACCACCGCCCCCATCCCCGCCATCGCCATCCCCACCACCATCGCCGTCGCCTCCAAACCCACCGCCCTCCCTATCACCACCTCCACCGCCCCGTCCCAAGCCGCCCCGCCGATCAGCGGCTGCACTGGCCGTCGACCGGGGCGAGCAGGGGCTCGTTGATACGGGCAGCAACGATCAGCAGCTAACCTCACCGGCGCTGCCGCCATCATCCCCACCGCGGCCTCGGCCTTCGCCCCCACCGGCACCGCCGCCTCGGCCATTCCCTCCGGCGCCTCGCACACCACCCCGGCCGCCGAGCCTGCCCCGGCCGCCGCCACCAACGCCCCCGGCGCCACCGCCGCGTCCGCCACCGTGGTGGGAGACGTTCCCCGTCCCCCCGCGCAGGCCGACTCAACCACCAGCACCCCCACCAGCGCCCTCTATCATCGATCCTGAAATCATCCGTAAGTCTGGGTGACAAGCCGGTGCATACCAGCGGAGTTTCCGTTCGCCTACGCACTGCCTAGCAGGTAACCGCACGAGCCTCGGCATCGAGAGCCGCGGTCCCACTTCGTTATACGTGCGGCCTTAAGAACCTACTCCTCATAATTTGTTAGGCTGTCCAAAGTATGTACCTGATCAGGCAAGGGAAAGAGCGCCCGCTGGCAACGGCTGTGGTCCCGCAAGGCCCCCCGCAAACGGCTAAACCCCTTGCTTATCCAAAACACCATACACCTAGTAGCATACACCATACACCAACTACTGAATCTCCGTACTTAAAGCTTCCCTGACCCGCCCTTCTTTCTACAGTCGAGTGGCATAACGCTGTTCGAATGCTGGCTGGCGTCGCCAATCTGACCTGGAGCGAGGGCCTGGCGCAAACTGCGCAATCGTGGAGCGAGCAGTGCACCTGGCAGCACTCGGCTGGCCCTTACGGAGAAAACCTAGGTAGGTTCCGGAGCACGGTGCAAACCGATGGACCGTTTCACGCGCAACAGAAGTCTAGCCCTGGTGGAACCGTGATGCGACCCCCGCTGCCGCACTGAGGACGCCCTCCTTCGTGGACGCGTGGGCGGCGTAGCCTTCTTGGCATGACTAGGGACGACCTGCCACGGTGAAGAACTAAGGGTTGATGATAGATGGTGTCAAGCGCTAAATGCAACTTGCCACCTCGCCAAACGGACCGGTTGCAGTATCGTTAGCCGCAATGCGGTCCGCACGGTGCCAGACCACGTAGCGTGTTATGCGCCCACGACTAGTCCCGCGCTGTGCTTCAGCAACCCCTTTCAGAGGATCTCCCCTCGGCTGGCCGCTGATCTCTGCGACCCACATTGCCCCGCAGCATCTGGCACCTACCGCAAGACCACGGATCCGCAGTACGGCATGAACCTGTGGTACATAGAGGTGGGTGGGCGGCTGGATGGTGGGTGGGGAAGACGGCAAGCGTCATGTGCTATGCATTTTGCATTAGGCAATTTGCGAGCTTGGCTATTTGGTGTGGCCAAACGCCCCTACCACTCCGGGCCCCCACTCCGCAGATCTGCATGTACGACTTCGAAGAGCCCGGCTTCTACGAAGCCACAGGCCATTACACACAGATGGTGTGGGCAGACACTGCCTCAATCGGCTGCGGCTACACCTACTGCGGGCCCAACGGACTGCTCGGGCTTGGACGCAAGAACACCGGCGTGTTCGTTTGCCACTACGATCCGCCCGGCAACTACAACTACGCCTCGATGTTTCGACGTAACGTCTTCCGGCCAATAACGTTTCCCCCTGCGTGTTCTTAGGGACCCATTGGATGAGGCAACGTCGCGCTGCGGGGTATCAGGGTCAAACGGATGTCCCGGTTTAGGTATGCGATGAGCTGAAGGCGGGCACCCGCGGATACTCGTTGTGCTGCCGCGCTTGGCCGATTGCAATCCGTGACAGCACGGAGAGCCGAGCTAGCTGAAAAGCCCATCCTTCTGCAGCAGCAGCTCCCAGGGCCGTGTTGCTTCCGAAAGGCAAGGGCGAGGTGGCGAAGTGGGCATTGGCTGGGTAGGAGAAGCGCAGCCGCGCCCCGTGTGATTCTAATCCCCCTGCTGCAGGCGGGGAACCTCTCCTCAGTAGGCTAGGCATCCTGTACGCATTTTAGTCTAGATGGTGTCGCACTGTGCCGCAATTGGCTTGCGAATGTCCTGGAAAGAGGTTTTGCATCCGGGGCCTGAAACAGTGGCTGCCGGCTGCAGGCACGGGCTCCGAAACGTGACAGCGCAGAGTTGGCGACCCTTGTCGTACGCAATGTGGTCATTTTGGCAGGCTGAGTGTTGGCTGTGTTCTTGCACCTCGGTAGACGACCGCTGCTGGTCAAGGCACTGTCCACGAGAGCTGACCGCGTCCTTTTGTTGTGTCTTTCATGTACTGAACGTCGAATTTGACCTGTTTGCCGCGGGGTGGGGAGCGCATAGCGCTGTCGCGGTAGGATTATGGTTGGTGTCCTCCCAAGACCTGTGATGAACTACACGTGACCAAGCTGTTGCATTATAGTGCACCCGCTGCTGCTTCATGCTGCCAGGCTAATGCCCTGCGTCCAGCTTATCACATCCGTTCGCATCTCATTCCTGATTTAACTCATCGCGACGCATGCGAATGGTGCTGATTGTCGCAACCTGACCTGGACGGTCCTGCGACATATAGGTGGTATAGCGGCGGCCTTTGTGTTGTCTGTGTTTGTATGGCATGTAGGTTAGTAAAGAAAGGAACATCGCTTACGTGCAGAACGTCGTCCTCTATATGCAGTAACCGTTATTTGGATTCAATCGGGCCCTGAGGCGGCATATGTGTGCACCATGACGGCATAGAGCCCAGCCGCAAGGATGGCCAACGGCTTATGTGCGAATTACGTACGGAATTGCGCGTTAACACCCTAACGTTAGCCACTGTGCACATGACGCCATATTATTTATTCAAGGGCTGTGTTAATGGGACACGCCTCGTAGCCTGTCCGTAAATGGAACGCATGATGATGGGTGGCAACTGGATATGCCGACGGCAGTTGTTGCGCGCATGGCGTGTGGGACGATACCGAGCCGCCCTAACCTTGCTTTCGCCAGCACAAGCTTGTATTCCAAGACGCCTGGCTTCGGTGGCCCGATAATCGATTATTACTGTTAACAATGAACATGCAGCAGTACATGCAGTCAACGGAGCTGCGCTCTGCAGTGCTCACGAACCATGTCTGTCCCATGCGTGGGCCACCTGTAACTCCAGTGGCATTCCGAGCCTACTCATACACGCAACAGCCGTGCAGATTTCATCGCGCGCACTCACGTCCGACCCCGCCATCCTATCCTGCTGTATTTTCCCTCAGCTCCGGCTCACATGCAATGTCGGCTAGAGTCGACCGCTAGCCGCAACCCCCCCCGACCGACCATGACGCCAGGCCAGCATTTGCCGTTAAGATCCCGTTAGTGAGCGACAGCGCCTGTCCGGTACATAGGGTTGCCTGCCAGTCCCGGCATGGGTGGCGTCGGCCCAGGTGACCGCATCATCCCACCAACGTCCACCATCGGTGGGGACGTTATGGACGGCACCCCGCCGCCGCCGCCGTACGGGTCCATGGCGGACGGAGGGCCCACGGCGGTTTCGGAGGTAACCGTGGAGGTTCGCATGGCCGCCACACCGGCGGGCTGCGGCATTCCTGCATTGCCCTGTCTCTGCGGCGGCGGAAGGCCCGGAGGGACGGCGCGGAAGGATTGAGGTGTGAGTAAGTTCGAGTTCAAGCCCGCAGCAGACCAGCCACGAAATTTAAGAAAGTAACATGTTCAGGTTAAAAACGTCAGGAAATGTGCGCGCCGGCGCTGTTGAGCTGCAGCATGTGGAGACCAAAGTCACCAACCACTCCCGGGCGCTAAAACCTCACATCCTGCCTTACCATGCTGGATGGCTCCAATGGTCCAACCGACGACGTCCCTCCTGCGGATCCAGCCACCGATGAAGGCGGCCCCGGCACCTGCGCCACTGCTGCTTCACCTGCTAGAGTGCCCTCTCTGCCCTCTCCGCCGCCCACGTACATGGCGACGTGGGCAGTATGCCCGGCGCCGCCGTTCGCGCCTCCAGCGTCAACAGTGGCCCCGAGCCCCTCGGTGTCGTATCCATCACCATCGCCGACTGGCGTCGTCATCTGCGCACGTAAACGCAATGACGCCACGACGATCAAGACGGGGGATTCGCGATGCTTGGGCGGCGAGCGCAAATCACGTGTGAAAGGGGATCGGCGTGGTTGATACAGGCGGTGCCTAATCTGGCTACTACCGTGTCATTCTGAAACAGCGCGACTACAGCAGGCAGCGACCCATCAGCACTCACCACTGCTACTTGGTCCAGCATCTCGAAGAGGCTGATGGCGTCCAGTGCTGTGTCGTCGAAGGGATCCTCCATGGCCACCACGGTGTCTAGGATGCCCAGCAGCGCGATGTGGCTCTGGGTGGTAAGCGAGTTACACGGGTTTGGGGATCACGCTGATTTGTGTAGGAACTTGGAAGTGTAACCGCAACCATACCGCGATGTTGTAGGAAGTTCGAAGTGTAACAGCAACCATGAAAAACGCGCTCAGGCGGGCAGAAATGGCTGTTTGGCACTACAGGCAACTACTTCTCCGGCGCCTGCCTGTCAGGGCGTCAGAAACCGGCCCTCCACACACGACCCAGTTCAGCAAGCCTCGGTCCTCCCATTAGGGCTCAATCAATGCCTCATCAGGCCTCGAAGGCAGACAGCCGCCACGCAGTTGCTAGCCTGCGCATCGCCGTCCGACTGCCCGCGCCTACTGTGTTGTATGCGGATGGCCGCCAGGCTAATATGAGGCTGGTGGGTGATCCTAGCCCAATGTCCCCCACCCCCCACGTAGTGTCACCGGGTCTTCTCACCACCCCCCAGGTTTGGCTCACCAGCACTCCTATAATGCCAGCATATGCCTTCATGTTATTATTGTTTGAAAACTGGTTCCAGAACGGACCCATGGCAACCGGAATTACCACTATCACGAACCAGCGAACTGTTGCCCGGACCACCTGGGAGGGCCACAGCAGCGGCATGGGGAACGGGCCACAGCGGGGAGGCATAGACCAATCCGTCATCTGTCAGGCTCAGGGCGGAGAAATTGGTATGGCACATCCATGGTAGCTATTGCCACGCTAACATGAGGATAGCATACGACCAAAGCGAGGGCAGGTACGCATGCGCCCTGAGCACGGATGTACCGCAAACAAGGCATGTGCGGCCATCACGTTGGGAAGCGAGAAACGTGTGCCGGGTGAGGGGGCTGCATGCTGGCCTTCCTTCGTGGCACCCATATAGTCGGTGTGAGCCCCTTTCAAAGGCAGCACGAACATGGCTTCTGCCAACAGCTACTGCACATCCATCGTTAGGTTCATCAGGTCGTACGTGTACGGGTTACCCACCACCGGCGTGCGCATCTCCTTGATGCTCATGAGCCGCTCCGTCACCGAATGGACGGCCTCCACCCTGCTCACCAGGCCATCCACCTGTCGCCCGGAACCCGCGCGGCGGTGTGCAGCAATGCGGTCGGTGAGCAGGCTACATTTTTGGCACCCGAGGTGGAGCCGACGGCTTATGATAACTATCGTACACGGGGCAGATGAGGAGCAGGCTTGCAAGTTGTTTAACGCATATTGCATGCAGATCTATGCCATGTACCGTAGAAGAGCACCTTGGACCCATTTTCCCCCGACCCAAATCGCTGTGCACTAGCTAGCAGCCGATGCAATTCCTGGCGGCGCACGGCTAATGGCGCAGACCCGCACCTTTGAGTCGCTGACACCCGTCTCCCGTAGGCGCGCGCACGCCAGGTGCATGTCCCGCACGCCACGGTGCACTCTCCGCAGGAAAAGCCCCAGCTCGCGGGACACCTTGAGCTGCATAGGGCCCAGCACACAGAGTTGCGTAAGCGGTACGGCACCCAACATGCGTTTGTGGGCTGTGTGCGCTTAACAGCCAGCCACATTAAAAAGGAAGAAAACCTGCGGCCCAGTCGCAGCTTGGTACCCCCGTGCCGTTGTGCGTGTAGTGATCTCACCAATTGATCTGCGGGACTGGGCGTCGAGGAGCGGAACGGCAGGTAGAAGTGCCGTGCATACGGCCTGCGGTGCTGCAAGTACTGGCGCAGGTCATCGATAAAGGTTCCCGACCTCCGGTACAACTCCTCGGAGGCCTCGCGCTGGGCTTGCGTCGTGCCGACTGGCCGACTAAGTGTTAGCGCCACGAACGCGGCCTTGAAGTCCGACAGGCTACGCAGAGCTCGTTCCCGGCGGGTGAAGACGAAGACGAAGAGGATGAGGAGCGGCAGCACGATGTACATGAAAAACACGAAGCTTACATCCAGTGCCGCCGTGGCGAAGTTGGATTTCTGTGTTCCCGCGATTGAGGCGATGATGATCGCAACGCTCATCCATGCAGACCATGACAAGCATGAGAGCGTGACGAAGGCTGCGAGGAACAGGTCCAGGAACTCGGTCGCAAACTGCACGGCTTGGTAGCGAAAATCAAAAATGAGCGCCCTGTTGAAAGATGGCAGTCCCTTAGAGCGCAGGGAAACGACGATGGTGCCTTTCGCCATGACAAAGACGCCGAGCAAGCTGCTAGGGCCTCGGTACTAACTCCAAACCGGACTGTGTCGCGTGTCCTCTTCGATCAACGCCATTATTTTCACTTTAGTTGATTATTACACAGAGACTAGTTGTGCATACTACAGAAGAATATTTTTTGAACACAGATAGACAGCCCATGCTCATCGTGTATCGAGTTTAAGCATGAGTCGCAGGGTCTCATGATATGCAATTTAATGCGGGCATGATATGGCGTATATACCCGCACATTAAGTCGAAGTAAGGTCGCATACACAGCCCAACAACGACGCATCGATACAGAATGCAGCTCGTCCATATACGGCATCCACAACAAACAGCCCATGCCTTCCAAGGCCATTGGTTGATTGTCCACCAGGTACATTGCAGCATTCTTGGATAGCTGCACCGTGGAGTTAGACTAGTTGATATAGAAGGTCAACTTTGCAGCAATGGCGTCCGAGGTGGTCCTTGCGCTGCCGCACAAGCTCCGCGTGATGCGGATGTATCGGACGGGATTGAAGGAGCTTATTAACTGGAGCTCGCAGCGACACGAGTGGTACCCTCGGGTGAGCCTCCTAGCGCTGCCGAGGCGAGCAGCCGCATGAATACTGCAAAGCCATTCGTTTGGTTTATCCTGGAGGATCTTGGCTTGCTGTTGTCAACCTGGGGCTTGCCTTGTTGTGCATGTTCTCATGTGTACCGAGCAGGCGTACGCTCTGCGGCAGGAGTTTGAAGAAAATCGGGACCTGGTAAGTTTCCGTCTTCTGAATAAGCAAGCCTCATGCAAGGATGTATTTCATGGGGTTGGCTTTCATCCGCCGGGCCTGTCACGTTTATTACCACTGCAGACGGACCGCGAGGACATTCGCAAGGTTGTGGAGCATGGCGAAGAGTTGCTTGCCCGTTTCCGTCACTGGGAGCCCCTCATCAGTGAGTGCTTTGGCGACATCCCTGGCTCGCCCTCTGCCGGTCCCGACAACTAATCACCCAGGGCTTGTCCTGCAGGACCTGAGTTCATTGGTGGTACAGGCTACTCCATTAACCCCTCGCAACCAAAGGTGCGCGGTATGCGAGCGAGCAGTGTCGGAGGACGGCTTGGGCTGGGGTGGGGGGGGAGAGGCGCCGGGTAAGCTGCGCCTGAGTTCGCATTCGGTGTCTGGCAGTGCCCATGCCCGTATGGGCTTTGCATGTTTCAAAATGTTCAGGAGCGCAATCTTCTGTTCGGGGCAACGACATCACATCCCGTGCAAGTCAGGATTTTGTTCCATTGAATGCGGATGCGGTATTTGGTGCTATGCGCCGCTTGTACGTCATTAGACTCCACCCATGATACCGCAGTCGGATGGCATAGACTATGAAGCTCAGCACAAGGAACCCGGGTGGCACGTGTGTGTTTGTGTGCGTGGGGAGGGGGGTTCAGTTGCTGTGTGCCGGCTTGAGGCGTCTCGGAGAGCGAAGCAAAAAGTCACCAACAAAAAATGGCAACAATTCACGCATGTTCGATACCTATTGTGCCACTTTCATCCGTATTTCGTACTCGCAGCTCAAGTTTCTGCCCAACTATGACTACATTGACGAGTACAAGAAGGGCGACCACCTGTGAGTGGGGACTACCTTGCAGCACACGGCTGGCGCGCAGGTCGTGCCTTCTCCAGGGCACTTCGCCTCGCGCACATCAAGCTGTTGCTCATGGAGCTTGCAGCAGCAGCAGCAGCGATTTCGCTGGGTGGCGCTGTAAGGCAATCATCAGCATGGCACCCGCAGGCCCCTTGTCTTCAGTAGCTTGGCAACCCATGATAGGCACCATCTATTGCGATGATTGGGGGCATATCGCTGCGGGTTAAGCAGTCGTATAAATAAGGTGTACACGAGTCGCGGCATTCTATGCCTCGTGTCTCTAACTGCAGGATGGGGTTCTGCGGAAGGATTTCGGGTTGCCATCTACCTCTGATAAGGGGCTTACTGGTAGGGTTACCAAAAGGCTTATCTGTTGTTGTGATTATGTTAGTAGACGTGCTTGGATGATAGAGGGATAGTCGGTGTGGTACTGGGCGCAGCGCAGCTGGGCGCAGTGTATTGCGCTTTCGATGTAATACCTGTGTTTGCCCACCTGCAAGAAGTACCGCTACGCGATGAACACGGAGCATAAACCAGCATTAAAACAATGCAAACGTGGGCGTCGATTCTGCCAGCGTCCAGTCACGTCGCTCCTGTACATATGGAGACCAACGGCATTGCATCTGATTGCATGCACTCTCAATACACATTACCAGGATGGATCCGTCGCGCGAATGACATGACCTTCTTGCACTCAACAGCGGGTATTCCGAAATACAGCTAACTGTGCTTCAGCAATTTGTACTGGGTTGGCCAGCTGTCGGTCCTCGCGCTGTTCGGCGCTGTCCTCGTGAACCTGTCAAATGTTCCCGGGCCCTTCTGGACAGGGCCCCCCTGGCTTCCCCGGTTCAGATTTTATATCCGGCTGAGACTAAATCGGGTATGCTTGCGGGGGGTGAAGGCAGCATGGTTGCACAGCTAAGGCACATGCCAATCGCCAATGAAAAGCGCGCGGATTCATTGGAGGCATGCCCGCCGGCCCATATAGCAGCCCATAACTATATAGTTTGCACGTTATAGATAGTATTGATGTGTATTTATCATCCTGTAGTACCTGATAAACACTTGCGATTCCCAGCGGCGTGATAATTACAAGGATTTTTATCAACTCTTGGCCTTGTACATGCTTTATGTATTAAAAATATGACTCTCCATCAACTTTCAGAAGCCCAGAAGGCGCGGGAACAGGGCTTCAGTTCCATTCTTTGACATCAGCCCCTCCTGTGCAATTGGTATACCTTCGTTGTTGTTTTAAATAGATTTTGAAGTGCGACGCTGGGTTTCGTCAGCAGCTGTTAAGCGTTGAAGCATGCCTAAGTCGAGGTTAGCGACGGTACTTGACATCGAAGTGGCTGAGCAGCCTCTCGGACGTGGGGTAAGATCTTCATTTGAGAAGCTGCTGTTTTCAAGCCGCCGGGATGCCGTCGCCCATGGGCCAGTGCTGCCCAACGCTTCGACTTCCACCGCCCAGCTTCCGCCAACTGTGCGCCTCGTCACCCGACCCCCGGTGATTATAGGCCGGTTCCAGCTCACGGGTAGGCAATGGGCATCCCACTGAGGCTGCAAACGGTTCCGGAGCAAGCAACAACCGGCAGGCGGCTGTGAACAGGGCTGATGAGGTATGTGTTGCAGACGATGGGCCCATCAACCCCCATGAATTTGGGGATTGTCACAACGTGGTGACTGCCATATTATACAACGACTCCAGTGTTTGTCGTGGCTGGCTCGCCAACAACTGTACCTGCTGCCTGGGAGTTGATGCAACGGAGTGTGCTGCTTGCTGGTCGAACTGGGCAGACGAAAAGCAGCAGGATCTGTTAGTGAATTGGAAGCAAGGGGTTCTGTGTTGGGTCGCTAGCACCGCCGCAAGGCGGGTGGCGAGTTACCGGAGGAAGGTGGCAGGGCTTCAGGACAAGTCGCGAGCTGTACCACTTACCACTCGATGTCGTACCGGTATTATCCCACATGGCTGCATGCCAGTCTGAGCATCCCCATCCTGAACCCACGCCCCCCCCCCAGGCTGACATGGAAGGGGTGCCCTTCACCGGCGGCTCCGCAGCGTTAACCAAGTACCGCAGCACCGGACATGAGCTCGTGCTGGGGAGTTTCTTCAAAGTAACCCGGGCAGGCAGGGTTGCCCCGATAATGGTTCCCCGCTCGTCGAGACCTACCGAACCAATCATCGCTACCCCTGTTTTATCCCTCCCTTACCTCGCCCCCCCGCAGTATCTGATGTGGGTTCTAGCCATCGGCCCGTGGAAGTGCATCAAGGGTGTTTCCTGGGTGCTCAACCGATGGCAGCGCTTCGTGTATCCGCTCTCATACGCCCTCTTCTACGGCAGCGATGCCATGGAGAAGACCATGCCCACCGTGCGCGCTGTCATCGTGTGGGCATGGAACACCGTCTCGCTAGCGCTGCACTTCGTGGACGTCATCCTTATCTTCATGGTCATCAACGTGGGTGGGAGTTGAGAGGAAGCCCGTGGGGCGGCACGTAGGGCGAAATAAAGAGGCCCCTGGGTGGGAGTGAGCCAGGGCTTATCGTGGACCCCCGTGCACTGCGTTGATTGCGTCGACATGCGCCGGGCCTGCCTGCCACGTTACGAACACATGTGCCATCACCGGGAGTGGCGTTGCCGTACAGCGACACCCGTAAGGCCGCCCGACCCGTTTGCGCACGCCCTGCAGATTGTGTCCCAGAACGGCAACGGCTGGGTGTCCATCACCATGGGGCTGCTGTACTTCCTGTCGCACTACTTGATGGCCGTCATCATGTGAGTAAAATTATATATTGGTTCTATAACTACTGTAGTTATAATATTAATTAGCGGGTATTTAGCGGTCGGTTGATACCCAACCGGCAAACATATACGCGCCATGCGCAAGCGAACATAGGCTTTTTGCATCGCTGCGCCCCCTGCCTCGACGGTGACAACGAGTGAGGGTGCTGGCTCCTGGGGGTTGGATCGCCCTTCTAGGCGTTGCTGCGTGCTAGCGGGACTGTGGCATGGTTGGGAGGCACTATCATTAATGGGGCTGGCCGGACGTGGGTCGAAGGCATTTTGCCGGTTGGGCTCATCGCCTTTCGCAGGTACATGGAGAACGACCGGCCCATTGACTGCCCGGTGTACAGCGGGGTGGACTTCCTCAACTTCGCCAGGCGGCAGGTATTTCTACCGGAGGGGATACAGAGTGTAATTGCAATGAAGGACACGGTGAAGCCAAAGGGGATATAGAGTGTAATTCAATGAAGGACACGGTGAAGCCAAAGGGGATACAGGGTGCAATTGCAATGAAGGACACGGTGAAGCCAAAGGGGATATAGAGTGTAATTGCAATGAAGGACACGGTGAAGCCAAAGGGGATATAGAGTGTAATTCAATGAAGGACACGGTGAAGCCAAAGGGGATACAGAGTGCAATTGCAATGAAGGACACGGTGAAGCCAAAGGGGATATAGAGTGTAATTGCAATGAAGGACATGGTGAAGCCAAAGGGGATATAGAGTGTAATTGCAATGAAGGACATGGTGAAGCCAAAGGGGATATAGAGTGTAATTGCAATGAAGGGCACGGTGAAGCCAAAGGGGAAACTGGGTCGGGGCATGGAGGCGGAACCCGGCTAGCCCCTGCTCCTCAGCAAGGTCGCTTCGCGGGAGGTCCCGGATACCTGGACCCATGGGTCGCACACGTCCATCTCGCGCACGTGTGTTAAGCACGCCATGTGATTCGTTGGGTATTCATTCCGCTCCCGCACCCCGTCCCCTGCCAGCCGACATGTGGCTGATGCCAGGGCTGACTCTGTTGGCCGGGGCCCTCGCAACCCTCCGCAGCTGGACGTGCTGTTCTTCGACATCCAGCTGCTGTCCTCGGTCGTGCACAGCAACATCATGATCGAGGGCATGACGCAGATGATGCTGCAGGGCTACGAGGAGGCGCGCGTGTGCCTGCACATGATCATGAACTCACTGCCGGCATGTATCATCCTGGGCGTCCTGTACGACGCCATCTTTGCGCTCAAAGACCAATTCCAGTGAGTCATGCTGTCCTTCCCCTATTCCCGATGGAGCTGCCCAGGCTCTATCAGGATTGGACGCGCTTTGCCGGGCCAGGTTACTGTCGATATGCAGGCACCCATTTCCTGCGTGGCTCACTCCCCTAGTTGGAGTCGCACATTGCCCTGCGCCGTGTCACAGCAATGCCCCTGCCGTCTGACCCCACCAAATCCGAGCCAACCTGCACCCCCACCACGCTTCCTCCCTCGCCGCGCCACGTGTGCGGTACGACGCCCGCTCCCATGTGTACGGCAGGCACATCCTGGAGCGCAAATCGGCCATCAACGCCATCTACGCCGCCTTCATGTTGGCGGTGCTCAACGTGGTGGATAAGTTCATCCGACTCTCCCTGGCGGACCCCTGGCTGCACCCCCTCAATGAGGACGGCTACCCGCTGCTGTACATGCGGTCGAACGCCTCGCGACTGCCTCGTGCGCTGATGCTGGACTTCGTGTTCCGGTGCGCGCCGCTGCGTCTTCGTGGTTGTGGAAAGGCGCGGCAAGGCGGCTCATGTACTGGGCGGGCGGCAGCAAAGGATGATACATACCTGAATTGGGTCGGAGGCGGGGTACGGCACCGCTACCCTCAACAGTGCTCGTCACTATCCTCGTCCAGCACCATCATTGGGCCCTGTTTTTGCGGTGACCTTGGCTTCCTCTGCCTCTCCCATGGCGTGGTGCTCTGTGCCGGCTGCCTCGCAGGTGCAACGTGCAGCTGGGGGAGAACGGGGACAAGCTAACGCTCAGGCCGTTGTACGACAAGTATGTTATCAACTGCAGGTACGGTGTGTCGTCCCAGACCTGCGTGCGCTTGCGCTCCCAGCCATCATCTTCGCCTTCCCTCTTTCACGCGTTTACCGTCGCTATCCCTGCTCGCTTCGGCCCTTCGTGACCTCCGGGTCTCCAACCCTTGTGTTTATCATCTGGGTCGGATTGCCGCCGGACTTGCCGGTGCCGGGCGCAGGGGCGAGGCCAAGCACCTGGCGGATGGCCACAAGATGTACCTGCTACGCAAGGCGCTACGGACCTTCAACAAGGGGGCCGTGCGCTTTAACAAGGCGGAGGAGCTGGCGCGCCGAGTAGACAGGCACATCACCCGGGACCAGGTACGCGGGAGGGCTACAGCGGGGTTTTGGTTACAACGTGTCCATGTGGGTCAGGCCCAAATGATTCCATGTGGGTCAGGCCCAAATGATTCCATGTGGGTCAGGCCCAAATGATTCCATGTGGGCCAGGCCCAAATGATTCCATGTGGGTCAGGCCCAAATGATTCCATGTGGGTCAGGCCCAAATGATTCCATGTGGGTCAGGCCCAAATGATTCCATGTGGGTCCGGTCGCCTTTCCCACCTTGCACCTGAGCGGGACGTAAACACCCACATCCTGATGCTGTTCACAGACGTTGAAAGAGACGCGGACGGTCCAGGCAGTTGACGCGTCCAACATCAGACCGGGTGAGTTCGGGTGACCCGAATGGGTTTCCTTACGCGGATGAGCGCTGGCGAGTACGCTCCCTGTCGATACTGCAACCTAACTCGCGGCGACCCTGCCAAGTATAAATCCCAAGCACTCCTCGTCCATTGCCATGGCAAACATGTGTAACCAGTATACATCGTAGGAGCCCCCTGAGTCCTCTGGTCCACATCTTCAAGCCTGAGGCAACGCCTCGTGTTACATTCTCCTGTGCCGTCCTTGCCTCGCTGACTGCTTGGTCCCGTTCCGCCGCCGCACCTCAGGTCCCCACCTGTCCCGGATGCTAGGGGAGGTGCTGGCGGAGACCACCGGCTTCCATTTGCTTAGCCTCGCGGATAACCGGTTAGCCGACGAGTGCGTGGTCAATATCATGGAGGGGCTGCGCCACAACCTGTACGGCCTCAAAATCGGGTGCGCGCTCTGCAACGACCGGGGATGCCGGCAATGCCGCCAGGGGCACGATGAGGAGTGAGGCTTAGCTCTTGGGGCCCAAACCTCTTGTGAGGGCGTATCTTATGGTACCTCCTTCCTGACCTCGTGGCGTGGGATGGTGTCGCAGGGATTTGGACCTGAGCAACAACGAAATGGGCGACAAGGGCGCTGAGGCGGTGGCGACTTACATCATGCAGTACAAGTGCCTTGTGACGCTGAACATCTCCAACAACGTCAACCTAGGCCAGGTCGGCGTCAAGGGCATCGCATCGGTGAGGGTCGGGACGTGAGGGTTGAGGGAGAAAGTGGGGCCCAAGGAAGCCGGGGGGAGGGACGGGATTGCGGTTTTGAGCTGTGGGTTTTAAGGTGCCTGCTACAAGTTCTGGCGTCCTGGCGCCTGTTGAAGGGCTCCACTGGACCATGATACTTGTAATGACGGACTAGGGATGGATTTTCCTGACTCCGCCCGGATGCAGGTCCTTAACGAGGACGTCGTGCTGGAGCGACTGGACCTCTCGAACTGCGACGTGGGCGGCGAGGGTGCGGCGGCGCTCGGCGCGATGCTGAAAGGCAACAAGGGGCTCCGCAGCCTGGTGCTGTCCAACACGCGGCTGGGCACCCAGGGTAAGGAGGTAACGACCAGCCATTAATGCGCGCATGCTGGAGGCTTCAGGAGCGATGGTCCAGCGCCGCGTGCGTTGCTGCCTATTTGGGGGGGCTCTAGCGTGGGAAGGCATCGCACACCGCGCGACCTCGCCGCCATTGGGCGTTTGGGCCGCTACCCCTAAGTCCTCGTGGAGGTCGCCAACCGTGCAGCTCTGAAACCCTTGCGTGCAGGTGTCGACTCGATTTGCAAGGGCGTAGCGAAGAACACGACCTTGAAGGATCTCGACCTGTCGCGATCTGGCTGTGATGACAAGGCGGCGGGCTTCCTGGCACAGGTGCGCTGTCTGAGGCTGCGGCTCGGGTTCCCTGCCTTGCTGTCGTTGCCTCCGGCCCTCCAACACCCTTCCTTGCGCCGGCCTCACACTCCACGTTTGTGTGTGTCCCTTAGGCGCTCCAGCAGAACAACACCTTGGAAAGCCTCAATGTGGGCAACAACCGCATCACGGACGTAGGCGCAAAACTGCTCGCGGATGCACTGCAGGTGCGTGTAGGGTGAGAGTTGTGGCGAGAAGGCCCGGTTACACGACATAGGAAACGGCGGACGGATAAGTAGCCGGCGATCAGGTTTTGGACACGCGTCTGAGTGTGCATGCCGGGGAATTAGAGTTGACTACCAGGAAACCAGTGGTTACGGAACGTAGACGGCGTGCAAGAGGAAAAGGAACACAATGATTTGCGTTGGCACTTGGGGCGCAGATGGGAGAACTTGGGTGGTGGGCTGAACATGGTGGGAAGAGACGCGAAGGGCGGGAGGGGGAGAGCGGCTTCCGCTTGGGGAGGGGAGCATCCAAGCTCCTCTGCAACTCACCCACGTGCACATCAGGTACGAGTATACATCTCTCGACACTGCAGGATAGCTGCGGTCACGACCCAGGCGCGCACTATCGTAGCACCACTTGCCCTGCTTCCCTCATGCATAGAAGGCCGGTTCGCGACGATTTGGTGGCTTCGCCGCGTCACGTGCTGCATCTTGAACCGTGCGCCGCAGGCCAATACGGGCCTGCACGCTATCGACCTGGGCGGCTGCCCCATGGACAAGAGCTGGAAGAAGCTGCTTCACAACATCATGAAGGGGCAGGGGGGTTCAATGGGCCACTAGTCCTTACTTGCGCCGCGTTCCTAGGGGGCCACTGCTGCCTGGAAACCATCCTATTGGCAAACAGACCCGTGGGTCGTAGCAGCACCTGGAGCGGGGGGGCGTTACACTGCTCATGTGCGGACGTCGTTACTCTGTGGCGTGAGCTGTCGGTGCCGTGCGTGCGAAGATGGGTTGGGGCATCCAATCTATGTGGGCTGCGTGCGCTCCTGTGCATCGCACGTGGGGGGCCCACATCCGCCGTGCAAGGGCCATGGTGCCGTATGTGACAGGGGCTCTAGAGTGCCGTATCTGACAGGGACTCTAGAGTGATGCACCGCAGTTTCGTTTTCATGCCCGTATATAGGTCAGAGTAGAGGCTCAAGCTGGCGAAACGAGGCGACACGTGACATAGTCAGGGCAATTAGGGGCTGGGTATCTGATTTACAGAGGCGATTTTGACATATCAAGTCCCATCGTAGGGAGTGGGGAACACTGAGAGTGCGGGGTCGCGTTATTTTTTGTCTGTGACCGCTGGGGATAGCCGAGAGTCCCGTAGAGACCGCGCATTGGGTCCGAATTTTGAGTTTTACGGTTTCATGCCCTAAGAGCCGATAACGGTCGGTGCCGAAATCAAATTTCGAAACCACAAACAGCGACCCCGCCTTCTTAAGACGGTTTCATTGATATAAAGGAACTGAGCACACCTTAACTCATCATGTTGTTACAAGGGAGCCTGACGCTCTTTGGCTTTCCGTGGTACGAGCAACTTCCGAAGCATGCCAATTGCCATACAGCCAGAAGGAAAGCAAACCCTATATATAATAAGCAAGAGCAATACGTGTATCAGTTACGACAAGCTCCCATCCGCAAATGCTGCAATAAACTGCGGAGTCGTTTTCCTCCCCATGTTGGAGTCGCAGCAACACGGCAGGCACCCCAACCGCCTCGTCCCATAGACGACACAAAGAATATTCGAATTATGGCATACACGGATGATGAAATGGGCGGATATCCCTGCTTGCCCTGGCTACGGTCGCCCTTATGTCCACCATGCCGTACGTCCTGGGCGAGCATAGCTGCACAAAGCAGCTGCACCCCGCCATGCTGTCGAGGTGCGTCAGTGGCTGCCTAAATATGCGACCGAGTTAGGGGGTCAGGGGTTGACGGAAGCCATGGCACAAGCTGAACCAGTGACGACTAGAGCACCTAGGGCGTAACCCACGCCGCTTCGAAGATATATGGAGCACATCGGCATGGCGCAAGCATGTGCAACGCATTGTCGGTAGAGGCCCGCTGTGGCACGAGGACCCAAGAACTTCAGGCCATGCCGTACAGGATCCAGAAGGGCGTGGCGTGGCTGGATTAAGTGGGCGGCATCACGGACGCCATGATCCGCAACATATCACGGGTGGGTGAAACTGGTTAACGTAGGCGTGCGCCGCAAGTGCCTAATTGGTGGACGGCTATGACGGAATGCGAAGAATCTGACTTTGTGTATGGATCAGCCACGCCCACTTTGAGCGCAAGTCAGTCCTCAAAGAAAACACGCTGAGGCGTCGGGCCTGGATCCTGCAACCAGGGCGGGGGTGGAGCCTGAGGCGCGGCTTGAACGCCTCTGCCGGTCGCCCAACGCCTCCGACTGCTGCTACTGCGGCCCCGAAGCAAACAAGATACACGCATCATGCGCCATCTGCGGTCCGGCACTGCTACATGAGTCGCTGCACGGGGTGTGCGCAGCAACTCCTCATTTCCTTTAGCAACCCTGGGCAACCCGCACACGCTGCTCGTGTCGACCCGTGCCTCCTCCCCACCCCTCACAAACACGCACAAGACATGACCCACTTTCCCTACGACTGCCGACCTCGGTCGGGCCGAGTTGAGTGTGTGCAGGTCTGTGAAGGACCGGTGGAGAACCAGTGTAACGTCAAGGTGGTGCGGCTCATGATTAACGACGGGCAGGTGGGTGCGTGGACGAGTTTAGGGTTCGCCTGGGCCAGTTTTCATTGGGTAGCGAGGGACCCGTGGGCCGGCAGAGGAGGAAAAGGGAGGGGTTGGGAGATGGCAAAGCTTTGCGGCATTTTGTTTTCACTATCCCGTCACATTGTACCCAGCTGGGGCAGGGTGCCCAGCTGTGTGCATTCCCGCCCTAGCAGTGTGGCGAGGTGGTAACCGCCGTCCGCCACTGCCTTCCCTCTCCCTCCGGTCCCCTCCCCTTCCCTCCCCCCAGGTACCTGATCTCCACCGACGGCTGGGCCATCAGCTCCAAGTTCGACAAGTATCTGCTGCTGGGGTCCACCATCATAAAGGTGGGGAGGGGGAGGTTGAGAGGAAACCCCGGGGGAACGGGGAGGGGGCCAGGAGCGGGGTGGGGATGCAGAAAAGTAGGTAGGACAGTAGCACGTGGGGAGGGCAGGCGAGGGGAATCCTCTCAGGGAGGCCCAGGCATCAATCCCTCTCAGGGAGGCCCAGGCATAAATCCCTGACGCTGTTCCTGGTGCTGCTGCCTTCTTTACACACACCTCATGCCCCTCACACACACCGCACGCCCTGATTCCCCTCCCTGCCGCCAGGCCGCCTCCTCGCGCTACGGCTTCTACTACGACGCCCTGCGGCCGGGGGTGCACTACGTCAACAGCTCCAGAACCGACATATTGGACGTGAGGGCGGGGAGGAGGGAATGACCCAGGAGGAGGGAATAACCCAGGAGGAGGGAATAACCCAGGAGGAGGGAATAACCCAGGAGGAGGGGGGGAGGTGGTGGTGGTGCAACAGCCTGGGAGGGAGGGGAGGCACCAGGAGCGCCCAGTGAGCGAGCGAGAGAGAGGAAACCCCCACACACCACATTTATGAGGTGCCCTAACAACAACACCCTGCCGCAGGTCGTTGAGTGGCTCGTGTGTACCAAACGTGCGTCCCAAAAGAGTTCCTACTCGGCTTCCTAGTCCATGGGCGTTTTTCAACCCTCTTCCCCTCGTTGCCCCGGGCAGGTATGCCCCTGACTGTTCGAAGCACAAGCTGTGCCTACCGCTGGGCCGCTT
This sequence comes from Yamagishiella unicocca, assembly GCA_003116995.1. Classification (NCBI taxonomy): domain Eukaryota; kingdom Viridiplantae; phylum Chlorophyta; class Chlorophyceae; order Chlamydomonadales; family Volvocaceae; genus Yamagishiella; species Yamagishiella unicocca. Next base: position 645,277 of record BDSL01000053.1, read on the forward strand.
CCTGGAGTTCCTGTCGACCCACCACAGCACCAGCAGGACCTGCCCGTAAGTAGCCTGGGTGGATGCGGTCCACTGCTCGGGCGTGGGATCTGGGCCGGAGGGGCGGCGGGTCTCATCCGCTGCCTGCTCCGGAGCTCCTAAAGAAGGGCCCGGACGCAGCGTGGATTATCCCGTGCACCCATCTGGGCTCGGGGGCGCGTCGGGGTCCGCCGACGGCCTGACGTCGCCGTCCTTCCCTTCCGAACCCCTCCCCCTGTGCAGGTTCCAGGAGGTACTGCTGCGGTACGGCGCCGACGAGGGCCCTCGACGAGGTAAGTGCCGTACGGGGAGTGCGTGGGACTTGAGGCAATTACGGCATTGCGACAGCAGGGTCCCATGCCTCGGAGTTGCCCCTGCGGGACTACCGTCGGTTCGTTCTCGTAAACAAGTCAAACCCGGCACAGCTCCATACGATTGCAACCGCCAACTGACGTGTCCCAATCCCGGACCGAGCGAACAGGTAAATACCCGCCGGACGAGATTCGAACCATGCTAATGGACGACAACTTCTGGCCCCGAGACGATACGGACGATTCCCCGACAGCAGTAGCGGGCAGCAAGGCCAAGGTTCGCAACAAACAGCGGACGAAGTAGAAGCGCCAGGAGCAGGCGGAGCAGCAAGGGCAACCCCAATCCAGTTCGACTCTGGACGGGCCCAGGACTGCGTCCTCGGTACGATGACCAGCCTGGTCATCGTCTAGGCTACGGAACTATCGGTATATGTGACGGACAGGGGTTGCGCCAAAGGCAATGTTCAGCAGTTTGCGTTTGCTGAGGCACATCCATCAGTACCGCCCCAGGGGTCACAGCCTTTTTCCGAAAGGCCGTTCATAAATGCGTCATTCTTCCGTTGCATGGAGCGCGGTTATCTGGTTAATGCATGTACATGGCCACGCGAAGCCAGTTGTTATTGGTATCATGGCTTTACGGCAATCGGCTCTAAGGCATTATAGGGCCGTATCTGTCCGTGCCCCATAATGTATCCACGATTATAACTTATTATATCTTGCATGAGGAGGAAAACAGTGCACCGACTAGGTGGTGATAAGGGCTTAGGGTTCCGTGGACAAATTTTATGATACCGGTAGTGTATAAGCAGGGCGATGTTGTCAACCCTTCGCGGCCTAAATCCTCATGAAACGCTACTTAGGAGCGGTGGAATAGTAGTTGCTGTAGTCTGTGTTTGAACCTTTCCAACCAACGACGATCGAGTCATGGGTACCAAACATTTTTCGGTTGTCCGAATGACACGTGCCGGACGCAGCATGGTATAAGATCTAATTGGAAATGCCGCGGAAGCGACGCTCAACGGCAGCCCCAGCAGACCGGCCATCCGAAATGGTCCGGGAGGGCGAGCTTGCGAGATCGTGGCGGAGGGTTGCATCCACACACGCTTTGCAGGCAAGTCTCCTATGTGCCTGGAAGCCCTGTGCGCCGCTTAGTAAGGGGGGTTGTACGGCATACTCTGGCCCTGTGTCTCAGGCAGCACCCGCTACCCGTGGCATGCTCGTAGTCATTGCTTGCACCGGAGTCCACCACACCGCGCTCGAAGCCAACCACAACAAGACTGAAAGGGTAGGCAGTTGGACCGGACCGCGTGCAACCAAATCGAAAGCCATGGAGCCGAAAGACATGGAGCCGAAAGGCATGGAACCTCCCTGCGACGGCGCATCCACTCCACTCTTTACGCTGGTACAATGACATGCTGCCCATTCGCCGCATCTCAATCGGTGCTGGACATGTGCACCTTTTACAACGCAGCCGAACCTTCGCCCACTGATTGTATCCACCCCAGTCTTCCCCGGTTGGCCATAGTCACTGACTCCCTGCAGCTTTTCATGCACAGCATGAAGACGGCTTCGTGAACTGCATGCCAGGCACGCCTTCATGCGCTTGACCTCAAGCAAGAAACTCCCCTTTGCCCCCGCTCCCTCCTGATTCCCATCCAAGCTCACGCCTCACCTTACTGTCCGGTTGTGCAGGCTTCTAATGCTCACGGTAGCTGTCATGCTGGTTGCAATTCACGTAGCTCACGCGGTGGGTCTGCGTGCGGGTGGATGGTGGGTCGGTTGCACCCGGAGCTACCCCATTGCTGACGTATCTGCCATTTTCTGTGGCCATTGGCAGCGTTCACCGGCCCATGTGGCCCTGTGCCTTATCGTGCTGCGCTGCCATGCCGTCGCACCGTCCCGAATGGGGTGACGCAGGCTGCCTTGTGGTTGCCGCTGTCGTCGCTGCCGCCGGTCCTCAGGCTCGTGCGGACGCACTCGTGAGTCGGGCGCCGTCATGTGTTCAAAGGGGGGCAAGGCAGGGCGCAACGCAGCTCAGCCGGGTGTGCGCAGAGGCGCCACTGGTGACCTTTTTGCAGTACACCTTGTAAAGTGTCCAGCCGCCATCGTATGCAAGGCGTGGCTAAACCCCGCTGTTTGGGCCCTGCTGCCCACTTTGGCCACCACGTAGCCTAAGTTCCAATCGCCTCCCCTGTGGCCTTTCGTCCGGCTGCCGTACACGGCAGGCAGCTGCTGTTCCATGCAGCCTTCACCTTCCACGGCACTGCGATTGCGGTGAGCGGGGTAGGGAACCTGCAGCTAAAGGGGTCGCAGCTCAACAGCTCAGCACTGTAGGCTCCCCAGGCGTGCAAGTAGCCTGTGCACGTGCCCACGGGCTCGTCCTGTCCTCCCGTCTAGGGGTTTCCCCACCAATCCCCACCTGCTGCTTGTCTGGGCTTCCTCTCTGCCCGAGCAGGCCTTCCTGCACTGGTTCAGTCTCAAACTCTTCAAACACAACTCCGCATAGCAGCGCTCGGAAAGGGAATGGAGCCGCCTGTGATGGATCCTCGTCCAAGAGCAGACCTGCTCTTGAACGACCAGCTACTAGCTACCCGTACTACCCGCAAAGCAGTCGATGGGCCGCCCATCCAGCTTGAGGGACTCACAGAAGTGAAGCCGTGGAAGCAACACACCGGTCGGTGGGGTTGGGTGGGGTAAGCCCTAAAGACCCAGACAGCAGTGGCCTATGGACCTTCCTGCGCGCACTCCTGTGCATACCGCTGCCCAGCCCATCTTGCAGCCACATGATAGTAGAAAATTTTACAGTGGGTTTGCACCTGCAGTAAACATTTTTCGTTGCCGTTCTGCTGGGTGTAGATAGTTGTGAGGATGTCTATTCCAGTCATGGGCTCGGTGGCTGTGCTGCTGCAGGATGTCGTGAACGGGCGGCCAGGAAGTCCCTTGCTCTGGTGTGGTGATATGACATTTCTGTGGGGCGGAGGGGGCGTGGTGCAAGTGCTTATGTTCGTGTAAACGGTTTCACGAGCCATGAAGACATGGTTCAATGTGAAGAGCCCAGTGTAACGAATAGTTCCTGCACGACGAAGCGAAGGTCGGTGCTACCCCTGCTGTTGGGGGTAGAGGGGACGGGCTTTCTTACGCGGGTGAACGGGTGCACCACCGCACGGGGGAGCAGGTGCTGCTCCAAGCGCTGGGGTGCACATGGGGGTGGAGGTGGTATTCAGGCGGCGTGAGGTGCGTGGCTGATCATGGTGCTGGCTGGCGCCGCATCGCCTGGCGCTGAGCAACAGCTTGTGGCCGCGAGCGGCAGCAGCGTCGCTGGGCGCAGTGTTGCGTAATGATTGGAAAGGTATGCGGCAGGAAGTATGAGAGAGCGGCAGCTGGCCAACGATGCCTGAACCCGCAGCGGTGAGGGGCGCCGTGGCAGCGTTATCGGTAGTCATGGCAGAGTTGTGGGCCGTTGTGGGTAGTCATGGCAGCGCATGAACCAAGGCCCGAGGAGATGCTGGGTTGCCTGGGCTGGGCTGGGTGCTAGAGCGACCTCCGAGCGACTCGGCGTGGGGTAGGAACGGGGTTGCATCGTATTGGTGGTTGGCTTTGCGCCCTGAGAGGGGCGTACGCCTGCAGCAGGTATCAATGACGATGCCGTCGCAAGTAGACTTCGCCTCGATGAATGGTGGCGCCACAAGATGTAAAGACCTTTTCAGCCTCACGTGAAACGGAAAGTGACGCCCTGCCCACAGGGAAGGCCAGAATGATTTGAGGGTTGGATTATTTGCAAGCTGACATCCTGCGGCAGGGCCCTTGTCCATGTCAGGTCAGTTATCTAATATGGTGGCGCGGCCACCTTTCCTCGCGCCTGTAGGTCGGGCTGACAGCCCGTACTCGGTGATCCAGACATTAGCCTACCCTCACCTACTCTATCGTCAGCTTTTCCTCAATCTGCAGAAGATGTAACTACTTGAGATGCCACCCCGTGTTCGGTAAATCGGCTCCTAGTCTACACTGCCATCTAGATGCCCCACGTTTCTAGGCCAGATGCCGCATTTCGATGGTCGGGGTGCTCCATGTCGCTAGGCTGAAAGCCTCACTGCACTCAGGTATCGCCGCAAGCCGGCTGGCTGGCCGCAAAGCGTCGCTTGGACGAGCTCAGTACAGTGGACAACGTTCAGACTAAAAATATTCCGCTTTCGCTTATTGAACAGGGCCACATGATATTTATAGTCTAGGCTTGTGCGCGCCGCTCGTGGCTTGGTCAATGGATCGGGTTGGCACCATGCGACTCGCGCAGCGACTACTCAGTCATTTTTACCACAGAATTTATTTGCTTGTATTTCTTTAATGATACATAGGACCTAGGGTTGAAGTTACAAGGGAAGCATATTTTGCGCAATTGCACCGTTGCCATGAGGTCGTCGACATCGCGCGCGTTGCGAGCGGCATACGCTGGCTGGCCGAACGCACACGTCCTGTCATCAGTCTTCTTCTATCTCAACAAGTCCCGGCATTGACGCTCGGTCAAATTGCGCCGCAGCATGATCAGCACAGCTGGCACCGCGCTATGTGCGGCAGACACCCTCGGCATACACCGCCTTCCAATCGATCATGGCGGCCCTGTTATTTTTCAGGACTGGCTAGAAGCGATTTTAATTTAACAGGTACGGATGCAAGTGTTCATTTATACTGCATGACACACTGCTACGGCATATTACAAAGCAGTCTTCTCCATTCCTATGCTCTATAAGGCACGCCTCTATCACGACCCCGTTCGTGATCTCGTTTTATGTCAGAAAGTTATATCGACCACCGGTACGAAACAATGATTAAAAGTGCAGTTTCGGTAATCAACCCGCGTTCCCGATTGAGAGTGCATATAGTGTTACTTCACAATTTTTAGCAATATCAACCCGCCCTTGAACCTAGATTTGGGAACTATGCACTGTGGACGGCCCGTAGGCCTGTACCTTGGGTATCATAATCCCACCCAGCTTACGTCACTGTCGCGCCTTCTTCTATTTTTATCGCAATTGTTACTATGTGCCAAGTTGCAGTCTGTGTCGGCAACTCCGTCGGCGCCGGGTGCCCTTGACAGTGCCAGACAGGCAACAGCGCTGCTGCACGCTCCAGAATGTGCGTATTGGACATCAAAGTCGGGCCTGAAATACCAGATGTGTGTGATAAACGCGAGCCTCGTGCTGTTGCCTGGCAACCCAGTTAGCCTGCCCGACCGAATGGTAATGCTCGGCCAGGCCACGTTGGAACGCGGTGACGGAGTCGACATATTGTGTGGAACGGACATTGAGGATGATAACGACGATGGCTGGGGCTGCGATGACATGGCACAGGCGCAGGCGCAATTCCTAGCTCTGCGGTCAGTGCCCGTAGGGCCCAAGCAAGGCTATTTTACTGCTGGCAGCGAATCGGCACTGGACCTGCACGTCAACGGTGATGAGGTCGCATATACAGGAGCGCAGTCTGACGCAGCTCCCACCCTCGACCTGGCCTCGCTATCCCTCGTCTTTGAGGTGCCGCCCAACGGCCTTGTGGTGATACGCGATCTGCACATCACGGGGGCACAACTGCCCAACACGACCCGCGCGCTGCCAGCCGCGTCTTTCCTGGCCCTGTCCGCCTTCCGCCTGATGGGTGATGCGGGTGCTGTCCATCCACCGCTGCAGCTGTCCAACCTGGTCATCTCCACACCCAGCTGCACCGCCCTGGCCATGCACCAGAGTTTCGCCTGCGCTTTGTCGCCGTCCCCCAACTTCACCATCACACCCAGCTCGCTGATTGTGCACCGCTTCACCACACCCACCGCCTCCATCACCAACGTCACACTCGAGTGCTCGGGCGCGCCTGTGCGATTGCCCTGCATGGCCGACGTGGTGTCCAGCGGATCTCAGCTGATGGAGACCATACGGACCATGAGCGACCAGGCAGAGATCCTCATGGCTCAGCTGAACCGTATATCCCTGCCTTGCTTCCTCTACTTGCAGCAAGACATCGCGCTTGCTGGCCCTGGAGCATCACCAGACCCAATCACACTGAGGGTAGTGCAGCTTTCGGTGGGGGGCTCCCCTGATGGTACGACAGTCCTGGACCTAGCCAACACCGTCAGCCTAATATCCATCTCTGGAACTGCTAGGGTGCAGCTTATGAACATGACAATTCGCAACCCGCCCCTGGGTCCCTCGTCAGGAGATCTATTCAGCATCCTGCGCCTCGTCCTGTGGACGTTCGCCTTCCCTCGCAAGGTGGTCGGCGGTGAGAGAAAGTTGTACCTGAAGGCGCACGCTGTCACGGTGGAGCTGCCTGGCGAGGAGCTGGCGATGTGGTTCGTCGACTCAGTGGGGCGCGACTCAACACCCACCGAGATGCTAGCTGAGCTTTGTGCGAGTGACGGGAACGCCCTTATGAAAGACATGGCTGCCGAGGTAGGGCAGCTGCCCTGGGTCGGGTATGAGTGGTCGGTATTTTGGGGGAGTTGTTGCCGGGGTGTGTTCATGCTCACGGTGTATGGGGTGTACGCACTTCATTTGCAAGCCTTGTTGGTGCTGTGTTGTTGCCTTAGGTGCCTCATCAGCTGGCAATGGAGGAGTCACTACCGCAACTGGCCGTTGGTTAGGCGCACATGTGATCTCTTTCAGTGGTCACATGGGAAGGGTGGCATGGAGGGTGTGGGGTGAGTTTGTTGCCACTACAGGCTCTGCCCCGGTTGACGCCTATCCCAGGCTCAAATCGCCGCATCACCACCACTCTAGCCGTGTGACACAGGATGGTGCGACTGGTGGCCATGATCCATGCAGGTGGTGGAGGCGCCCAGCGGACGCTCCTCCCTCCTCATTAATTATGGAATCACATGGAATGGACTGATGGTGATGGACGATGTCCTGGTCACGAAGGAGGACACCACACGAGGGTGCCACTGTGGCAGCAGCGACACGGGTGCCAGCAGCAATGACATCGGAGCCAGCCTTACCGACAGCACCACAAGTGGTCGAGATGGGAAGTCTAGTTCTCTGGTTACACCCCTCATTGCCAGCAGTGCCCCCATCGGTAACTCAACCTCATGTCATGCTGGTTGCACCTTACTGCCATCCCCACGGCCACTCTGCCGCCTAGCTCCGGAGGGTGTGAACAGCACGACCGTGAGCTTCAACAACGTGAACCGTCTGACTCTTGATAACCCAAATTATCCTTCTCATCTCACAAGGGGCCGAGAGACGTCCAGCCCGATCGTTTGGGTGGTTAAGGATAGCTTCATCCGGTTAGATAGGAACCCGTCACCAGCCACTGACATGCCCACCTTCTTGGCAGTGCCCGCCACACTGGTAGGCAGCTCTTTTGAAGTTACGGTGCTGGATGTAGGCCAGCTGCCAGGTGCCGTAGTGTTGGCCTCTGACAACGCCTCAGTTACCATCCGTGACATCATCCTCACTGGTCTCCCTCCAGGAGGGCTGTACATCATTCCGAACCCAGATCCACCTAATCCCCCTACTCGTCCAGCACCACCGCCGCAAGTGTTGGTGAAAACATCCCCAGGGGTTCTGCACACTTCCAGGCGGCTCACAGGGAGAGCCATGAGAACATTTGACAGCCGTGTTAGCAATGGTAAGGCCACTGCTGTTCCCTTCAGCAGCACAGGCAGCAGCCACCAAGGCACGGGTGCTGGGCCCCGAGGCAGTGACCTGATTGCTGGCAAGACAATCGAGCTGGCCACCCGGGAGGGCTCCGGCATGCCAAAACATCATTCCGGCAGGCGATTACATGAGCTGGAGGACAATAGGCCCACCCAGGGCCTGTCCCCAGCCCTGACCAACTTCACATCGTGCCTGTGGACCATGGAGTTTGACAGGCCAGCGGCGGTGGCGGCGGCAGCAGGAGCAGCGGCAGCGCTTAGCAGCACAGGCGGTGGCACCAGCACCATCCCGAGTTGGGTCCTAGGCAGCAACCGATCCACGGGTCTACCGTACGTGTTCCTGGATTCAGCTATACTGGTAATTCCACAAGCAGAGTTGGAGCTCCTGGCGTGGGCATGGGGAGCTAACTTCACCGCCATGGCCACCGACTCTGGCCTGGCGGACCAGCTGGGGATGATGTTGGCTTTATCACTGCTGTCACAGGAATCGGCAGTAGCAGCAACGCAGTCGGCTCTTGTTCCCACCACCAGCCTCTCCTTTGAGCGGCTTTGGTGGTGTGGGCTGCAGGGCCGCAATATCACATTCACTTCGCAGCTGCCAGTCATACCCGAGATGGAGCTGCTGCTGCCGCAGCAACTAGACCTGCCCCAACATCACCCTCCATTGCTGGCCCCCTCAGAGACGTCACCGCCGCCACCACTGCCGCCACCACCACCACCGCCCACACCGCCGCCGACACCGTCACAGGAAGATCCCACGCGTCAGGAAATACGGCCTCCAGCTCAAATGACGGTAGAAGCAGCGCAGGCGCTTTCGCAAGAAATGCGGGCATCACCAGGGGGGACCCAGCGCGGAGGTGTCGCTGTTGCGATAATAGCTGGCTGCGTCATCGGCGGTGTCATCGCAACCTCTATTCTAGCCTTGATCACAGGCATTTGGTTGAAGGTCTGCTGGAGGCACCCGGCTGTCGGCGTCCAAGATTATGAAACCGAACCCAAGTGCAGCGGCATGGTGACTTGCCTGGTTACTACTGCGGATATTGAAGGCAAGGAGAAACCGGAAGCAGCGCGCGTAATGTTGTTGGCCAATCCCTGGCCGGCCTCGCCCAGCAGGAGGTCAAATCCTTCAGCCCTTTCCCCTTCAAAACTTTCAGCCCCTCCCATGACCTGCTCAGCGCCCACACCAGCAAGAATTTCAGTGGTGACACCACCGCCTCCGGGCCCTGAGGTTGACACGGCGACGGAGCATGCGCTCACGATGATGTATGCCGGTATGCACCAACGCCGCATGAGTGTGTCCTCAGAGGGACACCTCCTCATGGGTCGCAATGTCAGTGTTAGCGCGGGCGCAGCCAGCACCCCCGCACGCCATAGCAGCGGTAGTGCGGTGGAGGGCCAGGAGCCCGTGGAAGGCATGTTCCATTTCCCGGACGTGAAGGGGCCAGAAAGTGCTGAGCCGGGGGAAGCAGCAGCGGGCCCACAGGAGGGGGCGGTTGACCCTCCGGAGTTGCTGACCATCTGCGGCGAGCTGGGCCGCGGTGCACAGGGCGTGGTGCACCGAGGCGTGTGGCGGGGACTGGACGTGGCGATCAAGAGCCAGCTGCTGCAGCGGCCCGCTGAGGTAAGCTGTGGGCACGGTGGCAACATTGCATTGGCATTCTGGGCGGCTGATCACAACATGCCGCACTTCATTTTGAGAATACTGGTACATGAGCCGATGCTGATGGCATGTCGTGTGCTATTCCCCACTTGCCGTGACCTGCAGGGCAGTTCCGGCCCCCAAGACTCCCCCGCCTTCCATGATGCCCACCGGGCCATCCAGGAAGCTGCCATCAGCTCATCCGTGTCGCATCCCAACGTGGTGGCCACATACACCTACATGCTGCAGCGCCTGGGGGAGGACGTGCTGTGTAGCTCTGGCGGGGGATGCGGCACCTTCGACGGCACCGAGCTGGAAGTGTGGAAGCTGTCGCTGGTGCAGGAGCTGTGCGACGCAAACAGCCTGCGGCACTGCCTGGAGAGGGGGACGCTGGTGGCGTGCAGGGTTTCAGAAGCGGGTCCACAACCAGGAACGACATGTTGGAGACCAGTTGACCTACCTCTCAGGCAACACGGGGCTGACAGCGGCACTGTAGGACTGTCTGGTGTGCGGCAGATCACTGACGGCCCGCAGCAGCCTTCCCCTGAGAACAGCCCTGTGCCGGGCCCCCTTGACGTGGCGGCAGCAACCGACACGTCCTTGCCTCAGCAGAGGCAGCTGCAGCTCCATGTGGTTCTGGCGGTGGCGCTGCAGGCGGCGCGCGGCCTGGCGCACCTCCATCGACAAGCCATCATACACGCTGACGTCAGCTCGACCAATATACTGCTGAAGAGCATGGAGGGCTGTACGGCGGGGACCCACGGCGATGGCGTTGGCCCGTACATGTACGGCTATGTGGCCAAGGTTTGCGACTTTGGGCTGTCGGGACGGCTGGGCGGTGGCGAGCAGGCGACGCACCTCTCAGGGCCGGCGAGGTGAGTGACGGGTGATGTTGGCGCAGTGCAACCCGGTGCCGCAGCACAGTTGCCAATTACCAGGTGCCCATGGATGTGCTTCAATGTGTAGCGGGGGCGGTGTCGTGACTTGCAGTGCCCGCAGACCCGCCTCCAGCACCGCTGTACCCCGCTGACTGCCTGTCCCACTGCACCCCCTCAGGCGCAACTCCGCATACTCGGCCCCCGAGCTGGTCCGCCACGGCCGGGCCGGCCCCGCGGGTGACGTGTATGCATTCGCGGTGGTGCTGTGGGAGCTCGCCCTCGGTGCACCGCTGCCGGTGCTGCTGTCTCGCCCTGAGGGGGCTCGCGTGCAGGAGTGGTTGGTGCAGCAGTCGCGGAGTGACCCGTACGAGGCGGCAGCACTGCCGCCTGACTTGCTGGTGTGGCCTGCTGGCGTGCCACCTGGCTTCACAGCACTGGCTGGGGAGTGCTTGCAGGCGGACCCGTCACTGAGGCCATCCTCTCTGCGGGTCTGCTTTTTGTTGGAGAGAATGTTGTTAGAAGGGAAACTAGGCGGCTCATCCGACATCACTAGCATATCCATGTTATCGGAAGGGGAGTGAGGCAGCTCAATCAACGCACACTAGTATACGTTTCTTATGTTTATGCGATGAAGAAATTATGGGAGGGCTGACGGATAGTTGATGGAAGAGCTGAGATGGAGAGGTGGTGGAGAGGTGATATGGAGAGGTGGGAGAGCTGATAGAGGTGTGGTGGGGAGGTGGTGGGGAGAGGGGCATCTCTAAGTCTGTGGCTGCTAAGGCCAAGTCACGGTTATCGACACCCACACGGTCAACTACTGGACGAGTGCACACTGCCACCGCGCTGGCTGGTTGGCTCGTGTCCATTTTGTTAATCTCTTGTTTTGGTGTTTTGAATGCGTATTATATGCGTAGACCTCTCAGCATGAAAAAGGCTAATCCTTGTACAATTGTACGTCATACCGTACCTCTTCGAGAGCTTTTAGTCTTGGTAGTGTCATGTTGGCGGCTGTCCGCTGTGTTGTGACACTTCAGGCTTAAATTGTTATACGTATTGTACGTACCCCCCATCCCACCCACGAGCACGCAGCTGCCGTTGGGAGGGCGGGGCCAAGTACTTGCCGTGTTGTTTTTAGCGAGCTGCGGCAACCTAGTGTTGCACCCGGCCGTGGTAGCGGCCTATGTGTTAGCGGATTTGTAGCCAAAGGGTTGCAACCGCCCGTTGGTGCAATTTAAAGAGCCCTTACTAACGTGTGGTTGTCATGTTTTGCCGAGACGCCGAGAGCATTGAATCGGCAGGTCACGAGGCGACCGTTACAGGGAGAGCAGCAGAGTAGTGCTAAGCCGATTAGCGGGGCGGCAGAGACAGAGGGGCTGTGTTGGGGGCCAGATGGCATATCGTCGCAGAGGCCGACTTAGCGTCCATTCTCGATATGTAAGTACAGAGGACAAGAAATTTTCGGTTGAACAACTGAGATGTTCCGGACGCGCCATATGATCATAAACCCAAATTGAGGCTGCCGCGCAAGAAATCAGATCGGCCATCAGGGGCCATCCGACGTGATCCGGGACCTTCCGGGAGCTCCAGCTTGTCAGACCCTGGCAGATAGTTGCTCCCACACACTCCTTGCAGGCAAGTTCCTAGGTGCCTGGAAGCTCTGTTCGGCCTTAACAGGAGGAGCTGAACGGCACTGATTTACGGTACCCTGGCCCTGTAGTCTCAGCCAACATCCTCAACCCGTGGCATGCTCATAGTCATTGCTGAAAACTCCCCTTTGTCCCCGCTCCATCCCGATTCCCATCCAGCCTCACGCCTCACCTTACTGTCCGGCTACGCAGGCTTCTAATGTGCAAGGTAGCTGTCACGCTGGTTGCGATTCACAGCGCTCATGCGGTGGGGCTGCGCATGGGTTGGAGAGCGGGCCAGTTGAACCTGGAGCTACCCCATAGTTGACGATCGGCGTCAAAAGCGAGCATGAGCCTGGCCGACATTTCACTTTCAGGTTGTTGCCTTCCAAAACACACCCACGAATGCTATGAACGTAGTTACTCGGTGTTGTAAGCAGAATGCAGCACATCACATTCGCAGCATTCATAGCGATCCTTCGCAGTACCAGCTTGAGGAGAGGATTAAGGAGCTTCAGGAAAATGTACCGGGCCATGTGACCTTCATCTGGATTCTCGAACTAGGTGGACACTGCCGTCGTCGAATTTTCGCCGACTCCTGCTTCTGGGCACAGCTGTGGGTTGCTGTCCGGGATACCTCCACCTGTATCTGGGACACAGCTGCCGCGAGAAGCCAAAGGGGCTGCCGAGCGCGGTGTCGCCACACAGCTACTCTGGCGATTACAGGAAGGGTTGGTGCTGAGGGTCGGCGGTGTTGAGGTCGCAGCAGGGGTAGGTACGGGGGAGGAGATACTGGCAGCAGCAGCAATCGGCAGCGGTGATCCAGCAGGGGCGGCTTCAGCCGACGCGGCAGACCCCTGGCAGAGGCACCAGCAGCGGGAAAGGCCAGCTTCATAAGCCGCTTAGGTGCAGGCAGGTACGCGTCATCCTGGCCACAGCCTGGACGACCACACCGCTGCATCTGGGGCGTCGCCTCGTACCGTTGCTTGCGATGCCATGCATTACTGCAGCGGTTTGTGGTTGGTGCGTCACAGCTTCTGCAGCTTATCCGCTGCCACTGTGCGCAAAGGGCAGCAGATGCGGACGCAATCCATTGCAACCCAATGCAATTTCGGTCATTACATATTGCTACAAGCGAGGTCGATTGTCCCCTGGCCAACGAGGACGTCTTTATTTGGGAGCTGCTGCACGAGCGACGAACACAATCTGCAGCCTGTGGTGCACAGCAATAACCTGTACGTAGTGTGTAGGCGTTGTGGATGATGACAAACCCAGTGGCAATTCCCCCAGCAGCGGTCCCTCCGCAGCTCCCCCCTTCGATCTGGCCTCATAATCCCAAGTCTTGGAGGTGCCGCCCAACGACGTCGCGATGATACGCGATTTGAGCATTGCGGGGGCGCGACTGCCTAACACGACCCGTGCGCTGCCAGCCGCGTCCTTCATGGCCCTGTCCGGCTTCCGCCTGATGGGTGGTGCGGGTGCTGTCCATCCGCCGCTGCAGCTGTCCAACCTGGTCATCTCCACACCCAGCTGCACCGCCCTGGCCATGCACCAGAGCTCGCCTGCGCCTTGCCGCCGTGCCCCACATTCACCATCACGCCGAGCCCTCCGTTTGTGTATCGCGTCGCCACGCCCACAGCCTTCATTATCAACGTCACACTCGAGATTCGGCAAACTGGTTAGCAGGTCACTCTGCATTCTGTATGCCCCACATCGCTAGGCCGGACGACGGACTTCGCTGGGCCGGATGCCCCACCTAGCCTGCTAGCCAGGCCGGATGCCTCATCGCACTTCATAATTTGCCAAAAACAGCATAGACCGTCAACGCAGTTCTCGGACATGGGCTGCCAGCCCGGGTCAATTGCGCACTGCCGGGTGACCTAATGCGCACCGCAAGGTTGGGAAGTCTTCATGTACGACATGTTGGTGTCCTTCAACACCCAGTGAGCAGCAAGTGTTCTTGAACCCTGCTTCCTAAATTTGAGAACTATGCACTATGGACGGCCGGTAACTCTGCACCATGGGTTCGATAATCCAACCCATCCTACGTCGTTGTCGCGCCTTTTCCTATTTTTATCACAAATGTTACTATGTGCCAAGTTGCAGTCTGTGTCGGCAACTCCGTCGGCGCCCGGTGCCATGGACAATGCCAGACAGGCAACAGCCCTACTGCACGCTCCAGAATGTGCGTATTGGACATCAAATTCAGGCCTGAAATACCAGATGTGTGTGATACACGCGAGCCTTGTGCTGTTGCCTGGCAAACCATATACCCTGCCCGACCGAATGGTCATGCGTGGCCAGGCCGCATTGGAACGCGGCGACAGAGAAGAAATCGACATATTATGTGGACTGGATGTTGATAATGACGACGATGGCTGGGGCTGCGATGACATGGCACAGGCGCAAGCGCAATTCCTAGCTCTGCGGTCAACGCCCGTAGGACCCAAGCGAGATTATTCACCTGGCAGCGAATCGGCGCTAGACCTGAACGTCAACGGTGATGAGGTCGCATATGCAGGAGCACAGTCTGTCGCAGCGCCCACACTTGACCTGGCCTCGCTATCCCTCGTCTTTGAGGTGCCGCCCAACGGCCTTGTGGTAATACGCGATCTGCACATCACGGGGGCACGACTGCCCAACATGACCCGCGCGCTGCCAGCAGCGTCTTTCCTGGCCCTGTCCGCCTTCCGCCTGATGGGTGATGCGGGTGCTGTCCATCCGCCGCTGCATCTGTCCAACCTGGTCATCTCTACACCCAGCTGCACCGCCCTGGCCATGCACCAGAGCTTCGCCTGCGCCTTGTCGCCTTCCCCCAACTTCACCATCACACCCAGCTCTCTGATTGTGCACCGCTTCACCACACCCACCGCCTCCATCACCAACGTCACACTCGTGTGCTCGGGCGTGCCTGTGCGATTGCCCTGCATGGCCGACGTGGTGTCCAGCGGGTCTCAGCTGATGGAGTCAATACGGACCATGAGCGACCAGGCAGAGATCCTCATGGCTCAGATGAGGGGTACAGCCCTGCCTTGCTACCTCTACTTGCAGCAAGACATCGTGCTTGCTGGCCCTGGCGCATCACCAGAACCAATCACACTGAGGGTATTGCAGCTTTCAATTGGGGGGCCCCCTGATGGTACGACAGTCCTGGACCTAGCCAACACCACCAGCCTAATATCCATCACTGAAACTGCTAGGGTGCAGCTTATGAACATGAAAATTCGCAACCCACCACTGGGTCCCTTGTCAGCAGATAAATTTAAGATCCTGCGCCTCGTCCTGTGGACGTTCGCCTTCCCTCGCAAGCTGGTCGGCGAACGAATAACGTACCTGAAGGCGCACGCTGTCACGGTGGAGCTGCCTGGCGAAGAGCTGGCGATGTGGTTCGTGAAGTCGCTGGGGCGTGACTCAATACCCGCTGAGCTGCTAGCCGAGCTTTGTGCCAGTGATGATGGCTTCCTCATGATAAGCATGGCTGCCCAGGTACGGTAACTGCCCTGGGTCGGGTATGAATGGTCGGTATTTTGGGGGCGTTGTTGCTGGGGTGTGTCCCCCAATCTTTTATTTCAACAGCAGAATGTGTGGTATACATAATCGTATGCTAGAGACCAACAATAACACAACGTAAACCTCTTCAGAACACCGAACACCGGACACCGCAAAGCAGGACACACATGTTACCCTACCGACTGGCCGCAACCGCCACAGCAACAGCCAGCGAACAACCGAGGACAAATCACTGAGTCTGAACACCGATACAGGAGCGTCCAATCCACAATAGGTCCCCCATACAAGAGCGTCGTCCATGACACAATAGGTCCCAAACGCACCGACGACCAGTGCCGTCGTGGACGAAGCTCTAAAAAAACGCCTAAACAATAGCTAGGCGATACACAGCATGTAACAAGCTTGATACAGGGTCCCAGGGACAACTCAACCTCAGACCGGTACGGCCCCAATTCCAAGTGCTTCGCAGCAACAGTGGGTCCCAAACGCAAGGAAGTGCAGTGCCGTAGATCGATCTCTACAAAGTGGCCGAAAACAATGCGGACAGAGACAAAGTTTCCAGTGGGTCCTTGTAACCATGCCAAGACACCGGATCATTAAGGTTGTTGTAACGATTACAGTGGGTTCCAGACCAAGAGGTAGAACCATCGGGCGCATCGCCTGACACTGAAAAAGATGGAGGAAACAAAGACCGACATGCTCAAGGTGTAGGGGGTGTACGCACTTCGTTTGCAAGCCTTGTTGGTGCTGTGTTGTTGCCTTAGGTGCCTCATCAGGTGGCAATGGAGGAGTCACTACCACAACTGGCCGTTGGTTAGGCGCACATGTGATCCCTTTCAGTGGTCACATGGGGAGGGTGGCATGGAGGGTGTGGGGTGAGTATGCTGCCACCACCGGCTCTGCCCGGGTGACGCCTATCCCAGGTTCAAATACCGCATCACCACTATTCAAACCGTGTAAGGCAGGATGGTGTGACTGGTGGCAATGATCCATGCAGGCGGTGGAGGCGCCCAGTGGACATTCCTCCCTCCTCATTAATTACGGAATCACATGGGCTGAACGGATGGTGATGGAGGATGTCCTGGTCACCAAGGAGGACACTACGCAAGGATGCCACTGTGGCAGCAGTAACACGGATGCCAGCAGTGATGACATCGGCGCGAGCCTTACCAACAGAACCGCGAGTAGTCGAGTTGAGAAGTCAAGTCCTCTGGGTAACCCCCTCATTGCCAGCAGTCCCCCCATCGGTGATGCAACCCCATGTCGTGCTGGTTGCACCTCGCCACCGTCACTACGGCCACTCTGTCGCCTAGTTCCGGAGGGCCTGACCGGCAAGATCATGGGCTTGGAAAACGTGAGAACTCTGAATACCCTTATCCTCATTTCGCCTTCATATCTTACAATGGGTCTAGAAGATGTCAGCCCGATAGTTTGGATGATTGTGGGAAGCTTCACGAAAGTGAAGGCCCAGTCAGACCTTAACCCGTCGCGAGCCACTGACAAGCCCGTCTTTTTGGTGACACCAGCCACACTGGTAGGCAGCTCTTTTGAAGTTACGGTGCTGGATGTAGGCCAGCTGCCAGGTGCCGTAGTGTTGGCCTCTGACAACGCCTCAGTTACCATCCGTGACATCATCCTCACTGGTCTCCCTCCAGGAGGGCTGTACATCATTCCGAACCCAGATCCACCTAATCCCCCTACTCGTCCAGCACCACCGCCGCAAGTGTTGGTGAAAACATCCCAGGGGTTCTGCACACTTCCAGGCGGCTCACAGGGAGAGCCATGAGAACATTTGACAGCCGTGTTAGCAATGGTAAGGCCACTGCTGTTCCCTTCAGCAGCACAGGCAGCAGCCACCAAGGCACGGGTGCTGGGCCCGAGGCAGTGACCTGATTGCTGGCAAGACAATCGAGCTGGCCACCCGGGAGGGCTCCGGCATGCCAAAACATCATTCCGGCAGGCGATTACATGAGCTGGAGGACAATAGGCCCACCCAGGGCCTGTCCCCAGCCCTGACCAACTTCACATCGTGCCTGTGGACCATGGAGTTTGACAGGCCAGCGGCGGTGGCGGCGGCAGCAGGAGCAGCGGCAGCGCTTAGCAGCACAGGCGGCGGCACCAGCACCATCCCGAGTTGGGTCCTGGGCAGCAACCGATCCACGGGTCTCCCGTACGTGTTCTTGGATTCGGTTATACTGGTAATTCCACAAGCGGAGTTGGAGCTCCTGGCGTGGGCATGGGGAGCTAACTTCACCGCCATGGCCACCGACTCTGGCCTGGCGGACCAGCTGGGGATGATGTTGGCTTTATCACTGCTGTCACAGGAATCGGCAGTAGCAGCAATGCAGTCGGCTCTTGTTCCCACCACCAGCCTCTCGTTTGAGAGGCTTTGGTGGTGTGGGCTGCAGGGCCGCAATGTCACATTCACTTCACAGCCGCCAGTCATACCCGAGATGGCGCTGCTGCTGCCGCAGCAACTAGACCTGCCCGACATCACCCTCCATTGCTGGCCCCCTCAGAGACGTCACCGCCGCCGCCACTGCCGCCACCACCGCCCACACAGCCGCCGACACCGTCACAGAAGATCCCACGCGTCAGGAAATACGGCCTCCAGCTCAAATGACGGTAGAAGCGGCGCAGGTGCTTTCGCAAGAAATGCGGGCATCACCAGGGGGACCCAGCGCGGAGGTGTCGCTGTTGCAATAATAGCTGGCTGCGTCATTGGCGGTGTCATCGCAACCTCCATTCTAGCCTTGATCACTGGCATTTGGTTGAAGGTCTGCTGGAGGCACCCGGCTGTCGGCGTCCAAATTTATGAAACCGAACCCAAGTGCAGCGGCATGGTGACTTGCCTGGTTCCTAATGAGGATATCGAAGGCAAGGAGAAACCGGAAGCAGCGC
This sequence comes from Yamagishiella unicocca, assembly GCA_003116995.1. Classification (NCBI taxonomy): domain Eukaryota; kingdom Viridiplantae; phylum Chlorophyta; class Chlorophyceae; order Chlamydomonadales; family Volvocaceae; genus Yamagishiella; species Yamagishiella unicocca. Next base: position 663,798 of record BDSL01000053.1, read on the forward strand.
GCGTAATATTGTTGGCCAATCCCTGGCCAGCCTCGCCCAGCAGGAGATCAAATCCTTCAGCCCTTTCCCCTTCAAAACTTTCAGCCCCTCCCATGACCTGCTCAGCCACCATTTCAGAAGTGACACTACCGCCTCCGGGCCCTGAGGTTGACACGGCGACGGAGCATGCACTCACGATGATGTATGCCGGTATGCACCAACACCACATGAGTGTGTCCTCAGAGAGACACCTGGGTCGCAATGTCGGTGTTAGCGGGGGTGCAGCCAGCACCCCCGCATGCCACAGCAGTGGCAGTGTGGTGGCGGGCCAGGAGCCCGTGGAAGGCATGTTCCACTCCCCGGACATGAGAGAGAGACCGCGTTACAGTGGCCGCACGACAGGCGGCACCCGCCCTTATCCCGGCGGGAAAGCACTGCGGAAGAGACACGGAACCAAGGTCGGGTACGGGCAACAGCAGGCAAACAGCATCATGCAAAGTCAGCACAAGCGACGGCAGGACACGGCCCCATGCAGGCCACCCTTACGCGTCAAAACCACCACAAAAGCCCCCATTGGCTCACCTGCCCATCACCCGCACCACTCGTATCTCGAACCAGCAAAGGTGGCACCAGGAAAGAAAGAACGAAAGAACAAACAGCAGCCAAGGCAGGCTAGCTAGGGCGGCACGGCGCACATGAGCCGACCCCCGGTTACGAACAAAAATGGGTGGTCCACCCCCACGTCACCCCAGTCCTTGCGGGGCAAACCCAAGCCCGCAAAGTCCCGCAGCAAGGCCCAGAACTTAGCAAGGAGGCCAGAACGCATAGCAGCAGGAGGGTGGTGCCGGAGAGCCGATGAGAGTGTATGTACCGGCGCGCCCACTCCATCGCGTTGAGCGCCGCCAACGCCACCACATCCCACACACACTGCAGCACAGTGGTCGGATCCGGCGACACACACAACCACACATGCTCACGCGTGACCCCGCACCCACAGCAGACTTCCAGTTCATCCCAGAGCGGGCGGACGAGGGGGCAAGACCAAAAGTGATGCAAGCGCGGCGACTCGGCCACACCCGCTGCAGCGGGGTAACAGCCGCAAGCACACGGTTCGGGTGGGACCAGCGGGAGGTGAGAGGAGCCCGGCATGGGCACCCCGTCAACCGCCAGCCGCCAGAGGACCTCCTTCCACCGCGGCTCCCACTTAAGACGCTTCCACAACCGCCGCCATACGCGCGTAACGCCACAAGGGCCGCCTCGGGCGTGACAGCCACAGCAGGGGACAGCCCGAGCGCCTCCCGCACATACGCCGCATGACAGGCCTGCCTGGGGCGCTCCAGTTCCGCCGCCTGGAGCAGGGTGCCCAGCTTGACGGTGAAGGAGGTGAGGGCAGCACGGCGTCCACACCCAGCCGCCACCCCAGGCGAGCAAGGAGGAGAGCATCCACCTCGTCAGGCGACGGCGGGGCGGGGCCATCGGGCGCCAGGCGAGCAGCAGCGAGCCAGGCGGGCGAGATGTCAGAAAGGAGAGCGGCCACCGCAGCCCGCGCCGCGATGCGATCTTGGAGCGCACCCATGGCCAGCTCGGAGGGCGCCAGCTCGTGCCGTACGAGCGTCGTCCAGCGCTCAGCCAGCCGGCTGAAGATGGCCATGCCCGGCGTCGTCGCCAGGGCATGGGCGCGCTCCACCTCAAACGCGGTCATAGCGTCCTGCACCCGGACGGCGTCGCCGACGGTCAGCAGGCGGCGGCGGCACATGGTGAGGGGGCCATGGATAGCCTCCAACCCCGGCCGCCGGCCCGGCGCCCCCGCGTTGGGCAGGAGCGGGTTGCCCCACAGCGGCGCGTTGAAGCACCAGACGCCCCGCTCCAGGGGGGGGTCCGCGACGTCAGACAGGGGGGGAGGTGACCGAGGCTCGTGGCAAGCCGGTGGATGTCCGGGGGCAAGCTGAAGGGGGCACCGAGCCACGGGCCATCCGGGCGAGCTGTGTGGTGACGGCCAGCGGGCGGAAGGCAGGGTGGAGGGTAGAGAGGAAGGAGACCGCAATCCGGATCCACGGCGCGCGGGCCGCCGGGGGCTGCAGCGCGGAGCGGGCGACCGTCAGGCTCCACTTGGCATGCCGGCTGAGGACATGCAGCCGAAGGGGCAGTACACCGAAGCCGCCGATGGTGGGATGACCGGAGAGCAGGCGGAGGGGACACCAGTGAAACGGCGCTGGGCGTCATCAGGGCCTAGCTCCCGATCCACCAGCTTTGCGACAAGGGCCATGATGCCAGCAAGACCTCCGCCGGCGGCAGCCCCGAGTGCTCCATGTGGTACGTCGCCATATGGAGAGCATAAGCTGCAGCCGCAGTGGCACGGCCGAACATCGACAGGGCCATGCGGGAGATCTTTTGGAGACGGCGGCGGGCCTCCGACATCCGTGACGCCCAATCGAGGACGGGGGCGGCAGGCGGATTGGTGAAGGGGATGCCCAGCGCCACCGCAGCGGGCACGATCCGAAGGCCAGCGAGGGCAGGGGGCGGGGAGAAGGGGA